>JAWWNF010001087.1:0-668141 GCA_034641395.1 Darevskia armeniaca
AACAACTGGGTAGTCAGGCTGATGGTTACTTGGTTGCAGAAGTTTACTGGCCATTGCTGTTGGCATGGAGACAGTCTAGGCTGAATGCAAACATGCCATTCTGATGTCATGTGTGATGCCACAAAGAGGATATGCTTTAAGCCTTGGTAAAGCCAAAAGCAGTTAACAGTCAGGCTGCATCTCAGCCCTGTCAAGATGGATCTCCATAATAGGTGAATAGTTTTATTTGGGGGATGTATTAATTTTTACTATTGGGGGAAAAGTTTTAGATTGGTTTGCCAGTTTGTAATCCGTCAAGTTGAGGCGAATAGATATACATTCACAACCCTGCACCCATCAAATAATCAACTTTATGGGTGACTTTGGGACTGATTCATACAACCACATTTCCTTTCTCAACTCTATAGCAGCTTTTTCTTTGTATTAAAAAAAAATAACCAAGAAGGAGAAGAAAAGGAACCTGGAATAAGATGTAGATAAGTATGGTGAGGATCTAAGCTTTAAAAGTGAGGGGGCTAGGAAGATGGCTTTGTGGTCCAGCATAGGAATGATGGATGCTTCATATTAATGAATTCCTGTTCCACAAAGTAGAAGACTTTGAGCTCTTTGCTCTCCTACTTTTAAGGCCCGCCAGGTTCTGGGAGATGGTGGGTCTGGCATGCTTTCTAATGATGACATGTAAGCTAACTGCTGCTCCGGCTTTGCCTGCTCTTCCTCTCCCATTATTTCCCATCCTTTACCCTCATCCGGCTCTGAACTGTGACCTCCCTCAACCCCCTGTTGTAAATCTATACTGTCTTCCTCTTCTTCCTCCCTGGAAGGGTCAGGATGGGGAGGCGGTTTCCTCCTCTGCCCAGTCCCTGACACTTAATGAAGCAGTTGTTTGTAATTGCTTGAAGCCCTTCCATCACTCCCTAGTCTTCTGTGTTCGTCTCTCTCTCTGTGATCTTTTACCGTGGGACTCCCTCTGTGTCTGCCTGGGTTGCTGCTCGGGAATATGCAATAAATGCTTCATTCTAGGAGTGGGGCTGGCAAGCGGTCAGCAAATAAGCTGTCAGAGTGGCTCTGAGGGAAGACTCCAGGGTCTACCTCTCCTCTGTCATCTCTGTCGGCACCTGCATCCAAACTGGAAACCTTCTCACCTTGCCTGTGCCTGCTTCCATCTCTTCTCTATCTCTCAAGCGCCCTGCTCCTAGCATGTCCCAGCTTGTCCCCTCCTCTGAGGTGTGGCCTGTGTCCCACCACCAATCCCCAGGCCTCTTCCTCTGCACTCTTCCTCTGCACCTTCCCTGGGGAGCTCTTGACTGGGCAGTTGTCAACACTCTTCCTCATCCAGCCAGTCCCTGACATCCTCCTGGTACGCCACAGCAATGGTGATGACAGGAGGTCAGGTAAGCAGGACCCCCTCCTGCTGTTGATGAACACCAAGTGGAAATGCTACTGCTGACTCTTCACAAACAACCCTGGCTTTAACCAAGCTAACATCCCATTTTTACACACACACACACACACACACACACACACACACACACACACACACACAGGCAACTGGCCTAAGGCCAAGTTGGACTGTTTCACCGAAGCAGCTCATTTTATGTTCTCTCAGGATCCCATCATTTTTCTTAGTGGCTTTCCTTTTGGCTCCTATTTAAAAAAATGAGTGCAGCTGAGAGCAGTGCCCTGAATGAAGCTTTTTACTAGTTTCGAAACTTTTGGGGACATTTGCCGCCCTCTTGCAGATGGAAACCTGCAATTAAAATGTAAAGGAATGCCATAATAGCATAAAAATGGGTGAGCGAGTTTGAAAGCCACTGCACTTAACTGCTGGGGGTGGAGGTGAACATAATAAAATAAACCTTAAATATTGAGTCGTGCTCTCCAATTGCGGCTGAATGTCAATTGACACCGACAGAGCGAAAATCCAGCGTTCATTAGGAAGTGCTTTTGTGCAATACTTGCCACGAAGAAGAATGCAACCAAAGGGGCGCATTCTCCTCCGGTATAAAAGGAGAATATTAGCATTTATTTATTATCAATTAAGGTACCCCACTTTTCACTATATATCTCAACGTGCCTTAAAGGAAAAAAATAAAGCATATTAGGTTGGATTCGAAGTAGCACTAAGGGGGAAATTCCATTAGCAGAAGGATTCCTACCTCTGCAAGAGAGAGAGACACAGAGAGAATGCATGTACTTTTGTAACCTAAAAAATTATTTAAAAACAAACCATGCTCTCCCACTCTCCTCCCCCCACAATCCCCACAAGTTCTGGGGTTTCATCCAACCAGGGGCGTACCCAGGATCAAAACTAGGGGGGGGGGGGCAAGCAGGGCTGGTGCTAGGTTCTTTTGCGCCCTAGGCGAGATCACCTTCTGGCGCCCCCCAGTGGCGTAGCAAGGTAAATTGGTACCCGGGTGCGAAAATTCTTTTTTGTCACCCCTCCCCCCCCCACATTGAAATTATTAAAAGAAGGAAAAATACGGTGATTCCTGGACCATCTGCGGGTCGGATTTAGAAGATGATTGGGCCAGATCTGGCCCCGGGCCTTAGTTTGCCTACCCATGCTTTAAACCCAAGGCCAATCCAGCAACAGGAAAGTCAAAGCAACAGGAGGTAAACAAAGCGATCTTCTTTGCTGCTATTCCTGCATCGCAGTGGGGTTGGACTATATGACCGCACTGGGTCCCTTCCAACTCTATGCTGCTATGATTCTAAGGCAGGGAATGGCTCTGAAAGTCAGTATGCGCTACTGAGTGGCCATACATTTACAGCACCATCCAAAAGAATCCTGGGAACTATAGCTTACAATCTGCAATCCCCAGCACACCCTTAGCAAACTACAGTTCCCAGGATTCTTTGGGAAAAGCAATTACTTGTTGCTGGAAACCACAGGAGTCCAGAGAGCTCTTGCGCTTGTGATCTGCTTGGGGACTTTCCACTGTGAGAACAGGATGCTGGACTAGATGGGCTTCATCCAGGCCATTTTATGTTCTTAAACTGTCTTCTTAAGCTGCTGCTGGGGATGAATTTATGACAAAGTTTGGACTAGAATCTTGGGTTATTGACTAGAATAGGTACTCCTGAATCTTGGGGTATCAAATGAGGACTAGAATCTTGCATACTCCTCATCACATTTCTTTTTAACCAAGCCTTTGGTTGATCTGATTTGCATCTTATGCCCTTTTTAAGTGGTTTTTTTTTGGGGGGGCTATTGGGTTTTTGTTTGTATTTTTATTATGTATTTTGTGGTTTTATATCAGGGGTAGGCAACCTAAGGTCCATGGACTGGATGCGGCCCAATCGCCTTCTCAATCAGGCCCATGGACCATCAGTGTGTTTTTACATGAGTAGAATGTATCCTTTTGTTTAAAATGCATCTCTGGGTTATTTGTGGGGCATAGGAATTCGTTCATATATATATATTTAATATAGTCCAGCCCACCACATGGTCTGAGGGACGGTGGACTGGCCCAAGGCTGAAAAAGGTTGCTGACCCCTGTTTTATATATTGATTTTATTCTGTGAACCGCCCTGAGACCCCGGGGTGTAGGGCAGTATATAAATTCAAATAATAATAATAATCAGCACCAATCTGTTTGGGGCTTGGTGGCCCCAATACTGAACTGCATCATCTCTGAACTGTTAAGAGATCATTCTTACGTCATAAATTCAAGCTCTATTGCACCTGCAGACTTAGTAACTTAGGCATTGTAGTAGTAATAGTAGAAATAGCACTATTACTACTGCTAATAACAGTAATCATCACCATTATAGACATACCCTGGCACCGCAGCACACTGGCAGCCTTTGTTTATTTATTTAATGAAGGCAGAGATAAAATTAGTGGCTCAACTCTAACTGTTGGACTAGTATGTAGCTGCACTGGATTTGAAATGGCTTATATACATATACGAAATGGTTTTTATTTCCAAACTGCTTTGAGATTGTATTTAATGTATGATGTATCTACAAAGCACCTTTTCTATGTGTCTCAGGGAGATTTGCAAACAGTTAAATCAGTTTTTAAAAATCAATTCCAAAATCCTCTGAAGAGAAGTTTGACCCTAAGGCGGAGAGGGACTTCTGTGCCTGTCACAGGACGGTCAGGGGAAGGTTGGGAGCAGAGGGAGGGGGGAGAAAGGAGCGAGACAGAGATGGTGGAGTGCAGTGGAGAGGTACCAGAGGAAAGGGAGGAGGAAGGGTTAAGCGGAAAGAGTCGGGTGGAGGAGGGAACCTGGGATGTTGCAGAGGGTCAGCACCGCCTGGGATCCCAGGGAGTGGGGGGAAAGAACAGCTCACAGGCTTTGTAACATCACGGATGGAGGAGAGAAGGAGAGACAGAGGCAGGGAAGCTTCTCTTGCTTGTGTCCCCGCTCCTCCTCTCCTCTTCTTCTCCCCTCTCCCACAATCCCAAACGAATGACTCTCTGCTGCCGAGCTGTAGAAATAATCAGTTTCACTCTTGAAAAAAGGGGGCGGGATCACATCCCGAAAGCGTTTTAAACAAACACAGTGAGAGTGAGGCGAGAGACCAGCTAGGAGCCTAGAAGGGGATGAAGAGGCGATGGCAAAGCGCTGTCGCTCTCTTTCTCTCTCGCCCCTCTCTAGTCTTAATTTTAGTTTTTTATTGGGGGGGGGGAGGTGCAGGGAGACCACGCGCGTAATAGTGGGGGGGGGGCACGTCTTGGTTAGCGGATATGGGGAGTTGAAGGACTTGGCCAAACCCCACGAAGCCTGCTGATCCCAAACGCAGGCTTCTGCTGCTGGCCGTCTCGACGCTCGCCAGAGCAGGGATCGGAGCCAGGGCTGAGAGAGGTGCTGCGCTGCGCAGGGCAGCTGCCTTCTAGGGGGGGGCAGTTGCCCCCTCCTGCCCCCCCTGGCTACGCCCATGCATCCAACCCTCTGGAGCAGATATGGAAATAGCAGGGAGCATCTCAGCAGGGAGGAGAGGGGCTGAAGACCTCTTGCACAAGCAATTATTTAGATACGTAGGAAGCCACCTGATACTGAGTCAGACCATTGGTCCATCTAGCTCAGTATTGTCTACACTGACTGGCAAAAGTTCGCAATGATTTCAGGTGGGGTTCTCTCCCAGACCTACCTGCAGATGCTGAGGGTTGAACCTGGCATGTTTTGCATGCAAAGTAGATGCTCTACAACTGATCTGCAGCCCTTCTCCAACACTGGCCTACAGCTGAATAACACCCAGGCTGGATCTATGCTGACCTGTTTTAACGTTATTAGAAAGTTATTAGAGCATCTGGGGAAGGCTGGTGCCACTGTCCTGTACTGCCCAGCATCTTCCCGAGGAGTCCCCTCATTTTCCTTAATACTAGGGCTGGTCCTATCCTGCATAGATCTTATTTTTAGCCTTGGAGTCCTTATTCCCAAGATTCTTTTAATTGGCGATGCCAATGAACCTGGAGCTTTTTGTGCACAAAGTATATGTTTTCTGGCTGAGCTGTGATGATTCCAATTGCTGTATGAAAGTTATTGGAAAAACACCTTCAAGCGTGGCATGGCAACAGAAGAAAGTCTGGGACTGCCACCCCCAAGTAAAGAATAAGAAGTGAGCAGGCATGGGTGTCAGGATATTGCCAGTGGCTCTCGGCTGGCTGCCCAGGAAAGTATAAAGACAAGGAAAAGTTTCTTACAGTCCCTTTTTATTTCAATCTTTACAGAGAGAGGCTATAGAACCCAGCCTCTTGGATAATGGCATTGTCCCGAGTGAATCTCCACCCCCTGTCTCTCCCACTTCCTCATTCGTCATCATCATCATCACCTCCTCTACTGGTGCTCCTATGTGCCCTCTGCCTTTGAGCTCTTTGCTCTCCTACTTTTAAGTCACGCCGGGTTCTGGGAGATGGTGCGTCAGGAATGCTTTCTAATGACAATGTGTCAGCCAGGTGTTGTTCTGACTCTCCCATTATTTCCCAACTTATCCCCTCCTCTGCCTTTGAGCTGTGACCTCCCTCAAGCCCTTGTTGTAAATCTATACTATCTTCCTCCTCCTCCTCCCTGGGAGGGTCAGGATGGGGAGGCGGTCTCTGCCATTCCTCCTCTGCCCAGTCCCTGACATGGGTACAATACAGACAATGTGGGGCTCTTGCTTTTTTTCAATAATCTGGAACATACTGGGAGCTTATACACGCTGCCTGCAGTCTCTTGCTTCTGTAGCAAGCTGTCCTTTCCTATTTGGGAAGCAAACCGCAAACCCCAGTCCTGCCTCTGAGCGTGGACTAGTCTCTCCCAACAAAAGAGACAGCTCTGCTTTTCACCCATGCCTGGGCCTGCTTCTCTGTCAGACTTTTGCTAGAAGGGATGGTCAGTTTACCACCATAATCTGAAGCTACATTTCCCTTTGCTCTTATCAAAGGATGCTGCAGGATGCCCGCGGCCCAACCCAAAGCTCCGAGGCTGCCCGAGACCAAACTGTAGGACATGCTTTGCAAAAGGTCAAAATAAAGCTAACCTTGAAGCCCAGTGTACCAGAGTTTTATGTCTTTGCAGATTTGCATTTCGTGGGCTTGTCTTTAAATCAGGAGCTTTCACTGACTAGCTTGAACCGTATAGAGAGAGAGAGAGAGAGAGAGAGAGAGAGAGAGAGAGAGAGATCAGATTGTTGTTGCAAAAACAAAAGTGCCAGGGACTTTGGAGTGGCGGTAAGTAATAATTTTGCTCAAATTGGAGCGATTGTGGAAAATGTTTTGCTTCAGTCAGGGCTTCACCAAGATGCTTCTCACAGTTGTTTAGCCTCTAAAAGATTATTTATCAAACCACAGGGAAGCTATTAGCCAACTAGAAAAAGATTGTATGCCTCTAATGAATTGGGGGATGAAGACCACTGTTTCCAGCGTGGGGGGAAGTAGAAAGAAACAGCATAGCTTTAAAAAAGAAAAAAGAAGAAAAGAATCCATTTGCGTGGACAGGCGGAGTCCCCCAAACCCCCATGCAACCCCCGAGCGGAATAATGATGCAAGACAACATGCTATGGGATTAAAATTGGCCACAACTTTATCAAGATTCAGATGTAGGGAGACCTTGGCTCAGGCATTGGGCGTTTATCCTTCCCAGTCCCCAGCCGGGGATCTGGGGAACTTCAGGGTTATCCAGAATGTTTGGGGATTGGGCTGGCTCTGGAGAACATATGTTCAAGCAGAGAGCCCGCCCCCCGTTTGCCGCCACTGGTGGGGGGAGAGCAATGACAACCTCTCGGCGTATGGACAATGCTTCCCCCCAAGACCCCTTTAACGGGAACCCTGATATCGCCACAGTACTGGGGGCGTGGGGTCACCGCCCCCCCACCCCATTTCAAAGATGACTAACGGATTCCTCCCAAGGCCTGAAACCGCCAAAGTTGTGATGTATTGCTACAGGAAAGGCGAAACCTGCCAATGCAGGGAAATTCGTTTCCGGCCCTTCAACAGCGGCCTTGACATAGCAGCGTCTGCGTACCTGTGGAGAAAGTGTGTTCTCCCTTTATGGAGAGCACGTGTTGCGGTGGGGGCCAGCAAGTCACCCCTCTGTTGCTGGGTGGGATCGTATGGATGGCCACTGTGGTGATTGGGCTCTGGGTGTCGTTGGGGAGATTTACATGTTGCAATTTGTTGATGGAGAGGCCAGAGCCTATATATTGCAAAGCACGTGGTTTAGGAGCCCTCTTGGCTGCGTGCATCGGATCTCCCTCCCTCCCTCCCTGTTTTTAGGCCTCTGCGTTGACCTTGCTATGCCTGTCATGGGGTCGTCTGCTTTTGGGGCAGGGGCCTGGTAGGAATTTTTCCATTTGGCTGATTGGCTGGTGCCATCTGGTTTTCGCCTACTGCGTAGCAATTAGTCACAACTTGTAAGGTTGGCGGTTAGGCATTGGTTTTAAATTGGTTGTTGGAGGGACAGTGTTGGCTGTGGTTGCCCCTCCAAGGCTAGAAGGGGCGGAGTTGGCTGTGGCTGCCCCTTCTATGCTGCTGCTGCGCAGGGAATTCCGTTAAAGGAATCCAGGGGCTCGTCATGCTTGTCCGTATCCCCCGGTAGGGGGCCAGGGCCCACACAAGAGCCCCTGGGAGCATTAGGGGAGAAGGGCGCACAGTCAGTAAAGTGTTTTCCCCTTTATGGAGTCAGTAAAGTGTTTTCCCCTTTACTGACTCCATAAGCGGATAGATGTCAGTTCTGTCCCCAGCGGGACAGATAGTCTGAACCAATGCCTAAGCAACCACTCACATATTTTGTATTTTAATAAAGTTGTGGCCAAAATCATGCCAAAAACCTTAAAGAAAAATTCTTGTGTGAAGTGTGTATCATTTGAGGGGTGGTCTGGGGACCTCGACACGCAAGAGGTTAACCTGCAAAATTAAGCGTTAACTGAGGGAGTGGAGGGTGGGAGAAGCTCTGGAGCCGACTGATGCTTCCCAGGCAAACTACACCTTCTATTGTGTGGGCTGTGTGGTCCCTCCTCTTACCTGGCCAATCCCCTGGCAACGCCCCCCCCCTCAGGCGGGATTGGGTGGTTAACTGAGGTAGGCAGTGACACCAGGTATCCCTGCCCTGGGGAAGGCGCTGCCAGTCCGAACTACCAGGTGTCGCACGGGAATCCAGGGGGCTGCGCGCAACCACGCAAACGCCGCCCCACATTTGATGTGTGGAAGAGTCATTCCACAAATTGTTCATGGTGCACTCTAAAAAGATAAAATTAAAACCACTAATTTCCTATTAATTCACAAGTCTTCACCACCTTCTAGTGTTCACATGGTTAGTAGTGAGGGCAGCGAGGTGACCTAACTTGTCTGGTATCTGACACCAGGAGGAAGGCAGGTGAGAGTGGCTTTGCCAAAATGATTTTGTGGGCCCAATTACACCTGTGGACCAGAAGTTCCCCATTTCTGCTTTAGGATCACTTTTCTCAGATTCTCAAACAGCATCAATACACAGAAACCAAATCACTGCAGCGTATCAATAATTGTTTATTTTTCAGATTCAGGTAGGTAGCCGTGTTGGTCCGAAGCAGTCGAAATAAAAATAAAAAATTTGCCCACTAGCACCTTATAGACCAAGTAAGTTTGTTCTGGTATAAGCTTTCATGTGCATGCACACTTCTTCAGATACTGTGCATGCACACGAAAGCTTATACCAGAACAAACCTACTTGGTCTATAAGGTGCTACTGGACATTTTTTTATTTTTTATGTTTCAAAAGCACTTCAAAGTGCAAGTAGATAAATAGGTACCGCTGCAGCGGGAAGGTAAACAATGTTTCCCTGCGTTGCTCTGGTTTGCCAGAAGTGGCTTAGTCATGCTGGCCACATGACCTGGAAGCTGTACGCTGGCTCCCTCGGCCAGTAAAGCGAGATGAGCGCCGTAACCTCAGAGTCGTCCGTGACTGGACCTAATGGTCAGAGGTCCCTTTACCCTTTACCTTTTACCTGGGACCCCATTGAAGGTCAGGGTGTAAATCAAATATATTAAAAATAAATAATCCCTGATACGTTGCAACAACCAGTTTCAAACAAACTAAAACACAATTGCATGACGTGTACTTGGAAAAGAACTTCATCAGACTCCTTAAAATCATTATGAAGGATGAGAAACTGCCTTCTCCTTATAGATGAAATGGATTTAACCATCAGGGCCGGCCCTACCATTAGGCAGAGCAAGACAGCAGCCTCAGGCAGCAAAATGGTGAGGGTGGGTGGTGTCAACTATGTGTGACACACACTCAGCCTGTCCTAAAGTGGGCTGCTGCCATCAGTGCGGTTGAGGATGCTATCCAGTTTAGTGTTCAAGTAAAAACCAACAGTCCAGTACACTGAACTAGGGTTGGTGCCATGTTTTCCTTTGGCTCAGGCAGCAAAATGTCTTGGGCCTGTTAACCATAACACAGGGCCAATGCTTCAAGCCTGATTCCTGACTTAATCATTCAAAGGAAGAACTGACGACATTGCAGCTTGGCTTATGTGACTGACTATATATGGGCAGAGTCTCTGAAGCAAATGACCGTATATTTGTATATTGCAAGGAGCCTTTTACCTTAATGAGGAATTGCTCTAAGAGTGTTGTTTATAGCACTCAGAGATTCAATCAGCATTTTAGGTCTCTAGAACAGAATAATATAATGCCTAGATGTTCCACATAAATAACACAGAACCATAAATGGTGTGTACATTCGGAGATTCCAGTTATTTAAAGCATGCCTTCTATCTGGAGCAGTAACTAACTTTATGCAATCTACAATGCCCAGGAGAGTTGGACGGAAAACTTGATGCTGGCCAAACCTTTTTATGTGCAAATTTGAAAAATGAGAGGTGTCAAATTTCTTTGGCCTAGAAATGCTGATTTTGGAATTTTCCTGTTGTGTTCAGTGAGGTTTGTAGGTTAATTTTGGAGTTAATTAAAGTGTGTGCTCACTTATGGGAGTTACTGCACAGTTCATCAAATCTGCAACTCGGCTCTTAAAAAAAAACACCCAACCTAAACATTTTAAGACAACTCCTAGTTGCACAAATCACACATGATAAAACTGAGTTTCTAGGAAACACCTGAAAGTAACGTCTGAATTTGTGGGCCAAACTGGACTTAATGTTAATTCCATGACTGCAATTAATTGTGTGTGCTTCCTGTAATGTAAATAACAGCTGCAACAGGGTCTCAAGCAGCATTGGGACCATGGAGGTACATACTTGGAAGGGGTAGTGTAGCTCTTTCCCTCCTGTCATGGTCCTAATGACATCTTTTATCCAATACTGCCATTTGCATTGGGAGGAAACCTTCCTTAGTGCCACTGGATGGTTCTCCCCTGATGCAAATAGCAGCTTCGGGTGGGGAGTTTCATTGAGGCCATCATGCATTGATGACCATCTCAGACAAATTTTCTGAATGACCTAAGGATCCTTGGAGTTGTAAGGATAGCTCTTTCCCTCCTGTCATGGTCCTAATGAAATCTTTCATCCAATACTGCCGTTTGCATTGGGAGGAAACCTTCCTTAGTGCCACTGGATGGTTCTCTCCTGATGCAAATAGCAGCTTAGGGTGGGGAGTTTCACTGAGGCCATCATGCATTGATGACCATCTCAGACCAATTTTCTGAATGACCTAAGGATCCTTGGAGTTGTAAGGATGCTGAGTGTTGTTAAGAAACCCATCTTCACCTTGTGAAGCTTCAATTCCCAGAGTGGTTTAAGAGTCAATCCCTCTTCCAAAGGAACTCTGGGAATTGTAGCTCTGTGAAGGGATTGGGGGGGTCTCATGACAACTCTCGGAGCCCTTAACAAAGTACAGCTCCCAGGATTTGTTGGGGGGAAGGCATGATGGTTTAAAGCAGCAAGACACTACTTTAAATGTATCGTGCTAATGGAAACAGGAAGGCTGCTGTGGTTTTTTGGTACCAGTCTCATGTTTGCCATAAGGTTATCTCCAACATCAATCTAGAGACAATGAGCTGATTTAAAAGAGAATTGAGTAGGTTTAAGGAGAGAGTAACAGGGCATCTGCCATCATTTCAGGTCAACAATTTTTGTGGAATTTGTTGAAGAATCTCCTAAGCAGAGATGACTGTGGGCATGAGTGTGTGCACGGTGGCCAATGATGGGTTTTCTGTAGCATTTTCAACTCTCTGAAAAGGCTGTCATCTTGTCTCCAGCCTGAATATGCCCCCTGCAACCTAGTCTGTCAGGAGACTGGCAGTAGAATTTGCACTAAACCGCAGTTCCAAAAATTGCCTTCAAAGACCAGGCTTCATTTCCTTCCATTGAAAGGCATTGATTTAAAGAGCAGGGCGATTTATCCATCCCTTTGCCTGGCTTTTAAAGGATTGATTCCCTTATGCAACTCAGGGAGGCAAGAGAAATAATTAATAACTTAAAGAACTTCATCAAATCCCCCTCTTTCTTCTCCGAACTCACTATAAATATACAAAGCATAGATCAGATGGCACTTTGAGAATGCGGGGATGATTTTTTGGTGTTTTTTTTTTTTAAAGTTAATTAGTAAAGAAAAAAACACAAGCCATACCACTGCATTTTAAGGAAAAAATAACTGCTTTTATTTAAAGACTCTTCTTTTCAAGAATATTTTAAACAATAACTATACAGCCTATTAATAATGGAACAGATTTATCTTTTGCGGCCCCAACTATCGCTGATTAAACGAACGAAATATTGGTATGATAGGAAAGTTTAATGAGATCTCATGAACAATTAACAAAAATAGCAATTCCGCATTCTTTCTTTCTTTTAATCCTATTGGATGATGCACAAGGAAGATTTAGCTTTAAACCGCATGCTGAGAGGCAGAACAAAAGAGGATGGTAAAATGCATTTTACTCTTCTTCCTAAAGCCACGATTAGCACTTTGGGATGCTTATTAACATGTACATTGCTTTGACCTGATTTACCGCTGCTTCGTATTTATGCTGATGTTTTAAGCAGGTATTCAGCCGGGCACTCTTTTAGCTGCAGTCATGAGCAGTCATCTTCACATATATGCGGTCTTTGCTTAAGGCTTCGGATGGGAGTAATTCAAAGCCAGAAGATTAATTAGCCAGCTATTTGACAAATGTCTGATAAATTCATCAAAATGACAAATCAGAGCCACTTGCTGGTCTCCTTCCATAGGACATTGGAAACAGCATTATACTGGATCCACCTAGTTCAGTTCTGTCAGTAATGACTGGCAGTGGCTCTGCGGGGTTTCAGGATGGAGTCTTTTCCAGCTGTACCTTGAGATACCACAGATTGACTTTCTGCATGCAAGATGTGTTTGTTGGAGAACAGGGGAGGACCCTCACACCATTGTTGGAAGAGGGTCCACACTGCTGGCCCGGCCCCTGCACATCTGTTTTCTGAGGAAGGCTGTGTGTGAGTAATTGCTGGTGGGTTGAAATAATAACATGCTGCCCATCTGACTGGGCTGCCACAGCTGGGCCTTGTGGTGGTTCCCTCACTGCGATAAGCAACGCTACAGGGAACCAGGCAGAGGGCCTTCTCAGTAGGGGCGCCCGCCCTGTGGAACGCCCTCCCAGCAGAGGTCAAAGAGATAAACAACTACATGACCTTTAGAAAATACTTGAAGGCAGCCCTGTTTAGGGAAGTTTTTAATCTGTGATATTTTAATGTATTTTGATATTTGTTGGAAGCTGCCCAGAGTGGCTGGGGAGACCCGGCCAGATGGGTGGGGTACAAATAATAAATTATTATTATTATTATTACTTTTTAAAACAACAACAACATGCTTATTTTTAACACATATCTATCCCACTCTTTTGGTTCTCTTGGGATTGAATTAATCATTTAAAACAACAACAACAACAACCTTAAGAATTAAAAATAACTATACAATTTTGCCATAGCTGTTACATTAGCTTATTTACTTATTTGTACCTCACCTTTCCTCCAAGAAGCTCAAGTTGGCATGCTTGGCTCTTCCCCTCCCCATTTAATTCACACAACAACCCTGTGAAGTAGCTTAGGCTGAGAGATAGCAATGACTGAAGGTAGCCCTGCAAACTTCATGGTTAAGTGGGTATTTGAACCCTGGTTTCCCAGGTCCTACCGTAGTCCAACATTCTAACCACTACACCTCCCTGGCTATACTTCTTATAGACTTCCTGGTACTTAGGGTCAAACTACACATTATGTTCACATAGTCTCTCCCCCTGTCCTGCCCCAGTTCAAACTGGGACAATAGTGTGCAGGGAGGTGAGCTTTAATCCTTCTTTTCCCAGCCATGACTGCCCTGAAACTTGCCCCCCAACACGATACTGCTCAAGCTATTCCTAGGATACTTCTTTCAAACTTCATGCTGAGGTGATGAATGACCTTGGTACCCAAATGTGGGGAAAGATTCTTGCCACTGCAGCTTCTGGACACAGTAACTTGCATGTCTCTAAGTCGTCCGTAGTAGAAATAACACTCACCCAATGTGACTTGGGAGCTTTGGAGATGTATTAATTTATAGGAAAGTGCAAGACAATTCTATTGTAGGTTTCAGTGAAATTGATGTACGCAAGAATATTTGATACAACAGAGAAAATGTTAGCCTTGCAAGATAGAAAAGACTTGCAAAATTACATGTTTTTCGAATGCATTTAATTACATTTATTTCCTGCTCCATTTATCTGAAATGTCTCGTGGCAATGAGCATCATACGATTTAGTCACTGGCAGGGCTTTGAAAGTGACATGCATTTGAAAAACGAGAACAGAACTCTTTTGAAGCCAGAGCTCAAGCAACATGCGGCATTTCTAAGATAGGCCACCTGAGTGCCCTCTTTATAATGGGGATAGCCATCTGAATTCTCCACACTAAAGACTGTCAATTACCGTATTTTTCCGTGTATAACATTCCCCTGTCTATAAGACGCTCCCTATTTTTGGGTACACCAAATTAAGAAAATGGGGGGGAGATTTCAAAGAGTTCTTAAGCTTTTTTGGGGGGAGGATTGCCCAGAGTTGTTTCAGGACTGCCATACTCTACATTTCTCCCACCTTAAGCAAACTGGTTATAACAACACTGGGTTACTTTGCACAGTGAGCATGGCACACTCTGAGCCACAGTCATTCCCCCAGCAATATGGGTATAATAATGGACTTTATCTGCATTGGCATTAAGAAAGCGATTTTCAAAAATGCTTACAAACTCAGAGGAAAATTATTATTTATTTATTTGTACGAAATATGACCTGAGTTAGAAAAATCACGAACTCCTGTCTTTGCTGCTACCTTTTGTTTTTGAGTTGACGTGCTACTGCAGTTTGAAACTGGATTCTGAACTTTGTATGTGCCCAGGTGATCAGGCCAGGGGTGTTCCTTTGCAAGTGAATGCAGAGATATAAGGATAAACAACCAGAGCACATTGAAAGGTTGAATCCTGACAAGACATAAGTACTGTTTTTGGGCGACATGGTGTGAGCGGGTGTGGGGGACTCCCTGGTCCTGAATGGGGTAACTGTGCCCCTGAAGGACCAGGTACGCAGCCTGGGAGTCATTTTGGACTCACAGCTGTCCATGGAGGCGCAGGTTAATTCTGTGTCCAGGGCGGCTGTCTACCAGCTCCATCTGGTACGCAGGCTGAGACCCTACCTGCTCGCAGACTGTCTCGCCAGAGTGGTGCATGCTCTGGTTATCTTCCGCTTGGACTACTGCAATGCGCTCTACATGGGGCTACCTTTGAAGGTGACCTGGAAACTGCAATTAATCCAGAATGCGGCAGCTAGACTGGTGACTGGGAGTGGCCGCCGGGACCACATAACACCGGTCCTGAGAGAGCTACATTGGCTCCCAGTACGTTTCCGAGCACAATTCAAAGTGTTGGTGCTGACCTTTAAAGCCCTAAACCTGAAGGAGCGTCTCCACTCCCATTATTCAGCCCGGACACTGAGGTCCAGCGCCGAGGGCCTTCTGGTGGTTCCCTCACTGCGAGAACCAAAACTACAGGGAACCAGGCAGAGGGCCCTTTTGGTAGTGGCGCCCGCCCTGTGGAACGCCCTCCCAGCAGAGGTCAAAGAGATAAACAACTATCTGACATTCATAAAATACCTGTTGGAGGCCGCCCAGAGTGGCTAAGGGGACCCAGCCAGATGGGCGGGGTACAAATAATAAATTATTATTATAAAGTTTAAAAGCTTTATTTCCTAACCAAACTTTTACATGGCTAGCTAGGGCAGCCTTTCTCTTAAAAGGTAAAGGTACCCCTGACCATTAGGTCCAGTCGTGACCGACTCTGGGGTTGCGGCGCTCATCTCGCTTTATTGGCTGAGGAAGTCGGCATACAGCTTCCGGGTCATGTGGCCAGCATGACTAAGCTGCTTCTGGTGAACCAGAGCAACACACGGAAACACCGTTTACCTTTCCGCCAGAGCGGTACTATTTATCTACCTGCACTTTGACGTGCTTTGAAACTGTTAGGTGGGCAGGAGCAGGGACCGAGCAATGGGAGCTCACCCCGTCGCGGGGATTCGAACTGCCGACCTTCTGATCGGCAAGCCCTAGGCTCTGTGGTTTAACCCACAGTGCCACCCGCGGAAGTTAAAAGGGAAATAGAAATGGGCTAGGAAGAGCTATCCTATCTAAGCGGAGTAACCCTAATCCACACAAATACCAAGAGTCGGGTGAAACTCATACACACAAAGGATTGTGGCCAGGGATCCTTATAGAAGCAAAAATAGAGAAAGGTGAGGCACTGGAGAGGGAGGTGCCTGAAGACACCTGTTGCCTCTTTGGGTTTTGCTATGTAGACTTCCCTGCTTGGCAGTGAGAGATAACCAACTTGGGATGGAGAACGAAGTCCTATACCCAAGGATCTGGAATGCCATAAGGTTGCAAAAGCAGCAAATCCATTGCCTAAAAACCAGGTTTGTCTCCATATCGTCCTCTTCTCATGCACGGGAACATAATTCATCATGTAGGTCCAAAGTAAACAACAAAATCCAGAATAATTGTATTACAGTTACAGCTTGATCTTCACCCCTCGCTTCTTCGAGCCCCACCCTGTTTTCTTGTTCTCAGCCTCTGTAAGTAAAAACCAAGCATAATGCATACATACATACATGCAAATGTATCCTTTCAGTTATTTGGTTGCCAAGCAGTTGCTAAGGCTCTTTATTGGTAAGGTTGAATTGCTTCTGCAAAACTTCGTTTATTATGCTAAGTTTTCAGCCTATCTGGATTACAGAAACTTAATTTTTAAATGAAAGGCGAGGACAGAATCAAGCAGTTTGCTACTTGTACTAAAAGCATTATATAGAATGAATTTGTCGTGAGCATAAATGCTTCAGAAAAGCACTAATTTACTAGGTGGTCAAATACACAGGTTTGTCCTGGCACTTCTGCTTTATTAGGGTTGCAAACTTCCTAGAACCATGTTGCCTTTTAATTGTGGCATTACTACCCAATCACAGGTAGGTGCCTCAATTTTCTATGGAGTGTTAAACACGTTACCAGGAAAGACCTGCAGAAAAAAAATCAAAAGCAAAGTCTAGATCAAGGGTTACCAAACCGTGGTCTGCAGAATTGTTTTTGAGGGTTTTTTCTAAATGACACTGATGGCACGTTTGTGGATTTGTTACTCAGCAAGGGGAAACAGCACATTAATTGCATTGAATACGCATAATGATTTTTAATTGTATTTGAATTTCTTCTTTTATTTCTCATATTGTGTTTTATTGCATTACAAAGTGGGTTCTCCAATCATGGAGAGCATGGGTTGCGGAAGAGTTAACCGGACAACTCCCTTGTTGCTGGGCGGGTTAGTTTGGATGGCCACAATTGGGATTGGGCTCATCATGTTGCTGGGGAGATGAGCTTGTTGCAAGTTAATGATTGACAGACATAGCTGTTTAAATTCCTGCACGTGGCTTTTAGGTTTCACTTTTGCCGCGTGCAACGGATTTCCCGCCCGCCCTCCCTGTTTTCAGGGTTATGTCTTTGCGATTGACATTGCTATGCCTGTCATGGGGTCATCTGCTTTGGAGCAGGGGCCTGGTAGGAATTTTGTCCATTTGGCTGATTGGCTGGTGCCATTTGTTTTTTGCCTACTGCGTAGCAAATCGTCACAACTTGTAAGGTTGCGGTTAGGCATTGGTTAAAATTGGTTAGTCTAGGGGTAAGGATTTGGCTGGGCCTGCCCCTGCAAAATGCTGCTATTAACCCCCCCCCCCAATGTTTTTAGAAGTTCTTATTTTTATGTATAAGTAGGGTTGCCATACATCTAGAATTTCCCGGACATATTGAGTCTAGGTGGAAATCGGCAAAATGTCTGGGAAAATCCGGATGTATGGCAGCCCATGTCGGCAGTGTTGTTCTTGTCAATTTTCCTCAGAAAAAGCTCAAAAATGTCCAGTTTCTTTGCGATTTTCAACTTTGGCCAAAGCTTGAAAAATAAGTCAACAACTTTTCTGTCCGGATTATGGCAACCCTACTATAAGCTGTCTTGAGGAAAATATGCAAGAATAAGAATAACAACATACTAAGTAAAAAGAAAAAGAAAATGTAAACCAAGCCAGGTAAAAATCATCACTAAAATCAATAAATACAGCCAGTTAATACACCTTCCTCCTACCAGCAGGAGGTCATCAGAGATGGGGCTAGCCGGGTCTTCTTTGGCAAGCAGTTTTAGATATAAAGCCTACATTAGCCAGAATGTTGCTCTGATTTAAAATTGGCTCCCTTCTACTTTCCTCCCATTAATTGGAAGCCGCACTTTCCCAACATACTTCGCTGTCTCCCACACGTCTATTATTAATGCACCCTTCGTGAATATAGCATCATCGTTTCATCGCCCCCAGGTTCCTTCCACAATTCTTATACTTTTATGGTTTTGCTTTTGTTAGCATCTTTCCTTTTTCCTTTTTTTTTTTAATAAAAAAAAGGTGGTTAAAAGGCTTGCGACATCAATGTCACCCGTTGTAAGTGACAAGAAAATTACGTAAAATGCCGCACATGCAATTATAGTTGGGGCCCTTGTCGGTTTGCGGCACAATACGAATGACATGGCTAATTTTGTGCTCTACCTTTAGTTGCACTTAGGGGAAAAAATATTCCATCGTTTCCTGAGCAACAACAGGGGTGTCGAACGTTTTGACGCTGCTGTCAGCATCCAGCCTCACGCTAAGCAGGATTAGCGGTGGCTGCCATCTGCAGCGCTTTTCAGGAGGAAGTGCAGAACACTGGCTGGCAGGGTAAAAAGCAAGACCATTGAGCTCAAGGCTGTCACGTCCTGTGGCATCCTGTGAGGGCCAGCTTACAGTACTGAATCTCTTCACATTTGTGTATGCAGGGCCGGATTTAGGTTTGATGAGGCCCTAAGCTACTGAAGGTAATGGGGCCCTTTATATGTCCAGCTGTCCTTTGTCAACAACAAATTGTCACTGTTTTTTGTGTGTTGAATATATCCTATATGGTAATTTATGGACCTAATAGGTATCTAAAGCTATTTGCACGTAACAAAATATGTATTTTATCAAAGTAATTGAGATAGAAATGAGCAAACCAGTGATATCTGAGGGAGCAGGCTAGCAGGCGGGGCCCATTACTTATATCAGGGGTTAGGGTTTACAAAAGCCAGACTTAACGTCTTTCCTTCTGCAGTGTTGGATGGCAGATTGAGAGGAGTTCCATACCAGGACAGACTATGCTCATGTGCCCAAGACATTGACTCTATAAAACATATTTTGCTGCACTGTGTGAAATTCGAGCAAGCCAGGGCAGAACTGATATTACCCTTGCTAGCACCTTACCCAGGAAAATCAGAGGCTTACTGTGTCAGGTTCCTACTGGAAGACCGGACAAATGACAGAACATTAGCAGTGGCGAAGTTTCTATCGGTGGTTGCAAGAACCAATGATCCCTATTCCTAAGCCTGAACAAAATGCTTGTGTAACCTGAAGGCGGGCTGTCGAAATTGTGTATTGTTTTGTAATGAATTGTTGGGTCTCTGGACCGTAATAAAGATTTGATTGATCTATCAGGGGTCAGCAAACTTTTTCAGCAGGGGGCCGGTCCACTGTCCCTCAGACCTTGTGGAGGGCCAGACTATTTTTTTGGGGGGGGAGTGAATGAATTCCTGTGCCCCACAAATAACCCAGAGATGCATTTTAAATAAAAGCACACATTTTACTCATGTAAAAACACCAGGCAGGCCCCACAAATAACCCAGTCCCTCTCCGCAAGCTGGCGCCTCTGGCCCTAATTCCCCCCCCTGCAAAAAAATTCACTGCATGCCACTGCACTGTTGTCAACCTGATGCTCTCGCAGTTTTGCTGCCTTCCGTGCCTCAACACAGATCTGGCGTTGAGCAACACAACCACCACCAGTTGGGTAGGGCGGAGTGGCAGTGCACCATTAATCACAGCCAGTGCATGATTTCTCTCGCTGTTGTGCCTAACAAAAAGTGGAGAAAGCAGCAGCCAAGAGGAGGAAATGTCACTGGTGTAGCAAATGCTGCTGGATTGGGGGGAAAAATTAATAGAAGATGTGAAGACTTCCAGAAAACTTGGTATTGGATTGTAGACTAAGTGTTTCTTGGAGATAAAATTGTTCCCCACTGAAATTGCTAGTTTCTATCCCAAGATGATGACTGAAGAATATTCAGACCAGCTCTAGTACCGGTATTTTAGTGAAAATGCCAAAATAAATGAGCATCCATCTAGTAAAGTGTTGTTTGTTTGTTTTTTAAGGCAAGAGTAGCTAAGTGTGGGTAGCCTTTATTGTTCAGCCACAGTTGTGCCAGAATATTGTTAGAAAATTTGTCCCGTCCTAAGGCCGGGTGGGTTAAATCACTGAGCTTAGGGCTTGCCGATCAGAAGGTCGGCGGTTTGAATCCCCACGACGGGGTGAGCTCCCGTTGCTTGGTCCCTGCTTCTGCCAACCTAGCAGTTCGAAAGCACACCAGAGTGCAAGTAGATAAATAGGTACCACTGCAGCAGGAAGGTAAACGGCGTTTCCGTGCGCTGCTCTGGTTTGCCAGAAGCGGCTTTGTCATGCTGGCCACATGACCTGGATGCTGTACGCCGGTTCTCTCAGCCAATAATGCGAGATGAGCGCCGCAACCCCAGAGTCGGTCACGACTGGACCTAATGGTCAGGGGTCCCTTTACCTTTACCTTTACCTTTAAGGCCATGTTATGGGACGTGGGTGGCGCTGTGGTTTAAACCACTGTGCCGCTTCGACTTGCTGATCGGAAGGTCAGCGGTTCGAGGCCCTGCCACGGGGCGAGCTCCCGTTGCTCTGTCCCAGCTTCTGCCAACCTAGCAGTTCTAAAGCACACCAGTGCAAGTAGATAAATAGGTACCGCTCCGGTAGGGAACGTAAACGGCATTTCTGTGCCCTGCTCTGGCTTTGCCAGAAGTGGCTTAGTCATGCTGGCCACATGACCTGGAAAAACTGTCTGCGGAAGCGGACAAACACCGGCTCCCTCAGCCTGTAAAGCGAGATGAGTGCCGCAACCCCAGAGTCATTCGCAACTGGACTTAACTTTCAGGGGTCCCTTTACCTTTACCTTTACGGCCATGTTGTGTTTGCATTGTTTTCTGGAGTTCAGCAAAATATGTGACTCTGTTTTGTTTTGGGTTATGCCTTTTTGTGTCTCCCCCCACCCCATGTTACCTGTCTTAGATGTATTAGGTGGCAATCCTATACTCAATTATACCTGGGAGTAAATCCTCTTGAACCCAGCGGGGCTTACTCCTGAGTAGGCAGACGAAGGATTTTGCTTTATGTCTGTGGCAATAACTGTTAAGTGTGTGTGCATGAATTTCTGATCAGAGACACCATAAATTGAACCCAGTGGTTCCATAATGATCTATAATGGGTGAGCATCTCTTCTTTATGTTAATGACATCAACTAATGAAATATACAGCAAGCCCATAAAAGCAGTAGGTTTCTGAAGACGTGTTTATGTGAAATGCAAACACAAATTTATTTTGGGTTTTTTTGTGTGAAAAACTGTCACGCGTTGAAAGGAATGTTGTTAACTGTCTGTCAATAGTTACTAATGCCGTCGTATTAGCTGCATTGAGGTGCATTAAAAAAATGGGAGAATGGCAATATATATCTTTCTTAGATAGGAAACTCTCAGTTTCCAGATATATTTCAAGAGTTTGGGCTCAGATGCACCCTGTTTTGAGCCTCTTCAGGTGTTCCATCAGCAAGTAAAATAGTCACAGGAGGAGGGGTGAGAGGAGTCATGTGAGGAGTCACGTAGAATCATAGAGTTGGAAGAGACCACAAGGGCCATCCAGTCCAACCCCTGCAAAGCAGGAAACACCATCAAAGCATTCCTGACAGGTGGCTGTCAAGCCTCTGCTTAAAGACCCCCAAAGAAGGAGACTCCACCACACTCCTTGGCAGCAAATTCCACTGTCGAACAGCTCTTACTGTCAGGAAGTTCTTTCTAATGTTTAGGTGGAATCTTCTTTCTTGTAGTTTGAATCCATTGCTCCGTGTCCGCTTCTCTGGAGCAGCAGAAAACAACTTTTCTCCCTCCTCTATATGACATCCTTTTATATATTTGAACATGGCTATCATATCATCCCTTAACCTTCTCTTCTCCAGGCTAAACATACCCAGCTCCCTAAGCCGTTCCTCATAAGGCATCGTTTCCAGGCCTTTGACCATTTTGGTTGCCCTCCTCTGGACACGTTCCAGCTTGTCAGTATCCTTCTTGAACTGTGGTGCCCAGAACTGGACACAGTATTCCAGGTGAGGTCTGACCAGAGCGGAATACAGTGGTACTATTACTTCCCTTGATCTAGATGCTATACTCCTATAGATGCAGCCCAGAATTGCATTGGCTTTTTTAGCTGCTGCATCACACTGTTGACTCATGTCAAGTTTGTGGTCTACCAAGACTCCTAGATCCTTTTCACATGTACTGCTCTCAAGCCAGGTGAGGAGGGGCAAGGCGAGGGGGTGAATGCGCGGCCTTCTCATGGCTTGCGCACATGACACGAGCAAGCCCCACGGCATGCGCGCACAGCCGCTGCAGAACTTTGAGTGGAGCCAGCCCCCCATTGGTTTTTTTTGGGGGGGGGCTGGTCCCCAGCTCCCCCCTAGATGGTGTGCCTGGTTATGCACATATCCCAATGACCCCCTATATTATTCTTGACCTGCTGATGGGACACTGAAGAGGGCTTTAGAAATAGACTAAAGTCTGGTTCTTCTCACACGGTGAGGAAATGATCTCGTCTTCAGCATCCCCTTTTCAATTGCTTCCGTTGCTCCCATCATACCCCAAATTCCTTGGCATGTAAAAAAAGCATCTTGCATGGACTTGCTTAGGACATCTAGTCTGGACAGCAATCTTAAACATATCTGGAAAGTATTTCCCAGGTACTTCTGAGCACACATAAATAGAATTGAGCTCCCTCCTTTCTGGTATAAAAGACTTTGAGTTTCCCTCTTTTTCAACTGCCCTCTCTTTTGAATCTGTTACAAGCTCATCTCTCATATGTTGTAAACGATTGCATGGGATAACAATGCACAGCTCTCTCCCGATAGCCAGTCCCCAAACTGGGACTGCATCATTCCACAGGTTATGTAGTGACTGCAGCCTCATGGAACTGAGGGAAAGGGACATTGTTAGTTCAGATGGGGACAGCAGGGAACATAGGGCCACCCTCTTCATCAAGAACGGGTTAATATGTGTGACTCTCCTGCCCTGCATGTGTTACTAGACAAACATGTGGCATATGAATCTTTAAAAAGTCTAAAACAATACTCATGCTTTCCAGATTTATAAGTAAATGTTGCCCTGAGGGAAGGTGGGAGGTGGTGTTGCTTAGCAACCAGTAATTTGAGTCTGGAATTGTGTGTTGTTGTTTTTTTTAAAGCATCATAAGAACAGAGCAGATGGAAAGGGTTAGGGGATATGTACCTGGTGACTTGGAGTGAAAAACAAGAGAAGGAATTAGTGGGAATGAAACAAGGAGCTCAAGTGACTTAGGAGGACTCCGGATAAGAGTTCCTAAAGATCTACTGATGTACTTTTCTTTACTGTGCCACACTGAAAACTTTCCCCCTGAAGTAAGGCTTGTCAGATAAGACCATTTTCATTTGGTGTAGGTTTCATTTGTGCTCCATGATAGGCTTAATCCTCTCTTCTTCTTTTTCGCAGATTTTTTAAAAATGAAACAAATTGTATTCAAATGGTTTACATTTTGTATGTATCCTTTCCCTAAACTATCGGGAAGCGGGTGGCTCTGTGGGTTAAACCACAGAGCCTAGGGCTTGCCGATCAGAAGGTCGTTGGTTCGAATCCCTGCGACGGGGTCAGCTCCCGTTGCTCGGTCTCAGCTCCTGCCCACCTAGCAGTTCAAAAGCATGTCAAAGTGCAAGTAGATAAATAGGTACCGCTCTGGCGGGAAGGTAAACGGCGTTTCCGTGCGCTGCTCTGGTTTGCCAGAAGCAGCTTAGTCATGCTGGCCACATGACCCTGAAGCTGTACGCTGGCTCCCTTGGCCAGTAAACTGACATGAGCGCCGCAACCCCAGAGTCGTCTGCGACTGGACCTAATGGTCAGGGGTCCCTTTACCTTTCCGCCCTAAACTACACATTTTGGTATGCTTTTCAGTGTGCAGTACCCTGTAAACTAGCCTGCTGCCCTCTGTTGCAATGGAGGACACTACCAGCATTGAATTAAGATTCAGTGGCCTTCTGATCCGCTTCTGTAAGTGTAAAGGGGAGGCTGCCATCTTGTTTTCTACCACAGGGGCCGAGTAGAGATTTTGCTCACCTATCGATCCCCAGTCAAGAAATCTCCTTTTCCTTCTCTAATCATCTTTTCCCCTTACCTGAAATGGTTCATGTAGAAAGCCTGATAATTTCCTCTAGGATAAGTTAGCAATTTACCAGCTGTTCCTATTTAATCCTAACCATTGGCATGTGTGTTTAAGCCTAATACACGCTTTGAGTCTGGATAACGGAGGCGTAATCTTTGTCACGAAAGAAAAAGCCACCTTTGCCATTATCGTTCTGCACCTAAATCGCCCCTTAATATTAAAGCAAAGGAGTGTTTGTTTTTCATAATGACTTGTTAAAATATTCAGTATAAAATGCAAATACGAACGTGTACTCTCCTATGGGCTACCAAAGGTGATTTGTCAAAAATGATCACACTCATTTCCTTTTCTCCACAGGCAGAAAATTAACACTGGAACACTCAACTCTGCTATAGTAACTTTGCCTGTATTTGCTTGTTTATAAGCCCAGAGAGCAATTTCCATTTATTCACCGGGAGCCTGGGAGGAGGGATTGAACTTCTCCTTGGTACTTCATCGTTGTACTGTAATGTCAGCATCCATTATAAGCAGCAGATGTTTGCTAATGATAATTTAGTAATGAATAGGTGTGTGTGGAGCCCCTTGAGGAATTTCTTTGGCTGAAAACGCTTCCCTCGAAATTCTTCAGGAACCTCCACGTTTGCTTGGCATTTTTGCATCAGGTAAAATATGGCGGCAACCAGTGCTTTTTTTCCCCTTAAAAAAATGTTTAGGGGTACTCTCATTTTGACTCAAGAAAATCACAATTATGCCGTCTGAAGGCAATGCTGTTTAGGGAAGTTTTTTTAAAAAAAATATTTAATATTTTATTATGTTTTCATTTATGTTGGAAGCTGCCCAGAGTGGCTGGGGTGACCCAATAAGATGTGTGGGGTATCAATAGTAAAATTATCATTATGGAATGGGACATCCCTATTTTCATGGAAGAAAGGTTGGAGGGTATGTAATTTAAATGGCTATTGCTCTCTGCTCCCTGCTGTTAGGGGGCTGTCAGTGGCTCCCAGCTGGTTGCCCAGAAAGTATAAAGACAAGTAAAAGTTAGTATTACAGTCCTTTTTTCTTTCAATCTTTACAGAAAGAGGCTATAGAAACCAGCCTCTTGGATAATGCCATTGTCCCAAGTGAATCTTCACCCCCTTCTCACCCACTTCCTCATTCATCATCATCATCACCTCCTCTACGTGCCCTCTGCCTTTGAGCTCTTTGCTCTCCTACTTTTAAGGCCCGCCAGGTTTTGGGAGATGGTGGGTCTGGAATGCTTTATAATGATTGACAACGTGTCAACCAGGTGTTGTTCTGACTCTCCCATGATTTCCCAACTTTACCCCCTCATCTGTCTCTGCTACCTCCCTCAAACCCCTGTTGTTAATCTATACTGTCTTCCTCTTCCTCCTCCCTGGAAGCGTCAGGATGGGGAGGAGGTCTCCACCATTCCTCCACAGCCCAGTTCTTGATAATTAGTTTTCTTTAACAGTGGAAGCAGGTTTTCAGATTATACACAGCTCTTTTTCAGGCTTTGCTTATGAGAGCAAAAAATGAACATCCAATAGACAAGATAGAAACAAATGGGTAGTCAGGCCGATGGTTACTTGGTTGCAGAAGTTTACTGGCCATTGCTGTTGGCATGGAGACAGTCTAGGCTGAATGCAAACATGCCATTCTGATGTCATGTGTGATGTCACAAAGAGGATATGCTTTAAGTCTTGGTAAAGCCAAAAGCAGTTAACAGTCAGGCTGCATCTCAGCCCTGTCAATATGGATCTGCATAATAGGTGAATAGTTTTATTTGGGGGATGTATTAACTTTTACTATTGGGGGAAAAGTTTTAGATTGGTTTGCCAGTTTATAACCCATCAAGTTGAGGCCAATAGATATACATTCACAACCCTGCACCCATCAAATAATCAACTTTATGGGTGACTTTGGGACTGATTCATACAATCACATTTCCTTTCGCCACTCTATAGCAGCTTTTTCTCTCTATTTGAAAAAAAATAACCAAGAAGGAGAAGATAAGGAACCAGGAATAAGATGTAGATGAGTATGGTGAGGATCTAAGCTTTACAAGTGAGGGGGCTAGGAAGATAGTTTGTGGTCCAGCATAGGAATGATGGGTGCTTCATATTACTGAATTCCTGTTCCACAAAGTAGAAGACTTTGAGCTCTTTGCTCTCCTACTTTTAAGGCTCACCAAGTTCTGGGAGATGGTGGGTCTGGCATGCTTTCTAATGAAGATGTGTCAGCCAGCTGCTGCTCTGGCTCTGCCTGCTCCTCCTCTCCCACAATTTTCCAACTTTTCCCCTTATCTGCCTCTGAGCTGTGACCTCCCTCAAGCCCCTGTTGTAAATCTATACTGTCTTCCTCTTTCTCCTCCCTGGAAGGGTCAGGTTGAGGAGGCGGTCTCCACCTTTCCTTCTCCTCTGCTCAATCCCTCACATCTGCCCTTGATCATTGGCTCAACCTGCTCTCTGCCTCCAGTGTCCACATTAGGTTTTGTACCCCAGACTGTGTTGCGACCCATTTGCTTTGTCCCATACATGCTAATGGGAGACATTGAGAAATGAGCGTATTTGCGTAACACAATAATTTCTCATGGGTGCCTATTTCTTGATCAGTCCAGAGCATGAAAGTACTTTGTGATGACAGCTTGGGAGGTGGCTGTTACTATAGCCAAGCAAAATGGTTGTTCATCTGATGGGTGGAATTGGGTTTAGGCTTTGTTGTATTTGCAAAGACCCATCATGGGCATCAATATGTTCTCTTCATAGTGATGCTTATAATTCTCTAAGTGCTCAGGTCAGTAGAACCCAAGCGATCCATGTTTGGGGTAGAGGGCATCCACAATAGCAGAACTTTCCCCATAAGTTGAATGCCAATCATTCACTTATATGTTTAAAGGTAAAGTTGTTGGGTTTGGGGACACCCTTTTGTGAAAACTACCGTTGATTCTTGCTCCCAGATTATTTTGTGCCATTGAGAATCAATCATGGTTCTTGATTTGCATACACCCACCCCTTCTTCCATTTAGTTCCAACTAAAACAGAATGTATCTGTGACCCCACATGAAGTTAGAACATCATCTGGCCTGTCGTAGCACAAGGCCATCGCAGCAGCTAACAGCACCAAGCCGGAGACGATTAGTACACTGTTGAGTAAAAGGTAAAGGTAAAGGACTCCTGGACGCTTAAGTCCAGTCAAAGGCGACTATGGGGTTGCGGTGCTCATCTAGCTTTCAGGACGGGGGAGCCGGCATTTGTCCACAGACAACTTTCTAGGTCATGTGGCCAGCTTGACTAAACCGCTTCTGGCGCACAGAGGACCGTGACAAGTGCCAGTGTGCACAGAAACGCCATTTACCTTCCCGCTGCAGCTGTACCTATTTATCTACTTTTACACTGGTATGCTTTCAAACTGCTAGGTTGGCAGAAGCTGTGACAGAGCAACTGGAGCTCACCCCATTGTGGGGATTCGAACCGCCGACCTTCCAATCAACAAGCCCAAGAGACTCAGTGGTTTAGACCACAGTGCTACCCACTGTAGAGTAAAATGGGTTCCTTTGCCATGATTTGCTTTTGATGAAACCCAAACTGCCACCCCCACCCCCACCCCGCTCACATTATATCCTGTGGCTGCTAGTTCTTATAATGTTCTCTGATCATTTACCAAATAGTAATCACTTACTACTTATAAAGCTTTCCCATCAAGAATTCCTAGGATTATGCTTATTTTGCTCAGGTCCTCTGGGACCTTCCTATCTTCCAGGAGATGAAGAGCATAATTGCCAATGACTCCATGATTACGTCACCTAATTTCCCCCCCCCCCCATTACTCTCGGGCAAATTTCATTTAGACTCTTCTGACATCTGCACATCCACAATAACTGAATACATTCATTAATCTGTATCTTCCCTTTACAGGCCTGCTGCTTTCCTTGTTAACGTTGACTAAAAGCCTGGCTCGAGCCTCCATTTTGTCACCTCTTATTGCTTTGTGTTCCTTACATTGCAATCGTCTCATGTTTTCCATCCCACAGCTTTAAAGGGGCTTCTAAAGCCTTGCCTTACATCACCATATTTCCAAGCTTTGTATTACTAATTGCCATTCTTTTCATAATTTTTGTCTTCCTAATGCCACGGCCGCTCGCTCCTCTTTTGTACTCAGCTGAAGTAATCGAGTGTCTCCTCTCTGTAAAAGCACTTTCAATTCTCAGCTAATTAAAAGCATTTCTTATATGACCATGCTGATTTCTTCCTCGGTCTTTTATATTTTTCTCTCCTTTGGCAAGATGGCTTCCTGCTATCAACGTCGTGCTTCTCTTGAACCTCAGTCCTGAGCATGTGGGGAAAGTACTGCTATGTACACATAACTTGCTTTCAGGTAGCTGTGCTTAGGTCAACGGCCTTGGAAACGGAGAGAACTATTGGCTGGTCACTTGGGTTGAGAAAAGAGACTAGGGGTGCCCAACAACCTCTCAGACATTTTCTGAGGGTTTTTGTTGTTGTTTTCTTACCCACACTTAGACCTCCACTGACAAAGATGGATCTAGGAGCATTACTAAGCTACATATCTGGTCCTTCAGAAGGAAGACAACCCCATCTCTGGGGTTGTCCTGAAAAACAGCCAAACTATTCTCTCTCTCTCTCTCTCTCTCTCTCTCTCTCTCTCTCTCTCTCTCTCTCTCTCACACACACACACACACACACACACACACACACACACACAGAGCCGCCATCTTGCTGGGGTCCATTACTGTTTCCTGTATTTGAAACCCTCCTGAGCTCTCCTAGGATGTGAGGTCTCCTCTCCATCTCACCGACAAGTATTACCAGATAGCTTACCACTACTCCCTCAATAAAGAAACAGTTCAGCTCTTTAATACCATATTTCCCATATTTTTTGGTAGTAAAGATTCTATATTTCTTGCGTTACAAATTCACTACAAACACGAATAAGACATAACGAAGACTATCTCTTTGTTTATGCTGGGCAATGTGTGTGTAAATAAGAGCATTACACATAGTGTTTTGTGAACATTTATCCCTAGAAACCGTCCTGTGCTGATTTGGATCATTTTAAGCAGAGGTTATCAGTCATGGGTGCTCCAGTTGAGATTCCTGCATTGCAGGGGCTAGACTAGATGAACTGCCATCTTCTGTGTATAAATCAGTTTAACACAGATTCCTCTTCCACCCACAGCTGAAGTGATGCAGGTGTCAAGAGGGCATCTCTGCCCTGCTACACGGGCTGCTGCTGAACAGTATGATATCATTGTGGAGAAGGCACCAAACAACGGCATCTAAAAGAGACAATTTCAAGTAGTCTCTGGCCTTGCTAACATACAGAATAGCTTAAATCTGAAAGTGGTAACCAGAGCAGAGACTGAATAGGCCAGGGGCAGTGTGGAAGACCTCTAGAACACTGGTTTTCAAAGTCTATGCAGATTCTGGGATCCCACAAAAGCTTATTGGTTGTACTCAGGGAGACATTTGATTAGTGGTGGGTGCGTATCCTGGATGATGTCCCAGAATGGTTTGCACTCTGGGCTGCCCCACATGTTTGAAAACCACTGCATAAACACATTATAAGCAATATTATCTATATGTTTCCAATGTTTTGTTTCTTGAGCTCTTCTCTCCTATCCTTCTGCTATCATTCCCCAGGAGGCTTAGTCTTTTCTTGAAGGTGTCATGGCTTGCACCAAAAACCCAGGGCAGAATTCTATGGAACGGCCAACAGCAGCTTAGCTCGGATCCTTTGCACGCACATCTCTGGTATTTCACCAATCAATTTCTACTTTGGTTTATATATTTATATTATGGGGTACATTGGGTTTGAAATAGGAGAGTGAAAGTTTGGAACATGTCTTACAAACGAGCGCGTGAGTTCCAGGGCCCTCTCATTTTTAGAAATTAAATCCTGGTTTTGGTATAATAGATACCAAATGGAACATATTTTAATGAAAACCAATTGTGTTTCCCAAGGATGTTTGGTGTATTGTGATGCCAATCTATTCACACAGCATAATGCAAGTTATGGAGCTATTTTTTTTTAAAGAAGAAGAACATGAAATGGCATGTCTGCAATAAAGAGATTTTATATAAGGCCATTTCTTGCACTGTTCCAGATCAGTCTTGTAAATTAAACATTAGAGCTCTCGATTCCTTCTCTGCGTTGTTCTAATGTGCAGTTCAAGGTAGTTTTCATTTTAGTTTCATTGGTTTGAATGGCTGAATATTCAAATGCAGTGTGTGGTGGGAATGTACTGCCGGTACTTTCCATAGTGGTCCTTCTAGCTGAAGTGAGCAGCTGTGTGCTACTTATGCTGTGTTTCTTCTTCCTTCTAAAGTATGCCATCCAATGCAATATGTAAAGGAAACAAATAATACAGACCTAAATTATATGCATGATGAGGATCACAGGCATTCATCCAAACTAATTTCATAGTCATAAAGAGGGCAATTTAAGTCAAGGTTCAAGTCCTTTTATCCAGACTTTCTGGGAATATGCCATGATTTATTTTCTGCATAGGAGTTTAATGATTGGTTTCATTTGTTTCCTGTCTGTTGTATTTTATTGCTTTTATCATATTGTTTGCTCACCGCTAAACCTAGGCATCTGGCCCACTCAGCTGTTTCCATCATACCTGTCATCTTTGTCAGTTGCGGCTCACAGATGTGCCTTTGCTAAAGCCAGATTCAACCGTTTTCCCATCTAATGTTATGCGAAACAGGTTCTCCAATGGACAAATCTCAGCTTTGTGTTTATGTGACAATAGAACCACTGAATCGCTTCACCACATACTTTTAGGCTGTCCCTTGTACAGGGCTGCTCGGACCCGATTTTTATTCCCTTTAATTTCAGAGACTTTGGGTATGACAGTGGAGGCCCAGTTAACATACCTCCTACAGGACATGGACCCGAGCAAAACTCTGCTAGTGGCAAGATTTTTGATTGTCGTCCTTTCATACAAGAAGAAAAACAGCCTACTCTATGAATACTGATTTTTCCTTTAAATCCATCCAAATAGAGTCTGGTTTACTATAAAACTTGTGATGTACTTGTTTAAATGTGCTTGTCTTAACTATAGAGTAAATTTCCAATTAGCCAAGTCACAAGTAATTGTACTAACCTGCTTGCTGATTTTAAATTTGATAAATCATACCCAAACTATTGTTATTTAAATTGTTAAAGTGATGTTGTATAAACTGTATATGGTTCTTAAATTCTTTCCTGTGGGCCTATGGCCGTAAAATAAAGAAATTTCCCATTATCATGTTGTAACCTTGCCCTAGAACCATTGACAAAGGGAAGGTATTAAATAAAATACTAAAATAGGGTAAAGAAAGGTAATGGTAAAGCACGGTTAAGTCCAGTCGAATTTGACTATGGGGCACGGTGCTCATCTCGTTTCAGGCCAAGGGAGCTGACATTTGTTTGCAGACAGCTTTTCCAGGTCATGTGGCCAACATAGCTACAACTGCTTCTGGTGCAATTTTTCTACTCATACTGGTATGCTTTCTAACTGCTAGGTTGGCAGGAGCTGGGACAGAGCAACAGGAGCTCACCCCGCCGCACGGATTCAAACTGCTGACCTTCTGATCAGCAAGCTCAAGAGGCTCAGTGGTTTAGACCACAGTGCCACCCGCATCCTTAATAAAATAAAAGTAAAATAAAATAAACCCTGGAACCTGACTTGGGCCAATACATGACCAAGGGACGTATAAACAGAAATAAAGAATAAATTGTTGTTATACCTGGGTAAAGTATTTTTGGTGTTGTTCTAGGCCAGGCATAGGCAACCTTGGCTCTCCAGATGTTTGGAACTACAACTCCCATGATCCCTAGCTAACAGGGCCAGTGGTGAGGGATGATGGCTGGGGCAACCCAGTCAGATGAGTGGGGTACAAATAATAAATTATTATTATTATTATTATTATTATTATTATTATTATGCACATGAATCATGGCCAAAATGGCCATTGCCATTGAATCATAGCTACATCAGTGGTTGCCTCTAGACTCACAGTTGATCATGAGACTCATGGTGGAAAAAAAGGTGATCACCATGGGACTTGTGCCAAAAACAGTGGCTGCTACAAATCTTGTGGCTTCATGACTTAGAGCTGAGCACAGGCCATACCTGATCACTGGGTGATCCCATCAATGACAATGAAAAAGATTTCCTGGGTGACCACTGCATGCATTGTAGCTGCCAGAAAGCGGCTCAGATTCTCTGACCCGCTACATATCAATATGTTCCCCTAACCCAAGTGTGCAGACTCACCTCTAGATAAGTTCAGCTTTTTTGTTTTTGTGTGTGGTAGTTCACTTCATGAATGCCTGGTTCCAGATGGCTTCCGCCTCTTCCCACCATCGCCTCACAATCTCCTCCGCTGGGCTTTTCCCTGACGAGTGCTTCTTTGCAGAAATGCCTCTTTGGGCTGCTTCGTGGAGGCCTCATTCTGATGACCAGTTAGAGGAAGGAACCAATGGAAGTTGCAGCGAACACGGGTGTGGTGCTGTAGCTTAATTTAACATACCTGCAGAGTGGGCCAGAGAATCAGAGCTGTCACTCTAGTTCACTTGGCCAGTCACACCTCGCTCAACACTGACAGATTCAGGGATTGGTTCCTGTTTGCCAGCAAATCATAAAAATCAAGAATTGTAGAGCTGGAAGGCATTTGGACCATCATCAAGTCCAGCCACCCGCAAAGCAGGAATCTCAACTCAATGGAAGACAGCATATGGGTCTTCTTATGGAGCCACTCTCCACACTTTTATTGGGTAAGGCATACCGAGAAGGACCTCTGATGAAGACCAGCAGGACCCAGGTTTATTCATGTGGGGATAGGTGGTTCGTGAGCAACATGTGTTCTGAGTTGCATAAGGCTTTATGAGCCAAAACCAGCACTTTGAATTGAGCCCAGAAACCAATCATTAGCTAGTGCAGTCAGGGCACTATTTGGTTTCTATAATCAATCTGAAGTGCTGGTTCAGACCTATATAAGCCACCTATGGCTCAGGACCCCAACATGCAGCCTGTAGTCTAGTCCATGAAGAAACCTGCCACCTCATTTGATGTTTGTGTGACCTACAGGGTGGTTGCAACATGTCTTACAAATGACCTTGAGTTCCAGCACCTCTCCTTTTCAGAAATTAAATCCTGGTTATAATATATTAGATTTGCTTCCTGAGTAAATCAGTGCTGATGGGCTGTGTAGAAAAACAGCCATTTAAATGCAGATTCATATGAGGGAGGAATAAGAGGCACATGGGGAGTTCAAGTGCAGTATTACCATAAGATGTTTCCTGAGAAGGAAGCAGCAAATGTCTTCATGGCAGGGGATGCAATGTAGGAGGTCATGAGCAGGAGAAGAAAACACAGAGATTGAAATGTAGGCCATCATGGCTTTACAAAATGCCTTATTGGTTCAAAGGATACATGCTTCTCGTATGACAAGAAATGGTTTATTTAGTGAATTTCAAGGCACGTGTCAAGAGGACAGCAATGGTAACATTATTTAATCAGTAGTATCTTAGAAGCAGAAGAATGGGAAAAGTAAAGAGGTTATTATACCTAATCTAGGAGAGTGATAAGTAGTTATGGAGAAAATTTGGCACACTTTATTGCATTCAAAATAATTAAAAAGATTTCTTTGGCAATGAGTGTCGGCGACTGGGAAAGCTTGATGGAGAACAGCTAAATAATTGGGTTGGCAGGTATAAACGAAAATTTCAGAAAGTGGTTTTGAGAAAGGCAGGCGAGAGAATAATTGTGGGAAATTAAAATGGCCGCCCTCAGCCAGCTGTCACTGCTCAGAGCACTGCTACTGCTAACCACCACTGCTGCCAGGTATGCTTGCTAGGGCACACCCACAGCGTAGTGGGCACACCAGGGCCGCCTCAAAAGTAACTATACCAACATTCCTTTATGTCAGGAGTGGGGAACCTGTGGTCCTCTAGATACTTGCTGGATAGCTCAGTTGGTTAGAGCATGGAGCTGATAAGGCCACGGTTGCAGGTTCAATCCCCATAAGGGACAGCTGCATATTCCTGCATTGCTGGGGTTTGGACTATATGATCCTTCCAAATCTATGGTTCTATTATTATTGCTGACTACAATTCCTATTGTCCCTGATCGTTGGCCACACTGGCTGAGGCTGATGGGAGTTGGAGTCCAACATTTGGAAGGCTACAGATATCTCATCCCTGATTTAGGTACATTATCTCGTAGTGAGTGAGAAGCAGTAGTGGCATCTTTCATCAAGTATCCTTCCCAGCTAAGATAGCATGTATTGTTCTCATCTATGATCTAATCCACCTTGAGGTCTATTTACACAAAAAATTAAGTTCATGATAGATGCATCCTTTTTGTGCATGCTTATACTATTCACTGAGGACAGAATGGATTGGTCATGGACTCTTGATCCTGACCACTATTTGAGTCTGGACTTCATAGGTGCATGCTAACTGATGGACACCCTGTTTGTGAAGGCTCTTGTCATTCAAGAAAACATGTTCTGACAGCTGCCAAAGTTTACTGATGCAGAAGAGACTGGCGTCTCCCATCTCATCTCCCCACTCCCATCACCTGGATCATGCCTGCCACACCAGGCGCAAAAAACTAGATACTGCCTAGCATTACTCGAAGGCTCGTTTTTTTATTTGATTCTGAGTGATTGGTTATTACAGCTTTTTTTTATCTGTAAGAAAGCTAGTTGGATGAAAATACAGCAGGAAGGAATCTGAACTCACTGTAATAATATGCACCCCAAGTTTCCAGAAAATGTGGCTATAAAGGGGTTGGATGCTAGCTGTAATATCCTGTTCCAGACTATTATGATTTGTTGAGCACAGGAGGAGCCATAGTGGGGCAGGAATGCTGAAACAATGTCAATATATTTCACAACTGGCAACCAATGCACCCCTTTGGTTTCAGATAGTACATAGGTAGACGAGTCTTAAAAGCCCGGGACACAAAATTTCATGGCCCTAGCAGCTATGGTAGCTCATTTACCAGAAGTAATGTATTTAGCATTAACTCTGGAAGGGTATACGTGATTCTGACCAAACTAACCCTCCCAGTGCCCAATACATCACTTCTGGTAAATGAGCCAGCATAGCCACTAGAAGACTGTGAAATTTCGTGTCCCAGACTACCCATTGGTTGCCAGATGTGAATTTTTTTCAGCTCTTCTACCCCACCACCAATGTGGTGCTCTTCAGATGTTGCTGGACACCCAACTCCCATCACCTCTATCAATTGGGATGACTGGGGCAGATGGGAGATGGAGGGCACTACCACCTGGAAGAGGATGCCACATTCAATTCACTAAACAATTCAACGGTTCATCTAAAGTACATTTTAAAAAATTGAACATAAGTACATCTATTAGCATTACTCAATGCTTTCACATTGTGAAGTAGTCCATGCTGAGGAGCACCAAACAATCTCCTTTCTACATTTTTTTACCAGTTTACTGGTTTTGGAACTTAACAGGCAGGGGCGCGACTTGAGCCCCAGATGATGGGTGCCCAGCGTGCATGACGGGGCACTAGAAGCCAGGTTCTGAGGTCTCACGAGGCCTCGGACGTGACTTCTGATGCTTCAGAAGGCACCAGAAGTTGCTTTGGGTGCCCTGCGGTGTGGGTGCTGAGCATCCACAACAAAAAAATGTGGGTGCTCAGGTCCCCAGGGCCCCCTAGAGATGGTGCCCTTGTTAACAGGCTAGAACCCCCCTTTCTTTGAGCCAGTTTTTCTGTCACTAGGTGTCCTATGCAGGTCCCTAGAGCCAGAGAGTGGAGCAAGGAAGATGGAAACAACTATCTCTGATGGCAAGCAGGGTCTTTCTGTCCCCTCAGTGTAGCGACCATCATTGGCAAAGCAGCGGGCTGGGAGAGGGGACAGCTCTCCAAAACAACATAAATAAATCAAGGAAAGCAGTGAAGGAGGACATAATTCAGGCATAGAAAAACTCCAGCCCTCCAGATGTTTAGGACTAAAATTCCCATCATCCCTAGCTAACAGACCAGTGATCAGGGATGATGGGAATTGTAGTCCCAAACATCTGGAGGGCCAGAGTTTGCCTATGCCTGACAATAATGCATCCTCTGAAATGGCTTAAAAACATTTTAATGCAGTATATTTCGGTAAGGTGCTTTCCTCTTCACCGTGGATAGAGTTTTCTGTAATTAAGACAGCACCTCCAAAAGCTGTCTCTAAATAATTATTGCTTATTTGCATGAAACCCCAACAAGCTATATTGTTTAATTGCCATATACCCTGCAGGAAAATATTGAAAGTGGTTTTGCGCAGATATAATATGTATTCTGCTTTGGGTTGGGGAAATTAGTAGCAATGTTAAGATTGCAAATTGTCTTCCTATTACAGATTTAATAGGAAAAATAATAAGAAAAATTGTACGTGGGCTACTTTTCAATTACATATTGGTAAATAATATATTTACTTCCTGTCAATTTTAATTTTACACATATGAAGAATACCAAGTGAACTCTTTAGTCTTTACTCTAAGTTGCTCTCCTGTCCTGAAAAATTCTCTAATAATCTACTGGAAAGCTTTTTCTGCATCCTTTGAGACTTTTTGGTATATTAAAAATAATAAGAAATTATCCAAATACGAAACATTTCATCACCAATGCTCTGACTCCTTCTCAGCATGCAGAAGATCTGAAAATGGCAACTTGATAAAATAAAAGCTGAACCTTGTCACAACATTAATTTTAAATAATGCTGTTGATAAAAGCTGAATATGATTTTTGTTGTTATAGAAAGCAACACTGAGTGCTTTCCCCTCTGTTTTAATTGTTGTCTTGAAATATGATATAGAATAATGAAGTGAGTTTTTACCTACTCCCTACTAGGAATGAGGGAGAAATTTGCTTGGCTTGCATTTTAATGTGAAACTACCTAATTCACAATTCCTGAAAATATATGAACGGAAAGGCAGCTATTATTCAAAATTTGCACTGCTCCGAATTTTGCAGTGCAGCACTACAAGCAGAAAAGTTTGCATATTAGAGGAAAGCCTGTTTTCAAAATGCATCTTGGTAAAACTAATATACAAAAATGCCTTATATTGTGTTGCTTGCAAAGAAAAGTGTGTATTGCACAAAATTGCACACAATCACGTGTCTATTAGGAGAGATGCACATTGAAATCCTGTCAAATTTTCATGGGGACAATTTTCAAACTGATGCAGAAATGTGGGAGAATGATCAGAAGACTGGCAAAAAAGAGAAACGGAAAGAAACCGACAGTGATGGATTCATCCATCCATATTTCCTGGTTCCATCCTTCTTTCTATGGTTGGCCCACTTCCGTCGAAGGGTTGAGCACAGAATGGAGCTGAGAATGGTGGTCTGGTGCAACCACCCCATAAAGCAGAGACACACCTTTGTCTTTGTCAGATTATGCAAAGCTGATCAAGGTATTTTGGCACTGACATGAGTTAGACAATGCCCAAAGCTTTAATTTTCCTTTCTGACAGGGAATCGGCTTCCTCCCCCGGGGTCATAAATAAGCAGAACAAAGGAAAAGGAGCCTTCTTAGCAGTTAGATTCTTTAATAATCACAGCGAGAGACAAAAGAATGCATCTCTCTAGAAATGGCGGAGCTCCGCTACTCCATAGGGAGAAGCCAGTTCTGGTTGTTTATTGAAATTTGATTTATATTAGAGACTGGCACTCCTGGAAAGGGGTATGTGCAAAGCAAGCGGGGGAGAGTAGCAGTGTGAAGAAGTTTGGTGAACAACAGGACGAGAAGATGGCGATGGTCGGAATGTGGCATTTGGAATTAAGAAGATCGACCTCATCCACACAGAGACATTGTTTATTATAATTTAGCCTGCTTGCTGGCATATATCAGCGGCTGTGGAAATATTGGAAAGAATTTTGAAAATCGATGGTGGTGATCAGGGAAGCTCCGGCGTCCGAGGCATGGGAAGTCCATATATATATAAAAATATTATTATAATTAGGCATAATTGGAATGTTTCTTTTAATTGGGAATTGTATAATTAATTTGGATTGTAATTTGAAATGTAATTGGGAATAATTTCAATGTGATGGGTTGTGATTTGTATTGGAAAATTCAATAAGTAGATTATAAAAAAAAAGAAAAAGAAAAGAAATGGTGGTGTTCCCAATTAAGGCTCACCCTTCCTCCATCCCTGTTAGTCTACATCACTCCTACGTCTTGTAATTTGAGTTTGTACCAGCTGCACTTTCTGAGCTCTTCTCGACCGTGGCAAGGAGGGTGGAAGAATGCTATCCAATGACTGTGAATCTGTTAACTCTCTCTCTTCCAGTGTTTTTTCTTCTTGCTGTTCCCCATCCAGTACTTCCCAGCTTCTGCCTTCTGAACTATGCCCCTCTGCAAACCACTGTTCTAAATCTATACTGTGCTCCTGGGGAGATTCAGGGTCAGGGGGAGGGGGCAGCTCCTACCATGCCTCCTCATTGTAGCACGGTCCCCGACAGACAGTAACAATGCAACAACGATAAATTAAGCACCTAACAATAAGCGGCCTCTTCATGACACCTGAAATCAGCTACTTGAGGTGGCCACCTAATGGTAGGGCAGGGATGGGGGTCCTTTCTGGCCTAGTGGGTCAGATCATTATCTCCTTCCACCCTCATAGTGCATAGGGTGTACCATCATGTTGACATCAGGGACTCAGCTACACTGGCAAAGAAAAAAAATGCTTTATATGCGTTGTTTATTCATTCTGTGACACCAGATAGTGGAGTTCCATTTTTTGCCAACCCAATCTCTCATACAAAGTTTGCAACGTGTTCAACTGGAACCTCATATACCAGAGGTACCTAGAGAAAGGCCTCTGGAAGAAGTCATGTTTATAGATCCCCCATGCAATTCTCCCACATGGACCTACCCAGATCTTTGGGAATTATAGGGACAGAACTACCCAAACTGTATAGAAATTTATTCATGTATGCGACTACAGCGGCAAGAATGTTATTTGCCCAAAAATGGAAAGAACAAGAAGTCCTGACGAAAGAAGAATGGATAAGAAAACTTATGGAATACGCAGAAATGGCAAAACTTACCGGGGAAAAAATAAGACAACAAACTTTTTATAAAAGAATGGAAGTGGTTTATGGAATATTTAGAAACAAACTCTAAACAGAACATTGGCAGGATTATTGTAATAACCTGCAGTTTTATAAGAGTACAGTGGTACCTCGAGTTACAAACGCCTCAGGTTACAAATGCTTCAGGTTACAACCTCCGCTAACCTGGAAGAGTTACCTCGAGTTGAGAACTTTGCCCCAGGATGAGACGGAAACCGTGTGCCAGTGGCGCAGCGGCAGCAAGAGGACACATTAGCGAAAGCACTCCTCTAGTTAAGACAGTTTCAGGTTAAGAACGGACCTCCGGAATGAATTAAGTTCGTAACCAGAGGTACCACTGTATACATTTAAAGTAGATGAATAAGTTAAGATGATTGAATTAAGTTGGAATATGCAGAAAATATATATATATATAAAATCAATTAAGGAACCACAGAAAGAGGGGGAAGGAAGTCAAGTTTTGAAATGTTAAAATGATTGTAAAATTATTGAAATGTATAAAATTGAAAATCATAAATTTTACACACACACACACACACACACATTGTGTGTATATATATATATATATATGACTTCAGATGTACTTCTTCCTCTGTGCATGTCTGCAACATGGTTCATAGGCATAGCTGTCAACCCTCCCTTTTTTGCGGGAAACTCCCTTATTCCAATGCCGTTTCCCGCTGCTATCCCGGATTGTTGATATCCCTTAAATTTCCCGGATTTTAAAGGAAGCAGTTCCTCTCCCTCCCTGCCGGCCAGGGAGGCTCCTCAGCTGCGTTGCTCGGCTGCCAATAAGGAGTCTGAGACCGACTGGGGGCGGAGCTTGCATGCCTTGTGCAGCCAGACCCTCACGCCCAACCAGACAGACAGCCTGCCTGCCGTCTACGCGCTCGCTCTTTCGCTCACCCGTTCGCGCGCAGCCTCTGGAGCGCAGGGTGGCGAGGCTACTTGGTGCCATTGCACCGCCCTCGCGGCATCCCTTATTTTCAAATCTGAAAGTTTGAAAAAAACCCTTATTTTCAAATCCGAAAGTTGACAGCTATGTTCATAGGTGTAAAAAACATGATGCTCCCCTTGAGCAGGAACAATTGAAATAGAAAAAGGACATGTCTTCCGTGCATTTGTCTGTGTCACAGAGTTGCCTTTCAGTACTTACCATTGCAATGTGGATTCCAGAGATCGGTGTCTCTCTGCTCCCCCGCCGCCCCTTCTTCCTGGTTTTTAAAAAGGCAATCTGTGATCACTTTGGAAAACATTTTCTCTGTCTCTATGCAATTTCCATATTACTAATGGCCCATATAGAAAACGGGGCTGAAAAACAGCTTGAAGGAAATTTATTATCCACTAAAATTATCACCTTCAGGTGGCATTCATAATGTGCACAAAATCTCCAACCCAAATTATCAAGATTAATTGGACTGAAGGGCTTCCCACCCGCTGCTCAATTCAGTAAATACTACAGATGCTTTTAAAAAATGTACACTTTTAGCGTGTTATGCTATAACCTCATAAACATAATTAAACAGCAGGGATACAAAGCAGCCCAAGTAGAGTACTTTGAAGTCCCATTGACTTCACTGGGGGGACATGTACTTAACACTTCCCCTGAAATCAATGGGACTTAAAAGTGTTTCAACTGAACTGTGCCCCATATGCTTATAATTAAAGCACTACTCTGAAAGGTCTAATGAAACATAATTTACTCCTACATTTTCCACAAAGGAATGTACATTTCTTTGAGGCACATCATAGAACAAGACACCCAAACCCTGATTAGGCTCCATCTTCAGTTTTTAGTAAGCAAATAAGTAAAATAATACAAGTGTCCTGAGCACGAACCATTGGCATAGCTGTCATCTTTTACCTTTTTTTGCGGGAAATTCCCTTATTCCCAATAGGATTCCTTGCAAGAAAAGGGAAAGGTTGACAGCTATGACCATTGGTTAGTGGCTTATTGATATAACCCGTTCAAGTCAAATGAGGACGTTGCCAAGCTTGCACCTCTGCAAGCTTCTCTATGTTCAGGGAATAAGCCTCTACGGAACACAAATAACTGGGAGAAAATTAGCTCAAGTGCTGGTGTCCTCAGATTCCAGCCATATTGGCTGCAGCTGAAGGGAATTGGAGCCCAGAACATCTGGAAGCTGCAGGGAAGGCTGTACTAGGGTGACCTCTGCCAGAAGATGGGCTGCTGTCAGTCCAGTGGAGCAGGCGCCTGTATAATTTCAGAATGCACAGAATCACAGCATGTGTAACTTCTAGGCAGTAGAGTGTCCTTGTAAGGCACTCAGAAGGAGGAGGGGAAGACGAGATTGGAGAAGGAGCTTTTATGGAAAAAGCTCAATTTATAAGCACAATTTTGGGGTTAAATATTGAAAGCTGTCCTAAAGATGAGAGGCAGATGGGAAATGAAAAATGAGATGGTAGCAGGCTAAAAGAGTATGGGCAGTGATGCTGCAGCATTTGAAGAAGAAAGACAGAGGGGGGGGGAGCAATGGAAGCTGGAATGCCGGCAAGAGAGAGAGAAAATAGGAAAAGAGGGAAGAAGAAGAAGAAGAAGAAGAAGAAGAAGAAGAAGAAGAAGAAGAAGAAGAAGAAGAAGAAGAATAATTTGGACTTGATATCCCGCCTTTCACTCCCCTTAAGGAGTCTCAAAGCGGCTAACATTCTCCTTTCCCTTCCTCCCCCACAACAAACACTCTGTGAGGTGAGTGGGGCTGAGAGACTTCAGAGAAGTGTGACTAGCCCAAGGTCACCCAGCAGCTGCATGTGGAGGAGCGGAGAGGCGAACCCGGTTCACCAGATTAGGAGTCTACCGCTCTTAACCACTACACCACACTGGCCATACCTTTCACAGTTTACAGTTTGTCTGAGAACCATTTCAAAGGAAGAGGGAGAGCAGGTCCTTAGCATTCAGGATAAATCCAAAAAGACGACTTTCCTCAGCCATGTCAGGGCTTTGATGGACAGAAGCCAATGGCTATGGGGTTGAAGAAATAGGCACCCAAAACTGGGAATTTCAGAGTTTGAGACTGTGTTTATCCCAGCAAGACCTCTTCTGGGATCACCATGAGTACAGTGGTGCAAAAATGGGCACCAAGCCAGGAATTCTGAAGGCCAGTAAGGCAGAGTCTCTTTGGCAGGGCTGTTTTTGAAATCATATGCTGCTTGTGTAATCTTTTAGAGTTTTCCTATAATCTCCCCGAGTTTCAGGTCCTAAGACTATTCATAGTTTTTGGAAAGGAAGAAATGCAAAAGAATGGGATTGTCCTGGAATGGCGATTGCCAGGTGCCCATATAGCAATGATCGACTATTTAGGAGGCCTGGTCTCTAGGTGGGTATATTGAAGCACTCCTTAAATGACACTCAATAATTAACAGTTCTCAACCAAATGCTGACACAGTGTTGTCCTGGCTAAATTAGGAAACAGATAAGATAATGATGATGAAGATGATGATGATGATGATAATAATAATAATAATAATAATGATAATAATTTTAAAAAAGGTAAAGGACCCCTGAGAGTTAGGTCTAGTCGCAGATGACTCTGGGGTTGCGTCGCTCATCTGGTTTTACAGGCCGAGGGAGTCGGTGTTTGTCTGCAAACAGTTTTTCCGGGTCATGTGGGCAGCATAACTAAGCCGCTTCTGGTGAAACCAGAGCAGCGCACGGAAACGCCATTTACCTTCCCGCCAGAGCGGTACCTTTTTTATCTACTTGCACTTTTGGGCATGCTTTGCTAGCTTGGCAGGAGCTGGGACTGAGCAATGGGAGCTCACCCCGTCGTGGGGATTCGAACCGCCTACCTTCTGATTGGAAAGCCCAAGAGGCTCAGTGGTTTAGACCACAGCGCCACCCGCGTCCCAATAACAATAATAATAATTTATTATTTATACCCCACCCATCTGGCTGGGTTTCCCCAGCCACTCTGGGCGGCTCCCAACAGAATATTAAAAAATAGAATCAAACATTAAAAACTTTCCTAAACAGGGCTGCCTGTTTAGAGTTAGGTACTCCCACAGATATATCTCAGGCCAGTATGCAAAACATGAAACCAACAATTATAATTATTGCTTTTCTAGATCTTATTCAGCCAATTTGGAGTCAGATACCAGTTATAAAATACTCTGCCGTGTTATTTTACTTGTGTGCGGATAGGCTTTTTTGATCCCTTCGGAATATTTTATGCAAATTGGTTAGAACCAATTGTTGAAATTCAAAGTTGTTCTCAAAGCCATATTTCTAACTCCTATATCCAAACAATTCCTTAATGGAAAGTACAGAAATATCCAAGGGGTGTCAGAATGCATCTTCCAAAATGTCCTAGGTCTCCGGTGCTCTGCAAGGTTTGGTGCCCATGAAAGCGTCCCTGTAAAGTTCATTTAAAATGAGGCTTTCCCACTCTTCAGTCCTCAACTTGCCTTTGTCTGAACAGGCATCACCTAGACTAAACATGCCTCTTCCCCTCTCAATTTTGGGCTCCTATCTTGGAGCAGGGCTTTCAGTGTGGTTGCCCCTGTTTTGTGGAACAGCATTCCAGTTGAGATACAACAGGCATCCACTATCTGCACATTCCAGAAACAATTGAAGACGTTTTTGTGTTCCGACATGCTTTCACAGCAGCTGCTGTTTTCTGTGCTGTTTAAAGGCTTTTTTTACTTGTTTTGTGGCATTTGATGCATAGCCCTTAGACCTGTGTGGAAGGCAAGCAAGCAAGCAAGCAATAAAGAATGAATGAATGAATGAATGAATGAATGAATGAATGAATGAATGACTGGGGCACCCACATATTTAGTTATTCCATGTCTGTATCAATGAATATATCTGTGCATGTAAAAACAGAAGGCAGTTGTAATTGACATTTGGCACCTGACTATTCTGTCACTCACAGCTGGCTCATTTTGGTTCATTTCCCCCCTGTATTTTTTCCTGACTCCTGTTTAAAAATGTCAGCATAAGCATTCAATTACATAACAATTTATTAATCACACTGTGCCCATGATTGTCAAATTAACTGATGGCGCATGAAGCACCCAGTCAAATTACAGATTTGTAACAGGGTCTGCAATTTCTTTTTTTTAAAAAAAATATATTCTACAATTCTATATTTTCAGCAATCTCCTTTCTACAGATGATGGTATAGATGGCAAATGCTAGCAGCAGAAGAAAGAGTTCTTGATTCGGCAAAACAGCAATGAGGAAGCGTTACAAACTCATAGATCTATAATGAGGGGTTCGGATTTGGTAGAAAAAAATCATAATGTTGTTCAGTCAAAATGATGGAGCAGCTTCCTGGAAATGGCATTGCACGCCAACATTTGGGTGAGCGGAACAGCCGTTTCAAGAGAAGACAACAGCTGGCAAAAAATTCTGTGCGCCTGAAACTACACAAAGTTTTTTATTTGGAGCAGATTATGTCTGTGTTTGGAACACTGTATTTTACATTTATGTTGAGATTCAAATGTAATCTGCCTTTGGCAGCGCAAACCAGTAAGCGAAGTTTTACTGAATGGGTAAACACTACAAAAACATCGTAGTGTATTAAGTGCCAACTGATCTCTATGGAAAACCATTTCATAAATCATGGATGGAAGCACAATGTACTGTTCCCCTAGTACCTTGGGATGAAGACACAAGATGGTACATGGAGTTATCCATATAGTTCACAGGAATTTGTAATAAGGATGCAACTTAGCTAAAATCTCAACTCAATCCTCGCAATGCAGACTTCCTATGCTGGTGTGATGGGAATTGTGGGCCAGCAATATCCAACAAGTTTCCCACCCCATCCTTATGGGGAGAGCTAGGAGGGCACCATCTTGCTCCCTAACTTTCAGTAAACCAGCTCTGCCTTCAAGAAGCAGATCAGAGAAGCTTGGGAACTGTCTGAACTCTTATATCCCAGCTCAATCACCAAGGTCATCTGTAGAAGTGCTGCTGGGTGTCCCCTGAGTTGACGAGGCTCATTTGACATCAACATGAGTCTTTCGTGTCATGGATTGCTCTTCCAATAGAGATTCAGCAGGTGCCTTCTATATGGGCCTTTAAATGTTTGCTGAAAACCATCTTTGGCCACCAGACAATTGCAGACAATGAAGATAAACACACTCTGTAATAGTTAGCTGCCGATATTATATATTTTTAAAAATGTGTGTTTGTGTTTGTGTGTGGTTTTTATTGCATGCTCTGCACACACACACAAATATATATAATTGTTTTAAATCACTTCGATTTTTTCCTAATGAAATTGTGGCATGCGTGTGCTTTTATAAATAAACAAAGAACAGATATGTGCTTTTCTTTGTCTGTTTTGCCTCAGAGAATGGAAGACCTACTTCCTCCCTCCCGACTTCTGGATATAACCAAATGCTCTTGATCTGGACGGCAATGAGAGGTGCATTTGGACATTTCCCTGCCCACTCTGAAACTGACTATTGTGACCAAAGCAGGCTGGGAGGTGGTGGACCAAACTCAGTATTCATCTCTACCCCACTTCAATAACCCTGCAGTGTGTTGTTGTTGTGTTTGTTGTTGTTGTCATCCATCTGTCTTGAGAGAGAATGGAGAGCGCCTCCGGGGGTGAAGTCAAACCACTGCATTAGTAACGCCAAATTGACCTCCTCAAGGTCAAGCTTTGGCAGTGTGTATGGAGGCTCTTTTGAATTATGGTGCTGGAGGGGACTCTTGAGAGTCCCATGGACTGCAAGAAGATCAAACCTATCCATTCTTAAAGAAATCAGCCCTGAATGCTCACTAGAAGGACAGATCCTGAAGTTGAGGCTCCAGTACTTTGGCCACCTCATGAGAAGAGAAGACTCCCTAGAAAAGACCCTGATGTTGGGAAAGATTGAGGGCACAAGGAGAAGGGGACGACAGAGGATGAGATGGTTGGACAGTGTTCTCGAAGCTACTAACATGAGTTTGGCCAAACTGCGAGAGGCAGTGAAGGATAGGCGTGCCTGGCGTGCTCTGGTCCATGGGGTCACGAAGAGTCGGACATGACTGAACGACTGGACAACAATGGAGGCTCTGGGCTGCCCAGATGGCAAAAGTCCCCTCGCTGACGTGGTCCACAGGAAAGCAGAACAATAAGTTTGGCACCAGCTTGGCTGCAGGAGTTGCCAGAAGGAAGCGTACAAGGTGCCATCCAACCATCTGAATTGATTTCATTCTGGATTTGTGTAGGGTTTACTCCTTTTCTTCTGCTGAAGATATCCCACAAGGTAAGAAAAAAGAAAGTACTTTCTGCAGCAAATGGTGGGAACTGCCAAAACATTTCTACTTAACCCTGACGGATTATTGGCTGTTCCATCTCACTTTTTTGAAGTTCTTCTGGATTGGTTGTTGCTCAGTTGGTGGCCTTATCACCCACATATTTCTCTTCACTCAACCAATGCTGTGGGTCAGGAGAGCACCCAATGAAATGAATGAAATCCAGTGAATGGACCAGAAAGTAAACAGGGCTTTCAGTGATGAAAAATAATTCATCAATGAATTTAGATTCTCATCCCAGGGTATTGTGGCTCTGGAATAAAGCTATCCCCTGTGATGCCCTGAGTGAGGTGGCCCTGGATTTCAGCTGTTACTGCTGTATTGAGCATCCCCACCATACTGATTTCCCTGCTTTCTTGAAACACCCCCACAATGAAATGAGAATCTGGCCTTTGATTGTGTAATTCTTCAGTGATGAAGGTAATTTAGGGTGAGAAAGAGACCTTCTGATGAAATTCCTTGCTTGGTAGCAAATGACAAAAGAGGCAATTTAAAAAACAAATGTGCAGTCCCTATAAAGTAAATTACGTGTAAAATTAATCCCAAATGTTACTGTAAATCAAAAGTGTTTTTTTTTTTTTAAGAAACATTAAAACTAAAATATAAAGGTCAAATGATCTCTCTAACTACAACATTCATGGCAAGCAGAATAGAAGCTCCAGAGAGTTCTGGCCAAAATGAATTTCTGTCAAAAAAATAATTTATTGTCTTTGTCGTCAAGTCGTCTTTGAGAGTCTTTGCTTTGTTTTATTTTCACCTACAGGTAATTGCATTGTTTCCAAAGATTCTTTAAACAGAAGGAAGACTAAATAAGAGAATGCTGTGGGTTCAGGGAGAGTTTGCGCCAGTGCTATTATTCTAGAAAAAGAGGTGCTGGAACTCACCATGAACATCTCCCTTGTTCTCTTAGAATGGCAATGGCACCCACCTGAGAGATGCCAGAACTGAGTTCCATTGAGTTTCAGCTTGAAAAAAGCCCCGGTTGTCATATTTCACTCTAATTCTATGCCTACCTGTGAAAGGGCCAGATCAAAAAACAACAGCCCACATCATGGCATCTGAAAAAAAACAGAATCTGTAATCTGTGTAAAACAAAGGCAGAATAGGATTCTGATCACTCAAAAGCACATTTAAAAAGATCATCAAGACATGGATTGTAAATTTTTGTAACATTTATCCAAATCCAGTAAAAACAAACAAACAAGCACTTACAAATTTTCAAACACAAATATCTTATGAGGATATCAAACAGTGTCTGTGGTATCTTTTTCATTCTGTTTTATTACTGTGTAGTAATTGTTCTATTTTGTTTGTACTTTTTTGTATATAGATAAAGTGAACATACAGTGGTACCTCGGTTTACGAACTTAATCCGTTCCGGAAGTCCGTTCTTAAACTGAAACTGTTCTTAAACCGAGGCACTCTTTCCCTAATGAGGCCTCGCCGCCGGTGCCCTTCCACCATTCAGCTTCTGTTCGTAGACTGAGGTAAAGTTCGCTAACCGGAACACTACTTTCAGTTTTGGGGAGTTTGTAAACCGAATCATTTGCAAACAGGGCTGTTCTTAAACCGAGGTACCACTGTATTGCTGTAAGGCTCCCAGTGCTCTCTGCAAATAATACTAGGCTTTAAAAACAACAACATAGGAAGTGAATGTGTGTGTTTTTCTAACTCTTGGAACTATTTATTTGGGGGGAACCTGCTTGATTTTCACTCTTCAAAGCAATAAACGAATGAAGCCATCCTTCAAAATGTGCATTTCTGCAAGTTTTGCATTGCTGTTCTCCAGCCAAGTAAAGTGTATGAAAATGCCTATGCAAAGTGTGCATAAGCATGCATTCATGAGGAGGAGTTTGGATTTGATATCCCACTTTATCACTACCCGAAGGAGTCTCAAAGCAGCTAACATTCTCCTTTCCCTTCCTCCCCCACAACAAACACTCTGTGAGGTGAGTGGGGCTGAGAGACTTCAGAGAAGTGTGACTAGCCCAAGGTCATCCAGCAGCTGCATGTGGAGGAGCGGGGACGCGAACCCGGTTCACCAGATTACAAGTCTACCACTCTTAACCACTACACCACACTGGTATGTTATATGAGTGAAAATAACATACAAAAATGTGTTACATAAGGGGCAGTATTAATATGTTTTTCAAAAAGTACACATTTGGCAAAATTGCACACAAAAATGTATATGCAAGGAAATCTTTTCATGAGAACTTAAACAACAACAACATCATCATAATCATCATCATCATCAACAACAACAACAACAACCTGATGTGAAAGCATGGAGACCAGAAAAATAAGAAACTGATAATGACAAAATTTGCCCACCCTTATAGCTTCCTTACTTATATAATATCCTCCAATGAGGCCAGTTGGCCTGCTAGGGCATGGGGCCAAGTGGGCATGGGGCCAAGTGCCTCTATTGGTCAGTTGGTCCTGCTCCCAGGGGAACGCCCGAGACCTCCTGCCACCATAGGCCAAATGCACTGCAGGCAGGTGATCTGGCCTGCCATTCGCTGATTCACTAGAGTGGCTCAAGGCCCATCCGCAAAACCACCTGCCTGGGAGGGCAAATGGACTTCTCCGATGATAATAGGGATGTCATATTCCACAATAATGATTTTACTGTTTGTACTCTGCCCACCTGACTGGATGGCTTCTGAAAACATAATAAAACATGAAACATATATATACAGTATATATAAACCTTTCCAATACAAGGCTGCCTTCTAATGGCTTGGGGGTTGAATAACTCCACACCCTCCAACATTTCTCCCATAAAAATAGAGACGTCCTAAGGAAAAGCGGAACATTCCGGGATCAAATCAGAAACTTGGGCAGCTTCTGTAAATCCGGGACTGTCCCTGGAAAATAGGGACACTTGGAGGGTCTGCCTGCCTAGCCTCACCCAGTATCACACTCAAATGATTGCAAATCAAGCTCTGCTCAGTACAGTCAACCTGTATTGGAGCATCAAGGATTTGTGGCAGAAGAGGAGCGTCAGTATGTGTAACTACCTTTCTGGATGCTGCAGTGATTGCCAGGAAGATTTGACAGCATCTCGTGTATATCAGCAATTGGCCTTTTGACCTCAGAGGCTGTGGAACTGAACTCTGTCACTTGATTGACAGGGGCCATAACTCACTTGCCCATTCATATGCAGCAAAACTCTTAAATACACAATGTAAAACTTCCACAGGTAAAGTTACGCAGATACAAAGGGCTTTGCTGAGATGAAAGATCAAGGAATGACCAAGATGTCAGGTGTGAAGGCTCTTTGTTATTTCTAACCATCAAAGGAGTGACATTCTGGAGAAGTTCCTTTCGAACAATCACACGAGCCAAGAACCTCATTCATCATTTAAAGAGAACTGGGTAAAATCCTATATAATAAAGTGCCTGTGTCCATGCGTACGTTCCATGTGTCAGTGGAACTGCGCGAGTGCGCATGTCCCACAGGGACGCACGGATTGGAGAGCTCTACTTCCCCCCCCCCCAACAGGGACGCAGGCATTGGAGCGGCCGGAGAGGGGGGCGTGTCCGGGAGAAGGCGGCGGCGCACGCGCGTTGTCACTTGGGGCAGCGCTGCCACCTTGCATGGAGCCTCCTCCTCCTCCCTGGCCGCCGCCGCCACGCTCCTTCTCTCCCCCGGCCGCGCCGATCACGCGAGCCCCCGGCTTCACCCGAGGCCTACCCGCCCGAAGCCGCCGCCGGGGCCGCCTGTCAGCTGCAGTCAGCCGCCAGCCTCTGCCGCCTCCTGCCGCCTCCTCCTCCTCCTCTAGCGCCCGTTTTTGTAACGGGCTACCTTCAACTAGTAAGAAATATATTGCATACAGAGATTGAATTTAGTGACACACTATTGCTCTGTTGAAGCTGGGAAATTGTTTTTCTTTATGATTTTGGAAACATGCTTTTCCTCCCTCCAAGGAGCTAAGAAAATGTCCAAAGAATGTGCACTCTCTACAGATTTTTTTTTAAAAAAAATAGAGTTGCTATCCACTCCCACCCCTTGCAATGTTGAGAAAAATGAAATTTGAAGTAAATCTGGAGTCTTCCTCCCCCAGTTTATCAGATGAATTTGAAGGAGACTCCAAAAAGAGTTCTCATCTGATAAAGGGATGTTTGGGGCAAATGTGGTGGTCCTTCCTCAGACAAAAGTCTGGGGAAATTCCAAGAGAAGGGGGAAAAAAGAGTTTAGATTATTCTGGTGGGGCAGAATAAATATTCCTCTCTTAATGACAACAGTATCAAAATAATAACCTGCTCATGTAAAAGGGGCCATCAGAGATGCATAGGAAAGGGTGAACATTTCTATTTATAGTCCATGCCAATTGTGCATGTGTAAACCCTTAAGTCCTCCCCTTGGGTGATGTTCTGGGGGTTCTCCTAAACATCGGGGCCAATTGGGGGTGGGCTCAAGGGACACGTGGTGGAAGGGCAGAAAGCCCTGTTACACTAGCAGGACTCATTGCTCCTGCCAATGCAACTAATTAGTTGAATGCAGTCCGATATGTATTTTACTTCAGAATACACATTTTAAAAATGTGTTTTAATACATTTTTCACTCAAGATGTGAATCGGAATGCTTGGCAAGCGCAGAAGTGAAGCTCTGATCTGCACATTGATCCTGAATGTGCAGGTCAGTTTGCATCACAATGTACATAGATCAAATTCCTACAGATAAAACACCACAGACCGAACTTCCACTTCTCCTGATGCAATAATATTCAAGGGAGGAGGAACTGAATGGTGGAAAGACCCTGCCTGCACCTCCCCATTGAATGCTGAAAATTGAGCTGTATTTTTCACTATACCCACAAGACTTTGCATGTGGACTATATTAAGGTCACTAGGATAATATGCCCGACACCTCGTTAACATCCCGAATCTTTTTGCTTCCTGTATGTAGCATCAAAGAACTTTAAGATATTCAAGGTTTTTACAAGACCAGGCAAATAACATTTACATACACATAGTGCACTCCTGGAAGTAGTGTTCCCTATTAACAAGAACACCATCAAATTTTGCTATTCGGCAGATATTTCCAAAAGCTCGTTAGGGAAAGAATATAAAATCTTTGTTGCTTCTACACATTGTTAAAAAACCCTTCCATGGCAAGACATTAGAACTGTTTGTTTCATTACTTTACATAACATTAGAGTATCTTTGAAAGCTATAGCCAACAAAATATTACACAACACCATCTAGATTTCACATCTCTAATTTTTCTCTGGGATATACAACTTGGGCTAAACAAAGCCCTGAATCATTACACCTATGGTCTTTAGACAGACAGGAGGTACCTCCAGTTAAGTTAGTATCTGGTTCCAGAATCTGATTGGTGTACAAATTTACATCGTTGACTCCCATACGTGTGTTGAAATTCCCTGCAATGATAATCGCTGCAGTAGGATATAGGGATTCCAGGGATTCTATATAATTCTCTAGGTCTGTCCAGATAGTTTTTACAGTAGATTTTTTTTTTGACAAGGTGGTATGTAGATGTTAATCAGCATTAAACATACTTTCAAAACTATAACCAAGACAGCAGTTGCAAACGGGATACATGGAATCATGGCTGTTGCATTCAACTTTGTGGAGAAGAAACATTCTATTTTATTTTTTTTAAGATATTTATTGGGTTTTTAACAAACTCAAATAAACAACATACATACAAAATACAAAAAACATTACATAATACATAATACATAATAGATAAAGAATAACACAACATGCATCAAATTTTCCCTTACATCTTGTCTAATCATATTGGGGTGACTTCCTCACGTCTCCCCTGCTGCGTTTCATTGTCAATCATCTTTAGTAATTTCTTCTCATCTTTTAATATTTTTTTCTTATTAAAACTTGTGTTCTCTTCTTATATACGTCTTAACCAAAATTCATACATCTATATTACTTATCCTATTTTTCTATTCTGTAAGCTGTCATTTCTTCCAACTTTTTTCTATCTTTAAATCTTACAATAGTCCTTTAAATATACTTTAAATTTCTTCCAATCTTGTTCCACCGTCTCCTCCCTCTGGTCGCGTAGTTTCCCGGTCATTTCGGCGAGTTCCATATAGTCCATCATTTTCATCTGCCATTCTTCTATCGTAGGTAGTTCCTGTGTCTTCCAGTTCCTTGCAATCAAAATCCTAGCTGCTGTTGTGGCATACATTAAAAAAGTATGATCCTTCTTAGGGACCTCTTGGTTCAGAAACATTCTAGACCCCCACTGGCCCCACCACCTATCGCTGAGGGAGTGGCTGTGAATGATTGACATTTGTATCCATTAAGCATTATAGAGTCATTGTGCCATGTTTCTTGTAGCAGAGTAATATCAAATTGCTCAAAATAGTTGATCAGCTCTTTATTATTCTGCTTTGAAGGCCTGCCTGCTATGTTCCATGACATCCGTTTTAGCCCCAATTCCTTTAAGGCTCTGTGCTTGTTGCTTCCACTTTGATTTCTCTGGGATATTTCGCCCCCTTGAGCTCCGGTACTACAATTTTCAGCACCAAAGCAGGAAGTGGCAAGAACTCAGTGGGGATGGAGTGGAACATGAAAAGGAGAGGCATAAGAAGTTGACTAGACATGTGGCCCATCAGAAGAAGGAAGTGGTGGTGATATCCAATCACACTCCAAGTAGACCCTCTGAAAACAATGGACTTTGGTAAGACTTAGCTGGACATCTCCTCAGGCAAGCACGACCCTACTGACAAACTTGCTCTCCCCACCTACTTCTTTCGATGGTGCTCCATATCAGTGAGTATCATCACAAAAAAAGGACAGGTTCTATCTATTTTCCTGATGTGGTAGTTTTCTCTATGCCCAGAATCACGGATTTGGAATAGCATTCACTAACGCAATTACGTTTCCGAGCACAATTCAAAGTGTTGGTGCTGGCCTTTAAAGCCCTAAACGGCCTCGGCCCAGTATACCTGAAGGAGCATCTCTACCTCCATCGTTCAGCCCGGACACTGAGTTCCAGCTCTGAGGGCTTTCTGGCGGTTCCCTCACTGCAAGAAGTGAAGTTACAGGGAACCAGGCAGAGGGCCTTCTTGGTAGTGGCGCCCGCCCTGTGGAACGCCATCCCATGAGATGTCAAGGCAATAAACAACTATATGACTTTAAGAAGACATCTGAAGGCAGCCGTGTTTAGGGCAGTTTTTAATGTCTGATGTTTTATTGTATTTTTAATATTTTGTTGGAAGCCACCCAGAGTGGCTGGGGAAACCCAGCCAGATGGGCAGGGTAGAAATAAATTATTATTATTATTATTATTATTATTATTATTATTATTATTATTATACTCTGCTGTGTTCCAAAGTAATACAGTTCTGGGAGAAATGTGCCACATCCTTTTTTTCTAAATGTAGATGCAAAGGAAGTGAAGAGCGGCTGCAAATTTAAGGCCAGGGTGAATTAGTATTAGTACGAATGCCTAAAACACGTTATAATTCAACATCTGAAAAACTTCAATGGTCCAGAGACTTTTTAAACATGATGAATTGAGTGCAGCTGAATGCCCTGACATGCTTCTACAACTTGCCTGTTTATCACTCCTCTGTTGTTGCTCGTTGCTGCTTATTTACAAGATATTGAGAAGTTAATAATGGCATAGCTAACAATTAAACTTTCTTACAGCAAGAGTGCCAGACAATTTGGCATTTTCATGGGATTTTGCTTTAACTTGACATTTGGTGAAAGTCAAACTTCTTTTTTAACCATCTTGAAAATAACTGAAGTCATGATTCTCGGGTAAACTGGAAAACAGACTTGTCAACCACTGAAGAGACCATAAAGATTTCCTCCTTCCCAAGATAATGCCATATAATACGGGGTATATACGGCACCATTCAAACATAAATGTCTGTTTGCAATAATTTCCCAGGCACAGCGCAGTTAGTTTCTCAGTATTACAATGGTCATAGGGAAAACAGATCTTGACTTTTTAACGGTGCCAGTTTGGCAACTGGATTCTACAAGCTGCTGCACTGGTGTGTAAATGGGAAAGAAGAGGGACAAGGGTTATTCTCCTCTACTCTCTTGAAAATTGAAGCTTGCATCCAAAGTAGCACTGAGTAGTGCTTCTCATCATTGCAACAATTTCTGCTTCCACAACAGGACTCCTCCCTCCTATCTGCCATGCACCCCCTATATCTGTTTTAGGGGTTTCCCCAACCCCCCCCCCAGAGCAGATTTGGATTCTCTCCCTTTTGCAAGCACTTCTGCCATGTTATTTTAGGGGTCATCTTCTGTTATATCCTTCTGAATAATAAAATACATCTTTGTTTATTAGGAAGCTGGTGGGCAAATGGCTATTGCCTAGTAGTGGGAATGAAGTACTGACAGCAATACAACTGTAAAGGTAAAGGTCAAGGGACCCCTGACCATTAGGTCCAGCCATGACCGACTCTGGGGTTGCGGCGCTCATCTCGCATTATTGGCCGAGAGAGACGGCGTACAGCTTCCAGGTCATGTGGCCAGCATGACTAAGCCGCTTCTGGTGAACCAGAGCAGTGCATGGAAACGCCGTTTACCTTCCCGCCGGAGTGGTACCTATTTATCTACTTGTACTTTGACATGCTTTCAAACTGCTAGGTTGGCAGGAGCAGGGACCAAGCAACGGGAGCTCATCCCGTTGCGGGGATTCGAACCGCCGACCTTCTGATCGGCAAGCCCTAGGCTTTGTGGTTTAACCCACAGCGCCACCCACGTAATTTCCCTTAAATTAGGAAGAGTATCTTTGGTTTCAGCAGGAATCACAGAAAAGTTTGTTGTCTAACAGCGGGTCACATGAGAAATGTACTTCCTTTCAATGGCAGTGAAAGGAAAGTTTATGGAATCGGGGAATCCTTGAAATGAAGTTCACAATGGCAAACGCTAATAATATGCAAAATACTAGTTTGGATTGCTATGTTTCCTAAAACACATGTGGTTTCCTTTCTTTTTCTTTGAATACTAGAATCAAGTGAAAGTCCTGGGAATTAGTAAAGAGGCAAATGAAAGCAACATATGGTCTTGCAATGCAGAGAATAAGGACATCATTTTTTAAAAGCCTCCTGACAATTTCCAGTACTCAAAGCTTGCTTGTTTAATTTCTATTGGAAAAAAAGCCTTTCTTTTCCTGCCGATCTGTCAGTCTCAGAAAGCCCAAAACAGGATTTACAAGATTTTCTCCAAGCTGCCTTCCCGTGTGTTTGTTGTTGCTGTTTTTTTTTTAACAACAACATCAACAACAAATAACCCAGTTCTTTAATTCCACAAAGCTGCTAAAGATGAGTGACTGGATCGGATTGGGGATGGGAAAGATTTTCTCACAGCCCAAGAACTGATGTGGCTCATAAGAGAACAAATGGTTGAGAGAAACTCTGCGATGCTGTTTATCTGTGGGTGCAGAGAAAGAAACCCACCCGACGAACAATTTGTGAAATCAGATAAATGCAGCCAGTCAATGCAAACCTGGTCTGCAGTTGGATTTACACAATTTACAGCCAAATCATGCTCTATCATATAAAAAGGAGGCTTTATTAGAGCTAAACCGCCTCGTTATTTGGGGTTGCATGTTTGCAAATGCCTTCATTGATCACGAAGAAAAGTGAACTAGAGAACGAAACCTCAGGGCTGATTTCCTTAAGAATTGATAGGTTTGATCTTCTTGCAGCCCATGGGACTCTCAAGAGTCTCCTCCAGTACCATAATTCAAAAGCATCAATTCTTCGGCGATCAGCCTTCTTTATGGTCCAGCTCTCACTTCCATACATTACTACTGGGAAAACCATAGCTTTAACTATACAGACCTTTGACGGCAAGGTGATGTCTCTGCTTTTTAAGAGTCTTTTAAGCAGGCTAACATTTTTAGATTTCTGAAAAGAAGCTGTAGTCCAGTAAATATACAACCAGTTCAAGCAATGCAGGTAGAAAAAACTATTTCATGTAGCAATAAGAAAAGGAGTAGGGATTCCTGGGTTCTTTGTGAGTCATGGAGCCTTTGAGCTGCTATAGGGCATGGGTGGGGAGCTAGCTGCCTGGACGATGGGCCATTAAGAACAAAGAAAATTGGGCTCTGTGCAAGGCAGAAAATGGGTGAGGCCATTTCTCTAGGTCTTAGATAGTTACAAGGACACAGCCTGAGTTTGAGAGCAGAGTTTACTCTGATGTGGCCTAGGACTCAGCTATACAGATGCAAATGTTTTAAGTGCATTTTACGTGCATTATTCTAATGTGACACCAGATGGCGATGGTGAGCTTATGGCAAATTCAAAAAAAAAATCAAAATGTTTTTTTAAAAAGCATTTTCACAGCACTTTTTATATGTGTCTAGATTCCACCCCGGAGAGGTAAAGCTGCAAAAAAAACTGGAAAAGCAGAGAGAAAGCCATGGCTTCTATTTGCATGAATTCAAAGCTGTGGTTTTGGAAAAATCAAGACCCTCTTGGGCTGTTGATACCAGGGACCCCTCCATAGTAGGCTCAGGTTGTAAGGTAAAGGTAAAGTGACCCCTGACCATTAGGTCCAGTCGTGACCGACTCTGGGGTTGCGGCGCTCATCTCACATTATTGGCCGAGGGAGCCGGCGTACAGCTTCCAGGTCATGTGGCCAGTATGACTAAGCCACTTCTGGCAAACCAGAGCAGCGCACGGAAACGCCATTTACCTTCCCACTGCAGTGGTTCCTATTTATCTACTTGCACTTTGACGTGCTTTCTAACTGCTAGGTGGGCAGGAGCAGGGACCGAGCAACGGGAGCTCACCCCATCGCGGGGATTCGAACCGCCGACCTTCTGATCGGCAAGCTCTAGGCTCAGTGGTTTAACCCACAGCACCACCCGCATCCCTAGGCTCATGCTATGTTTATGATTTTGGGTTTATTTGCATGTAGGCTCAGGTTGTATATACATGCAAATAAACCCAAAATCATAAAGATAGCATCTCATTTCCAAAAGGAAAACCAGACCCTGAACCCCTGGAATTTCGTAGCACCCAGAGATTGGGGTGACATGCAAAAATAGGTTTTGTTTGCATGAATGGCTAAGGCATTGACAGTGTGATTCTGTGTATGCCAGCTTTGAAAAAAGGGATTTATTCTCAAGCAAGTATGTATATAACTGTAGTTGTACAGTTGCTTTTAATAGCACGGGCTATTTTAATTTTATTGACAAGTTCCACCATCAGAAAGAGCAGTGACTGTGCAACTAATTGAGCTTACGAAACAAATGCGCCGATCCATTCTCCAAGCTCGGTTATCTGTGATGTATAGCTGTCATAGAGCTGCAAAAATGTGCTGATTTGCTTAATAAATTTGCAACACCAGAAAATGTGGAACGGTTCAATAGGTGCCTATTATCATCATCTTCGTTTATTCCCTCTTTACGTGGCGGGGAAATGACTGATCAATCTACAGATGCCAATCTGAATTTCCCCTTGAAAGGCTGCTGGAATTTTTACAGTAAAAATAACATCATTGAATGGCCTGTTTGTATCCATAATGGGAATCTAAGATCTTACAAAGGTTTCCTTTAAAAAAATGCTTGCAACTTTACTTTAGTGCTGCTTCTTTGCACATTGACTGAAATCTATTTCAAAATGTAAAAGCATGAAATAGTCGATATAGTACATAATAATTTTAAAAAGCACTCCTGGATCAAGCCAATGGCCCATCTAGTCCAGCATCCTGTTCTCACAAGTGCCTGTAGAAAGCCCACAAGCAGGATTGGAGTGCAATCATAGAATTGTACAGTTGGAAGGGACACCAAGGGTCATCTAGTCCAACCCCCTGCAATTTCACTTTCCCCGTTTGTAATCTCTTTTGTATGTGAAAGAATTACATTTCTTTTCCAACTACAAGTTTGAATTAGTTTTAGTAGCGTGAAGCAGCCCTGGGTTGTAATTCTAAGACCCATTTAAGAGACGTAAGTTATGCAGGTCCACCAATTTCAATAGGTCTACTCTGAGTATCAATATGACAAACTTTTGATGCAACCTATTCTCATTTGTGACACATTGAGATGGACCAAAAGTGTGTGTGTGTGTGTGTGTGTGTGTGTGTGTGTGTGTGTGTGTAATGAACCCACACTATCATTTCTAAGGGTTGAACTCCATGTGGTTTTAATCATGTGGTTTGCCCCTGAGTGCATGGCTTTTCTTTCAAAAATCACCAGCATGGACCTCTTGAAGTGAATAAGGACCCAAGCATGGTCCCTTTGACCCCACTATGGTCCTCATTTGGATCGGGGGCCCCAAATTGGCAATTTGCACTGGAAGAAAGCTGCCATTGGGGACGTGCCATAGCTCAGTAGTTGTCAGGGACTGGACTGAACAGGAGGAATGGGAAATGAGCCCTTGGTCTGATCACCACCTCTCAGAAGATGAGGGTGAGTGGGAAGTTTCACTGCTCCCCCCCTCCCCGTCTCCAGCAGTTTCAGGAGGAGAGGGAGACAGGGATGATGTACAGCTGAATGAGGAAATGCCTAGTTACAAGATAGTGGAGGAGGAGGGAGAAGCTAGAGAGCAGACAGCAGAGACCTCCCTGGAGAGTATGGGAGACCCTCCTATTCCAAAGGCTCACTGGTTCCTCCACATTCAAGAACAGAGAATGGGGAGGGATGTGCCTCCTGTGAAGATGAGCCAACGTCTCCTATGCGTGGAGACATGGATCTTTTGTCTTGCAACCAGATGACTGAATAAAAACCCAGAAACTGCAATTAATCCAGAATGCGGCAGCTAGACTGGTGACTGGGAGTAACCGCCGGGACCACATAACACCAGTCCTGAGAGATCTACATTGGCTCCCAGTACGTTTCCGAGCACAATTCAAAGTGTTGGTGCTGACCTTTAAAGCCCTAAATGGCCTCGGTCCCGTATACCTGAAGGAGCATCTCCACCCCCACCGTTCAGCCCGGACACTGAGATCTAGTGCCGAGGGCCTTCTGGCGGTTCCCTCACTGCGAGAAGCAAAGCTACAGGGAACCAGGCAGAGGTTCTTCTCGGTAGTGGCGCCCGCCCTGTGGAACACCCTCCCATCAGAGGTCAAAGAAATAAACAACTACAGGATATTTAGAAAATACCTGAAGGCAGCCCTGTTTAGGGAAGTTTTTAATCTGTGACATTTTGATGTATTTTAATGTTTGTTGGAAGCCGCCCAGAGTGGCTGGGGGGACCCGGCCAGATGGGCAGGGTACAAATAATAAATTAAAAAATTAATAATAATATACAAACTGTTTGTTCTTCTTGCCTCTGAGGCTACCGAGGGAGGAGAGGATACCCAGCACCTGACAGTAGTAGAACACCTGCTTTTATTACAAATGGTTCCAGTCAGTCAGCAGCATCTCCTGGTGGGGCTGGGAGAAATCCCTGACTTAAACCTTGAAGAGTTTTGGCTAGTCAGCATTGACAATACTGAACTAGAGTCACCCCCTCCTGCTGTAACCAGCTCCCCTCCCCACTGGTCTCTGAGAACACACAGAGAAATGAAAACAACAGAGCAGAGATCAGTTGTGAGCAAGAGCAGCCCACAACTTTTTCAGAAAAACCCTGGAGAAGAGAGGTCTTAGGCAGTTGCGGGAACTGCCTCATTGGGACAAGACCTAGTGGGAAGAGTTGCTGAGGCCTGTGCTATTTTGGTTTCTTTGAATAAAGGGTTAACTTAGTTGACACCATGGTTTTTATTGCTGACCTACACCAGACTACAGCTCCTGACACATGGGGAGAAAATCACATCTAACTCCCCCTCCCCCCCCCAAAAAAATTAATATCCAGTGGATTTTATCAAGTTTTATGCCATCATAATATTCTGTCTCTATCTAGCTATTTCATATTTTCTGCCCTTCTGTCAGACATGGCCCCTGATGGCTTATAATATCTATCTATATATAAAATACACACAGACACATACACACCATAAAACAATAAATCAGTCAATGAGAAAAAACAACACTTAAAGCAATCAATACTAATTACTCATTAGGAATCAGAGAAACAAAAACATATGGTCCAAGATGCAGAACCAACTCATTAAACAGCTGTAAAAAGCCATTAAACAAACAATGCTAGCTTGGAGAAACAGAGCTGCTTTTGTCTCATGCTTAAAAGATAACAAAGATAAAGCCAGGCTAGACCTCAGACCAGCAAAAGGCCCACCACTCTTAACAGTGCTACCATTTCTGTTTGGGTACAGCCCAAGAGATTCTCACTTTGCATGCCACACCTCTTCCAGGTTAGGGAAATCCACTGAGTGTGCTGTTTCTGGGCCCCTGCTCCCACCCCCACCCCCAGCACTGTACCTAGGAAGGAAGCCACAAAAAGCCCTGTCTCCAGTAACTAGGGCTGCCATACATGCAGATTTAATGTTAGCTTTCTGCTATTCACTTCAACAGGACTTGTCAAGGAAGATGTTGAGCCATACCTAGGGCTGTCATACATCCGGGATCTCCCGGACATTACTGGGATTTCAAAGGTGGAATTGATGTCTGGGGGGGGGGGGGGAATTTCTGAAAGGCGGTGCTCAACAATTTTGGGGTCTTCCTAAAAAACGCTCAACAACTTTTGGGGGTGTCCTAGTTTTTACTTTTTGAAATGTGGCAACCCTACCAGTAACCACCTCCAGTAGTCAGCAGCTCTTGGCTGGGCATCCAGCAGTTAATTGTCCAAGCCATTATAAGCATTCAGTTAAAACATGTTACAGGTAGGTAGCCGTGTTGGTCTGCCGTAGTCGAAACAAAATAAAAAAAAAATCCTTCCAGTAGCACCTTAGAGACCAACTAAGTTTGTCATTGGTATGAGCTTTCGTGTGCATGCACACGAAAGCTCATACCAATGACAAACTTAGTTGGTCTCTAAGGTGCTACTGGAAGGAATTTTTTTATTCAGTTAAAACATGGTTTGTATGGTGGATCGGGCTCTTTAAGAACATATGTGGATTACAGACAATTTAAGGCTTTATATATTTTTTTAAAAATTCAACCAATCCGTTTAATTGATCAGAACCAAACATGGGTTTTCTGGATCCTGTTCCACATCACTGACTGCTGACAGGGCGGGAAAATAATGTTGTGATGTCATAACACAGGGACATTAGGGAGTTGAAGATGGAAATGTAACTGTCATTTTCAATGACAGACAGATATTTAGTCTAGTTTGGCCTAGGGGTGGGGAGATATTCCATTTGGTTCTCACTTAAAGGCAAGCTTACTGAATTCCCACTTTCTGAAACCACGTGCAAACTGGTACACAGCCATTCTTTGAAATAAGCACTTCTCTGAATTTTGCAATGCAGCCAAGGAGCATGTACAAAAATTAATATACTAGGGTACAAAGTGCATTATAATGTGGAAAAAAATGCTTGGTAAAAATTATTTCAAAAAGTAAAGTCCAGGCCCCCCCGAAGGTTGTTGAGCTTTTTTTCTGATTGACTTGCCTAAACTCTGAGTAAAACCCTGGTAACGTCCGGGAAAATTTTCATGAGGTATTTAGCAAAAATCACAAAAAGATGTAAGTTAGGACTGGAATAATGAGAAACGGAGAGAAACTGAAATCAACATGCAAGATTCATTCATCTATAGCCATGAGTTCTGTCATTGAAAAGTTCATAGAGATTAAGAACCTAACAACCCCATTGTTGTTGTTGTTGTTCAGTCGTTCAGTCGTGTCCGACTCTTCGTGACCCCATGGACCAGAGCACGCCAGGCACGCCTATCCTTCACTGCCTCTCGCAGTTTAGCCAAACTCATGTTAGTAGCTTCGAGAACACTGTCCAACCATCTCATCCTCTGCCGTCCCCTTCTCCTTGTGCCCTCAATCTTTCCCAACATCAGGGTCTTTTCTAGGGAGTCTTCTCTTCTCATGAGGTGGCCCCATAGGGATCCCTTACTATCAAACAGTGCACAGAGCTCTCAGTGATGCGAGGAGATAGTTTTCCTTTGCTGCATATCACTTCTATTTTTAAACAAATCTTTTCTAAAAGAGAGGCCGAGGGTTAGGAAGGTCCCCTGACATATTTGATTAACTACACAGGTATAATATATGGGTGAAATAGCTCATCTGACTTTTTGTGCTCTATGCTAATGCAATATCAAGAAAATATCCTTATGCAAAAGTCTACATAGATGTGAAGGAATGATTATCTGGTAGTTTGTACAGGATGTCAGAACTTCATGTTATAACAATGAAAAAGAGACAATATTTCTGAAGAGACAGAGAATGAACTAGGAGACATTTATTTTTATTTGAAAAATAAAGTCTGTCAGCAAATACATAGCGATGGAATAGCTGGGATATATATTTTTATTCAGTGCATGTGTGAAATTTTCGGCAGGAAGTTTGATAGGTATTCCTCAGGGAGGGGGGAAATGATAGCTCCATATAGATAATAGGTAAATCTTTTCTTCTCTTTCAGAACCTAGCCACCCAAGAGCTACACATATCAAGAAGCATCACCTTTTCCGGAGCTTAGGAATGATGTGACTGAAAGTTCATTGTTTGTGAGATATACTCTGTGCTGCTGAGAAATATATAACTCCTGCGTTTCTGCATCCGTCTCAAATTCTTTGTCACTTTGCACTTCTCCACATTACCCCCTATATATCTGCCCTTGTGTTCTGATAGATCTCTTTCTGTGACCTTTAATCCTCATCCCATTCCACCAGCCTCCTTTACCTAAAAGTCTCCTGTTTTCCTAAATACCTCAGCCCATTTCCCTTGCTACTTCTTATTCTAGAACAGGGGTCAGCAAACTTTTTCAGCAGGGGGCCAGTCCATGGTCCCTCAGACCTTGTGGGGGGCCGGACTATATTTTGAAAAAAAAATATGAACGAATTCCTGTGCCCAACAAATAACCCAGAGATGCATTTTAAATAAAAGCACACATTCTACTCATGTCAAAACATGTTGATTCCCAGACCATCTGCGGGCCGCATTTAGAAGGCGATTGGGCCACATCCGGCCCCCGGGCCTTAGTTTGGGGACCCCTGTTCTAGAAGGTCCTCCCTAGAGATGTTAGAAGGCATCAGTTTCTGTTCCCATCCATATTCCTTACAGGTGATACTGTTTCCTTTCTGCTGCAGTTCGTTTTCTGCCAAAACCAATGTTATTCATCTCACTGCCTGCTGTGGTGAAATTATGTAATTTCTGTAATTTATGTAACTTTGTGAAACGTGCAAGTTACTTTGTCATTAGGTTATTCCACCACAATAATTCTGATGCAAAGGAAATGGAATGCTAATTGGAGGATGGGACACAATCAGTTATGTATCATTTGCAAATTGAAAACAACAACCACAGTGAATACCAATCGTATTCCTTGGATTGATTCTCACTTTGGACATGGGATGAATAAGTGAACACCAGCAATTTCCGCTCCTGTTTCTGTTGCAATTTCCAATATTATTTGTCCTCCCAGAAAACTACTTACATTTTGCCACCTCTTGCTTACATTCTTCAAATCCCGCCTCAAAACCCACCTCTTCCACGAACCCCATCCTAATATATCTCCCCTACCTTAGTCCGCACAAATTCAAAATAAGCGTGTAACTGCATTTGTTGACATCCAGTGTCAGAGGTGAGCCTGCAGTAAATCATTCAGTGCAAGTTGGAGTTAACTCTTTATTGGTAAAAACATGATCAACACAGGAGCGTCAGGCCTATTAAGCACAGCAACCCATCCCCAGTAGGTCTTACGTCCATGAAGCTGTTGCGGAGACTGAAAGCCTCCCCACAGCTGCCTAAATCCCCTCCTCACCAGAGTTATTTCCAAGCAATTGGAGACTGCGTCTAGATGTCACCAATCCTCCGCCCTCTTCAAGCCTCTTCTGGTTCTGGGAGACAAGCAGGGAGGAGAGCTTGTCACAGCAGGAGGGGGAGACACCTGTGACTCTTTGTCGGCCTGACTCATCTCTGCCTCTTAGCCATCCTCTCCTGCTTCAGCTTCTGTCTCAGATTCCGGACTGCTCTCTGCCATAGACTCTCCCTGCTCACTAAGCCCTGTTACCTCTGCAGCTTCCAACAACTCCTCCTCCCAGTCTTCTCCTTCTGACCACTCATCATTGTCCCAGCACCATTCCCCAGGCTCTGACCCTTCTTCCCTTGGGGGTTTCCCTTGTGGTTCCTCTCACCATTCCTCTGTGTCCAATCAGTCCATGACAACCAGCTTTGCTTCTTGAATTTCTCTCCTCTCTGTCTTGATAGAGACTCTGTCTAGCCTCTTCCTTCCCTCTCTCTATTTCCTTCACGGTCATCTTTCAGGTTATAAAACAAGCCTCTTGGGACTGTCTTTTTCGTTTATATAATTTGTAGCATGCCAACATAACAGCAATGGTGCTGTGATAATAACAGGAATTAGGGCTGAGCTGGAACTGCTCAAAACTGTTTTCCAGGAAAAAGATCAACAATGCTAACAAAACCCCTCCTTCCTTTTCCAATGGTTGTTTATGCTCCTTATGCAAATGGAAGGTTGCATTTGCTTACATTGTCCTTACTCTTCATTTGCCTCAATTGCTATCACTCGCCTTTAGTGCAGCAATATCTGATTGGCTACATATTGTTTACAATGTGATAACTGATTGGGGATGGGATCATCTACATGACTAATGCAGAAATGAAGAAACAGAAGCACCTAGAAGGGGCTTGGAATAATGCCAAGGGTAACAATAGCTAATAATAATAATAATAATAATAATAATAATAATAATAATATTGTGGTGCGGGGACTTGAGTAATATTTGAGTAATATTTGCACAATCTAAGGGTTGGGTCCAGATTGATAATTTAGTTGAATTTAGGATACCATTTAAATCAATGAGACCACTTAAGATCAGTTGATTCAAGTGGAAACTGACTATAACTAATTTAGCCTGGATCCAACTCTAAGTATATAAGGGTGAAAATTGTCACAACTTTCAACATTTTAGCCTTGACTGAAAGAATCTAAGGTGAATAAGATTTTAAGCTGTTTGCCATAATAAACATTCATTCATTTTAAGCAGTCCTTAAAATAGTGCTAGTCATAATTTGGATGTGTTATTTTTTCTCTGAATTATGTTGTAAAACTTATTTCAGTTCAAGTAAGGATGCATCTATCATTCCCTGCATCTGAATCCCCATCCCGCCTCTAGATCGCGGAGTCCCAGCTGAGTTCTTGAGAACTTGGAGGTCCAAATTATTTGCAGAGTGATGCTGCTGCAAGAGGCCATTCTTCCATTTTTGATTTGTTCAGACAACTTCACAGATGCGGCAGTTTTCAGTTCCCATCTCCCCCTCCCCTATAATAATAATAATAATAATAATAATAATAAATTTTATTTATACCCCGCCCTCCCCAGCCAAGACTGGGCTCAGGGCGGCTAACACCAGGTATAAAAACAATTGATTAAAATACAACTTAAAAACAAGATTAAAATACAACATTAAAGTGCAGCCTCATTTCAGTAGAAACTCAAATAAAAAACTGTTTGGGGAAGAAAGCGTCAAATCTTCACCAAGGCCAACTATCCAGATTAGTCCTACGTTGGCCAGAAAAAAAAGCCAGGGAAGTCCCCATCACATAAGGAAAAAGGAAAGAGGGGGAGGGGATCAAGTTGGTTCCAAGCCAAAGGCCAGGCGGAACAACTCTGTCTTACAGGCTCTGCAGGAAGAAATCAGATCCCGCAGGGCCCTGGTCTCATGAGACAGGGTGTTCCACCAGGTCAGAGCCAGTGTTGAAAAGGCCCTGGCTCTGTTTGAGGCTAATCTAACTTCCTTAGGGCCCGAGACCTCTAGGGTGTTGCTATTTATGGACCTTAAGGTCCTCTGCGGGGCATACCAGGCGAGGCAGTCCCATAGGTTTGCAGGTTTGCATTGCTTACAAGAGATTCAATGGTCGTGCAAAAATAATTCCTTATATGATTGTGTAATCTGCACCCCCTTTTTTTCCCCTGTGACATTTTAATCTATGAACACCAGTAGCTTTTAAAGGATAAAAAGATGCACACTGTGCACATTCCAATTCCAAAATTAATTTTAGAATTTCTCTCAAGTTTAATCCAAAGGCAGGCGATGTGGGACAGAGTAAAAATCCTACTCGTGGCATAATGGCAAAAGGGAACTGGGGCCATCCCTTCACCCCCAGATTCAATCTCTTTCTGCCCTTGCTCTTATACCTTAGCAACCCTGTTCTTTTGCCAGTTTGGAATATATATATATAATTGTTGCTGTCTTGTAAAAGCTGCTGGAAAGCAGGGGGAATTTAGCTGCCAGGTCTGAACGGCAGGGGTGGAATTGGCAGTAGTAAAAACCAAATAAAGATTCAGCAAATAAAAGATAATATAGATTGTCCCCCGTTGAGCTTGTTTTCAAATTGCTGTGTTCAGATGAACTTCTAGCACTGCAAACTGTCTTTAGTCTCTTGCTTGCTCCTGCCACCATTGCCCTGTTTCCCACCCTCTCCTCCATTTTAGTCTCATGATGCTCCAAACTTTCATTTGTCTCTCCTAGTGACTTAAATGGGAGCAAATGCAATGTGCACCCTTTCCTGTTTTAGATGAAACTCTATCAGAATTTCTTACTATGGCGGCAATCAAACAGAATGGCTTCATTAGGCTGGGGATGTGTTTATTTGTACACTACTGATACTAACTGAATTTGGGGTGGAAAATGCCAATATTTAGATAGCAGGGCTTTGTCTTATTTTCATTTTACTTATTATTATTATTATTATTATTATTATTAATTTTGACAAAGTAATAATAATAAATAAAATAATAATAAAAGTGTGAACCCCAACCCCGAGACCATTCCATTGTAACTATCCAACCTCCCAGAATTCCAACACCTGTTTAATGGTTTGGCCCCTTTCTGTACAGATTCTATAAACCACATATATTGTTTGAATGTCAGTCTCCTCCCAATTTTGTGATGCAGTCCTCCACTCAAAAAGAGATTAGGGTAGCCAGTAGCAGTAGGGCCCCAGTTCACAGCCAAAGTCTGCAAAATCTTATAGATTTATAAAATCCATCTAGATCGCCCTGGTGTGGGGGCCCCCTTAGGAGCAGCCCATGGGGCCCATTTGGCCAAAGTGCTTCAATTGCCTTAAGGTCAGCCCTGATGAGACTATGCAGGGGTTGGGAAGAGGAGCCGAGCGGAGACGGGACTCAGCCCTCCGGGGAGAGTTCAGTTTCCAGAGGAAAATAGGGGTGTTTGTATGGGCGCCACAACCCCCTAAAAGCCCCAAGAGGATTGTCTTGGGGACTGCTTCCCAGCTGTGCCGAAGAGCGGTCTCTCCGTCTCCTGGAAGCTCCCTTTTCGGGGAGCGGGAGGGGGACGAGATTGAGGCGCCGGCACGGGACGCCATCATCTATCCTCAGGAAACGCAGCCTCGAGTCTCCACGGCTCTCCTGCCGATTCTCAAAAAGGAAATAACCCCGAATTTGATAAAGGTGGGTGAAAAAGCTTTAAAATAATTAAAATTCGGAGAGCAGCAGGGTGGAAAAAAGGAGGTCAGCCCTGACTGTGACTGAGAGAAGATATACGATTGAATCGCAATAACCGGAGTTGAACTTATAGATTTAAACCTACAACGGTTTTTATTGCTAATCAAGGGGTTTTTTTTAACCCAAAATGATTTTCTGAGTGGATGTGACTGTGTGAGTGAAGTTTATTTGATATTTAAGAAACTTAGTCGTTTGGCGAACAATGGAGACCCGCTGGAGAAGGAGGGCTCCCTTTACTTTCGTTTTCATTTAAACTGCGTAGTAACGTTCCAAGGTGGCTATATAAAACTTTAAAGGAGCCAAACCAGTAGAGGAGACTTTGATTTTGGAACAGGAATATCACCAAGTTAGTGGTGTTCCTTATAAACTTGCATTTCTTATCTTTTTTATTATTATTATTTTTGGTTATTGGACTGTGGAGACGGCGGGAGTTCTGGCCGCTCTGTATCTTCTTTGTTTTAAACGGAGTTTTCCTCTGAGTGCCCCCCCCTGCCGGCCCCATCCGGGCGGCGTGGATTAAGCCGAAAGGCTGAAGAGCAAAGCTGTTCTTTGTTTTTCCTTTTTCTCTTTTTTAAATTCGGCGCAACAGTCTGGATTTGGCCAATCAAGTGGCAGAAGTTTTGAGTTTTGATTTTTTGTGTGTGCTACTTTATTTATATTTTTTGGGAGACCCTGTGCAGTCCTCTGCCTTTGGATCTGTGGTTTGACCCTGAGCGGATTATAAAAGTAGGTGGATTGAACTACTGATATAGAATTACATATTGGATTACAAACTGAATGTCTTCCATTGGATTAGCCAATCAAGAGGCAACAGAAATATCTTTTGAACAGAACTGACAGAACTGTTTGTCTTTGACTCTGATTTTGAATTGAATATGGATATTGACATTGTTGTTTGATGTTGATACTGATATTGATACTGATATTGCTGTCCTTTGAGTTTTGCATTTGATGAGAATTTTGACGCATTGAGGTTGTGTATATTTGGTGAGGAAAGGTATATTGGAAAGGGACTTGAAAGATAGGTTGGGTGGAGGGCATCAAAGGTGGGTGAGGACCCCTTTGGGGTGGATAGAACGCCTGTATTTGCAACTGTTGTAATTGTTATAATTGTTACATTTGTAACTGCTGCATCTGCAAAATTGGAATGAGTGGAGGAAATACAAAAATGGAGAAAGATAAGAGGAAGGGAGCAGAGGGAGGAGCAACACCAGGAGACAACAGAAGAGGTTCAAAGCAAGAGGAATCTAAAGAAATAATTAAAATGTTAGCAGAATTGAAGAAAGACATTAAAGATATTAAACAAAGCGAACAAAACATGGAAGAAAAATTGGAAAAAATGGATCAAAAGTGGGATCAGACGGTAAAAGAATTAAAGACGCAGATACAGGAGGTGGATAAGAAAACCCAGAAGAACGAAGAAGGAGTAAAACGAATCCAAAAAGAAGTTAAGGAGCTGAAAAAGGAAGATGAAAAACTCAATACGGCAGTGGTAGAAGTTAACAGAACACAGGAAGACATGTTGGATTTAATTGCGATGCAAGAGTTGAGACAAAGGGAGACAAACTTGAGACTGAGGGCGATACCGGAGACCCCGGGGGAGAGGATTGGGGCGAAGATTATAAACGGACTGGCACAATGGCTTGGAATAGAGGAAGATGAAATGATAAAAAATGTGGTGAATGTCTTCAGAATCAAGACAAAGAATAAAAAAGGAAAGAAATTCCCAGGAGATTGTTTGATTATATTTAAAGACAAAATTATGAGAGATACAATCTTAATGAAAAATCGAGAGGAAAAATTCTATATTGACAATACAATGGTGATAGTCTATAAAGATATTCCTCCCAGACTTTTGAAGAAACGCGATGCATATAAACCATTGACTCAGATGTTGAGGAAAAACAAAGTGGATTTTAAATGGGAATACCCAGAAGGAGTTTCTTTTTACTACAAAGAGAAAAAACATAAACTGAGATGTAAGACAGACATCACTAAATTCTTGAGAAAGTATAAGGAGCTCGAGAGAGGAGAGGAGGAAGAAGAGCAACTGGAGGGAGCATGTGCCGCCCCGGATGGGGCCGGAGGGGAGGAAGAAGAGGAAGAAGATATTGATAATAAAGATCAAGAAGAAGAAGAGGAGCAGTAAAGAAGAAACACAAAAAGAAGAAAAACAGAAACAAAATGGCGTTAAAAACGATGACGTGGAATGTAAATGGCTTAAATGAAAAACAGAAAAGAAACAAGATAGACCATGTACTACAGAAAAAAAATATGGACATTATATGTTTACAGGAAACACACGTCGCACGAAAACATAGAAGAATATTGATAAAGAAGAAATTAGGAAATGAATTCATATCATCAGATAGGACAAAGAAGAGAGGAGTAGTGCTGTACATAAAACAACATTTGGAAGCTAAACAAATATTTAAAGATGAAGAAGGAAGAATAATCGCAGTCCAAGTCACAACGCAAGGCGAAAAAATAATAGTAGTTGGTATCTATGCACCGAATGAGAACAAATCAGAATTTTATAAAAAATTGGAAGAAATGCTCTTTGAATATATGGATCAAAAAATGTTGATTATGGGAGATATGAACGGAGTGATCTCGCTGGAGATGGACAGGTCAAGGAAGAGGACAGAGTCGAAAGAAGGAAAGTTACCGAAATCATTCTTTGACTTGATGCAAAGCTGCAATATGGTTGACATTTGGAGATTGAGACACCCGTTGGATAAACAATTTACACATTATTCGGAACCAAACCAATCAACAGCAAGAATAGACTACGTGATGGTTTCCAGCGAATTGGCACCAAGAGTTTCTAAAATTGAAATTCAACCAAGGACTCTGTCGGATCATAATCCGATAGTTTGTGAAATAAAAGGATTAGAAGAAAAAAGTTTTAGATGGAGATTGAATGAAAACTTGTTGGATGATAAAGATCTGGAAGAAAAAGCAAGAAAGGAATTGAAGAATTATTTTCTGCTCAACAGAAATAAAGGAACAAAAGAAAGTATCGTTTGGGATGCAAGCAAAGCAGTAATGCGAGGTTTCTTCATACAACAAAACAGTATAAGGAGAAAGAAGAGAGAAAGAAGAAAAGAAGAAATCCTGAAGCAGATTATGGAAAACGAGAAGAAATTGTCTTGCAGGCCAAACGATACTACAGCGAATCAAAATATTAAGATGTTGCAAAAGCAATTTGCATTGATCATCAATCAAGAGGTGGAGTGGAAAATTAAATGGATGAAGCAAAAGAATTTTGAGCATGCAAATAAACCAGGAAAATGGCTCGCATGGCAGATTAAGAAAAGAAAGGAGCAGAGTACAATAAATAAAATCCAGATCGAAGATAAAGAAGTTCAAAAACCATCAGAAATAAGGAAAGAATTTGAGAAATTTTATAGACAATTGTATAGAAATGCTGGAGAAAGGAACGTAGCCAAAATAGAAGAATATTTGAAAAAGAAAAAGGTGCAAAAGATATCAACGGAAATGAAAAACAAATTAAATGGTAAAATAGAGAAAGAGGAAATTCTGAAAGCAATTAAAAACATGAAGAGTGGAAAGGCCCCAGGACCGGATGGATTTACGGCAAAGTATTATAAAAAATTAAGTGATGTCCTACTTGATCCCTTAGAAGAAGTCATGAACAATATCCTGGCGAAAGCAGAAATACCAGAAACATGGAAAGATGCTTACATCACACTGATACCAAAACCGGACTCAGATATGCTGCAGATTAAGAATTATAGACCGATATCATTGCTGAATAATGATTACAAAATTTTTGCCAGCATACTAGCTTGCAGAATGAAAAGAATATTAAAAGAAATAATTCATGAAGACCAAGCTGGCTTTCTTCCTGGCAGGCAGATAAACAACAATACAAGGAATGTTATAAACATAATAGAATACTTGTCAGTCAGGAGCGAAAAGAAAGCAGCGTTGATCTTCGTGGATGCAGAAAAAGCATTTGATAATATATCATGGGACTTTATGATAAAAAATTTAGAAGCGATGGATGTTGGAGAGAAAATGATAAGAAGTATAAAAGCAATCTATTCAGAACAAAAAGCAAAAATAATTGTAAATAATGTGTTGACAGACAATATAAAGATAAATAAGGGAACAAGACAAGGATGTCCACTATCACCATTATTATTCATCTCGGTCCTGGAGGTACTTCTAGAAGCAATCAGACAAGAAAAAGAGATTAAAGGAATAACAATTGGCAGAAAACAACACAAAGTAAAAGCCTTTGCGGATGACTTGGTATTGACGGTTGAAGATCCTATAAAAAGCTCCAAAGTAGCACTAGAAGAAATGGAGGAGTTCGGACGACTCGCAGGATTCAAGCTAAATAGAAAGAAAACGAAGATGTTAGTTAAAAACATGGACAATGGAATAATAGAGGAAATACAAAAACAAACAAATATAGAAGTAGTCAAGAAAGTAAAATATCTCGGTATTTGGCTGACAACAAAAAATATTAATTTATTCCAAGACAACTACGACATGGTGTGGAATAAAATAAAGAGAGATCTGGAAGTGTGGGACAGAATGAAATTCTCATTATTGGGAAGAATATCAGCAGTTAAAATGAACGTGCTACCAAAAATGTTGTTTTTATTTCAAACAATTCCGATAATCAAGGGGACAGCAATTTTCAAAGAGTGGCAAAAGAAGATTTCAAGATTTATCTGGCAGGGGAAGAAACCAAGAATAAGATTTAAATTATTAACAGATAGTAAAGAAAGAGGAGGATTCTCCCTACCAGACTTGAAGTTGTATTATGAAGCAGCCTGTCTCAGTTGGATAAAGGAATGGATGACGTTAGAAAATCCAGATCTATTAGATCTGGAAGGACATGACAACAGATTTGGATGGCACGCATATCTCTGGTATGATAAAATAAAAGTACATAAAGGATTTGGAAACCACATATTCCGGAAGGCTCTCTATGAGGTATGGGATAGGTATAAAAACCTATTAGAAAGAAAAACCCCATGGTGGTTGTCGCCAACAGAAGTAATAAGTGTCAAGAAATTAAATTCAAGAAAGGATTGGTTGACGTATGAAAAAATACTTCGACACGATGGAGAAAAATGGAAATTGAAAACATATGAAGAGATGAAAGATATGGTGGATGGTTGGCTGCAATATCGACAGATAAATGAGATGTTTAAAAGTGATATGAAGAAGAATGGATTTGGAGACACCAAATCCAAATTCGAAATTGAAATATTAGACAACAAATATAAGACATTGTCCAAAATGTACAAAATATTGCTGGAATGGCATTTGAAGGACGAGGAGGTAAAGTCGGTCATGATACACTGGGCACAAGACATTGGGCATAATATTATGCTAAACGATTGGGAAAAGTTGTGGAAGGAGGGTATGAAGTTTACGGCATGTAATGCATTGAAAGAAAATATGTTAAAAATGATGTACAGATGGTATATCACACCGGTGAAACTTGCTAAAATGTACAAAGTGAATAATAAATGCTGGAAATGTAAAGAGAAGGAGGGTACCTTTTACCATATGTGGTGGGAGTGTAAAAGGGTGAAAAACTTCTGGGATATGATTTACAGGGAGTTGAAGAAAATGTTGAAATATACATTTGTGAAAAAACCAGAAGCATTTCTGTTGGGAATTATAGGTACCGATATAATGAGACAAGACATTAGACTTTTTCAATACGCGGTGACTGCAGCGAGAATATTGATGGCCCAAAACTGGAAACAAGAATAGATGCCGACAGTAGAGGAGTGGAAAATGAAATTACTAGACTATGCAGAAATGGACAAAATGACAGGGAGAATCCGGGAGCAGCGGGACCAGAAGTTTGTCAAAGACTGGAAGAAATTTACAGATTATTTGATAGAAAGTACGGAACTGAATACGTTTGTAGGATTGCAGGAGGTGTTGTAGAGATAAGGAAGAATACTGTTGTCAATATAAATATTATATTTGATTAGGAGTAGAAATTAAAGAACAATGGTGAAATTAAGAAGTATAAGATCATATAGAAAGTCATAAAGTCACAATCATGGTTTGAAGGAAGTCATGGCTGTAAAAAGCCAAAATGATTTAAGAAGTTGAAAGATGCAATGTGGTTATTGTAAAAATTTATGTTGAAATATATAATAAAAATGATATTAAAAAAAAAAAAAAAGAGACTATGCAGGGGTTGGACTGACAATCCCTGCACCTTCTAGGTCCCTGATGTCACACTGAGATCCAGCGCCGAGGGCCTTCTGGCGGTTCCCTCATTGCGAGAAGCAAAGCTACAGGGAACCAGGCAGAGGGCCTTCTCGGTAGTGGCGCCCGCCCTGTGGAACGCCCTCCCATCAGAAGTCAAAGGTACTAACAACTATCTGACATTTAGAAGATGCCTGAAGACAGCCCTGTTCAGGGAAGTTTTTAATCTGTAACATGTGTATGTATTTTAATATATGTTGGAAGCCGCCTAGAGTGGCCGGGGAGACCCGGCCAGATGGGCGGGATATAAATAATAAATTATTATTATTATTATTATTATTATTATTATTATTATTATTATTATTATTCAGAGTACAGAATCAAGGACTTGTTGTGGAAATAAAGGAGGGGCACTTATTGGAAATCAGTTTTGTCACCTCTCCCCACCCCCAAACCCCGGGACGATGAGCCCAGCCACCTTTTAGTCACAGTCGCATAAGCACTACACTACAGCATGGCTATAAACCTGTACGTTCAACCGCTGAAATACAAACCCAATATGTAGCAATGGAGATTTATGTTACTGCTTTATGAAATAACACTGTGTTTTATGAATGGACTCTGTATATTTGGAATTACCTAAGCGCCACCAATAGGGAGCTCTAGAATCTGACAGCTAACCAATCAGGTACTACCAAACAGCGCCCGCTATTGCTGAAAGCAGGTACCAACAGGAAACGCTTCAGCTCAGCCTTTGCACTGTTGACTGAACACCCCCCTGCTGTGCAGATAATGGAGAAAGCTGGTAAATTGTATCCCTTCTGGCGTCCTGGCCAACTCTATTACGCTGGTGTAAAACCTGGTGCACCAGGAGCCCAGAATAGAAGCAAATAAAATCTGTTCATGTGTCAGCGACCGATAAGACTTGTCAACCAGTTCTTCCAAAGTCTTCCTAAATGATAAAGCTCCAAAATACAGGCCAAAAGAAAGCAGTCTCCAGGTCCAATATAAATACCATAAGAAGGGAGAGTAGGGACCTTGAAGTTCCCAACAGCTGTTAAGCAAGCAAGCAAGCAAGCAAGCAAGCAAGCACACAGGTCACCTTTGTCACAGTCAGGATGCTTATGTCCTGGTCAGGCCTGCACCCAATCTTATTTTTGTACAATCTTGTTTGTCCTCAGTAACCAAAATTATATCTTCAACATATACAAGCAGAAAAGTTGTTTTCCTTCATTTGCAAGGAATCGTACAAAACAAAGTGGCATTAATAGAGAAAAGTTCCAGGGTGGCAACAGAAAGCAAACTAAAAATGCTTTTGCAGTTCATTAAAACTATCCAGCAATATCAAGTTATAGGAAAACTGGTGCTATTAGCAGTAACCCTTCTAGTTGGTTAATTGATTTCGCAACTTCCATGCACATGACGTCTGATTCTAATCTCCCCTCCCAAGAGTTAAATGATAGCTCATCAGAAGCAGCCACAGTTGCAAATGGAAACAAAATATCAGTGAAAGGAAGAGGAGCAGGTTTGCTCAAGTGTGTTGCAGGTAGAAATACTGTTTGTAATGAAGTGAGAGCAGTAGTTGCTCAAATTAACGAATAAGAAAGTTTTGAGAATTTACATGCTAGATTAAAATTGATCAATTCATTGAGAAGGGGATTGTAAGAAAAACACTGGGGCCTAATTTGAATAATAGAGTGCCTGGTATCTGGTGGGCAATCTTCTCCTTTATTTCCACACTGTGGCTGGTGATGATTAAGGCTATGATCCTAACCCTACTCACCTGGGAGTAAGCTCAATTAAATTCATGTTTACGTCTTAGTAGCATGGCTAGGATAGCACTGTAAGGTTCCAGTCCTCTACACACACACTTTGGGGTAAGTCCCATTGAATGCAGTGGGACTTCCTTTTGGGTAATAAGAATAATAATCAGGTCTTTTTTTTCCAGGAAGAACTCACAGGAAGCCAGTTCCAGCACCTCTCTGTTGGGGGCCATTGCCAATCTAAGAGAATGAAAGAGGCATTCATGGTCAGTTCCAGCACCTCTTTTTCTAGAAAAATAGCACTGATGATAATAATAATTTTATTATTTGTACCACGCCCATCTGACTAGGTTACCCCAGCCACTCTGGGAGGCTTCCAACATATACAAAAACATAATAAAACATGACACATTAATGTATAGGATTGAATTTGGAGATGGTGGTTGTAATTAACATCCTGTTACAGAGAGGGCATGATTTGAGCTGATGTGTGTCCTATCCAAGCTATAAGCATAACCATGAAAGAAAATACCTTTTTATCAAAGAATTTTTTTAAGCCTCTGTTTGGGTTGAAATATGTGTCCTAAATGGATTCTGGAAGTATTCTTTACACATTGCTTTACCACTGAATGCAGAGCAGAGGGAACCAAAAAATGAAGTGCATAGATACAATAAAGAATTATATCCAATGAAAAGGTCTGAAGATAAATGATTCTGCGAGGCAGCTTCAGGATAAAAAGAAATGGGAAGATTTTATTCAGTCCCATCATCACCGATAGTATTGATGGATGGGATATAAAGAAGGTGATCGTTACGTGTGAATAGTAGACATTATATGATTTCAAATGAGTCTTACTCGGCATTTCCTTGTGGATTGTGCTAGTGGAGAAGAAAAATGGGCAGCTTTATGTATAAAAAGAAAACATATTCACCTTTTGTTCTGTGCTATGAAAAGAAGAAAATGAAAAGCCACAAATGAAAGCACCCCTATATCCCTCTCTCCAAATCCTGAAGAATGGCAAGCGTCGGCCAAGAAAAACATCCCAGCAGAAACAAAAAAAATCAAAAGATCAGCAGTGCTAAAGTTGGGGAACTAGGTCTGGCTATCGCAGCAGCTGAAATAGTCACCGTCATATTGCCATTGAAATGAGGTGACCCTATGTGGTGGCCACCTTCTTCCGGATGCCCCAAAAGAAGAAGTCCGCTCACCTTTTCTGGTGGGCGGTATTGCGGCAAGGCATCCATGAACCAATAGTGATCCAGCATGGGGGCGGAGATTGACGCCTCTTGCTCACATCACCCTGGATGCAAGGGCCAATCAGCGCTGGTCGTGGGTGTGGCTGCAGGAGATTTAACCGCAGCACGGCCAGGGACCTGTCTTTGTGGTTGGCTAGTGTCCCCCACAAGGCCTCCTTTTATTCACACTGCGGAAGGGGCCAGTTCACATTCACTGACTGCGCAGAGGTTACAATTTTCCAGGGAGGGTAGCAACAGGCAAAAGTGGAGAAGCTGCTGCACCCATCAGATGCCTGCCTGCATTCCTTCGGGATTCCAGTCTGGCAGAGTGTGTCTGCTTTGTACCACTAAAGGTGTTCCCCATTGCGGTGATAAGCCAGCAGTTCAACTTTCCCAGCTAGATACTGCAGCCAACGTATTATGGCCTGGAACAGCTAGGGAAAAGATCAGCAATCAGTCTCATGTTCACTACCTTCACTCACGGCTAATGCCCTGAGACCTCTGGGTATAGGGCGGTATATAAAGGAATCAATAAAGGAAGAGGAGGAAGAGGAGGAGGAAGAACAACTTTGGTTCCTTTCAATTTCCAATTTTCCCAACCTTGATGTTCATTTCTCCACATTTCTGCATCGCTTCCTAATCCTCATCAACATTGACCAACATTTCTGTCTTCTTTTCTTGTAATTTAAAGTTTTCTATGCAATTTGGTGGACGCAGGTGATGCTGTGGTCTAAACCACAGAGCCTAGGGCTTGCCGATCAGAAGGTCAGTGGTTCGAATCCCCACGACGGGGTGAGCTTCCATTGCTTGGTCCCTGCTCCTGCCCACCTAGCAGTTCGAAAGCACGTCAAGTGCAAGTAGATAAATAGGTATCGCTCCAGTGGGAAGGTAAACGGCGTTTCCGTGCGCTGCTCTGGTTCGCCAGAAGCGGCTTAGTCATGCTGGCCACATGACCCAGAAGCTGTACACTGGCTCTCGGCCAATAAAGCGAGATGAGTGCTGCAACCCCTTAATCTATTTGTCAATTGAGCCATTTCTGCGTAATCTAATAACTTATTCTGCTATTCCCTTACTGTTGGTACTCCCCCCCCCTTTCCAGTTCGATGCAATTAATAACTCAATGTGCCTTCAAAAGTGTACACAAAAGTGTGCAAATTACCTTCACTGCCTTGGAACAATTGTACTAGCCCCTTCTTGTTTTCTGCTTTCTCGTTGTACATATGATGTGAGCTCCAACAGAACCAAACTAATTGACCCAGGCAATTATGCTTTAGGCCAGTTCCCTTTCGCGTTGCCGCCCAACAGGCAGTGAATGCCAGCAAACTATATCTATTTGACAAATGGAAATTGAGGCAGGGAATGCTGGATAATTTCATTTGGTGTACGTTTTTAAGGCAACCCAAACTCATTTACATTTCCCAAAAGTGTAATATGTGGATCAGAATGCACAGTTGTTTTAATTTTGCAATGCACTTCTTGGCTCAGAAATGAGTACACATATGTATATTTTAGGGAGAAATGAGTATGATTCCTGATTATCGGCAGGATCTTTTCATTACATAATCTTCAGCTGCTAGCACACTGGCCACACTGGCATAAGCATGCTTTTCTCTCTCTTTTTTAATGGAGCACCTTCATGAAGTTGTGATCAAAACATCCTCCTCCTCTGTTTTCCCTGTTCAGTTTCCTTTTGCTTTCCAGGGATCAGAAAACTCTACCTTATTCAACACAATGGAATAGCTGCACAATTTCACCAGGCGTATCTGTCCTGTGTGTGTTTGGCTAGGGTTGCCACCTTTGGTCGGGCAAAATATGGGACAGGTCAGGCAAAATAAAGGACAGATCGGGGAGAACTGGGAAAGCTAAAAATTAATTTACCTGGTGCAAAAAACAAACAAACAAAAAAATTCAAAGCAATCCATTACAATGATCAAATGGAAGCTATCAGTCAGTGGTGGAGCAAGCCAATCGGGCGTCTGGGCTGGCGCACGTGCCCTGTGCCCAGGGGCGGGGTCAGCTGGGGCAGGATGCTCCGTGGGGCTTCCGATGAGTCTGCCTGCCTCCTCCCACTCAGCCGCCCTATAGCTGAGGGGAAGGCGGTGAGAGGACCGTTTGGGGCAGCCTATGGGCGCCCAAGCCACCGCGTCACTCCCAGGAGAGACGCCTGGTTCGGGTGCGCTGCAGGCTCCACGGTGAGTGCAGCCTGGCATTTTGTCACCCCCCTCAGTGGTGACACCCAGGACTCCCCGCACCCCCTGCACCCCCTTCCTCCGCCCCTGCTATCAGTAACTGCAAATATTCCAAGAACAGTATTGAAAGGAAATCTTCACTACCTGCTGAATTTCTGCCTGCCAAAAGGATGATAATTATAGAAACCCAGCCAAGGAAGGAAGGAAGGAAGGAAGGAAGGAAGGAAGGAAGGAAGGAAGGAAGGAAGGAAGGAAGGAAGGAAGGAAGGAAGGAAGGAAGGAAGGGGGAGGGAGGGAGAGGGAGAGGGAGAGGGAGAGGGAGAGGGAGAGGGAGCAACAAATTCTTAGCTTTGAAGGGGCTGAGGCTGCTGCTCCAGAAAGCATTTCGCTCATCCTCTTTGAGCCATTGGCAAGAGCTCGGCTCAACCCAAAAGAATCTACTGGCTGGCAAGCTTTATTGGCTAGCCTAGAGCATCAAACAGCCAGCTTTGGAGGGAGGGCTTAACTTCCAAGGTGCCTAGCAAGCAAGTTAGGGTAAGGAAACTTTAATGCCAATTTTATTTTGTTATGACTTTGAAAATGGAACTGCTGTTTGAAAATCCTAAATTTTAAGGGATGGACGGCAACCTTAGTTTTGGCTGGTTATGGCCTGTATAGATTGTTCTAGTTATTTAAGGACACAAGGCCATAAGATCAGCCTGCTGCCTCAGGCCACCAACTCATCTAGTCCACCATCCTGTTCCCATCAGATGCCTCTAGAAAGCCCATAAGCAGGACCAGAGCACAAGAACACTCTCTTCTCTGTGGTTTCCAGCAACTGATATTCAGAAGCACTACTGCCTCCAGTCGTGAAGGCAGAGCATAGCCATCATGAAAAGCCGTCCGAGTTGGTGGCACTTGTGGAAGCAGAATGTATAGGGGTGCCTTATGTCTGGGTTTCCCTGGATACGTCCAGGATTCGGGCAGCAAAATGGCGTCCGGGCGGGTTTCTGCTGAATCGGCAAAATATCCAGGAAAACGGGGTATTTGACTGGATTTTCACTTTTCGGAATATGGCAACCCTAAGAATGTCTGGGACTGGAGTCTGCAAGGAGCTAGGCCTGTAATAAGCTTGAGCCTGTACAGGTCTTATATTCATAAGGCCATGTCTCTTAGGGTGCAAGTAGAAAGTTGGCATGTAGGTGGGAAAGAAGGTGGAACAATGAAGTATGGAATGTCAAAGATTTGGACTTCAGCAATGCTGCTTTTCCTGTGAAACTCGTTTATTGTGCTTTCTTATCAACTGGGTTGTGAGAGCTTTGTGGTGACTATAGAAGGCTGTTAGCTCCGTATGTAAGCAGAACACCCTAATGATCAGTTCAAAATAGATTCTGACTGATGGAGGTCTTCTCCAAAGCAATTCTTAATAAACAGAGTCTTTACAACACAGTGTGAAGGCTTGATTTTCTTCCACAAGCTCATTGCCTCCTGTTGAGTGAGTTCCATAGTTCCGTAGTACTTTATTTTATCTGACTTGAATCTTTCAATATTCATCTTCATTGAATGTTCTCCTGAATATGCTTGATTTGACTCAGGCCTTGGTTGAATCTGGTGGACAACCTTACTAAATTGCAAGGTTGCCATATCTCCAAAAGTGAAAATCAGGACAGAGTTGTTGAGCTTTTTCTTTTTGCCCGAAGTTGTGGAGATTGTTGTTGTTGTTGTTGTTGTTGTTGTTGTTTTAGGGAAACCAAAGTTGTTGGGCTTTTTTAGTAAAAGCTACAAGAATTTTTGAGTTTTGGAGCTTTTTTAAAATAAAATTTTAACCCCCTATGCCTATATTCCAGGACATTTGCCCGATTCTGAAAAATAATCTAGGACACCATTTTTGGAGGTGAATTCCAGGACATGTCCTGGAAAATCAGGACATATGGCAACCAGTGGGGTGTGGTGGGAATAATATTTCACCCTCTCCCCATATTCTGTGGTAAAAATGAAAATCCTTCTTCCAATATTTGTAGTTGAGGAAAGGTGGGCTGTCCACTTGGCTGCAGAATGGTATTAGGATTCCAGAAGTCTGAAAGCTAAGTTGCTATTCTACTTCCTACTCAAAGTAGAACAGCAATGATTAGGTGCTGCTAAATCACCCACGTCTGGAAGCTCCCTTAGATCTACCCCAATACCTTATCACATCTATTTGTTATGAGGAAAATGGAACCAATGCTATATTATTCTTCAAAGCAACTGCTCTTGCTTTTACAGCCTACCTCCTTTAATTGTTCGACAAAGTTAATTATTATTTTCTGCATAGTTCATCCACCCTCATATTATTGCTTTACAATGGAATGCTGCCTTTGTTGTTCCCTCTGGCAGACTTTCACATTTGGACGGCAGTTCTGAGCTTCTTATATGAGAAGTTTTACATTTTCTTTTCTTTTTCAGTGCGGAAATACTGCCAAATGAAAACCAGCAATTCTCTCTCCCCGCCACCCAATTGTTCTGAGCTGGCAGGTATGAGCCGGCCAGGAAGTCTGAAAACCAATTGTCTATGGGCCTTCCTGTGGCTATCTAAATTAGTATTTTCTCCCCTCTTTCGAGATGGCGAGCTTTCTAAAATAGCAATAGCATTCATCAAATCTGAATAGCTATCCAGACGTAAGAGTGTCATATAAAATGCCAGTGATACACCGGCCAAAACATGCAATATTTATTGTCTAAAGAAAACAGTCAAGACATGATGATCTACTCCCTCTTTACTGGGGAGAAACTGATGGCAGAGTAGGCAGCTCTAAGCCAGTTATATACTTTAGCCTTTTGTGTGTGTGAAGGGGAGGTCTTTGGAGATGAGATTGGTTCAAATATTGCAGGGCAGCCGAAGTCTTTTCATGGTGGAACAGTGGGCACACAAACTTTCTTTCACCATGATTATGTGATAATGAACCATTCAGATCCTCAGGGGCTAATCAGCCATTGTGCACAAGCCTTCCCTGCAAAATAAACCAAAATAAAATACCAGGATAGGGTAGATCTGAAGAAGTGTGCATGCACACGAAAGCTATACCCAGAACAAACTTAGTTGGTCTCTAAGGTGCTACTGGGCATTTTTTTAAAAAACTTTTTAATTTCTTTTGACTTGTCAGTCCAACACAGCTACCTACCTGAATCTATCATCATCATCATCATCATCATTGTTCTGGCGTGGGTGCATGATTTCAGTTCTTCATGTAATCAGCTCTGAGTAGAGATTCAGCATGCTAGCAAGGATATGCTAGGAGTCAAGTCTAACAAGAACAATCTCCTTTATTGCAGTAGGAACTTGACTGACTGGAGGGAAAGGGCGAGCTCCTTTTATACTCTCAGGAACAGGAGTTGGGGAAAGGATACATTTATATTTTGGCGGAACCCAATCAGAGTAAGGATCCAAATTGTGCCAACAAGTTAACCAATAGCAACTGTCCCCACACCTGTTTGAATCACCCTGGAGCGGAAAAGGCAGTTACAGAACTAACAGTGAAACTCATGCATACATATTAACCAATACATAACAATCATCATCATCATCATCATCATCATCATCATTATAGAATATGACTTCCCTATTTTCATTGGAGAAATGTTGGAGGGTATGCTAAGTCCTTCTGTATGTATGACCACTGTCAGTCTAACAGCCAATGTCATTGCCAGTAGGTGCATCAGCATCAGAGAGCATTGTCTACAGACAGAACCTCATCCCCCTTTCAGATGTTCATTACGTGTCTGAGGCCTTTGGTCTGGCCTACCTTAGGTCTTCATTGAAGTGAGAGTCAGATGACTGTCTAGTACAGAGGTTTTCAACCTTTTTGTGTCCATGGCTCCCTTGACCAACTACATTCCTTCTGCGGCACCCCTGTGGGGCTCAGGAGCCCAATCATGTCACCCCTTGCCTGCACAGCTGACAGCCCCTTACCCCCTTTTTAATAGCCTCCCTTGTGGAGGGTTCCCTCAGCCTCCTCTCTTCTCCCCTCTCCTTAGGAGCCCTCTGGGCAGCACCTGCTGCTGCCCCTAGTTTCTGAGCTGCCCTGGAAGAGAGGTGCCTCCTCACACTGCCCCACAAGGGCCTGGGAAGCACTGGCCAGCCATAGAGGCACCATTTGCCTGGGGAGCTTGTAGCCAGGGCTGCTGCAACAAACAGCTGTGCAAGCCTTTGGGAGGCAGAGATGCAAGAGGGCATCAGAGGAGGGAGAGAAGGAAGGAAAGAGGGACAGAGGTTAGTGTTGCCAGAAGCACCCCTGACCATCCTTCAAGGCACCCCAGGGTGCCACGGCACACTGGTTGAAAACCACTGGCCTAGTAAATTTCTGAACGTGGAATTGGGGCACACCCTCTTGCCCATCTGATGCTGCACAATATCCTGCATTGTGTAGGTATATCATGTGAATGCTCCCCATGCTCCTCCAGGGGGCTGGAAAGGGGTTAGTTTAACCTCCAGTTTGCTACTAAAGCTGAATTGCTATGTCACGAAATGATGCATGTCTAAAAAGTGCGTCACCAGTATGAAAAGTTTGGAAAGCTCTGAATTAATCAGTTTTGTGAACTCTGAGTGAATAGGTTTGTGGTGATGAATATCTGGCCGCAGCTTTAAACCCTCATTCGGGTTATGACACCTGGAATCAGCTGTGTTTTGTGTTAACACAGCAGCATAATCAGGGAAGAACCTCATATAGAGCTTTTCCTTGCTTCCTGAGACCTTCCCCTCTACACTCTTGTTGCTATATTAAAAGGATTCTTTGTAGATGTATTTTAATAATTTTGATGTATTTTACTAAATACAAATAATAAATTACTATTATTATTATTATTATTATTATTATTATTATCCTTTGCTGATCCATGGCGTGCTGTCACAGCTCGTCCCAGATAAGGAAGGCACACATCTAGTTAACTTTTTATTGGCAAGCGAAACACTTACAGCTGCTTCCACAGGGCTCCGGATACCAGGGTTGCCATGTGTCCTCTTTTTCCAGGACATGTCCTCTTTTTCAGGGGTAAAATTTCTGCCCGGGTGGATTTTTAAAATTTGATAAAATGTCTCTGCCTATGCTTTCTGGATGAGACATGACTGGTGGCTGAAGACTTGCTTTCCTCTTCTCTTTCCCTGCCCCCCCCAGCAATATATCACAATTTCTATAGCCTATATTGAGTAGGGGTATTAAAATGAGAGCCGTCACAGCGTCCTCTTTTTTGCTCTTCAATATATGGCGGCCCTGGGACACACACACACACACACTTCTAGCCTCCAGGCAGCTGCCTATAGGTCTGCGCCCTATGGCACAATTGCACCAACAGTGGGGCTCCTCTCCATGTTCTTGGGGCTTCATAGCCTCCATGACAGCCATGGAGCTGTCTCAAGTTGTTATTCGCCCCACTCCAGCTTTCTCCACTGGAAAATCTCACAGAATATCCAGGAATTCATGAGGTTCTATTACTCTGCAGGCGTGGACCATAAACAAGTTCACAACTCTAGTAAGGGGTAAACAGTCACTATATGCCCAAAGCTCTCCAGGAAGTCATCTGTCCATAATCACGGAGTCACACACCTACATCTCTGGTTCATCCCTTTTGAGGCCTGGACCAAACCCAAATTGACAATACATTAAAGAGTGTCTCTCACTCCCTTTGGGCGGATAGATCACTGGGATAATAAGGTTGAGTGTTTGGAGATGCCTCATGTCCCCAAAATCCATCTCTACTCAGAAGAGAGCATTCAGCACAGTAGTCCCTGCATGACAGAACATCTTCTTTGTGGAAATGTGGTTGGGATACCGACATTGTATGGATTTTGGCCTGTCATGAAAACAGTATCTGTTACACTCCTCGTGGCAATTACACTCTTACATTGTGGACTGGCAAGACCATACTTATTATCTCCATATTTATTATTTTTTTGCTCTTTGGAACCTCCAACAGAATCATGTGGGTTGCAAGGGACTTGTTGAACTTTGACGTCATAGTTTTTAGGTAGAATATTCCTACATCCTTGCATATTTGTAATTTGCTTTGTTTTCTTTATACCATATATCTTATTGTAGTTATGTATATGTTTAGCGTGTTTTACGTGTAAATATTATAATTGAGACCAATTTATCAGCCGGTTACGTTTGTTGTGTGGGTGGTATATAGTTGTACGTAATCTTGGTTCTTTTGGTGTTAAACATTCTTATTTTGCCAAGCATTTCCACGGCATTAATTTTATCTAGTCACTTTGATTACTCTGCCGTTTAATTCACGGTGCATACTGTTCTGTGTGTTATTTTGCGGTAAATCAGTTAGATCTATGATTATGGGTGATTCACAAATATTTTAAATAAATAAACACATTACAGTTAATGAGTGGGATCTATGCAAGAGCACAACAGCCACCTTCCCCCCCTCCATCTTATTTTGTGCATCAGACAGGCACATTTCCCTGTGTCCTACAGGCTGTTAGGACATTCACCGCTGGTTTCCCTTTGAGGGCATCATCTTTTCCCTCTTTTAAAAATGTGTTTTAATACTTCATGGGAAGTATTTATTGCATTGTATTGCACTCTTCAAGAGCCCCGAGCACTAATTGTACTTCATCGTGTTCTGTGAAAGGGCCCCCCAGGTCATCATTGTCAGCAAGTCTCATTCATCATATGTGCCATAAACAGTACTGTTGGGTGAAATGGATGAGGCTCAGCTCTCTTTGTCACTGATGAACTTTCCACATGTTTCCAGTGCACATGCCCTACTGAGCAGCCTCTTCATCAGCGGAAACAGGAGCTGTGCCAAAAAACAAATCCATCCAATTTTACTGTTATTGGGGTACAAGTGTCCTTTTCGGGATGTCCTTATAAATGTTCCAGGAAAGCATTTCTGGGTGGAATTCAATGTTGCTTGCAGTGCAAACATTACAGCCTCCCAGATGGAATGATCTCAGCACTCCCCTCCCTGCACTGTTCCGGAGGTTCTCCCACCCACCCGACACTAATTTCAGATGGGGGCATGTGGGGAAGGGGTAGTAAAAGCCCCATTGCACAAGCAGACATCTTTACACACACCTTCTGCTGATGGGACTCATAGTGAATCCTTCCCTCTATTTCTTTTTTTTCCCCTCCCATGACTTACATGATATAGGTAGCTGTGCCCTCAAAGCATGGTGTTTTCAGACTTTGGGGAAATATTCAGAGCTATGCAAACGAAGGGAGCAGGTCCAGTAGCGACTGGTCGGATGGCATGGATGGGGTTGCATTGCTGATCTGGCTTTGCAACACTGATGTCAGGGACTGGACTGAGGGGGACAAGACTGAGGAGGAAGGGTGGAGACCGCCCCCCACCTCAACCTTCCAGAGAAGAGGAAGGCAGTATTGAATTACAGCAGTGGTTTGAGGAAGGTCACAGCTCAGAGACAGGTGAACGAAGGGGGAGACAGAGGCAGAGCAGCCAGCTGACACGCTATCACTGGAGAGCATTTCTGACTCCCCTTCTCCCAGAACCTGGCGTGCATTGAAAGTGGAAGAGCAAAGGACACAGTGACAATTAACCCTGCTGGCCACCATAAAGGGAAGTGCTGTGGCTAGGAAGGGAGGGGGAGGAGCTCAGTTGGAGCAACGCCATTAATCTAAGAGGCAGCGTATATGAGCCTCTTGCTGTGAATTACTGAATAAAGACTCGGTAAGAACTTCCTTGGCTGTCTGCCGTGAGAGGGGGGAGGATCGGAATTCACTGAAGCCTGACAACTATGCATTGCGGCTGATTACCAAGAGGGAGAGGGACAAAAGACATGTTTAACCTCATACCAATAGGAATCCCAAGTCATTATTGGTGATCCTTTATACAGATGGTCCCTTTATACAGTGGTCCCTCTACTTACGAAATACTTGACATCCGAATTTTTCGACTTATGAATGAAAAAAGTGGCCGCACGCCTACGAATTCTTCGACATCCGAATGGAAATCATTGCCGGTTTTAGATGCGGTTTCCTCGACTTACGAATTTTAGATGCGGTTTTCTCGACTTACGAATTTTTCCGAATATTTTTTCTCCCAATGCATTCCTATGGGAAATCGCTTTTTCAACTTACGAACTTTTCGACCTATGAATGTCCATTCAGAACAGATTAAATTCGTAAGTCGAGGGATCACTGTATTTTGCTTCCTGGCCTATTTGTGTATGGTTGTCAAAACCTGCCCTCCATCGTTGACTCTGAGTGGTCCACTCACTCATTGGCAAGGACCCTGCAGAGGATGCATAATAAGACACAGATACAAGATAGGCTAGCGTTGGAACTAGGTTTCTGGAGCCAGTGGCTCTCCAGATATTGGTGGGCTCCAATTCCCATCAGTCCCAGCCAACATGGCCAACAGTCAGGAATGATGATGATGATGATGATTTATTGAATTTAAATACCGCCCAATACCCAGAGGTGTCAGGGTGGTTCACAGAATAAAATCAAAATATGAACCCAAAATACATAATCAAAATAAAAACAACAACAATCCAATAGCCACATTTTAAAAGGGCATAGGATGTCAATCAAATCAACCAAAAGCCTGGTTAAAAAATGAACATTTTTGCCTGGTGCCTAAAGGTGTATAATGAAGGCACCAGGAGAACTTCCCTGGGGAGAGCATTCCATAGATGGGGAGCCACTACAGAGAAGGCTCGTTCTCATGTTGCCACCCTCTGCACCTCTTGTGGAGGAGGCACACCAAGGAGGGCCTGAAAAGATGATCTCAGGGACCAGGTAGGTTCATATGGGAAGAGGTGGCCCTTGAGGTACTGCAGTCCTGAGCCATTTAAGGCTTTATGGGTCAAAACCGGCAGTTTGAATTGGGCCCGGAAACGAATTGGTAGCCAGTGCAGTCAGACCAGGATCGGCGTAAGATGCTCAAACTGTCTTGCTCTGGTGCAAGCTGCAGTCTAACAACTGGAGAGCTACATTGTCTTCACTCTAGCTGGGTAACACAAGGACATATGTTTTAAATTGAAGGAGATAGGGATGAGAAGCACAGTTAGAAGAGCAGGCTCTGCAGCAGGTGAATCGTTCTGTTCCGGTGATGACACTGCCCCAGGAAGGACAAAGCTCCCATTGATACCGCATCTCCCTCATGCTCCTTGCAATGTCCCACTTGCATTTCATGAGCAAGAGATGATGCAAGGTTTCTGCTGCAGCAGCATGCAAGGCTGCCAGGTGTGGGAGAAGAATGGGGCTCTCTAGCCTAGGGATGGCCAAATCTGTCATTTTCAGTTTCCCTCAGTTTCTCATTCTTCCAGTCATTCACATCAGCCAGTGATTTTTTAAAAAAATCAACAGCATTTCCATGCACATTTTTGCCTGTTATTTTCATGGACTCATGCACTTTTAAAACACATGCTTTATCCCCGTATATGCATTTGTGTACAAATTGTTTGGCTTACGTGACATTGCAAATTTCAAATAAGTGCGAATTTTGAAGGATGGTTGCCTTGTCGCTCACATGTTGTTTCAGAAAGTGCAAATTAAGGAGCTTCGCCTTGAGATGCAAAGCAAATTGAACCCAAAGCCGCAAGGAGCACACGGAAGCTTGGGTAAATGTGTTGCCTTGTTTAGAGTTGTGCTGTATGGCCCAGATAATAAAGGGGGATGCAGAAGCATCAACATGACCCTCTTCACTTTCTAGCAAAACACTTGGAGCAATCTTTGCAGAAAGGTTAAATAACATCAGACAAATACTCTGTAATTTGGACTCAGCTGGTAACTTTCTCTGCTCCAGCTTAAGCTGCCTGGGCTGATAGCGTCCATGTAATTTCTTCTGACAAAAAATTGCTACCCTTTGAGTCGATCCTTGTAACTGAAATCCATTTTCCCCACCTCAGCCCTTAACCACCACCACCACAACAACAACAATCCAGACTCAATACAGTTTCCCAGGTGGGTAAGTTGTAATTTTAGTGCTGAGAGTGCACTGAGAGTATCTTCTCGGGATAGCATACTTTTGTCTAAGTTGTATAAGCATGGTGCTCATAGGTTCCCCACTTCCTGCCGAGCCACTTTTCAAAAAACTGAAAGTCAGAGTTCAGAAAAGTAATGACCTTGTTGTCACATTGTGGTTGCAGGTGTGCAATTCTTAAGTCTCCCCTAAATACAAGGCAGCGCTGCAACTGTAGACTGTAGACCCTAGGTCCAGCGCTGAGGGCCTTCTGGTGGTTCCCTCACTGCGAGAAGCTAAATTACAGGGAACCAGGCAGAGGGCCTTCTCGGTAGTGGCACCTGCCCTGTGGAACGCCCTCCCACCAGATGTCAAAGAGAACAACAACTACCAGACATCTGAAGGCAGCCCTGTTTAGGGAAGCTTTTAATGTTTGATGGATTACTGTATTTTAATATTTTGTTGGAAGCCACCCAGAGTGGCTGGGGAAGCCCAGCCAGATGGGTGGGGTATAAATAATAATAATAAATAATAATAATAATAATAATAATAATAATAATAATAATAATAAGGTAACTAATCACCTGCCATCACACTGATAAGGGTGATGTTACTCCCAATTCCTCTTGTATAAAAATGCAGGTCATGCAGATGACAAAAAGATGGGGTTTCTGGTCAGATGCTTTCAAGATGATCTTAACTCATAGGCTTTCGGTTGTCGTTTTGTTTTTAAATTTGTGTGCATTTAAAAGTATCACCGTAGGCAAATGTTGGTTGCTACTTCTCTAAGGAGAGATGCTTGGGGTTCTTCTTAGGGGTTTCCTGGCTGCTATCCCATTTTGAATTTATTTTAATGTCTTCCATCCACGAGCATTTTATTTGTCACCAGGTGTCATGAGGGTATCAGCTGTAATAAATCCCAGTCCATAGAATTCACATGTAGAGGTCTATAATCCCAAATGGTGCTACCTAATCAAGGAAAGAAAAGTGCTTTAAATGCAATGGTGTCACACATTCATGTAAAATGTCTGAATAGAAAATCACGGCTCCATCACACTTAATGAACACCCACTGGTTGATCTGACTGTGCTGATCTTTAATCTTACACCTGGAAATTCATTCCTCCCTTGCTCTTTTTATCTGTGCTGTCATGTGATAAGAGATCATATTTATTCTGTTTATTTATAAATATATATTTATTTATAGTCTCCAGCAGGCCATGGGAAATGTGCAGACGACGACTGAATTTTGTACATTCTCTGGCCATCGTGCATAATAATCCCCAACAGGCATCGCAGAATGTGCATATCTCGGCTGAATTCCGTACATTTAATTCTGATGGGAGAAAGTGGAGTGGCGAACAGCAAGAGGTGCAAAAGATTATTCTAATAAGCTGCGCCGAGCTAAATCCCTGCAAGTTTCTAACTGAACAGTTCAGTAGCCAAGCCAAGTTTGCAAACTGTGGCGTTAGAGCAAACAGCAAACAAGAACGGAATATTTAATAGTTAAACAGATACAATTTCCCCCGAAGAACAATTTGAAACGTACAGGGATTTAGCTTGGTGTTGCTTATTAAAATCATATTTTGCAGCAATGTGTTCTGTTCTGTTCTGTTCTCCCATAGCGTTGCTCTGTCCCGCTTTACACTTGCCGACTATTTATAGGACCATATCCCTGACCGCACTCTTCGGGCAGACGCAAACCTTCGCGTACCCACTCTAAGTAAACAGGCAGGTTATAGCCGAGTGAGTTGTGGAGCTGCGTTTTGTCAGACGCCTCTGAGATGTGTTTTCTCTAAATGACCGTTAGTCCCTTGAGCATTGCAGCGCGAGGCAACTCTTTTCCTCCTTGCTTGCATTTCTGGTGAAAGCATCCTTTTATCATTCCTTCCTGATATAGAACGTTTTCTTTCGGTAGTAAATATTGCATGAAGGCATGAAATACGAGGAGAGAGGCAAAGAGGAACCAAAGCCACCTCTTCAAACGCAAACCCGAAATGGAGTCTGCTTGTCTGGCTTCCTTTATTATGGTCAGTGTAGCACGGCCATCCTACACAGGTATCGATTATGGCTCTTTATTTTTTGAAGCTGGAGAGATCATAACTGCTGGAAATGTATGTGCTGGGGGAAAACTGTGGAAGAAGGGGATCAAATTTACCGCATGTAATGTACTAAGAGAAAAATGTAATGAAAATGATGTATAGATGGTACTTGACCCCGGTGAAATTAGCAAAAATGTACCATACAGATGATAATAAATGTTGGAAATGTAAAGAGAAGGATGGCACATTTTATCATATGTGGTGGATGTGCCCCAAGATAAAAGACTCATGGGAAAAGATATATAATGAATTGAAAAAATATTTAAATATACATTTCTTTAAAAACCAGAAGCTTTTTTGATTGGTATAGTTGGAAAGGATATTGTAAAAGAGGATGTGAGGTTCTTTCTTTATGCTACAACAGCAGCAAGATTACTTCTTGCTAAAAACTGGAAATCCCAAGAGATACCAACTTTAGAAGAATGGCGAATGAAATTACTGGACTTTATGGAAATGGCCGAAATGACTGGACGAATCCGAGAACAGAAGGAAGAGAGCGTTGAAGAAGATTGGAAGAAATTTAAAGACTATTTGAAAAAGTTTATTTGATTTGGTACAGGCAGCAGAAGTAGTTAAGCTTAGGTTAAGAAAATAAGATGCGATGCATAATAAAAACACGAGGTTGTAAGGTTTATTTTTTTTGTAAAAAAGAAGAGGAAAACTGTTAAAGAAAATTACAATGAATGTCAGAAAAAAGGGACTTGAGGAAGTAAAAAAAAAAGTAGGCTATGTAAAAAAGAATTACTGGGCCTCGGATATGGAGAGGCCCAGGCTGAACAAAGATTTGATGTTGTTAATGATGTTTGTTAAGTTTGTTTTTAAATGATAAAATCAATAAAATATATTATTATTTTTTTAAAAAATAGAAATGTATGTGCTGTGCAGCAGATCTTGGCTAATTCCAGGGCTTATAAGGTGCTCTGCGTTTTCATCACCACCTGTCAGTTCCCCTATGAACTGCTGCAATCCCATCTAATGGTAGGGCCGGTCCTGCCCCCTGTGGAAGCATCAGAAGAGGAAGGCTCAGACCCAGGTGGTGGTGGGTCACTTAAGATAGGGCAGGAGATGAAGGGATTGTCAGGATGGTTGGATGCTGAGCCACAACAGGGTTGGGTGAGAGAGAGATGCAATCAACACACATATAAAGAACGCTGTGAGAATGCTTTTTATTAAAAAAAAAGAAGTTTTGAAAAATACAGTGCATTTGGCATAGCTCACCATCGCCATCTGGTGTCAAATTTGTATATTTACAACACATTTAAACATTTTATTTGGAGCTGTATAGCTGAGTCCAGAGAGGAAAAAGAAGCAGCTGAGGAGGAGGTAGTGTCAGAGACTGGGAGGAGCAGGAGGAATGGTTGAGACCGCCTCCCCATCCTGACCCTTCCAGGGAGGAGGAAGAGGAAGACAGTATAGATTTACAACAGGGGGTTGAGGGAGGTCGCAGCTCAAAGGCAGAGGAGGGGATAAGTTGGGAAATCATGGGAGAGCCAGAACAACACCCAGCAGACACGTCATTAGAAAGCATTCCAGAGCCACCATCTCCCAGACCCTGCGAGCCTTAAAAGTAGGAGAGCAAAGAGCTTGAAGACAGAAGGCACATAGCAGCACCCATAGAAGTGATGGATGAGCAAGTGGGAGAGACGGAGGGTGGAGATTCACTTGGGACAATTCCATTATCCAAGAGGATGGGTTCTATAGCCTCTTTCTGTAAAGTTTGAAATAAAAAAGGACTGTATGAAACTTTTCCTTGTCTTTATACTTTCCTGGGCAATTAGCTGGGATCCGCTGACAGCACCCTGACAGCAGGGAGCAAAGAGCAATAGCCATTCAAAATAAATACCTTCCAACCTTTCTTGAGAAAGAAAATGTGGCTGTATGAATCTGTCCCAAATTCACACATAAAGTTGATTATTTGATGGGTACAGGGTTGTGAATGTATATTTATTGGCCTCAGCTTGATGTGTTACAAACCGGCAAACCAATCTAAAACTTTTCCCCAATAGTAAAAGTTAATATATCCCCCAAATAAAACTATTCATCACCTATTATGGAGATCCATCTTGACAGGGCTGAGATGCAGTCTGACTGTTAAATGCTTTTGACTTTACCAAGACTTAAAGCATATCTTCTTTGTGACATCACACATGACATCAGAATGGCAACAGAATGGCAATCTCCATGCCAACAGCAATGGCCAGTAAACTTCTGCAACCGAGTAACCATCAGCCTGACTACCCAGTTGCTTCTATCTTGACTATTGGATGTTTGTTTTTTGCTCTCATAATCAAAGTCTGAAGAAGAGCTGTGTATAATCTGAAAACCTTTTTCCACTGTTAAAGAAAACTAATTATCAGGGACTGGGCAGAGGAGGAATGGTGACCCTTCCAGGGGGGAGTCAGTATAGATTTACAACAGGGGTTTGAGGGAGGTAGCAGCTCAGAGGCAGAAGAGGGGGAAAAGTTGGGAAATCATGAGAAAGTCAGAACAACACCTGGCTGACACATTGCCACTAGAAAGCATTCCAGACCCTCCATCTCCCAGAACCTGGTGGGCCTTAAAAGTAGGAGAGCAAAGAGCTCAAAGACAGAGGGCACGGAGCAGCACCCGTAGAGGAGGTGGTGATGATGATGATGAATGAGGAAGTGGGAGAGAAGGGGATGGAGATTCACTTGGGACAATGCCATTATCCAAGAGTCTGGGTTCTATAGCCTCTCTCGGTAAAGACTGAAATAGAAAAGGAGTGTAAGAAGCATTTCCTTGTCTTTATACTTTCCTGGGCAACCAGCTGGGAGCCACTGACAGCATCCTGACAGGTAGGGGCTGAGGCTGTAACAGATTCACAGGGGTCTGTTGGTTCTACCATATTCAGCTACCCTCCCCACTTATGTCCAAGGTTTCAGGGGGTTTTGCATGTAGCAGAACAAAGAGCAGAGAGAGCGCAAGCCCCCCCTCCCAACAGAGTTTAAGATTGCAGGGGAAATAGCTGGATGGGGAGGAGACTTCTGGAGAAGTGGGAAGGATTGATGGTCAATTTTGCTAGAAGCCAGTCTTGCTCGTGGGACTTCTGTTTGTATTCTGTTTCCTTGAAGAAAGAATCAACTTTACTGCTTGTCTCTGAGTCTCTGTACTGATCTGCAGCTGAAGCAGTGCTGACAGCCTGCCTGTAAAAACTCCTATTGCCCACTGATATCTCAGTGGTGGGCAATGGCCCGGCAATACAGCACCCAAGTCCTTAACTGCTAAGCTTTTCTCCATTCAACTTTCAACAACAAAAAAGGAAGTAGGCATAAAACAATGCACTGCCCTACAGAACAAGAGGGATTTTGAAATCCCCTCTCTTTCCCCATCCACCCCCGGCTTGAGACTTTGGCTTGAGCCTAGCCTACCTGAAGGAGCGTCTGCACCCCCATCATTCAGCCTGGACACTGAGGTCCAGCTCCCAGAGCCTTCTGGTGGTTCCTTCACTGCAAGTTACAGGGAACCAGGCAGAGGGCCTTCTTGGTAGTGGCACCTGCCCTGTGGAATGCTCTTCCCATCAGATGTCAAACAGATAAACTACTATTTGACTGTTAGAAGACAGCCCTCTATAGCAGGCACAGGCAAACTTCAGCCCTCCAGATGTTTGGGAAGACAATTCCCATCATCCCTAGCTAACAGGACCAGTGGTCAGGGATGATGGGAATTGTAGTCCCAAACATCTGGAGGGCCGGAGTTTGCCTATGCCTGCTGTATAGGGAAGCCTTTTAATGTGTAATGTTTTATTATGTTTTTATGTATGGTGGAAGCCAACGAGAGTGGCTGGGGCAACCCAGTCAAATGGGCGGGGTACAAAGAAAATAATAATAATAATAATAATAATAATAATTTGTTAGACTCTTGCTTAGCTAGGGCAGAAATGCATTGGGACCGGGCTGTGCACAAGCAATGCAGCAGCCTGCCATTGGGACATACAGTGGTACCTTGGGTTACAGATGCTTCAGGTTACAGACTCTTCAGGTTACAGACTCTGCTAACCCAGAAGTGGTACCTCGGGTTAAGAACTTTGCTTCAGGATGAGAACAGAAATCGCACGGCGGCAGCGCAGCGGTAGCGGGAGGCCCCATTAGCTAAAGTGGTACCTCAGGTTAAGAACAGTTTCAGGTTATGAACGGACCTCCAGAACGAATTAAGTTATTAACCCAAGGTACCACTGTATCTGGCTGCCTTTGAACTTTCCCGGGGCAATTGATTAGACCCAAAGGATGGTTCTGTAAACTGCATTTCCATTTTTGACAGATCTGCTGAACCTACCATGGTTAAAAAACGGTGGTTAAAGAGATCAGCTTCCCCATAGCACTTGACAACAAAGGCTTCCTGCTTCAAAGTGCCTAATATGAGGAATACACTGAATGGGTTTATACTGGGACAGCATGCTAAGCGTGTCAGAAAAATGCTGGCAAAATGAGCAATTCCTTACCAAATCAGCTTATGAACCTGAACTAGTCTCAATTTAAATTGTGAACAGAGGAAGAATTTCAGGGGAAAGGAGCTCACGTTTTAAGACATCTGAGCATGGTGAGCTAGGAAAACACATATATATTAAACCCATTAAAAAGAAAGAAAACCACAGCGGAAATTGGGGGAGCACCAGTGGTTACTTGAGAATGTTTAGGGGGGTTCCAACCCCCCCAAAAAAACTTCCTGATTAAAATAACACAAAATGCTGGAGTCTTAGGGGTTTCTTTGAAGTTTCTGCCACATACGAAAGTGGCAAACTACTTTTGAGTTTAAATTGAAAATTGAAGATGAAAACTGCAGCACCTGTGAATGCAGCAGGAGCTTCTAAGGATCGCCTTCCAGCTATATGCCTGGTTTCCCCACATGAAGAATACAGCTTCATTAGATTGCAACTACAGAGAAGAATTGCAGCAGTTGAATTTTAACTGAGAGGTTGTTTCCGTCGTCCTGCTACTTGGTTTCCGAAAGATACAAAAATGTAATGATGCCCCCCGGTCCCTCGGAATTTAAGCCTCTTTCCTGTTTATCTGAAACGGGTGCCTTACCCTTTCTCATGGAAACGGATGAAATGGAAAGTGCTTAACATTTGCTGGATCGTGCCCCTGGTTCACAAAACAAACAAACAAATTAACAGGGCCATCCTATGCAATAGGACTATTCAGAAGTAAAGCATTAAATGGTACATACTGTTTTACATACGTTTTTATTGTACTGTGAAATTACTTCGAGATGCTTCATAGGAAGCGATTTGTAAATCAAATGCAGAATAGCAATGAATAATAATATAAGCTGATGATGATGATAAGAATTAATAATAACTAGGGCTACCATACATCTGGATTTTCACGGACATTTCTGGGATTTCAAAGGCAGAATTGACGTCTGGGGGGGGGACTTTTTGGCGTTTTTGTGGGGGTGGAAACCCCAACAACTTTAGGGTTTGTCTAAAGAAAGCTCAACAACTTTTTGGGGTGTCCTGGTTTTAACTTTTAGAAAAATAATAATAATAATAATAATAATAATAATAATAATAATTTATTATTTATACCCCGCCGTTTTCTGGGCCGTTTTCAACAAAACATTAAAATACAATAATCAATCAAACATTAAAAGCTTCCCTAAACAGGACTGCCTTCAGATGTCTTCTAAAAGTCTGGTAGTTGTTGTTCTCTTTGACATCTGGTGGGAGGGCGTTCCACAGGGCGGGTGCTACTACCGAGAAGGCCCTCTGCCTGGCTCCCTGTAACTTGGCTTCTCACAGTGAGGGAACTGCCAGAAAGCCTTCGGCGCTGGACCTCAGTGTCTGGGTAGATTGATGGGGATGGAGACGCTCCTTCAGATATACTGGACCGAGGCCGTTTAGGTCTTTAAAAGTCAGCAGCAACACTTTGAATTGTGCTCGGAAACAGGGGCGTAGCAAGGGGGCGGGGGGGCGGAGGGGGCGGAGGGGTGGGGCGGGGCGGGCCGCCCCGGGTTCCACCCCAGAGGGGGGTGACACTTTAAAAAAAAATTACATTGAAAAAAAGAGATAATAGACACACACACACAACCCCCCACACCTCACAAAGTGGCACCATCAGAGGGGGGTGACACTTTTTAATTTTTTTAAATTTTTTAAAAATTAAAGTGGTGGGGGGTGACAAAAAAAATTCCGCCCCGGGTACCACCTGGGCTTGCTACGCCTCTGCTCGGAAACATACTGGCAACCCTATAATAACTGGACGTCCTCTCAGATAAGTATTTGCAGAATTGGAGCCTAAATCAGAATAATAATAATAATAATAATAATAATAATAATAATAATAATAATTTATTATTTGTACCCCACCCATCTGGCCGGGTCCCCCCAACCACTCTGGGTGGCCAGCTCAAGAGCTGTCAGTTCAAGAGAGCTGAAGAACCACTGGGGCAGAATTAGAGAACAACCAGCAAGGGGATTGCTTAAACAAATGTATTTGTAAAACTGGGTTGTTTTAAGCCTGCTCATGTGCCAGACATGTGCAACCTGAATTAAATATATAGTGACTGCTTTTCTCGGAATCAATAATTGCAAGTGAGACTGCATGCTACTATGTTTTATTTCGCACACACACACCCCACCCCGCGTACAAAAAAAATTGTTCTTAACAGCTTTCCTGAAGGCTATGCTTCAGCCACCTGCTGTTAAAGTTGTTTCCTTTATCTTAGGAAATTTCTTCTTGTGCAACATTAAAACAGACAAGCAGGCAGTCGGCGCACTTGGGGCTAGAATTCATAGATATTTGAAAGGCAGATTTCCTGATGAAGGCTATAACTTTCTGCAAACATCCTTACAGCAAACGGAAACGTGGGGGAATCTTGCAGCCTCTCTCTTCGGAAAGGGGTTCTTCCCTACCCACCAGCTTCTTGTCTGAAATCAGAATTGTCTGCTTTGCAGGCGAACCCAGTTGATATTGTTCTTTTGACAGACTAGTGCCTTGGCTTCTGGCCACGTGACTAGGATAAGAAGGGAGAAAGAGTGAACAGAAGGGAAGGAGGAGAAGTTGTCTTTTACTGAGGTGCTGGGGAAACAGTTATCTCTGTCATTTGCATTTAAATATGATCCGTCGGAATCCATCTCACCTGCATCAAACAATCTCCGATGAAGGCAGAGTGTGTGCTTATCCACTCCCAACTTTCCTGGGTCGATGTGCAGACACAGATGGCAGTAGGCAACGGAAAAGCAAAAGGCAACACAGAATTAACACCTGGATCTGTACATGCCACACATAGTCTACCCTGCATCCTCTAAATTAGCTTTTGCCCTCAGGTGCAGTGGCAGATTTTGGCTAAATCCTCACTGTACATTTCAAGCAGTGTCATACTCCTTGAACAGTCTTGGTCCCCATCCCCCAAGAATCCTGGGAACTGTAGTTTGCTAAAGCTGCTGGCGGTTGTTAAAGGTAAAGGGACCCCTGACCATTAGGTCCAGTCGTGACGGACTCTGGGGTTGCGGCGCTCATCTCGCATTATTGGCCGAGGGAGCTGGCGTACAGCTTCCGGGTCATGTGGCCAGCATGACTAAGCCGCTTCTGGCGAACCAGAGCAGTGCACAGAAACGCCGTTTACCTTCCCGCTGCAGCGGTGCTATTTATTTACTTGCACTTTGACGTGCTTTCGAACTGCTAGGTTGGCAGGAGCAGGGACCAAGCAACAGGAACTCACCCCGTCACGGGGATTCGAACCGCCGACCTTCTGATCGGCAAGCCCTAGGCTCTGTGGTTTAACCCACAGCGCCACCCGTGTCCATGCTTGTTAAGAGACACCTATTCCCCTTTGAAACAAAGAACGTGACCCAGAGAGCCCTACCACTCTAATGCCCCCCTCTTTTGTTGTTGTTGTTGTTTCAAAAAAAAACAAAAACATTTTGGTTTAGTGAGGTGAGAGGGCCTTTCTACCCATTTGGATTTTTTCAGATGCTCCTGTTGGTAAAAAAACCCTCGAGGGTTTGCAATGCATTTCGCAGGAAACTTTAAACAAATCTATTTAAAAAGCATTTCTATACTACTCAATATTTAAAAGTCTCTAAGTGGTACACTGAAATGCAGCATAAAAACAATGTTTTTATGGCAAGGGAGCAAGGCTTTACATATTGGAACAAGATGCTAGACTGGTTGGACCTGGGTTGCTGTAGCAGGGTCCTTTTTTAATGTTCTTAAGACGGGCTCTGAAATAGAGTAAAAACTATGTGACTGCTAGGAATAGCAAAGGAAGAGGGCGCTGTTGCAGACAGATCCTGCTTTCAGGCTTCCCATGGGAATGTGATTGGCTACTGTGAGAACAGGATGCTGGAATAGATGCAGACCCTCCATGTGTCCCTATTTTCCAGGGAAAACCCCAGATTTACAGAAGCCATCCCGGTTTCTGATTTTTTCCCACTTTCAAGAATGTCCCACTTTCCCTTAGGACGTCCCTATTTTCATTGGAGAAATGTTGGAGGGCATGCATTCGCCTGACCCAGCAGACTGTTCTTTGGTTCTTATATCTGTGGCCAAGGGAGCAGGTGGCGCTGTGGTCTAAACCACTGAGCCTCTTGGGCTTGCAGATTGGAACGTCGGCGGTTCGAATCCCCATGAAGGGGTGAGTTCCCATTGCTCTGTCCCAGCTCCTGCCAACCTAGCAGTTCGAAAGCACAGCAGTGCAAGTAGATAAGTAGTTACCACAGTGGCAGGAAGGTAAATGGTGTTTCCGTGTGCTCTGGCACTCGTCACGGTGTTCCTGCGCGCTAGAAGTGGTTTAGTCCTGCTGGCCACATGACCTGGAAAGCTGTCTGTGGACAAATGCTGGCTGCCTCGGCCTGAAAAGCAAGATGAGCGCTGGAACTCCATAGTTGCCATTGACTGGACTTAATCGTCCAGGGGTCCTTTACCTTTTTACCTTTTATATCTGAGCATAACCCCTCCTTACCTCTGGATAAATGCATTATGAACAAACAATGTGGAGACTTAAACCCAGTTATGAAGGGTTAAAATAGTGAACTTCCAATGTGTTACCTCCAATATTTTGGACTCACTGGGTCATTTGCTTGCTGCTCTAGTGCCTTCCTTCCATGGCAATCCTGTATGGCCACAATACATTTTTACACTGAATACAAAATGTGAGTTTACATTCTTTCTCTTCTCTTTGTGCTGGGACATGTGCCAGCGTGAGCAAACTCCCAGGTCATCCATGCCAGTTTACCTTTGCCACGAGTTCAAATATTGCTCTGCTAATGACCTGAAATGTTGTGTTTCACACGACCTCCTCAGTTTCCATTTAAATGACTTACGCAGGCAGAAAGAGAATGGCATTTATTACCATGCTACAGATGTTGCGAAAGCAGGACTATTTTTGGAGTGGAAGGCTTAAGGGGAAACAAAAACATGCAGTTACAAGTCCAAATTGATTTTTAAAAAATAATATATATATATAATACATCCTAAGTATGGTTCCTAAGAAGAATGTGAATTGAGGCTGACAGATTGTAGACCAGCATGCAGTTTGATTTAATTTCAAGTGGCCAAGATGATCTGAAGCATCCGTTGTTTACTAAACAAAAGAGAAAAACAGGGGAAGATGCTTGCAGATTGCCCTTGACAAAACTGGGTGTGCTTGGGTTATTGTCAATACCACATCCACACAGACCCTGGGGATACCTTCTCTGAGGAAGAGGCATATGACCCACAGAGAACCTCAGTATAACTGAGAACCTAGAAGCCCCTGAAAGTGGCCTGAAGTGCTTTGGTTCATGGATGCTTTCCTGGGGCCCCACATTAACCCAGAAAAGTACATCCTGAGTCCTACCTTGATCTCCAGTTTTTCTCCTTTGCCACCTGGGTCTCATGTGGGGAGGTGATAGCAGCACTTCTCAGATGGCCAGTGTTAGGGCAGGTCTACACTCATGGTTTTTAACGTTAAGGAAGGGTTTTCATAACGTATTTGGACATGTCATCCAACTTTTAATGTTATTAAAATGTGACACCAGAGGGTGACGCAGAGCAACCACCAACCGGCAGTAGGGAAACCAACCACCAACCGGCAGTAGGGAAACAGCGCTGGGAAGGGGTGCGACCAGAGGAGTTTTAACCATGGCACAGCTGGGCAGAACCTCCCCTCTTGCCCTTTTTGCCAGATCTCCCACCCCACTCGCCCTCTTTTCATGCTGTGCTGTGATATAACATTGCTATGGGAGCCAGTGTGGTGTAGTGGTTAAGAGCGGTAGTCTCGTAATCTGGTGAACCAGGTTCGCGCCTCCACTCCTCCACATGCAGCTGCTGGGTGACCTTGGGCTAGTCATACTTCTCTGAAGTCTCTCAGCCCCACTCACCTCACAGAGTGTTTGTTGTGGGGGAGGAAGGGAAAGGAGATTGTTAGCCGCTTTGAGACTCCTTTGGGTAGTGATAAAGCGGGATATCAAATCCAAACTCCTCCTCCTCCTCCTCCTCTTCTTCTTCTTCTTCTTCTTCTTCTTCTTCTTCTTCTTCTTCTTCTATGGACAACTGTTGGCCACTATATTGTTGGGGCCAGGCAGGAATTTTTTCCACTTGGCAAACTGGCACCAGCCCTTTGGTTTTCACCTGCCTGGTAGCGATCGTCACAACTTTGTGAGGTTAGGCATTGGGCTGTGGGTTAAACCACAGATCCTAGGGCTTGCTGATCTGAAGGTCGGCGGTTCGAATCCCTGCGACGGGGTGAGCTCCCATTGCTTGGTCCCAGCTCCTGCCCACCTAGCAGTTTGAAAGCACATCAAAGTGCAAGTAGATAAATAGGAACCGCTCTGGCGTGAAGGTAAACGGTGTTTCCGTGCGCTGCTCTGGTTCGCCAGAAGCGGCTTTGTCATGCTGGCCACATGACCCGGAAGCTGTACGCCGGCTCTCGGCCAATAAAGTGAGATGAGCGCCGCAACTCCAGAGTCGGACACGACTGGACCAAATGGTCAGGGGCCCCTTTACCTTTAAGCCTTTGTTTGGATGGAGAGGAGGCTGTAGCTCTCGCCTGCTCCTCCTCAATAAGGGTATCCTGTTAAAGGGATCCAGGGGTGTGGATTCTGTCCAGCGCCCGGACGTGGGCTAGGGCCATGTCACAACCCCAACGGCGCCCCCTCAGGGGGGGAGGACTATTTGATGTAAGTCATAGGGCTCCCCCTATTGGTGGTTCACCCTGAGATGGACTTCCTGCAGACGGGCTGGAGTTGTGATACAGCCTGGCTTCACCCAATGCCTAAGCCAAACCGCTCACATCTGTAACCAATAAAGTTGTGGCCTATTTGAACCCATAAACTCGTGTCCATGTAATTTTTGTCCACGAGGGAACTGTGGGTCACAGGGCCTTGGCACGCAAGTGGCAGGGCTGCACATGTATTGGTGATTTTGCCACTCTATAAGGCCTGGCAGTGGTTGCAAAGTCTGGATCAACCCCAGAGTGCATAATGTTGCACAGAGTACTGATTTTCTTACTGTCTTTATAAATAATATTTTATTAAGACTTTTCATAATACATTACAAAAAAAACAACCCCAAACTATTCCAAACAAAAATAAAAACAGAAAAGATACAAAGTCCACCCTCTCAGGTAATAGTAATAATAATAATAATAATAATAATAATAATAATAATAATAATAATTTATTATTTATACCCCGCCCATCTGGCCGAGTTTCCCCAGCCACTCTGGGCGGCTTCCAATCAAATATTAAAACGATACAGCATTAAATATTAAAAACTTCCCTAAACAGGGCTGCCTTCAGATGTCTTTTAAAAATAGGATAGCTGCTTATTTCCTTGACATCTGCTGGAAGGGCGTTCCACAGGGCGGGCCCCACTACCGAGAAGGCCCTCTGTCTGGTTCCCTGTAACCTCGCTTCTCGCAATGAGGGAACCGCCAGAAGGCCCTCGGCGCTGGATCTCAGTGTCCGGGCTGAACGATGGGGGTGGAGGTAAATCATCACTCTTATCCCAATTGGAAAGAGGTGAACTCTCCCAGCTCTCACCTGGGAGATCTTCCCTTTCTTCTCCCCGCCTCCCATCCTGGGAGATCTTCCCTTCCCTGCCTCTCACACAGGGTCCTTCATCAACCATCAATCACCCATCACCTTCATCCGAATGCAGTCCTCTCCTTACCCCAGAGGATGACAACAACAACAACAACAACAACAACAACAACAACAACAACAACAACAGAGCCAACCAAAAAAAGAAAAGAAAAACTGGAAAACAAAGCAGGGAATGAAATGAAGAGAGAGAGGTTCTCCTCTTCTATCTGCCAATCATATATAATACAGTTATTTCCAATATTTAGCATATACTCCTTGCCATCATTAATATCCCACTGAATGGTATTTCCTCAAAGAACCAATTTTTCTTAGGGTAGGGTGCCAATCCATAGAATGGTCCAAAGGGCCTACAGAATAAGTTTTACTAGCCAATCCAATATTTCTCCTATGTTGCTTACTTTTCTAGTTACACTTTACTGAGGGCTCTCGAGCAATTGCTGACCCAGCCATTTCTTCAGCCCCTCCCTAGCAAATGCGAGACATCTGTTAACTTTATTTGAAAAATAATAATAAAGAAAGGGGGCTCAGCAGTTAGTTCTGGAAGTAAAACATTCCTGTGGCTTCCAAGAGTTTCCTGGCTGTTGAGAGAGTTTTTATTGTGCTGTTTGTGATGATGCAGAGGAAATGTGCAACCACATAGTGTCTGGAAATTAAAAATAGCCCCATAAATGGATAATACAAAGCTACCCATCTTGTATCAAATAAATCCGCTTTGAAAGCTGCAGCAAGAACGTTACCGTAAAATTTAGAGACAAAAGACTTCATTCGAGGTGAAAGTCGTGATTTAGTCAGAACGCCAGGTGCCAGTTTGCAAGGAATTACAGAGCGTGAGAAAAAACTAATTTAATACCTAAGGTTCCTAAGTGTGAGGAGTTGTGCCTTGAAACACACCAGAATGTTCCGTGTGACTGAGGGATACCTGAGAAGGCCTGAACTGCGACAAATTGCTTCAGAATTCGGAACATTTTCCAAGCTAACCTGAGAAATTATCATCAATTGTCCATTATTTGTGGCAGTTAGGAAGAAATCTGGTCTTTGGCTGAGGAGGGCTTGAAATTTTGGAGAAGGCTAACGGGGCTCTTCGCCTTAACCATCTCCTGTTTTGGAACACATGGAGGGGGCATTAAACGTTACCCTAGTTGTATCAAGTTGCTTTTCCATGAATATGAGCATGTAAGGCCAAAGGTGGCGCTGTGGGTTAAACCACAGAGCCTAGGGCTTGCTGATCAGAAGGTCGGCAGTTCGAATCCCTGCAACGGAGTGAGCTCCCGTTGCTTGGTCCTAGCTCCTGCCCACCTAGCAGTTCGAAAGCATGTCAAAGTGCAAGTAGATAAATAGGGACCGCTCTGGCGGGAAGGTAAACGGCGTTTCTGTGCGCTGCTCTGGTTCGCCAGAAGCGGCTTAGTCATGCTGGCCACATGACCTGGAAGCTGTACGCTGGCTCCCTCGGCCAATAAAGCGAGATGAGCGCGCAACCCCAAAGTCGGACACGACTGGACCTAATAGTCAGGGGTTCCTTTACCCTTTACCTTTTAGGCCAAAGGAGCTGTCGCAAAATCCTGGAAATCTGAAGGACCACTACAGGCTTTTAGTCAATGGCCAAATCTATGAAGCTATTGGAACTGCAAATTTCTGTGTTGATACAGTTGATGGGGGGTGGGATGGGGGGGGTTACCGTAGTGGTGAGAATAAGAGCACAATGCATCTCAAACATCTGGAACAATGTTTATCAGATCCAATCATGTGGATAGGGGCTGTCTGTAGCTCCCATATGGCTAGGGCCATGTTGAAAAGGTACTTAAGTGTGGAGCACATATATGCATTACATCCATACAAGAATTTATAGTTCTCGATTGCTGCATAGATATAGCCCTGGACTAAGGACCTGTGACAATTCTTTCCATTTTCCAGCAAATACCAGGATTTTGTGATATTTTCATTGCCCCCATGTTTTTTTTATGGGAAAAATCCATATGTGAAGCTTTTGCTGTAACTTTTTAAAATAATAATACAGTTGAACCTTGGATCCTGAACACCCTGGAACTCGGACGTTTTGGCCCCTGAACGCCACAAACCCGGAAGTGAGTGTTCCGGTTTGCGAACGTTCTTTTGGAACCCGAATGTCCGACGGGGCTTCTGCAGCTTCTGATTCAGAAGCTGCGATTTGGTTCTTGAACGTTTTGGAAGTCGAATGGACTCCGGCATGGATTCCGTTTGACTTCCAAGGTACGACAGTAAAGATAATAATAATAATAATAATAATAATAATAATTCTATTATTTACACCACACCCATCTGGCTGGGTTTCCCCAGCCACTCTGGGTGGCTTACAGCGTATCTAAAAACATACGAAAACCATCAAGTCTTAACAAAGCGATCAACAAATACATAACATTTAGGAAATACCTGTTTAGGGAAGTTTTTAATCTGTAACATGTTAATGTATTGTATTTTAATTTGCTGGAAGCCACCCAGAGTGGCTGGGGAGACCCAGCCAGATGGGCGGGGTACAAATAATAAATTATTATTATTATTATTATTATTATTATAACCTCCCGATACAGGGCTGCCTTCAGATGTCTTCTAAAAGTTGTGTAATTCTTTATCTCCTTAACAGCTGAAGGGAGGGTGTTCCACAGGGAGGGCACCACTACCGAGAATATTATACATTTGCCATCATTTTAAATAATTTGTGCGGTAGAACATGCTATTTTTCTATTGAAATTAATCTTGCCCTGTTCCTTGACGCAGAGTTCAAATTTAATGGCTCCATCATTTAATGTGCACTTTTAAAAAATGGTGCCATGTACATTTTGCTCTGATTCTTTACTATGAATGGGTTTCTTTCCTCCCTATAAAGTTGTCATTCTTTTTACAAATGACTGTCAGATGCGTAGAGCTGAAGTCATTATGCAAATTTATTTAGACCCATGTGCCACTCTATGGCTTAGTCTCTAGGTGGCACAGGACTTAGCTGTCTCTGGGTGAAGTCAGGAGCTTTCTATTCCTGGTGTTTTCTTGTTTAAGAGCAATTAAGTGTCATATTCAACTTTTTACTCATAATAGACCTATTTAAATTAATGGACCTAAGTTAGTCATGGTCATTAATGCCAGATGGTCTACTCTTAAGTAGCACTTAGCTGAATACAACCCAATAAAGTTCTCGCCCAGCTTCTTGGCTGGTGTGGTTCAACACTTTCCATGGTAAGTTCTGTTGAAGTGAATGGCAGAAAGTTGACATTAAATCAGGCATCCCCAAACTGCGGCCCTCCAGATGTTTTGGCCTACAACTCCCATGATCCCTAGCTAACAGGACCAGTGGTCATGGGATGATGGGAATTGTAGTCCAAAACATCTGGAGGGCCGAAGTTTGGGGATGCCTGCATTAAATTGTCACATTTCATTTTCAGCTGCTTTGTGGTTCAATCTGTTTGCCTGTTCTGCAGCCTGTTCCCATCACAGAAGCCTCACAACTACTCAGCATTTCTGGCCCACTAATCTTCCTCCCTTGTGTGGGGTTGTCATATAAACTTTTAATCCTTTCTGGATCCCCCAGAATAGCTCTAGAAATAGGTGCCTGTTTTATACAGAAGTTCTGCCGGTGGATGACACCTTCACAAAAATATGAATATGTCTAATGAATACAGGATGGAACGGGTGTTGCTGAGAATATTTCTGACTTGCAAAGCAGTGCGCTCAAAGGAGAACGGAAAGAAAATATACAAAATACCTTTTGTCAATAGGATTTTCCTGCACATTTCTTTTGCCCTCATCTTATCCCCTTGATTTTAGAGAGATGCTATATGTCCACAAACCAGAATCCACTTAAGCTCTCTGATTTGCATTGCGGCCAAATTAATCCCATTGAGATTTGCAACTACAAATGGGACTAAGATGTATTATTAAGTGCAAGTAGGCCTAGCTGAATGAACCACGGATTGCCTGGCACTCCGTCTGGGATTTAGGGATTAACTTGACTAGCCAGTCCCTGATTGACCCTAGCTCATTAGTGTAAAGTTGTTTATTATTTTAGTTGGCTGGTTGGCATTTTACATAGTTCTTCGGAGAGACCCTGAAATAGGCATGATATCTATCTTTTGGTTGGTGTGACGCAAGCCGGCTCTTCAGAAAATGTCAATAGACTTGTGCACTTTAAATAGTCTCCTGTAATGTGTGTGTGTATGTGTGTGTGTGTGTGTGTGTGTGTGTGCGCGTGTGTGTGTGTGTGTTATAAGCCACTTTTCAATACAGCGATTCTTAAGGTAGAAAACAACAAATAAAACAAACTGAGCCCATCCGTTACATGTGTGTGCATGATAAAACCAAAAGGAACATATCGAAATAGATAAATTATCATTTTAAAAGGCCAAGATATTGAATCCGCTCAATCCCAGTAGACCCCTGGTTTCAGAATTTGGGGATTGGTGCCAAGAACACCTGCTCTCCAACAATATCCAACTTCAAAGATCAGGAATGGGGAACCTCAGGTCAAAAAGTCAACTCTCCAATTCTGGCCCTCCAAGCCTTTCTGCCTGGCCTTGGGATTTTCCCCAGACCATATCGCACCCCTGCCACCCGCCTCTCCCCAGACTATTCCCGTGCCTACCATGCTGTGCACCCTTCCTGAGCGTTTTTGCATGGGTGGACTGTGCCCTTGAACTCTCGCTTGCCTTGGATGGAGGCTGTGTGCACAGAAACTAGCCTACTGTGCAAAGGTAAAGGTTGCATTGGTTGTTCTGCCCTCTTTGGCCTCCATAAAGGTAAAGGTAAAGGGACCCCTGACCATTAGGTCCAGTCGTGTCCGACTCTGGGGTTGCGGCGCTCATCTTGCTTTATTGGGCGAGAGCCGGCGTACAGCTTCCGGGTCATGTGGCCAGCATGACTAAGCCGCTTCTGGCGAACCAGAGCAGCGCACGGAAACGCCGTTTACCTTCCCACCAGAGTGGTTCCTATTTATCTACTTGCACTTTGACGTGCTTTCGAACTGCTAGGTTGGCAGGAGCAGGGACCGAGCAACGGGAGCTCACCCCGTCACAGGGATTCGAACTGCCGACCTTCCGATCAGCAAGCCCTAGGCTCTGTGGTTTAACCCACAGCGCCACCTGGGTCCCTTTTGGCCTCCATACCACCCAACAATTCTCTGAAGAAACTAGGGCCATCCTAAATAATAATATGATGATGATGATGATGATGATGATGATGATGATGATGTTATTTATACCCCTGCCCATCTAACTGGGTTCCTTCAGCCACTCTGGACAGCTTCCAACATACAGTTGTACCTTGGTTCTTGAATGCCTTGGTACATGTAAGTTTTGGATCCCGAATGCTGAAAACCCAGAAGTAAGTGTTCTGGCTTTCGAATGTTCTTTGGAAGTTGAATGTCCAACATGGCTTCTGATTGAGTGCAGGAAGCTCCTGCAGCCAATCTGAAGCCACACCTTGGTTTTCAAAGAGTTCCAGGAGTCAAATGGAATCCCAGAACGGATTAAGTTTGACAACCAAGGTACCACTGTATATAAAAACATAATAATAAAACACTGAGCTTTTAAACAACTTCCCCATACAGAGCTGCCTTCAGATGTCTTCTAAAGGTTGTATAGTTACTTATCTCCTTGGCTGGGGGGTTGCATAACTCCATACCCTCCAACATTTCTCCAATGAAAATAAGGATGTCCTAAGGAAAAGCGGGTAATTCCGGGGTCAATCAGAAACCAGGATGGCTTCTGTAAATCAAGGACTGTCCCTGGAAAACAGGGACACTTGGAGGGTCTAGGGGCCTCTGATACCTAGAAGGCTACCCAGACAGGAACATAACCTTGTGACTGAAAAAGCTTCCCCATCCCTGTTGTAGATGATGGAACCACCGAAAGGTTATCTGCAGTGGATCTTAAAGAGGGACATATGGGAGGAGATACTCTCTCACGTTTCCAGTCCCCAGATCATAGAGGATTGAAATGTAAGCACCAGCATCACCTTCAAACATACAGTATAAGTGAGCTATATGTGTTTATTTGTTTCCCAAAGGCAATGCAAAGCTTCCTTTATGCCCCCTCATGGCAAGATTCTGTGATGGGTAGATCTCAGAGGCTGTTTCTAATTCAGTTCTTTTTTAAAAGGAAGGGCAAAAATAGTCAGAGTCAGAGAGAGCGTACATTTTTCTATTTCATTCCGTTTTGGACTCTCTGTATAATGTCTCTGCTATGCCTCAGAGCATGCACTCCATAACTTTGAATTCCTTGCAGTTAGATGCTGCCAACTTTATTATAAAGCCTGGCCATCTGTAAGGAGATTAGTTTCTGTGGCAAATTACACTTACCCCCCACCTTTCCCAACACTGTCTGGAGAAAAAAGGGGGCCCCAGGAGTACAGAAGGGTTCTGCTTTGCATGCACAGTTATTTATTACTTACAAATTCATCATTTGAATGAGAAGCATTCTGGTATCCAAAGCATCCCCCGCTCGCTTGATATTGTGCTATGACCTTTCCCCCCTTAATACTCGGCCAGTTTTCGAGTTCCCCTTTGCAAGCTTCCTGCTTTGAAACGGCCACTGCAAAATAGTCAAAATGAAAATATGTGCCACAATGCAAAAGAATGCTTCTTTCTAGCAGACTTCAAAAGTTTTGTAAATCCAAGTTGTTGTTGTTGCTGCTGTTGTGTGCATGTGTGTGTTTGATCACCCTTCCCCCCCCTTTTTTTGTCTGAATTGATCTGACTTGTCTTTTTACGGAGCGTGCCTAAGGCCACGCAAAGTCTTGGTGTCAGCCAGAATTAGACCTTAGAAATGTGGGGCATTCATTCTGTTACACCAAGCTGCCTCTCACACTCCTTTTCTGACTCCATGTATGCCGTTGGCCAGATTACAAATTGATCTTTAAAACCAATAAAAATCATAGCGACACTGGAAACCAAAATACCTTTCTTGTACCACTAGTGGTCCAATCTGTCACTTTATTTTTTTAAGCTTAAGAATTGTACACACACAGATACACATTTCACCCCGTACTTGCAAGCAGCATTTATAAAGTTTTAGAAAAGTCATAGCTGTCGCTACACAGTGACTGGGGCAACCCAGCCAGATGGGCAGGGTATAAGGTTGCCATATGTCCTCTTTTCACAGGACACGTCCTCTTTTTCATGGGTTGTAGTGATCCATAGTTTAAAAGTTGAAGTTGGCAAATGTGTCCTCTTTTTTGCTCTTCAAAATATAGCAATCCTAAATATAAGAATAGGAATAAGAATACAGTGGTACCTCGGGTTACATACGCTTCAGGTTACAGACGCTTCAGGTTACAGACTGTGCTAACCCAGAAATATTACCTCGGGTTAAGAACTTTGCTTCAGGATGAGAATAGAAATCGGGCAGCGGCAGCGCAGCGGCAGCGGGAGGCCCCATTAGCTAAAGTGGTGCTTCAGGTTAAGAACAGTTTCAGGTTAAGAACGGACCTCTGGAAGGAATTAAGTACTTAACCCGAGGTACCACTGTAATCAGAATAATCAGAATAATCATCATGAAGAAAAATAACATCAGTTTTTGTTTTTGTTTCCCATACATTCTGCATACAAGGAGTGCAACAGCAATAATAGTACTAACAACACACTAGCGGTGTATACAGGGCTTTTTTTCAGCCGGAACCAGTGCTTTTTTTCTGGGGGTATGCAGAGGTACGCATGCCCCTAAACATTTTGTGATTCTTTGTACTTTTGTCCATTTACTGTATTTATTTCCCCCCAATTTGAACTATAAAATGGTGATTTTCTTGAGTCAAAATGAGAGTACCCCTAAACATTTTTTTAAGAAAAAAAAAGCACTGGCTGGAACTCTCCGGAACCCAGTTCCGGCACCTCTCAGGTGGGTGCCATTGCCATTCTAAGACAACAAGGGAGGCGCTCATGGTGAGTTGCCTTCTCAATCCGGCCCGCGGACGGTCCGGGAATCAGTGTGTTTTTACATGAGTATAATGTGTGCTTTTATTTAAAATGCATCTCTGGGTTATTTGTGGGGCATAGAAATTCGTTCATCCCCCCACCCAAATATAGTCCGGCTCACCACATGGTCTGAGGGACGGTGGACCGGCCCACGGCTCCCAACCTCCCTCATCTGCATAGGAATAAAGGGCACAACACAGCTTAAATGGAGTCAAATTAGGCCACAACTTTATTGACTACAGATGTAAGAGGTTTGGCATAAGCGTCGGGCAACCATGAACTTCTGATCTGCCTGACAGAAGTGACACCAAGGGTGGGGGGGATTCTTACTACTTGCATCAAATAGGGGGACCCCTGCACCTGAGGAAAGCCTACCTGCTCCATCAGACCAACCCCTAAGGTGAGCCCTGCCCCCAAGCTTGCCTGCCATTGGCCAATCTCTCACAGACACTCCAAGTGTCCCTATTTTCCAGGGACAGTTCCAGATTTACAGAAGCCATCCTGGTTTCTGATTTGATCCCGGAATGTCCCACTTTTCCTTAGGATGTCCCTGTTTTTATTTGATAAATGTTGGAGGGTATTGCGTTATCTGACCCCAAAGTCGTCTGATGGCAATCCTGCATATGGAAGGGTTTTTTTTAAAAAAATGTTTAATATATTATTATGTTTTTATATATGTATGAAGCTGCCCAGAGTGGCTGGGGCAGCCCAATAAGATGTGTGGGGTATAAAGAGTAAAATTATCGTTATGTAATGCGACGTCCCTATTTTCATCGGAGAAATGTTGGAGGGTGTGCTCTTTTGAAGCTTTCTTGGAGTGGGCAGCCTGTTGGGGAAACATATGGCCATCGGAAGCTACCGTCGTGATGTCGCATAAACAAATATGCACACTTCAGGATTTTGATAGCAGAGAGACTGAAGGAACAATCACATCAGGAGGAACAATGACGCTTTTCACTAAGGCTGTGCATGCACATTGTGGATAAACAGGCATCAGTCAATTTTCAATACCTGTGTCCTCTGATCCTTTGGGATCTGAATCCCTCCTTAGCCATTACCAGCAGCTGCCAGCCACTAGTTCCTTGGGGAGTTCCCTGACCCTTACCATCTATTTTAATTAACGGTTTTTCTTTTTATACTTTATTGTAATTTTACTGATGTTAGCTGCCCTGAGCCCGGTTTCGGCTGGGAAGGGCGGGGTATAAATAAAATTTATTATTCTTATATTATTATCTCACCACAGCATGCAATTACTCTTTGCACATGCAACAGCATATACAATAACACCTATTTTGAAATAGCCGTGCCATCGGGGGGAAAGGGGTGAAGCCCAGGAGAGCCAGAAAGTGGCAGGAGGCAGCAGCAGCTGGGACCAGGATGAAGCTGTGATCAGAAGGTGGATGTATGAGTCAAGCCTTGAGCCTGCAGTAGACCTTGAACTAGTGACCTGAGGGAACTCATGCTTTGTGTGTCTACCAAGTCTAAAATGTGTCTAAAACGTTTCAAATCGTTCTAACTGGTTTTTAATTTGAGCGGTTTTAAATTTTGGTTTTACATTTGTCGGGTTTTAAATTTTGGTTCCTCTCTTTTGTTTTTGTTGGGTTGGTGTTGGTTAAATGTTTAGTTGGGGTTGGTGGTTACTTTAATTTGGGTATAACTTTTTTGTTATAGTAATTTTTTATTATTTTCATCTTTTAACATATTCCAACCAAATACAAGAAAAACCAATAAAACATCCCTTAACTGTCGAGTCTTGACTTCCCTCCCTCCCTTCAACAGGTAATTTATTTCAATCTACTCGCACACTTTATTTTTTAACTACAGTCCTTACTGTAGGATTTATTTCAATCCTGCTAGAATCTTTAAATTTTTACAGTAATCATTTAAATAAACCAAAAATTTACTCCAATCTCTATGGAATTTCGAGTCATCCTGGTCTTGAATTCTGCAGGTCAGCTTGGCCATCTCCGCATATTCCAACATCTTCGCCTGCCACTCCGCAATAGTGGGTAGATCTTGTAACTTCCATTTTTGGGCTTCTTCTTATTCTTCTTCCTATTCATTTATTGGTTTATTTATAGCCTGTATAAGATATTATGTTCTTTAATGTTTGATTTTTTTATTATGTTTTTATATATGCTGTAAGCCACCCAGAGTGACCACGGAAACCCAGCCAGATGGGCTGGATATAAATAATAAAAATATTATTATTATTAAGTCACTGCTAAAGGAGAGATCTTCAGCAATATCAGCCACATAGCTAAGAGAGCTTCTGTTGCTAATGGGCCCAAGTAAGTAAGATAATACTCCCTAACCTCTATAAAAACTCATTGATCTTAAAAATATGGAGACTTCAGGAGAAGTTTTTCTCAGAGTATTATTAATGGACCCAAGTTAGTCATGTTCATCAATTTCAATGGTCTGCTCTGAATACCTACCCTTGCTCTTGTTGACTACGTCTTGGTTTTGCCTTTACTCCACCCCCTGCTGCATGGAAGGCAAGTGCAAAAACATAGCACACCCTTACCTCAGGGACATGCCTTCTCAAGGACCATAGCTCAGTGGTTGAACAACTGTTTTGCATGCAAAAGGTCCTGGGTTCAATCCTTGGCGTCTCCAGGTAGGGTGGTCTGGACCTCTAGAGAGCCACCACCAATTGCTATAGATGATACTCCTTCAGACGATTAGGTATTATAGGACTTCCTGTGTTCCTATTAATATTAGTTCTATCCATCCACGCAGAATCCTAATTTGCATTAATATATACGTTATATATAATTAACATACCCCTCATGAGCAATACCACATGCTTGGACTAGATATTGGAAGGAACCTTGTTCCCTGAGTATAAGCTCTGCATCAAATGCCCCACAGAAGATCTAATAAGCACAGGAATGATCTCCTCAATGAAATGTCCACACCCAATGGACCTTTATAAATATGATTTGTTTTGTAATAGAGGGAGTCAGAGCGAGAAGGGCCACAGCTCAGTGGTAGAGAATGTACCTTGCATGCAAAAGGCCTCGGTTCCAATCTATGGCATCTCTAGGTAGGGATGGGAAAGTGTGTAAAGCCACTGAGAGCTCCAGTGTAGACAATAGTGAGCTGGATGGTCCAAAAGTCTGGCTTTGCGTAAGGCAGCTTCCTCTGTTCCTGAGGTAGCCATCGTTGCTACTGAGGCAGTCATTTTGAAGCAGATTTTTTTAAAAAAACAAAAAACACAAACACACAAAAACCTTTTTGATACCAGAGACATTTTTAAATAATAGTTGGGAGCTGACTACAGTATACCTCAAAACTGGAGGAGGAGGAGAAAGCTGTTTTATGGCACCCTTTTTTGAAGTTGAAAGTGTGATGTCCTCAAAATCTTGTCCATTGATGTGACACACTCACTTATGACTCATTGAGCTGATGCCATGGGGGAAGCCATAAAAAGAGGGTGTGAATCAGTATTCAGAGCACCATAATGGATTGCACTATGAGAGAGAGAGAAACTGTGTGTGTGTGTGTGTGTGTATCATATCTCATACATTAAATTCCAGTGACTTTGTCTTGGGGTCTCCTTAGCATTTTGTACCACCATGCACAAGCAGAAAGCACAGGAAGTCTCTTTTGATACGTTAGCTTTCATTTACCAATGTAATTCTGCAACGAGCCGAACTTTTTGAAAGGAGTGACTTATTAAACATCTACATTATTCTAACAGTCTTAAGAGCCACCCATTAAGCTGTGTGGAGCTGTAAATTGTGCGAACAGCAGCGATTCTGTAGCCCTTGCTGTCTAAAAGATAGTTCAATAAAGCTGAGGTGCCTAAGGACATAGCAGCTCCTCTTTCACAGCCACAGGGGGTGGGGTGGGGGTGGGGGGTAGAACTGCAGCCATTTCATATTCTCTACAGGGAATCCAAACACAAGCTGCTATAAACTGACTTTCTCTCCGTTATTGGCAAGGTGGAATCTACACACATATAAAAAACCGCTCTGAAAATGCTTTTAATAATAATAATAATAATAATATACATTGAATTTTCCATAAGGCTCGTCATCGCCATCCAGTGTCATGCTGTATACAGTGGTAACTCTGTTTAAGTACTTAATTCGTTCTGGAGGTCCGTTCTTAACCTGAAACTGTTCTTAATTAAGCGGGACCTCAGACGGCTAGAACGAGTATGGCGGCGCACTCGCGATGGAGCATCAAGAACATCTTACAGGACGTTTATGAAAGCCTATGAGATGGCAATGAAGGCTGCAAAGAAGTCCTACTTCTCAGCCTCCATTGCATCCACTAGCTCTCGCCCAGCACAACTTTTTAGAATAATTAGGTCTTTAACAACCTTAAAGGACCAGCCAAATTTAAATACTAATTCGATTCATAGCTGTGAGGCATTTGCGAGCTTTTTTGCGGAGAAAGTCTTGCTGCTCCGCCACGACCTCTCTGCCAATTTGGATACAATAACAGAACTAGAGGCCCCTTGTTTGTCTTCGGGTCCAGTTTTGGACCACTTCGACCGGATACTCCCTGCTGATGTAGACAGATTCCTCCGAGCTGGAAGGCCCACCACCTGCCCCCTAGACCCATGTCCGTCTTGGCTGATTAGAGCGTGTCCAGGCGAGGTGTGGGCCCCCCTGGGTGAGATCATCAATTTGTCCCTTGGCATGGGGATTTTCCCAGGGGAGTTGAAGGAATCAGTGGTGCGCCCGCTCTTAAAGAAAACATCTCTAGATCCTTTAGATCTATCCAATTACCACCCGGTTTCGAATCTTCCGTTCCTCGGCAAGGTAATTGAGAGAGCGGTTGCTGAACAGCTTGGTAGGTTTCTGGATGAGACATCGACCCTGGACCCCTTCCAGTCCGGTTTCCGCCCTGGTTATGGGACCGAGACGGCTTTGGTCGCCCTAACGGATGATCTCCGTAGACAGCTGGATCAAGGCGGGTCGGGACTGCTGATTCTTTTAGATCTATCAGCAGCCTTCGATATGGTCGATCACGAACTTTTGGACCACCGCCTTGCCGACGTGGGGATTCAGGGCACAGTCCGACAATGGCTGTGTTCCTTTATCTCAGGTCGGGGACAGAGGGTGGCGTTAGGGGGGGAGCTGTCGTCGCGGCACTCCTTGGTGTGTGGAGTCCCGCAGGGCGCAATCCTCTCCCCGATGCTTTTTAACATCTTTATGTGCCCCCTCGCCCAGATTGTCCGGAGCTTTGGGCTGGGCTGCCATCAATATGCTGATGACACCCAGCTCTATCTGTTGATGGACGGCCGTCCTGACTCGGCCCCAGACACACTGACCAGATGCTTGGAGGCTGTGGCTGGATGGATGCGTGGGAGCCGGTTGAAGTTAAACCCTTCGAAGACAGAGGTCCTCTGGCTGGGCCGGGACGATATGGGGTTGGGGGGCCAACTCCCATCTCTTGCGGGGGCTCAATTAGTGCCAGCGCCCTCTGTCAGGAGTTTGGGTGTAACCCTCGACGCCTCCCTCTCTATGGAGGCGCAGGTTGCAGCCACAGTAAAGGCGGCATTTTTTCCATCTCCGCCGCATTAAGCAGTTGGTCCCTTACCTTTCTCACCCTGATCTGGCCACAGTGATCCATGTGATGGTCATCTCCAGACTAGACTATTGTAACTCGCTCTACACAGGGCTGCCCTTAAAACTGACCCTGAAACTCCAACGGGTGCAGAATGCCGCGGCGAGTCTCCTTACAGGGTCGTTGCCGTGGGATCATATTCATCCAGTACTTTACCAGCTTCACTGGCTCCCGGTGGAATACAGGATCAGGTTTAAGGTGCTGGTTTTTACCTTTAAAGCCCTACGCGGCTTAGGACCCTCGTACCTACGGGACCGCCTCTCCTGGTATGCCCTGCGGAGGACCTTAAGGTCCACAAATAATAATACGCTGGAGGTTCCAACCCATAAGGTGGCTAGGTTGGTGTCAACCAGGGCCAGAGCTTTCTCAGTTTTGGCCCCAATCTGGTGGAACGCACTGCCTCAAGAGACTAGGGCCCTGCGGGATCTGATAGCCTTCCGCAGGGCCTGCAAGACGGAGCTGTTCCACCTAGCTTTCTGTTAGTTTGACCCAACCTGACCCTCGTGCTATAATATAATACTGTAAATAAGACTCTCTCCTATTCTTTCATATTCATGGGCTGCTACATTAAGATGGTTGTAATTTTTAATCTTTTAATCTGTACAGTTAATTAATTGTTTTTCTTTTTATGCTTGATGTTTTATTGTGATTTTAGTGATGTGAGCCGCCCTGAGCCCGGCGTTGCCGGGGAGGGCGGGGTATAAATAAAAATTATTATTATTATTATTATTAACCTGAAGCACCACTTTAGCTAATGGGGCCTCCCGCTGCCGCTGCGCCGCCAGAGCACAATTTCTGTTTTTATCCTGAAGCAAAGTTCTTAACGTGAAGCATTATTTCTGTGTTAGCCGAGTTCTTAACCTGAAGCGTATGTAACCTGAGGTACCACTGTATTGCACTTAAACACACTTAAAACGCTTTATTTGCAGCCGTATAGCTGAGTCCCAACTGTATGAGAGCTACAAAACAAGGAGCATTTCACTGACAGCAGATTTGCAGGCTTCCTGATGTTGATTCCACCCCTCTGCTGGGATACCCAACTGAAACGGTTTTAAGAATCTTTAATGGCTGCCATTTCCCCACTTCTATCACTTGATGCCTTTCGCTCTCTCCTCTCCTCTCTCGTTTTTTTCCTATTGTCTACTTTATATTGTAAGATCTTTTGAGGATGGGAATCTGCAGACGGTGGCCTAGGCTGGGCCATAGCTGTCGACCCTCCCTTTTTTTTGCAGGAAACTCCCTTATTCCAATGCCGTTTCCCGCTGCTATCCCGGATAGTTGATATCCCTTAAATTTCCCGGATTTCAAAGGAAGCAGCTCCTCTCCCTCCCTGCCGGCCAGGGAGGCTCCTCAGCTGCGTTGTTCGGCTGCCAATAAGGAGTCTGAGACCGACTGGGGGCGGAGCTTGCATGCCTTGTGCAGCCCAACCAGACAGACAGCCTGTCTGCCGTCTATGCGCTCGCTCTTTCGCTCACCCGTTTGCGCGCAGCCTCTGGAGCGCAGGGTGGCGAGGCTACTTGGTGGCATTGCACCGCCCTTGCGGCATCCCTTATTTTCAAATCCGAAAGTTTGGGAAAAAATCCCTTATTTTCAAATCCGAAAGTTGACAGCTATGGGCTGGGCTGCCAACACTCACCTGAACTCCTGACAGCTGAGACACTGCTTACCGGGCAGGAGATGGGGAGGTGAGGAAATGGGGCATTTGTGCAGTGCAAATGCTCTCATGGAGTACACCCCGGGCTCCTGCTGGTGCATTTGAACGCCACTGACATCCCTACCAGCTCACCCTCTCCTTGCTGGCAAGCAGCAATGACCCAGCTGTCAGGGAATGAAGTTCAGGCGAGTGCTGGCACCGCCATCTCCTACTCCGGATCTGTCTACATTTCATTTCCTTTTTGCCTCTGAACAGCAGCGTGTACCCCAATCTCACTGTATAAATAAAATAATAATTATAATGCCAACAGAGACCGCGAGATATATATGCATCCATTCGTGCTCTGAACTGTAAGCCTTTTGGCATCCTGTTAGATTGCTCTTCTAATTGCTTTGGGCAAAGCATGATGTGAGGGCTTGTAGTTAAGACCTGTACGCGGAGCAAACTCCCAGAATCCTCTGCTGCTTAGCTTCTAGAATGTGTCAATTAGTATGCCCCAGCAGGTCTTCCCAGTTTGCAAAAGAGGACAGTCCGTGCTAGATTCACGTCGTCGCTACTGCATATTAATATGTGTGCTGAATTTGCGATTGGGAAACCTGTAAAAGTTTAAATACTTCTTCAAGTAAACACAGCCACTACCCTGCCTGCTGTAATAAATCTTTCTAAATCATTGTCATTGCTGGCTGTGGACTTTGTTTACTTGGCATGCTGAGGAATCCTTCCACTAAGGCTTCTATCTGACCCATTTTCATCTCCTTTTGATTGCTGATTTTTAACAGAGAGAACTCTCTGTACTGATCCGTGACCCCCTGTTGTTCTTTCTGTTCAATTTCTATAGGAATTGGCAACTGTATGGCCAAAGAAGGTTACACAGAGTCCTAGCATCCCTTGTAAGATGACTTTAAGAAGCGTTCTCACCTCATCACTGCCTTCAGTTGGGAAGGAGCCAAATTGCTCACCATTATATTGCGCATCGGAGAGCACAGGGTAGCCATCAATCTTCCCAGAGCAGGTCTATTCAGCTATTCTTTGAGGCTGGTGCCAGCTTTGGAACAAAATGGTATCTTAAAGCGTCAGCCAAATTTCTTTCGGTCTTTCTTTTATTGTCTTGTGCGCATACACACACACAGAGAGAGATTTTACAGCCCTCACAGCTTTAATGATGATAACAGAAACCCAAATTTGCATGTTAGGGGCAGGCTTAGTGAACAATTCTACATGCATTCATGATACTTCTTCTCTGGAACAATAAGTTACATTATTGGGTTGTGGGGTGTGTGTGTGTGTGTGTTTCTTTTTACAGAGTAAGATTCAGCAGTGTGCTTTTTGGAGAGAGGGGAAACACAAAACAGTCACTGTTTAGTTTTAAAGGGAAATGTAATGGTGGGTTGCTCTGAGTCACTCGATGCAGACTTTTGTCTGTGCGTTGAGAGAGTCTAGCTGTTAAACAAATGAAACCCAGTAATCTGTGTGTTCTCTCTCTCCCTCTCTCTCTCTCACTCGATTTCTCTCCAGGCGGATTCCCACCTTATCCTTGCAGTGTGCTTGCTGCAGGGATATCCAACCTCATTGCTGCTGAACCGTGTGATAAGCCATTTATGTGTAATAGTGCTTGCTTTTTTATCTGAGTTGCAGACAAACTCCCCTCCTCCCCTTCCCACCCCAAATCTGTTCCTTTTCTTCTCCTCAGCAAGCACCTGGCAGTGGACCTCGGGAAAGCTACATTTCCCACCTGGTACTTGTGCATGGCACATTGATGCCACAGAATGAATGCTAAACACTAGAGGAAGGGAATGATCTATTTCCATTCCTTCCTCCCACTGGCTACTACTGGTGCATTAAGAAGCCAGGTAAGCATAATCGCTTGTTAACATGCATTGCTTTCCTTTCATAGGAAAAAAAGAAGAAGATTTAGTTCAACCACTCCCAGTTCAACATTGTTGACTGGGCATTTGAACTGGAAATTACATAATAAGCACTTCAGCGGCAATCTAAATTTGCCAGCATTTAAGGGATGATAGGGCAGGCCAGAACGGCATCTGAGGATATGCAAGCCATAAGCTCACTCGCTTTTGTGAAAGGACCAGGCCTGCCGTATTAGATCCTCAAATAATCTGCACGTAACATCCTGCTGGCTAGATGCATGCAAAAGAATACTTCTGTCCTCAGGAAAACATTGTAGGAGTCTTGAGCCAGAAGTAGCAATTTGTAAATCAGGGCAGTCCAACATTTCATACCAAGTGTGTTGCAAGGACACCTTGACATGGAAGCTGTGGGCAGGGCCGGCGCGTCCATTTAGGTGAACTAGGCAATTGCCTAGGGTGCCAAAATGGAGGGGGCGCTGCCCCCCGCCGCCGCCCGGTGCCGCCCCAACCAGTAGCGGAGCAAGCAGGTTGGGGCGAAAACCGCGGTGGCAAGGGCGCCAAAATGGAGGGGGCGCTGGCCAGCCTGCCCCCCGCTGCCACCGCCCCAACCAGCGGAGGAGCAAGCAAACTGCGGCGGCGGGGGGCGCCCGGCCGGGAAGGGGGCGGGGCACCGCTCCGCAATGTGCGTCATACGCAATGACGTCACATGGCCCGCCCCCTCGCCTTGGGCGCCAAAATTGCCAGCACCGGTCCTAGCTGTGGGCCACACACAGAGATGTCTTTCCCATAGGGATTAGTGGTGCATCGCACCAGGGCGCCGGCCTCTCAGGGGCGCCCCAGCGAGTGGGGGAGCTGCACAGCTTTGCTGGCATATATTACACACAAACACACACACAGACACACACGTATGTATTTTTACTTTGTACTTTTCAAGTTTATACATTTCACTGATTTTATACATTTCATTAATTTTACAATCATTTTGATATTTCAAAACTTGACTTCCTTCCCCCCCCACCTCTTTCTGCGGTTCCTTAAATTTATTTTTAATATCTTCTGCATATCCAAATTAACTTAATTTTCTCATTTATTCATCTTTAAATATATACTCTAATAAAACTGCAGCTTATTACAATAATCATGCCAATGTTTTTATCTATTTATAATTTATCTGTAAATATTCAATGAACCATTTCCTTTATTTTATTAAAAAATTGTTATCTTGATTTCTTATTCTTCCGGTAACTTTCGCCATTTCTGCATACTCCCTAAGTTTTCATATTGTTTCCTTTGCTGGGACTTCTGCTTCTTTCCATTTTGGGGCAGGTAACATTCTTGCCACTGCAGTAGCATACATGAATAAGTTTCTATACATTTTAGGTAGTTCTGTCCCTATAATTCCCAAAAGAGAAACTTTTTTTATTCTTTTATATTCCTTCAGTAGCCAAGCGCTGCAAATAACTGCACCCACAAGAGGTTTATTTTTCCTCGCAAGCCACTCTGGTTTCCTTCAAATCAAAAACCCCATCCAGGCATTTAAGGGAACGGGTGAGGGCTTTAGCTGCAGAGGGGAAACGATAGTGTCCATGTAAGTAAGCTGTGTCCCCAACCCCATGTTCCCTTGCATCCTGGTTCCACTTCAGACCTTCATGCATTTAGTGAAATGGCCCAAAGGGGACTTTCTAAGTGTGTTTAACTCCCTGCAGTCAGGAATCCTGCCTGAATAGTGCTAAAGAGCCAAGGCCATTTAATTGCGCAGCAAACTTTTCAACACACTATGAAAGGATGACATGTGTTTGCTTTCTGCACCAACTATTTATTGCTATCTGCATCCAGAGTGATAAAACATGTAGGGCACTTAAACCAGGGGAGAAGGAGGCTATCAATCCCAGAGGCCAAATGCAGCCATGCAAGCTTCTCTTTTCTGACCCTTGGAACTGTCCCTAGGTCTCGTGGTTCTCCACAACATCAGCTTGCCACCAGCAGTAGAGGAAGAAGAAGAGTTTGAATTTGATATCCCGCTTTATCACTACCTGAAGGAGTCTCAAAGCGGCTAACATTCTCCTTTCCCTTCCTCCTCCACAACAAACACTGTGAGGTGAGTGGGGCTGAGAGACTTCAAAGAAGTGTGACTGGCCCAAGGTCACCCAGCAGCTGCATGTGGAGGAGCGGAGACGCGAACCCAGTTCACCAGATTACGAGTCTATCGCTCTTAACCACTACACCACACTGGCTCTTCTCTGCCCTTGAGTTATGCTAATGCCTCTCACCCGGCTGGGTGGAGGGTGAAGAGGTGCGAGAGCAGAGAACTCTCTGGCTTTTGCAAAGCTGGAATGTAGCCTACAAGACAAAGGTCAGAATCACATCTCTGCCTACATTTGCCCCAACCACCACCAGTATACAGTACCCTAAAGGTTGCCCATAAAGAATGTGACTTTGGGGGAGACAAAAGTGACAAACATACTTTTTTTGGGGGGGGGGGAGGAATACACTTGATTAACATGCACCAGGGGCAAGTAAAAGTAGGCGTAGCTTTTCTGGTGCATCGTAGGAAACCGGCTCTAGAGCTGAAACTCAGAGGGTCATTGGTGTTTTTCAAAACATCTTATTTGGGTACTCTTTATTCTCAACACAACATTTCAAATGTGTGTTTTAAATGTGGGGTTTTACCTTGCAATCCAAAATCTGAGTGGTCTGAATTCCTGGCAACTCTAGGTTAATTTGGCTGGCATCGTATATGAAAGCTCATAAGGTGCCCTTCGTCAAAGTACTGTTAAATAATCCCATGTGCTGCTGTATATTGCCAACCATCACAGATCTGTCAAAGATGAGCAAAGCTATCAAAACTCCCAATTCGTTGAGCTGTGGGGCACAGGGAAGGGCAGGTGAGATGAAGTGGAAGAGGTATCCCTCTGCTGGGATCTGCTAGTGAGGCAGCTTACCATAAAGGAGCAGCCCAGTGCTGTTATCTCCCCCCATTGGTCCTGCATCAATCTTGAAGTCATCACATGATGGTGACAGGCCTGGTCTGGGTCTCCGCTGCACCAGCATGGTAACTGGGGTAGCAAAGAGGCATTTCCCCTGCTCCGCACCTATCACTCTGGCTGGCATGAGCAGCGGGGGTTGTTCCATATGGCCTGCCATTGCTATCCATGGAATTTCAATTGTGACTTAAATGCCTGCCAACCATCAAATGCTGTCGGGTATGAACTGCAATGGCATACTTCTCAAAAACCGAAATTGAATTATCAGTCAAGTATCAAGTCTCACACGATATCGAACACAGATGTCCACTTACAGAATATTTGGCCAATGTTTGCTCTCACACAAGCATTGGATACTTTTCAGCACTGGGGTTTTCAGAGATAAATCTGAGGGGAATTTTTGGGGACAAATCAATCTCAGCCCTTGAAAATGCAATCTTCTGACAAGTAGCTTAATAGGTGGCCTTGATTCTTCGGCGGACGGAATTACATGACATTGTGAAGTTCATGGATACTTGGGGAACCATTGTTCTAACCACTCATGAGAAGAGGTTAAAAGCAAGCTAAATTACTATATCTCTCTGTCATAATTATACAGCAAGTCAAGAAGTCCCCCCATTGACCCTCCGCCTCCTGTGTCGCAAGGCTACCAAGGAGTTAAAAAAATGAAGTGTTTGCTGGCATCTTAGGAATTTTCATATATTTTGCCACAGCAGATGTGACTTTTCAGATTAGCAACAGCCTTTCAGGGACAAGCTCAGACTGGCGCATACAGAATGCTTCTAAGGCCAACCTATTTAAACAGGGAAAAATGTGCCATTCATCCATCTTGAAAAAGGCTTCTTTGGTGCACTGTGTGCGTCTCAAAATATACTGCCGGCAAGCCAGTACTCCACTGTGGGAAAACAAAGAAATGTCGGGGTATCACTGCTCCGGCAAGATCCAGTGACATGGGCAAACAAGAGAGAAGCCACTGAATTAAGGAGGCTGGGAAGTTGCCAGATAGCAGGCAAATATACAGAAGTCTTGCCTAAAGTAACAGTTTTTGCTACCACTGGTTTGGTGGCATGTACTGGTGTCAGAGGTGGGGATGTGTTTGTGGTTGCCATAGTGAGGAAATTGCCTTGAAGGGGTAACCTCCCCTCAGATTAGTTCTTAATAGCATTTGGATTTCTCCTCTTCCTTTCTTAACCCTTTAGTCCCAATACTGGTAGCTGCCTGGATGCATATTGCTTCTGTAGCATCGCCTACGGAGAACATGAGCAAGAGACTAGATGATGCAAGGAAGAAATGCCAGAACCAAGAGAATTCTTCTACTTTTTTTTTTTTTTTAAAAAAAGATAATTGGTCACAAGAGTAATGCTTTCAGGGAGACAAAGAATGCAAAGTTTTCTGGATCTCAGTCGCTATGTATGCCTGCATCTGTGAATACACCACAACAGCATCCAGGTTAATGATGTCAGGTGGGGGAAATAGTGAGAAAGTTCTATTTCATTCCTCATCAGGAAGATTTAAAGAGAGTTGTTTTATTTTGATTGATGGGTGGCATCTGACTCTTCACACTCTGAGCAGGATAACTCATAGTGCCAGCCCAAATTGTTGGAAGGTATGTGGAGGGCTAATATATATATAGTGTGGACTTGCCTAGTGATTGATGAGTTTTTGGAGGAAGGTTTTCATGAGCTCCAATGGGGCAGCTGTTGACACAGATCCACTTATGGCACTGTTGCCCCTTTTTGAAGATGGAGACGAAAAGATACTTTATGAGCTCACTGCTTCCCTTTTTTCATTGTAGCCTCTTTGGTTGCAGCCTGAAATTGGAAATTAGTAACAGCTAATTAGACGGAGGAGTGGAATTCTCAGATTTGGTTTTATGGAAAGACTTGCTTTTCAGTTGTCAACTTTATTTTACTAAATGAACTGTTTCAGTCAAAGAGTATGACTGGCTTCCTCCATCAACTCATGTGGTTTATGTAATGATATTACAGACGGAGTTGTTTTTATTTCTTTATGTTTGGCTAGTTCATTTGGCGAGACAACACACAGTGAACATTGCAGTATGTCTTTCTGTAGTGTAGCAATGAGAGCATTGTTATATCCCAAGACCTGAACTGGGCAGCCAGTTATCATAACCTACAGTATCACCGCAATCAAGTATACCACTTATGAATATGATTGGACAAAATTATACTTTGAAATGCAAATTTAGGGCTGTTAGGTCATATTTATCTTAAAGAACCTGAGTGGCAGGCAAATCCTGCTGGATTGCTGAGATCTAGAAAGGAACAAATTTTGATTCCCCCCCCAAAAAAATGTTCTTCTCCCTCCCTCTTAACACCCCCTCTTTCAACAGGAGAGGGGAAAAAACTGCAGCAGCATAGCTAAAACTTAAGATGCCTGTTAAGCCAAATTGAGCTCACATCATTTGCATCCAGGATTTCTGTATTCAATTAACTCTTAAACCATTTGATTATCACCCGGGCCATTTTTCTTCCTCCTGATAAATGAAGTTCATTCACTGGAATGTGCTAATTAATTCATTTGCATTCAGTGCTCTTAATGAAGAGGAGGAGGCCAAGAAACGGCTATCTTAAGTCCGTCTGGACGTCTGCATCACACATGGGTTTTGCAGAATACAGCTCCCAAGGCAAAGAGGCAGACAAGCCATCCTCGAGCCAGAATCAAGGGGATTATCTTCCCACACGAAGGCCTGTCTTGATTTTCCAGAAGAAAAACAAATATTATCTTTTGTCCCTAGACTGCCAGGAAGGATTTCACGTGCAATTCCCATCTGCCAAACACGCACATATATATTTGTTTGATGGATTTGGTCAAGCTATGTCTCAGCTGTTCTGTTCCTAATTAAGTTAACTAGTGAGATGTGTGGCATAATTTGGCGACAAAACCTGCTATTGTGGCACTGATTCTTCCATCATAAAAGCAGGACCTTACGGAGATTCCTGTAAAAGCCAAGAATTGAGTCCTGATCAACTGCCTTTGAAGCCATTCCTACTTCGAAGCCATTCCGACTACATGCCTTGGAAACATGGAAACGATAATGGCATTCCCTCCAACATTCCTCAGATGAAAACAGGGACACCCCCCTGACTGACCTTCCTTGATCCCCCATTTTTGTCCCCCTCCTGCAGAGCATTTCCTATCAGAAGAAGGGTGAGTGCCACCACCACTACATCAATGGGACCCATGCCCTGCACCGTCCTGAGAAAATCCCTTAATCCCAATTTTATTTTATTTTATTCTTTGGCAGATTTACAAAAAGAAAAACACACACCAATAAGTACATTCTAGAAAGGGGCAAGATTGAACAAAGCATGGATACACAAAACATTATACACACACACACACACACATTCAAGAGTCCTTGGTCTCCGCTCCCTGTTTCTTTCTGCCCAAGGTGGCCCTGCCCTTTGCCTGTCCATCAGAGCTGGTGCGTCACATGGGGCTGGGCCTTGGTGTGGCAGCTTCTCCTCCTCCTTAGCTGCCCAAGGAAGAAGGCTGGCAGCAGCGGCCACAGAGAGGTCATGGAGAGCAACGGGATGCTCCCTTGCAGCCTCCACCACCACTTGGGACAAGCGCCAGCTCATCCTCCTCCCTGAGCTCAGAGGCTGAATTTTCCATTTCAATATTTGAGAGTTCCACTCGTGTTGACTCTCACATTAGCACTTTGTGGGTTTGTAAGTGGTGTGCCCACGTATCACTGGTAAACGCCATCTCCAACTCCTCGAAAGATTCCACCAACAGTGTTTCTAAAAAAAATTACACATCACTTGGAAAGACAAGCAAACTAATGCCAGTGTACTGGAAGAAACAAAGATCACCAGTGTCGTAGCAAGGATTCTTCAGCATCAACTTCATTGGACTGGTCATGTTGTTTGGATGCCTGATTATCGTCTTCCAAAGCAACTACTCTATTCCCAACTCAAGAATGGAAAGCATAATGCTGGTGGTCAACAAAAGAGGTTTAAAGACTCTCTCAAGGCAAATCTTAAATAAATAAATAAAAATGTAGTATAAACACCAACAACTGGGAAACACTGTGAGCGCTCCAGTTGGAGAACAGCCTTTACCAAAGGTGTCATGGACTTTGAAGATGGTTGAACTCAGGACAAAAAGGAGAAACGAGCCAAGAGGAAGGCACAATTGGCAAACCTTCACCGTGATCAACTCCTGCCCAGAAACCTATGTCCCCACTGTGGAAGGATGTGTGGATCCAGAATTGGCCTCCATAGACACTTATGGACTTACTGCTAAGACAGTGTTCATGGAAGACAATCTTACTCAGCTATGAGTGATCACCGAAGAAGACGACGACATATTACTGGTACATTGATTTATAGTTTTTCAATATGTTTGTCACATATAGATAGGGTTTGGTTAAAAAATAATAATCATGGCCATCCCGTCCCCCAACTCTATCATATGGGAACAAAATACCATGCCGCCAAATCTGAATCAAGTCTATCACTATCATCACACCAAGAACAAAATCTATGGGCTGTTTTGTTTTTGGTGTATGAAAGGACCTTGCTAATGCAATTTTCAGCATCAATGAGCAATCTTTGTCGCAGTTACATCAATAGGATTTTTAAGTATGGTGGTAAACAATAATTATTTAAATCAACAGATTGTTTGATTTGGATATTTTAGACAACTACAGTGATTGCCCATTTCTGTCTTAACCAAAGGCAATTCTCCAAAGCAGAACTTAAGGTTACAATTTATAGGTGCTCAGGTTGTCTTTGACAGATGTATTCCACATGTATAATATGATTTTTAGGCAGGCAGGGGAAAGTTTCATTATAATGCAAATTAAACCTTTCATGGATGTCATTTGTGCCACCCATACCGACAGGATAGGGACATTTTGCTACCATATCACTTTTTCACTCTTTTCAACCAAATTGAAAGTTGGGTTATGCCCAGGAAGCTTAGCACATGTATTAATTATTTTAGAGATTAACAGAGCTTGTACATTATAGAGAAAAAGTGAAATGTTCTGTCTTAGCCAGTCGAAGTTAAACATGCTTTTAAGTGACCCTGGTTTCACTGGGAGAGTTAAGCGTGTCCTCAGCTTCATCCCATTGAAATCTATAAGGTTTTGAAATACTTGATTTTGGCTGGGTTACACTTATAGTTTGCTTTTCTTCTAATGGGCTTTAAGGCTGCTGACCAGTCAGTGGCCAAGACTGCTCTAATTTTTTCAATGTACGCATCAGAGTCTACAGGGGTTTATTTTTGGCCTTTACACCTTTTGCTGCCTTTGCTCCCTGCCACATGCCATCTTTGCTGGGTTAGATTCACTGTCAGAATACTCAGAATAACTTTCACTAGTTTTTTAATCAGCCCAAAGCCAAAGGATTTTAGCAGAGTTCCAGAAATGTGGCCCTTGCGTTACATTAGCAATTGTTTTGGTGAAAAAGATTGTTGAGGGCTGTATAACCTGTGATCCACTCAGTGGGTAGCAGAGCCTCAACACTAGGGACTCAGCTAAAAAACATAAAGGGTAAAGGGACCCCTGACCATTCGGTCCAGTCGTGTCTGACTCTGGGGTTGCGGTGCTCATCTCGCTTTATTGGCCGAGAGCCGGCGTACAGCTTCTGGGTCATGTGGCCAGCATGACTAAGCCGCTTCTGGCGAACCAGAGCAGCACACGGAAACGCCGTTTACCTTCCCGCCAGAGCGGTACCTATTTATCTACTTGCACTTTGACGTGCTTTCAAACTGCTAGGTGGGCAGGAGCAGGGACCGAGCAACGGGAGCTCACCCCGTCGCAGGGATTCGAACTGCCGACCTTCTGATCAGCAAGCCCTAGGCTCTGTGGTTTAACCCACAGTGCCACCTGGGTCCCAGGGACTCAGCTACATTAGCAAAAACAAAAAACAAAAAAACCCTATTGAATGTGCTACAAACTTGCAACACCAGATGGCAACAGAGAGCAGGGAATTTTCATACATGCTTTTCCATAGGGTTTTTTTTTTAAATTGTTATAACAATCTAATTTCAGACTTATTTATAGTGTTTCCCCCCATGTGTAGATCCACCCTAGGTCACCATTATGATCACAGACAAGCTACAGCCCCCTCATAGTTTGTGATTCGAATCTGAAACAGCTATTTTGGTATTTTAGGATTGAGGTCTGTTACTTCATTTCCATCTCATAATTGTAAATATTTTTGTTTCCCACTTCTGAAAATGCACAAAAGCCTGTGCAGATGGCCACTTTATCATATACATAGATCTCACATATTTGGAAGGCCAAGAGATCTCAGGGTGAGGAAGCAAGTTTTGAGCTAGGTTTGTTAATTTGTATGTGCTCAACATTCCAGTTTAGCATTGGGTGGCAAAATCAGAATTCTGCCAAAAAAATCTCAGCTCTTGTGATACCTACTGACAGATCAAATAAATGTCCACACAGAGGGTGGGATTCACCTAAATAATTGCACTTGCGCAAGGATTACTGCTAGTGCCATGGAACTTCCCCCCCACTCCATGTGCCCTACATCATCCCCAAATCTGCTCTGGAGGTTTGGGGAAAACCACAGAACAGATTTATGGGACACATAGTGGGAGAAGAGGGAGAGAACATTCCACTGCACAATGATAAATTCTTGTGCTGATGGACTATTTCCCTTAATGTTACACTGAAAACAATCCAGAGTCTCTAAAGTCCTGTGCTAGCATTATCCTTAAATAGAGAATGTAAACACAGGTAAGGGAAATTGTGATATGCCCGCATTGTCTCTGTGGGCACTGATCCTTGCATGCACAATAAGCAGGCTGCGAAATGGCATCCGAGCAGATTTTTTGTGTTGAGTCAGCAAAATGTCTGGATTTTCACTTTGGGGAATACGGCAACCCTAGAGAATTGAAGCTTGTTTAACTCCCCAGTGCTATCAGGATACCTGACTGGGCAGGTGCTTCCAAGCACATTCAGTCAAATGATCTTAGAAGCCCCTTCAGACCATCTCACGCAATGTGAGAAGACTGGGGATTGAGTATGTGGGGACATTGAACCATAACACAACTACAGAGCATGGTTCCTATGCTCTCTGGACTTGGGCAGGGAGGTGCAGCCATTAATGGTGCATGTCTAACGCATGTTCCCCCCTGCCCAAGTGGTTAGGAGACATGTGCCCCCTTCACAGAATGAGACCCAGGTTATAATCCCAATTTTCAAAGTGAGTTTAAACCCATCTGCTAGTTCAAATGCAAAGCTCTGTGTCACAACAAAAGCAGCCATTACAGCGATCGTGTATGGAAGTGCCACATCAACTTGAAATTGTTCTCCGAGGAGAATCAGGAGATATTTTAAAAGTGAAGAACTTCCAGACTTCTGAGCATTTTTCAATTGCAGATTATGTATGCTTCAGTACGTCAGCACCAGAACTCATTGATATGTTTGTGATATTGTGCTACTATTATAATTCAGATTGGACAATTTTATATAAGTGCCTTGAATTGCCATGTTTGATTCTGAATTCTAGTATAGTTTAAGCAAGCAATTACTTCACTGTTGTTCAGTATATGTGATGCTAATGACCAATACCAAAATGAAGGTCTACCCGGCTTGCTTGTTTTTTTTAACCAGGCTTGCATGTTGAGCACACGGCTTTATGTATTTGCTTCGTGAGCAACTTCCAACCGTCAGGAGCAACACCTCAATGCCTTCCACATGTACTGCATCAGGAAGACTTTGGGCATCACATGACAGGACAGAATCTCAAACAAAGATGTGCTCTTCCAACACCACATTTGCTAGTTGCGAACGACTCTGGGGTTGCGGCGCTCATCTCGCTTTATTGGCCGAGGGAGCCGGCGTACGCTGTGGCTTATCCCACAGCACCACCCGTGTCCCTGCTGCATGTTTACACTCCTGTAAACCATGGAATGGAAGATAGGAGTCCCGAGGATGTGCTCTACTGGGGAGCTGGCTTCTTGTACCAGGTTTCCAACTCAGATCTGAGCAACTACATGGAGATATTATTTTGCTCAGTTGCATACTGTGGAGCCATGTGTGGTTCCATGTTTTTCTGATGCTCTTTTTCCAGGTCTCTTGGGTCCAGATGCTGGATATCAAAGCTGGGGAGAGTGCTATTGTGTTCTGGTCCTGCATGCAAGCTTCCCATAGGCCTGTTTTCCCACTGTGGAAACAGGATTCTGGAACAGATAAGCCTTTGGTCTGACCAACAGATGCTCTACTCACGTTCTTACACTCCTATGCTACGGGGGCTGTACTGAAGTTACAGAACAGAAAGATCAGCTTCCTATCAAGGAATTATTATTGTAGGTAGGTTTATGTGACCAAGCCATTTATAGACCATGTACCTCGTTCTTCTTTGCAGCTGAAAGCCGTGGAGGTTGCAGGCAGCAAGGTGTGTTAGAAGATTGTGAACATGCAGTTTGACTGTAGAAGAAAGTGCATCCAAACATGTACAGAATACATTCCCCCAAAACCACAGAAAAAGACACACATATAATAATAATAATGATAATAATAATAATAATAATAATAATAATAATAATAATAATAATATTTTATTTGTATCCCACCCTCCCTGGATGAGGCCAGACTCAGAGCGGCTAACATCATAAAAACAACACAATATGCATAAAAACAGACACCAATTAATTAAAATACATCTTAAAATTAATTCAGACACAAGTTAAAATTTGGGCAGGTGGCAATTATCAGGTTGGAACTGAGAGTGGTTAATATTTGCCAGGACCAACTGTTTCCACTGATCATACAATGACCAGTGAGCGGGTTGGGAGCTTCCTTCGGGCTTGTTTTACACAAAGGAAAGGAAGTCAAACTGCATCCTGCCCAAAGGCCTGGCGGAACAGCTCCATCTTGCAGGACCTGCAGAAAGCTGTCAAATCTCACAGGGCCCTGGTCTCTTGTGGGAGAGCGTTCCACCAGATTGAAAGATACGGCTTCCAATTCTGAAGATGAAAGATTTGGATTATGCTTGGTCTCCTGCATCTCGTCTCCTGACCAGATGTTCACCTGAAGTCTTTGCTCATAGCTCTTAGCTGACTGGACTGATCTGATAGCTTAGTCCGTAGTGCACATAGCTGTCAACCCTCCCTTTTTTTGCGTGAAACTCCCTTATTCCAATGCCGTTTCCCGCTGCTGTCCCAGATTGTTGATATCCCTTAAATTTCCCGGATTTCAAAGGAAGCAGCTCCTCTCCCTCCCTGCCGGCCAGGGAGGCTCCTCAGCTGCGTTGTTCGGCTGCCAATAAGGAGTCTGAGACCGACTGGGGGCGGAGCTTGCATGCCTTGTGCAGCCAGACCCTCACGCCCAACCAGACAGACAGCCTGCCTGCCGTCTACGCGCTCGCTCTTTCGCTCTCCCGTTCGCGCGCAGCCTCTGGAGCGCAGGGTGGCGAGGCTACTTGGTGCCATTGCACCGCCCTCGCGGCATCCCTTATTTTCAAATCCGAAAGTTTGGGAAAAATCCCTTATTTTCAAATCTGAAAGTTGACAGCTATGGTAGTGCATGAGATCCCACACTGGATAAAAAGTTTCTGCAGTGCAGGAAGTTGTACTAAGATGACCTCTGTAGTCCCTTTTAACGCTACAATTTTATGATTTTATGGAGTAGAACCTGATAGCCACACACAAGATTTTCTTTTTAAAGGAGTGGAAAGACTTCTATGGGTTTCTCTTCCCTATGCCTCACAGTCACACAGTGCAAAAAATAGTACCATGAGAAGTGGATCGAAATAGTCATTTACACATCTTTGATGTTGCTGTTTTCAATCAGCAATAATAAAGATCAAACGCTTGCAGCATCAAAGATAAAGGCTGATCTACCTTTTAGCAATTCAGAATTATGTGGATATAGCACATGTTGCTTTTAGTGAGGCCTTCAAAAAAAGAAAGAAAGAAAGAAAGAAAAGGGGGGGATTGCAGTGCCGCAAGGTAGTAACAGGGAGAGGTGGTCTGTTTGTTTATTTTTAATTTTTTTGACTGCTTTTGGAAAGATGCCGGCCAAGAGGAACTCTGACTGAAGAGGACAGACATGGAGGGAATGAAAGATGCCTTTAAGAGATTTAAGAATGCCAGGAAGATGGAAAGGAACCCATGAAGCGACTGTATAAAGGAAAATTACCAGTGGGTAGTAAACACAATACACTTATGCGGATAAAGACTTTTAAGTAATAATCTTAGCATAAGTTTTAATCCTCTAACTAGGGGCCTTTCTTCACTTACAATTTATAGTGGTATAATTGCTGGAGGTTTTTTTGTGAACTTTTGCCATTCTGCCACATGTCATAGTCATTATCCAGTTAGTATTTCAGAATAATGTACTTAAGGACCTCCTTTTTCTTCTACCACAAAACGCCTGACTTTAGCTAAAGAATGGATCCTCAATATTTCCCTTTGTGTGGCATATGTAGAAGCATCATCTTGGCTTCTGGGTTGAGGGCTGATGGGCATGGTTTGGGAGAAATCTGTTTTGTGCCACTTTCCTCTGTCAGTCTGAAAACTCAGTTCAGAGGAGAGAGATATCAAGATAAGAGATGATAGTACCGAGTCAAAGTAGTGCCCATGACAGCGATCATTAGCTACAGACAAAAATTCATCACAACAACAAAACAACAAAATTCACCATAGCTGAGTTCCTCTTCTAATCTCCTATATTCCTGCAAGGTTATCCCCATACACCCACTCATGACTCCAACATTTACTGGCAAGAGGAACGTGAGGGTATGTAAGGGGTGTGACTACAGCCTTGGAACATTTCTCAGTTCGGGGACAACCCCTGCTCCCAACTAGCTTTGAATTTTGCTTTTCCCAAACTTCAGCAGCAATGCTTGCTGCAAAGGATTGCAGAACAACTCTCTTGGAATCTGCCAACAAGTCTTTGGCTTTTGTCCGCAAACTCACATTTAACTACAGTTCTGATCACCTCCATCATTTCATCCCCATAATTTCAGAGAAGATGGGTAGTTGTCAGGGACGGGCAGAGGAGGAGGACTGGTGGAGACCTCCTCCCCATCCTGACCCTTCCAGGGAGGAAGAAGAGGAAGACAGTCTAGATTTACAACAAGGGTTTGCGGGAGGTCACAGCTCAGAGGCAGATGAGGGGATAAGTTGGGAAATCATGGGTGAGCCAGAACAACACCCAGCTGACACAACATTAGAAAGCATTACAGACCCTCCATCTCCCAGACCCTGCGAGCCTTAAAAGTAGGAGAGCAAAGAGCTTGAAGACAGAAGGCACATAGCAGCACCCAAAGAAGTGACAAATGAGGAAGTGGGAGAGATGGGGAGTGGAGATTTACTTGGGACATCACCGTTATCCAAGAGGCTGGGTTCTATAGCCTCTCTCTGTAATGATTGAAATTAAAAAGGACTATAAAACTTTTCCATGTCTTTAGATTTTCCTGGGCAATTAGCCGGGATCCCCTGACAGCACCCTGACAGCAGGGAGCAGAGAGCAATAGCCCTTCAAATTACATACCTTCCAACCTTTCTTGAGAAAGGAAATGTGATTGTATGAATCCGTCCCAAATTCACACATAAAGTTGATTATTTGATGGGTACAGGGTTGCGAATGTATATCTATTGGCCTCAGCTTGAGGGGTTACAAACTGGCAAACCAATCTAAAACTTTTCCCCAATAGTAAAAGCTAATATATCCCCCAAATAAAACTATTCATCACCTATTATGGAGATCCATCTTGACAGGGCTGAGATGCAGTCTGACTGTTAACTGCTTTTGGCTTTAAGTATATCCTCTTTGTGACATCACACATAACATCAGAATGGCATATTTGCATTCAACTTAGACTATCTCCATGCCAACAGCAATGGCCAGTAAACTTCTGCAACCGAGTAACCATCGACCTGACTACCCAGTTGCTTCTATCATGTGAGAGCCAGAACAGCAGCTGGCTGACACATTCTCACTAGAAAGCATTCCAGGCCCTCCATCTCCAAGAACCCGGTGAGCCTTAAAAGTAGGAGAACAAAGAGCTTGAAGACAGAGGGCATGTAGCATCACCCGTTGAAGTGACAAATGAGGAAGTGGGAGAGAAGGGGGTGGAGATTCACTCACGACAAAGCCATTATCCAAGAGGCTGGGTTCTATAGCCTCTCTCTGTAAAGTCTAAAATAAAAAAGGAGTGTAAGAAACTTTTCTTTGTCTTTAAACTTTCCTGGGCAACCAGCCCTGAGCCACTGACAGCATCCTGACAGTAGTGGACCTAAATGGATCGAGCTAGTAAGATTTGCACATACAGTCATACCCTGTGTTGTGTACGCTCCGTGTTGCATACGTTCGGGTTGCGTACTCCGCAAACCCGGAAGTGCATTTCGCCGTGCGGATGCTTCTGTGCATGTCCGTGTTGTCCGTGCGGTCTGTGCATGCGCAGAAGCATTCTGCACAGTTCACACATGCGCAGAAGCACGGTATCGAGCTTTCGCGCATGCGCAAAATGGATGAGTGGGTTGCACACTTTTCAGGGTGTGAACGGCACCCCGGAACAGATCAGGTACGTAACCCGGGGTACCACTGTACAGTACAAATCTTTTCTCCAAAGAGCTTAAGAGTGGTGTACATGGGACTAGTCTCATTTTATTCTGACAATGAACCTCTGAGTTGACATGGTGAGTGGTAAGCTGTGTGGCCAAGTGGGAATTTAAATCCAGGTCTCCTATAACTGTTTTCAACCATATGCTACTTACTACAGCAGCTTTGCTGCCTAGAAATTAGAGGAGATAATGGGGAAATGTAACGTGAACAACAGAACTAACATAGTAATTGCTGAAATAATGTGGAAAGGACATTTTCATTTATTACATTCCATTCCAAAGGCCAGGCAAAATAGCACCCTTGACAACTTCAAGGATCAGACATTTTGCATCCTAAATGGAAGCAGCTTCAATTTATTGTTATGGAACCTTAGTTTGTTCAAGCATGACAATATCAGTCAGGATTTTTTGAACTATTTAAAGTTTCCTCAGATTTTATAGTGGTGCCCATCTGTTACCCAAATGCCAAATTAAGCTTGCAATTTATTGTTATTATTTTGAATGACGCGTTGAGAATGTGCCTGTTTTTCAACTGTATTGCATTTCACAGCTGACTGACATCTGTAGTTTTAATGCACGTAGGATCAATAATGCTAAGACACTACTTTGTCATTGCTTTCTTACTGCTTAGAATAACATCCCATCAATAGGTGGCAACTAATTTATATTAGAAAACCAACGTCATTTGGACAAAAGTTGATAAGAAGTAGTAGCGTACATTGGGTTATGCTGTATTTCAAGGGTAGTAGCTGTGTTGGTCTATTGCATTAAAAACAACAAAGAGTCTTGTGGTTCCTTTAAAGTTGGTTGCTGGTGAGTAGATGCTTTAGGTTGGGGTGATCTGTAAGCATATAATAAATGTGTTGGTCTTTAAGGTTCCACAAGTCTGTTGGTTTTTGTTGGAAAGAGGTTTGGAAGAGAGATTCTTACTCTCTTTCAGCAGAGTTAAGCACAATGGCTGTTGCTCCAAGCACATTAAAACTTGGTTAACTTTACGTATACAGGTACTCTCATCCAGTACTAAACAAACATTCCCAACAAAAATACCTAGGCTAGAATAAATCACAGACACTTAGCTTTCCAAATAAGTAAATATTTTTACTCACAAGTCTCCATCTGCTGTCAGTAAAACAAAATGTGAAAAATGTTCTGAACGACTTACAAAGAAAAATACTTTGTTTCATTGTGAAAAAGATCATGCAATCTTTAGATTAGGAAAGATGCAGACTTTTTGGAGAGATTTGGTTCACTTGCAGCATTTGCTGTGCTCATACCAGGAACCACAAAAAGAAAAGGGGGTGGGCTACTGAGAGCCTACTAAGCCATGCCCACATTGGCAACTTGAGCTCAGGGCTCAGGTTAACCCTTTCATGCATGCAGGTGTGTCAGTAAATATATATTACAACAATTTTAAGGTGCATGGCAAACATGGCTATGCCTCTGGAAATTGCTACAATGGAAGGCATCAGATTTTGACATATGGAGTGAAGAATCTGGAGTGAGATACCCAGATACAGACAGATATTATCATTATAATCAACGCAAACAGCAAGATCTTCATTCCTAAGTGATGGAAGGTGGAAAAAATAGAGTCAAATCTATATAGTGCCTGGACTATGGTGAGGGACTATGCTGCTGTCCCCAAAATACTGAACCATCAGATCAGCATCCTCTATAGTAAACAGAATGAGATAAAGAGTAAAATCTTGAATCTGGAACCTGTTGCAAAGAACTAACCTTATGCACCAGGGGTGGGGAACTATATTCAGCCAGTGGGCTGGATCCTTTCTTCCCCCAACTTTGATAGCTGGGTTGGGGTGCCCACCTGTCATTCATATGACATAACTTGAAAGGGGATTGCCTCTGGAGTCTGTGGTTTCAATATAAACCATTTGAAAGTGGACTTCAAGGTGATGACAGTCACGCTTTTACCTGCCTTACTCCTGACATCACATCTAACACCAGGGTGGGACAGGTAGGCATGGTTTGAGGAAAATGTGCTCCACGCCCAATTAGGACCCCTGCGGGAACCAGAGATTCTCCATCCTGTTCTACACAGCCATATACTTGGCAGAAATTTTCCGAAACAAAGCAAGTAGTTTATTATGCAAACTCCTTGGAGATATATTTTATTAAGCTGTAATCTTGCGAAATAACAATAAATATTCACAATTCAAATGAGCTCATTCTTTCATCAACAATTACTTTAGCATTGGGGAGAAGATTTGTGTTCAGATCAATAGCTCTGCCAGGAGTACTCTCTCAGCTCCACAGTATGCCAACATCTTCATGGCTAACTTATAACAATGCTTTCTCAGCTCTTGTCCCTCAAAGCCTGATTAAATCTTCATCGTCAGGAGTCATGGGCAGAGGACACTTGAGCACAGGCTTCCTCAACCTCGGCCCTCCAGATGTTTTGAGACTACAATTCCCATCATCCCTGACCACTGGTCCTGCTAGCTAAGGATCATGGGAGTTGTAGGCCACAAACATCTGGAGGGCCGAGGCTGAGGAAGCCTGCTTGAGCAGTTCCACCAGACAGCAATAACTGTTGCCCTACCAACCAACCTGTGCCTAGACCAGACCATGCAAGTGGTTCACTTTCTGATGCTGCTGTGCAACTACATATAAACACCATTGTGTATTGGGAACTGACCAACTACAACACCTATTTTTATGCTTCCATGCAGAACTCACCATTGTCTACAATACCAGTGTGGTGTAGTGGTTAAGAGCGGTAGACTTGTAATCTGGGGAACCGGGTTCGCGTCTCCGCTCCTCCACATGCAGCTGCTGGGTGACCTTGGGCTGGTCACACTTCTTTGAAGGCTCTCAGCCCCACTCACCTCACAGAGTGTTTGTTGTGGGGGAGGAAGGGAAAGGAGATTGAGACTCCTTTGGGTAGTGATAAAGTGAGATATCAAATCCAAACTCTTCTTCTTCTTCTACAGCCAGGGCTTTTATTTTCCAGCCACAACTCGGCAGAAGTCAGTTCCAGCACCTCTTTGGTGGGCGCTATTGCCATTCTAAGGGAACAAGAGAGGTGTTCACGATTACCTCTTATTCTAGAAAAATAGCACTGTCCATAGCCAGGCCCATAGCCACATCTGATCAGACTCCTAGGACAGACGTAAGAATTTACACCAGGCATTCCTCAAACTAAAACTGCCATCTAGCAAAGTGGAAAACTTGGATCAAGAAGGCCAGACTGGTAACCAGGAGCAATCTACCGGAGGAGAGATCTGGAAGAGAAAACATTAGAACACCACTTGCGGTCACTTAGACTTCCCAGCTCAAACCATTCAAAGATATCATCAATGACCTGCAGTCCATCCTGGATAATGGTACATTCCCCCACCATGCCTTCAGTGGTAGGTGTATTACAGACAGCCCCCTACCCCAATGAAAACAGTCAACTGCAAGCAGTGGCTGGCCACCCAACAGAGAAACCGACACAGGGTCCAGACTCTGAATGGATGAATACCTTTGCTCTCTTTCGGAGCACTTGCCCTAAAAACCACTGAAATGCTTTTTTCGTTAGTCTTTTTAGCTTGACCCCAATAACTGATGTGCTTTCAACACCAAGGACATAACCTGAATGAAATGAATTTTTTCAACGTTGTGATTTATTTATTTTTTTAAAAAAATCTATAGCCACCTCTCATCATTTAAACACATTTTACAACATTTACAGCAAGTGAATACTGATAAATCTCATATTTAAGTCAAAGTGGGTTAGGGCCATGGGTGTGCTTTTATTTTATTTTATTTAGTTTTGCAAAGTGTTTTCAGAGTTAAGATGTTCTTTCTGGCGGAGTACAGCGACCTTGTTGCAAACAGGTTACATGCGGCTGGTTGTGAAAAACAGAAGAATCACAGTAATGGAAGGAAGGTGCTTTCTGAGCATCTGAAGCAACAACCTTTGCCACACTTTCATGATAAACCCAAATCAGTACAAAGCAAAACTAATGGACAGGCCTTCTTGTGACATTTTGTGCCTGATGTCCTTGAGGACAACATTATGCTTTTAAGTTTCAGTTCTGAAGGATGCATGTATGATTCAGAATATTTTATTTTCCTTTTGTAGATCCAATTATTTAACACATGCAGCTTCCATCAGTTTTATCCAAGTGCATCCTTATACGTATCTCAAATGCATAGGCATTTTGCATTTGTAGTTAGTGTTAAAGAAAACAACTTTCTGATGAAATCCATAGACTATTCAGAGGCTGTACAAACTGCCTAATTCATCTAACACCTGCAATTCCTAATTGGTATGGGCATTTTCCACCCGTGGATCAAGTTCAGATTTCATCTTTGGGTTAGTGAAGGATATACTCTCTGAGAGTTGCCTTCTCTGGGATCAAAACTCCATAAGACCTTGCAACTTTGAGGGCTTAGATCAAAAAATGCACTGTCAATCAAAACAAAACGCTCTTCCAAATACACAAAATCATTCATGTTCTTTGAATGAATCGCTTACTCTAATTTCAACGGTCAGAGGTGCATGTCATTGCTTACGTAGCCAAAACAGCACAGTATTCCCGTACGAGAGGGAGCTAATGACAGGTTTAGAATACCCCAATGTTTGCAGAAGTGAAAAAAAGATCCCCAAACTTTAAGGAGGGGGAATGGTTCAAAAACCGTCCAATGAGGATCGATCATGCCCAGCAGCCACAGAATACTGGCTGACTATTGGGGGGGCAGGGGATGAGGGTAATGAGAAACAAAGTGGGCAGGGAATAGACTGTAGCATCCTGGAATGTAGGCATGAGTGACTGGCTGAAACCCCAGACAGGTTGCAGGTCCCACTTGTTTTCAAGAACAGCTCTTGGCTCTAACGTGAGATGGTTGTGTAAAAAAAAAAAAAAACCCTAAACAAAAATAAATAAATAAACCCAGCTTCATTAATAATTAATGGAGCATCGATTAGCTTTGTCCAAGAAGCCTATGTTCTCCCAAGTGGCCAATTTGGAAGGAGACCAGCAAACATCATCCTGTGATGCTGGAAGATAGAACTGAAATTACTAGTAACCAGGTGCTGTGTGCTAAAGTCTTTCAAAGCAGGGACCACTAAATGATCTCAACTGCCAATCAGCAATTACACACAGCTACATGTGTGTCAAAGCTTCTTCTTCTTCTTTTTTACACCTTCAGCCAGGTCAGGGAAGGACACGTGGTAGAAAAGGGTTTTGCTTTTTGCTTTTTGACCCACGTGCAATGATCTCTGGCAGGCAAACAAGCCCCAATAAGAAGTAATGGCTCTCCGGCAATTTTATGCACATTTATTCCAACACACACACACACACACACACACACACACACACACACCCAGAGCACAGCTTCTCACCTTCACACATTGACATTAGTTCATCAATCTGAAACTTCGCCCCTCCTATAGCAGGAAGGACGCCAAACTCCCGCCTTTCCCCTCTTGCCCTTCCATTGCCCTCTGATCTTATCCAGTCGCCTAGAACAGGGATTGAGAGGCTGGCCTGCCCCCTCCCCACCTCCACTCAACACAGACTCAGACCTCTACTTATCTGCTGATTGCCTAGCAATGCTCAGGCTGCCTTCCAACTCCTCTTCTTGAGAGCTAACAGAGTCTTCCCTGGGAGCAGGGGTTGAACTGCCCTTTCTCAACTGTCAGCCAGCTCTCATCTGCAGAGTTGGTCCCCTGTTCATGTAGCTCACTTACTGAGTCTAACTCATCCCCTGCGCTCTTCCCCTGTGCTCTGCAATCTTCCTAGTCCCTGTTATTAATTATGATTGCCTCAAGCACCTTATTGATGCTCCTCTCCTACACTGTGTGAACATATCTAAGCCCGGAAGAAATATTCTAACCCACACTGGAGTGTTATATTTTAACACAGAGAAGGTGGGGATGGAACTCTTTTTTAAAAAAGAATTTTAATAAACTTTATTTATACACAATCACACAATTACACAGCAAAAAATTCCAACATTCCATTTTCCAAAAAGAAAAAGAAAAGAGAAAGAAAAAATAAAAAAACATAAAAGAGAATAAATTAGATAGATAAGTTATATCCTGTTTACAATGCAAGGGCCTGAAAGTTAAATCTATAAATACATTGTCCACATTGCTCAACATTACTATAGTTTCCTTGCATTGTTACTGTATACATATCATATGCCAAAAGAAAAGGAAAAAAGAAAGTCATGACTTCCACTTGCCACACAGCACTCTTACAATAAAATGAAACAGGGTTATATCATGAAGTACACCTCCATCAACACACAGAAGAAAGGGCATCATTGTACTGAAAAGAGGAATAGGGAAGACTTTCAATCGGCATTTAAAGGGGTATCTACCTAATGCACATCTTGCAAACAATGCACATACTGAAACGCAACCATCCTTTGAAATTTGCGCTTCTCTGAATTTTGCAGTGAGGTTCTCCATCCAAGTAATGTGTACAGAAATGCACATGCTAGAGAAAAGTGTGCATTAAAATGCATATGATAGTGAAAATAGCATAGTAAAATAGATTATATTAGGGGGAACTACTTTGCCAAAATGTGCTCATTAACAGAAATTTACACTGAAATACCAATGAATCTTCACGAGAATTTTAAAGCAAGTCCCCCAACGGATGTGGAAATTCAAGGAGCTTAATTTAACATTGGGGGAAAAACACCCCAAACTTAAAGACAAGACCAATTTCCTCCTTTCCTTTGTTCTTTCTTTGCCATCTGTGCATATAGTACACTGCTTGTGGCATGCCAGCATCCACAGGCTTCCTTAAATCCAGCCAAAATGGACACCCAAATCACTGCAAACAGCCCTCGACACTTCCAGCATCTGCGGTGTGAAGAAGGCATAACTCCGCTTTGTCAGAGATACAGCCCACAGTATGAATCATTAATTTAACATTGCCGCAAATACCTGAAAGCTGAGCAGGCTTTATGGCGATAATAAAGTGCCCAGCCCAACACATCGAATGTGAGCACTTCAGAGTACCCCTCTAATACTAAACTGGTAATTGTACCATTGCGCTCATTTATGAGGCTGTAATCCAGCTCTGCGAGTGGATAAACTACAAGGCTGGAGGCTGAGTAGTTTATCTTGACGAAGGAACCAGATTATTGCCGAGTAAAACAGCATGACCGGGCGGCTGCTGTTCTGCTCCTAGTGCCTTCTCAAAATCTTTAAAGGGTTGTTTTTCCATCTCTCTCCCGCCCGCCCCCCACACTCCCTGCTTCAACTAAGAATTAGGACAACCACAATCAGGCAAATCACAAATGCAGGTAGGCACACAAACTCTCACACACAAAGCAGCATTTCGAAAGGTGGCCTATCGCAATAGTACATTAGAGGCCTACCGTTTCCATCCAAACTTCAGGTAGAGCCTGTTACTTTGATAGCAAAGTGCTGCAAAGGGCGATCTCATTCTAGCTTTGCCCTGGAGTGGATGGAAAAGGGTCCTATGGATGTTTCATCCACTGCTAGTTTATGTCAATCAATCCCCCCTAAATGCCTTCTCTTTTTTTCATTCATCCTCCTTAAATAATATCCCCTTAAGCATTTTATCCACCTGCCTGCCATATTGTACAGTCAACACCCTTGCCCCTTAATTAATGAGGTGATTAGGCCTAATCAATGAGGCATTTACGGGCAACAGAACTGTTGCTAATTCATTCCTACCCTCACTGCCAGATGCAATCGTGGTGGATTGCCATCCCTCTGGAATCAAAATGGCAGAGAGCCATGGCTGTTGTAAATCATGTAGCAACTGTGTGTGTGTTTATTATGTATGTATGTATTTATCTGTATGTATGTGCAGTGCTTTTTTCTGAGGGTAAGCAGGGGTACGCATACCCCTAAACATTTTGTCAATCTAAGTTTGGTCTCATTGAGCATCAGTATTTCAATATGAGTAGGAAAATGAGAGTACCCCTACACATTTTTTTTAGAAAAAAAAAAGCACTGTATGAGGAGGGCTAATGTCACTTTGACAGCCATGGTAGATAGATGTTCAACAGGTGCAGATTCTTCTTCCATAGTACTAGGTAAAGGTAAAGGATCCCTGGATGGTTAAGTCCAGTCAAAGGTGACTACGGGGTGCAGCGCTCATCTCCACGTTCAGGCCAAGGGAGCCAGCATTTGTCCACAGACAATTTAATGTGGTCAACATGACTAAACCACTTCTGGCACAATGGGGCACCATGATGGAAGCCAGAGCACACAAAAAAGTTGTTTACCTTCCCACTGCAGTGGTACCTATTTATCTACTCACACTGGTATGCTTTTGAACTGCTAGGTTGGCAGGAGCTGGGACAGAGCAACGGGAGTTCTCCCCGTTGCACAGATTCGAACCACTGACCTTCTGCTCGGCAAGCCCAAGAGGCTCAGTAGTTTAGACCACAGCGCCACCCGCGTCCCTCCATAGTGCTACAAATGGAGAAAGAAGTGGTCAAGTCAGCTGGGGGTAGCAGCGTGGAAATAGGTTAATGTCAAAATCCACTCTTCTATTGTTTTAGATTTATGGAAAGGATGACTCATAATGAGAGCAAAAATGCCACGCAGCCTGAATTATTGTTGCTATATCACCAACTGCTTTGAAGGAATTCTCCATAGCTTCATCATCACTCTTAAGCTGCTGCCTGTGCTGTTTAAGACTTTGGTGATGTAAGGGGAGTAGGGAATTAGTCAATGACAGCCTTTTTCTCGTTTCTACCACTTTCATTTAATCTTTCAGTTTATTCAAATATATATCCTGTGTGAGATAGGCTGCTGGCGCACAAAGTTCTTGTAAGATCAGATGATGAACAGCCTCCTAAGATAAGTGTGCCCTATACATGGAGGTGGGAGGAAATGGTTTTATCCGGAAGTTTTTAATGTTTGATATTTTACTATGTTTTATATAAACTGTAAGCCGCCCAGAGTAGCTGGGGAAACCCAGCCAGATGGGTGGGTTATAAATATTATTGTTGTTGTTGTTATTATTATTACTTCCCTAGCTAGTGTTCCTTTCCTCAAGCTTGATAGTAAAAAACAAAATAAAAGGCATCGCATGACCAATCACCAATGGTTAGGCCAAATATGCAGGAAATGGATATTCGTCTATAACTATAAAACACACAGTGAGTGGATTCTAGAGGTCCTCTGAGTGATTCCTTACACTGTGCTACAGCTTTTTTATCTGGTCTTTCGCTCAAGTGACAGATGTATTTTTGTTGCAATTTTGTGTGATAAACGAAATTTTCCTTGACATGAATACAACACGTCTAGGATAGTCCTCTCCTGAATTACACTGTGCCTTAACAAAAGAAGACATAACCACAAAAACACAATAATTGCTCAATTTCACAATCAAAAGAAGAAGGCTGAACTACCCACACAACCACTCAGTTCTGTGGAACAATGAAAATTAACTAACTCTCTTGTAACTTGAATGCCTTCTGCCTGTGTGCTAGTGAAATAGCATTTTGGCTTCATTGTGGCCCACTTCTTCTTCTTTGATTACCAAAGAGTCAGAAAAACCAGAAAACAGGGACTGAGGAAGTGGGCAGCCCATATGGTAAACACTAGAGCTTGTGTGCCAGATCCAGCTAAATCACAGGTACCAAACTGAATCTGGCTAATTCAGCCTGAGCTGGGTTTTAGCAAGACCAGGTTGAAGAAGACCTGGATTGCCCTGGGTTAGATCAGGTCCATCTGGAGCAATCCAGGGCTGTCAAAAGGGGAAGGCAGTCTGGCAGCAAGGAGAAGGCAAGCTCCTCTCCCCACTCCTGACCACATGTTTAATCCAGATTTTAAACCATGATTAAACATATGATCGGGGGACTAGCTGCATGACTGTGCAAGACCCCAACATTGGTTTGGGGGCACAGAAGCAGCTCAAGTTGGCCTTGGATCATCTCAAGCACCAGCTTGGACCCTAAAATGGTTTGGGGTGTGGCATGCACAGTCCTAGTAAACATAACCCTGGAGGTTTCACCTATACTCATGCAAAAAGACTCACACAGGTCCAGATTCTGGAGAAGGATGGTTGGACATGAGGCTTTCAGTACCATGGACAGATCACTGTGATTAAATAACTTTTTCCAATGGTTTTCCAATAATTTTTCCAATAACTATATCCAAATGGTGCCTTATATCCCTCTTTTACCTTCCAGGGCTATCACTCGCCCTAACCCATCACCACCATACTGCTGACTGAAGCACAAAACCAATCCCAGGGCTGACACTCATGAATCTGTAGGCCTGAAGCCAAGGCTTGATTTACCTAAGGAGCCAAGCACTTCTCAACACTGTATTGGAAGCATGCCTAGTGATGATGATGATAATAATAATAATAATAATAATAATAATAATAATAATAATAATTTATTATTTGTACCCCGCTCATCTGGCTGGGTCCCCCCAGCCACTCTGGGTGGCCTCCAACAGATATTAAAATACATTAAAATATCACAGGTTGAAAGTTTCCCTAAACAGAGCTGCCTTCAGGTATTTTCTGAATGTCAGATAGTTGTTTATCGCTTTGACCTCTGATGGGAGGGTGTTCCACAGGGCGGGCGCCACTACCGAGAAGGCCGTCTGCCTGGTTCCCTGTAGCTTCACTTCTTGCAGTGAGGGAACTGCCAGAAGGCCCTCGGCGCTGGATCTCAGTGTCCGGGCTGAACGATGGGGGTGGAGACGCTCCTTCAGGTATACAGGACCGAGGCCGTTCAGGGCTTTAAAGGCCAGCACCAACACTTTGAATTGTGCTCGGAAACATACAGAAGGGCTGTTTCTCTAAGAAGCCATTATCCTCAGATGTGAAAGGGACAGGGGAAGCCTGGAAGGAAGCATTTTTAAGTGAAGGCATAATGAGGATTGAGGGATTGTTAAAGACACAGCCAATCTCCATCTTTTGTTGGAGCAAGGTTCTGACTTTGAGGTCCCTTTTGCAGTTCTAGCCTTCCCTGATAAGTATCCTTTTGTTGCCAGTGGGCATCTTCTTGGGGTCAGGACAGGTCAACAGTTTCCTTGCTTTAGAATCTGTTTGGCCTGAACTTATGGAGCAACAAAAACGACCAATTAGATGCCTCAAACATCATTCAGCACACACATTTCCTTCATCCTCACAGGCTTTGTATTTTTAATGGCGTGCAGAGTGATGCGTGTGTTTCAAGACATCCCAAAGTTTCACCATTTCCAGGATTGGACTATCAACCTCTTTTAAATGCATCGACATTTTCTGGGAACTATCCAAATATTTTTCTTAATCGGGAGTTGCTAATTAAGAGCCTGACAAAGTTTAAGTGATGTTAAGATTGTTTTTCCCCCAACACTTACCACTTTGCACTAAATTGAATTTAATTTATCATTTCATTGTCCATCCTTCTAGTATCATAATTGCCTCTCCCAAATGCCTTACAGAGAGTTATCTTAAATTATTTGTATCATTTGGTAAGTGTGCTGCTTCATTGTTCACTTCTTTTCTTAGCCAAGCAAGCAATAACCAGCTCTTTTAAAGCCTGTCGTCGAACGATTGGAACACCTTGCCGCTCATTTTTCTCTACTGAGAGAACTGGCTGCCATAGCCTCACATAGCTCTGTGAGGGGAATAGGGGTCTCTTAGTACCCTTAAGAAGCAAGAGCTCCCAGAATCCTTTGAGGGAAGCTGTGACTATTTAAAGTGGTATCATAATCCTTTAAAATGTATGGTGTGCACGTGTCCTGAGATCCTCCGCCACTCTTTAGACTGGGGTGGAGAAGCACAGGCCAAGGGGCTGAATATGTCCCTTCTGTCTATCCCCCAGGATCATCACAGGGCCACATCCCTTTTACCAAGCCACGCCTCTCAACAGCTTCACTCCACACCTTCCTTGGGGGCTTTTGCCTGACTAGAATGTGCCCCTGATGTGTGACAATGCCTCTTGCTTGCCTCACTAGAAGAAGAGTTTGGATTTGATATCCCGCTTTATCACTACCCTAAGGAGTCTCAAAGCAGCTAACATTCTCCTTTCCCTTCCTCCCCCACAGCAAACACTCTGTGAGGTGAGTGAGGCTGAGAGACTTCAGAGAAGTGTGACTAGCCCAATGTCACCCAGCCGCTGCATGTGGGGGAGCAGAGACGCGAAACCAGTTCACCAGATTATGAGTCCACCGCTCTTAACCACTACACCACACTGGCTCTCGAGGTAGGAGTGTTTGTATGGATGTGTGCGTGTGTAATCCTCTGGTGTTTATACAGCAGGAATGTGGCCTACAGCACATGAGTGAAATTCACATCTATTGTTCCATCCAATTTTGCCTCTGGCCTTGCCCATAATTTGCATGTGCCCTACCCCACATTCGTTGCCCATGATAAAATGCACTCCCTTGTATCAACATGGTTTCCCACCCAGATGAAGATGGTGCTATATGGGCCTGCATGGTGCCAAAGCCCCTAATACCTCACCCCACTCCCTCCCAGTGAGCACCAGTGGCTCCACTGTCAGGAAATTGGATGCACAACACTGCCCCCTCCATGCTGACCACTAGCTCAACTGTTATTGTACAGAGGCCATAGCGTACGTCCTTGAATGGAGCGTGTGAACATGCCTAAGGAAATTAATGTAAGAAACATTATTGCTGCTACTACTGAGTTGCCATGTTGCTCTGGATGTACATGTTAGTATTTCACGCCTCCTATGCTGCAGATGAGATTGGTGTGAATCACATGCCTGTCCGGGAAGAGTGTGGGAACGGAAGACAGTCTTATCTCTTCCACTGTATGTACTATTGTACTATACTTTTGCTTTTACTTCTTCCTGTTCTTCTCTTGGAGCTGGAGAGAGAAGACGCCATGAATCCTTTGTCTGTACATAGTGTGTAAATAAATATGTAGATTAGCTCTACGATGTCTCGCGCTTCTTGCTGTGTAATGCTAGAAGATTAGTGTACGTATATAATTCAATATATGTCGCTGAAGCGCACTGGAGAAGAAGGGAAATGCCTTTTCCAGAGCTGCGCATACCGGAGGACGCTCAGAGTTCGGGGGCTGCAGCGGCACCCCAGGGTGTTTTCCAACAGTACATGTGCAAGAGAATAGAGTCCCGAGGATGCACACATATGGAGCGAACCTCATGGCGGTATGTGAAACGGCACACTCAGCTTGGCTCAGTTCCTTGGCTCTTTAGTGCTCTGCATGGGCTAGACAGTTTGAGTGGGGAGCAAAAATTCTCAATTTTATTTTTTTATTTTTTTTGCATTTTAAAAAAATCTGCCAGCCATCAAACTGGCTTTGGGGTGGTGGTGGTGGTGAACGTGACAACCCTATTCTCAAATGAATTCACCAGAAATAAAGCCATCAAATGGATAGAACCCATCTTATGTTAAAACTGTAAGGTCTGTGGTGTGCAGTCAGTGGATTAGGGGGGCTAGCCTAGTCCCCTAATAGTTTCCCTGCCATCTCCTTCCCAAAGCCTGAAAAGCTCCTTCCTGGCTCAAGGAGGGAAGTGTGATGCTCATGTGGACAACACCCTCTGGCACCTCTGGCCCTAACACTTTCCCTACAAAAAAGGTCACCACACACCACTGCATAAGGTTAATTTCGACCTGATGCCCATTAGTCATTAGGTTCCTTACATCTAATCAACAGATTTTATCTTGGAGAAGTCTAGAGGAGGAGGAGGAGGAGGAGGAGGAGGAGGAGGAGGAGGAGGAGGAGGAGGAAGAGGAAGAGGAAGAGGAGGAGGAGGAGGAGGAGGAGGAGGAAGAGGAGGAGGAGGAAGAGGAAGAGGAAGAGGAAGAGGAAGAGAAAGAGGAAGAGGAGGCGGAGGAGGAGGAGGAAGAAGAAGCAGAAGCAGAAGCAGAAGCAGAAGCAGAAGCAGAAGCAGAAGCAGAAGCAGAAGAAGAAGAAGAAGAAGAAGAAGAAGAAGAAGAAGAAGAAGAAGCTGACCAATAGCTAGCAATGTTCCTGGGCCTACCTAGGATTCTTTTGTCACATTCTGGCTTCTTCCCTACATGCATTATAAAAATGCAATTATGGAAATATAATTTTAGAAGCCATCTTAAAGTAGAAATAAAATAAAATATAGAAATAAAAATATCCAATAAGGTACTTTGTGTAAAACATTGCCTCTCCCTTAGTTGAATTTTTGGAGTGCACTCCAATATCAGTTCTCATTTTCTTTCAGCTATGTTGAAGAGGCCCAGTTTTTTCCATCTCATCTCCAGACGGCTCTGCTGATTGTAATTTTTTTTTTCCTAGGATGGAGTGAATGATATAATAAATGATTTAATCCTGTGAGCCACTGCATTGGCAATCATATTCCCGAATCAAACATAAGAACTGCAGCACCAATGTATAACTCTGCAGTAGTGGGACTAGGTAATTTTGGAGGGCCTTCTTTTGATGGTAAAGGTAAAGGTAAAGGGACCCCTGACCATTAGGTCCAGTCGCGAACGACTCTGGGGTTGCAGCGCTCATTTCGCATTATTGGACAAGGGAGCCGGCGTACAGCTTCCGGGTCATGTGACCAGCATGACTAAGCAGCTTCTGGCGAACCAGAGCAGCGCATGGAAACGCCGTTTACCTTCCCGCCGGAGTGGTACCTATTTATCTACTTGCACTTTGGCATGTTTTCGAACTGCTAGGTTGGCAGGAGCAGGGACCGAGCAACAGGAGCTCACCCCGTCGCGGGGATTCGAACTGCTGACCTTCTGATCGGCAAGCCCTAGGCTCTGTGGTTTAGATGGTAGAGTGTATTATATATAACTTATCTCAAAATGTGGTAATCGGTTAGAGACAATCGCTCCTGGACTTCTGCCCTAAACTCCTGCCTTGACAGCACCATTGGTATACCCGACTAATGGTGTTCCACCAGGGATGAGCAAAGCCTATCTAAGATGATGGTGAGCAATAGTTCTCCAGCAGCAATAGAAACTGAGTAAGTTTGGATTTTAATGTGAACCTTCCTGATTTGCACTTTCTGAAACAATATGCAAACCAAAACACAGAACCTTTGAAATTCATAATTATTTGCATTTTCTTGTGCACACTTTATGTCTAATATAAAGTGCTGCTTGACCTTTAGGCGTAGACTTTGCTAAGTCTGTAGTCAGGAGGATTTCCATGACTGACAGCCATTTAAAATTACGCTCTTTGTGCTCTTACAATTGAACCCGATTCAGAGGGTGACAACAGGCAAAAGCAGTGGGACTTTTGCTGGATTGCGACTATATCACCAGCTGACAACTCCGAGTTTAGATGATATACATCCAAGTGGAATTCTCACCCCATTTAGGAATGCTAAATTAATTGACCCTGCTCCTTGAAAAGCTAACTTTTATCATCTTTGGGGAAACTAACCCTGTGAACCTAAACTCATTTACTGCCAAGTTAAAGGGCTCTGGATCATAGCCCAAGGCTTTCAAGGAAGTTGTCTCATCCAACTGTTTCCCACAGAATCATAACCCAAAACATCAAGGACTCGTGGTTGTCATACTAGAAACGCACAATGTGATGATTTATCTCCAGGATCATTAGATAAAAGCCACATTTCCACTCTTCACATATTTGGCACACACTTGTTTTTACCATTTCAGTCTTTAATTAAGCCAATTCCTTTTAACAGTATTTTTTAATTTTTTTTAAGGCCAGTAAATCCTTGCACTGTCAATGGCAAGTGGCTGGGTCTAAAATAAAAGTGCTGCCATTCCTCTCTGCCCCCGTGCCTCTTTGTACGTCATCTTCTTTCCATTTCAGAATGTTCTGTATTTTGCCTCCATGTTCTGCTGTGTCAGGGCCTATCCTGTCAATCACATCCTGTTACACATTATGCAACATAGATACTCTAAACCGGCACATTTTTATGACTGTCATTTTATATTTCATGACAGTTGTCTCCTCAAAAAGTTTGGAAAGGACGTGGGGCTTGGGAGAGCTCTGGCATCATAGGCCAATGCTGAGGTAAAGAGAACATTCTGGTGTCTTTCCATTAATTAACACAAAATCCACAGCTCCAGGTTCCGTAAGCCTCCTTTGAGATTTGTCGGAAAGAAGCCAGTAGTATATTAAATCTTTGAAACCACAACAATAATTAAGAAGTCTGAATGCCAATTGTTGTTCATCTTCAAGCCACTGGTTATGTTTCATTCCAAGCAAATCCTGAAGGGTCTTCAGAATTCTTTCTTGGTTCGTCTTTGGCTAACGTTTCAATGAGATAGTAAAACTTTATCTGGGCTGTACCAAGGGCTTTTTTGAACTCACTGGAACTCCATTCCCAGACAGAGCCAGGATTCTGCCATCATTAGTGGTGTTGGGGTGGGAATCACTGAAGCATCTGAGAAAACCCAGATGTATGGCAACCCATGTCTGCAGTATAGGTTTAGGCGATTATCTATTACTATTATTTTGTTGAGATTTTGGAAAAAAGCTCAACTTTTGTGTCCGGATTTAAACTTTTTGAAATATGGCAACCCTAGGCACCTCTCAGGTGGGCGCCATTGCCATTATAAGAGAACAATGCAGGTATTCACGGCGAGTTCCAGCACCTCTTTTTCAAGAAAAATAGCACTGGCTGTACCTCTTTAGACTACAAGATGCTCATATGTACTTTCATACAAAACAGTCCCTTCACATTGAAAACTAAAAGGATAGGGTGTGATTATAGCCTAGGTGATAGTTGCTCCCCAAATGGCTAGGTTTGAAGATGTAGGGATTATTAGTTCAGAAAAAAATGTGAGCAATAGGGACATGACGGAGGTATATAAAATTATGCACGGCAGGCGTGCCAACTTGGATAAAATATTGTGGGACCGGGTAAACGCCGCCCTGCATAACTGATCACATAATGCAGCACACATGCCATTTGAATGGTATCAACTGGGGAGGGGGCTGGGCCCCTCAAATATTTTAGGGGGAGGGCAAAGGGATCTCAGCCCCTAGGAGCTGGCTCCTATGATGCACAGTATGGAGAAAATGAATAAGGGAGAGTTTATCCGAACCCAAGGCCATCCATGGATGCTGGAAGATTCAGGACTGACAAAATAAATTACTTCATCCTGCAGAGCATAAACGATGGAATGCACTCCCAGAAGACGTCATGTCAACTACCAGTGTGGATACTTTTGCAAGAGGATTAGACAAATTGATGGACGATAAGGCTGTTTTCTTCCTCCACTGTGAGCGGCAGTATGTCTCTGAATACCAGTTGATAGCAATCACAATTAGGTCAGTGCTCTTGCACTCAGATTCTGCTTGCAGACTTCCCATTGGTATTTTATTGGCCATTGAGTGAACAGGATGTAGGTTTAGACAGACCTTTGGCCAGATACATCAGGACACTCCAGATACTCTTTTCCCGCTTCTTCTTCTTTTTAAGTGGAGAACATTTAATTGTGCAAGACCACCCCTTTGCTCTGAAGTGGTACAACCCAGGCACACTTTTGCCACCTTGGTGAGAGCCAGACTTCGAGAAGTTATTTAGATTTCTGTTGTCTCCCTTGGGAAAAAAACCCAAGACAGAATCGACGGGAAAAGGCAATGCTGAAAAATCTGATTAAGTACAAACCAAGCACTGCTCCCCTCAATATGAAAAGAAAATTGTATAAAAGTCATGTAAAGACAATTGCACAATAAGACAGGTAACACTGTGAAAACCTTCTGTGGAGACTCCCCCCCTCCATCTTCCACTCAGATAAGGCAATGGGAACATAATCATATATTATCAGGTTTAATTATTTGTTTTATCCTCTCCCTTTATCTCTATTCTCTTTCTAAAAGGTGAGCTTCTGTTTCATCCTGATCCCTTTGTCGGAATATTTTATAAAGCCATCAAATAGCAGCATGTGCTTTCACGACTAATAATTTAGATTAAACGAGCCACTGTATCCCCCCCTCCCTCCAATAACATAACACTTGAAACTTTGCCATGGTGGAGATGATCTGGCAGGCAACCAATGCTCAACATAAGGCTATCCAAAAAGAAAGAAAGATGACCAGGCAGGTTAAAGAAGAAGAATCTGAGATTTAATTGTGTTGCTTCCATTGGGGTTTTTAGTTCCAAGACCCCTTCACACATATAAAATCAAAAAGCGCACACAGACCAGAGAAAGAGTCCATTCCCCCCTAGGTGTGATCACATACCTCCAAGGGTGATCTGTAAATGAATTAAGAAACATGAGCAGGTCAAACAGGTTGGTCTTTCTCACCTAATTGGTACCCTGCCAGGAAGGAAATTACTCCTTAGGTAGGAAATATCTCCACAATTTTCCATGCTTCACATAGCTGATCACATAGCCCTCATTCAAGATCTGAATGGACTGACGTGAACTTGTGAGCTCACCCCAACCCCTCGGCACTGATACATCTGCCAGCTCTGCAATGGACTGGATGAAAGCCAGTCAACTGGGACCCAATCCAGAAAAGGCAGAGGTGCTGTTAGGGGGTGGCTGGTCTCCCCCCTCTCAAGTGGTGTTTGATCTGTTTTGCAGAGATTAGACTAATTCACAGGGAACAGACTAATACTTAGTGGATGGTCTTAGAACAGTTGCTTAAAACACAGGTGGCTCAGAGAACCTTTTGCTAGCTTGGGTAGATGTACCAACTATAATGGTAAGCCCATAGCTCCATGATAGAGCCTCTGCTTTGTAGGCAGAAGGTCCCAGATTCAGTTCCTGTCAGGAGTCCCAGTTCCCAGCTTGATAACACAGCAAGCGTGGTTAATTAAAAAGGAAGATTTATTGCAAAAAACAAACAGAGTTCTCCGGACGGCTCTAACATGCCGCCAGTCTCCACCCCCATCATTCTGCCCGGACACTGAGGTCCAGTGCCGAGGGCCTTCTGGCGGTTCCCTCACTACGAGAAGCCAAGTTACAGGGAACCAGGCAGGGGGCCTTCTCGGTAGTGGCACCCGTCCTGTGGAATGCCCTCCCACCAGATGTCAAAGAGAACAACAACTACCAGACCTTTAGAAGACATCTGAAGGCAGCCCTGTTTAGGGAGGCTTTTAATGTTTAATAGATTATTGTATTTTAATGTTCTGTTGGAAGCCGCCCAGAGTGGCGGGGGAAACCCAGCCAGGTGGGCGGGGTATAAATAATAAATTATTATTATTATTATTATTATTATTAATCATGATGACCCTTCTGACTCCTTCCTGTTACGACAGAAGATATTGAACTCACGAACCCTCATTCTCTTGATTTTCTTCCTGTCTAACAGCCCTCCCCTTCACCTATTCGCCACACTTATTGGCTTAGCTCCAGTCTCCTCCTTTTCTGACAGACTACCCATGTGTCTGTTTGCTCCTGTTTGAACCTCCTGAGAGCTTTGGCTGAGTTCCCGCCCGTGCGCAACTGTTTCCTTATCTGTTGGCATTCCAAGGGGTGGGGAAGTTGGCACGAGTCAATGCTCATCCTGCCTGGCAGTTAAGCCTCTCTGGTCCTGGCAGCAACCCTTCCCTGGGAGCTGGCTCATTCATGACAGTTCCCATCAGGGACTGTCCCCTGCCTGAAACCCTGGAGATCTGCTGCCAGTTAGCATAGACAATATTGAGCTAAATGGACCAATAGTCTGACTTAAGGGCCACCTTCTCTCATATATACCCACCTGGTCTTCAGGTTGACCTGCCAAAGAAAGTGAGTCAGATGGTCCCTAGGAAGTGGCTCCCTGTTCATGGAAATCCCTCCCTCAGAGAGGCTTGCCTGTCACCTACCTGATGGCTCCATCAGTTCCAGATGAAGACCTTCTCATTCCGAACTAATGACAGGAGTAGGAGAGCCCAACTCTCACTGTTAAGGAAGCGTATGAGGAGGGGGCAGCACTCAGCCCCCATGACACCTGACAGCTTAGTCACTGCTTTCTACTGGGAAGCAGAGAGAGAGGGATGAGGAGGCACCACACCAATATCCCTGTCACTTTGCACGTCCTCTTCTCTTTTCAAGTAAGCAGCAGTGACTCAGCTGCTGGGAAGTCAAGTGAGTACCACCACCCCGTCAAGCCACCTACTACTGATCACGTGGGAAGGGGGTCAATCCCTCTTCGCACCACTATGAGCCCATTAACACCAATGGAACCTTTTTTCCTAAGTCTCATAGCACCACAGGGGAGCCTGATCTCCTTTCCAGATAACCTTCTCCTTCCTGTGCTTTCCCTTCACCATGAAAATGGTCCCCCAACCCATAGTTAGTTACGGAAAACCAAGGTTAAGTTAAGGAATCTTACCTTATTGGTGTATTAAGTGCACATCTACTTTGGCCCTCAGTGTGCGGATTTCTGATAATCTCAGACACTTGGTGTATGGAAATTCCACTGTCATCTGCATTCAGTGATGCAGCTCCCTTCCTTTTCTAAGCACCTTCTCCAAACCTGCCCTTTTGGCATGCCTTAGAAGTCACCCTAGCTCCAGCTACCTTTCTACTTAAATTCAATCAGCGTTTTTATCTTATCGCATCCCCTTAGCTTACTAGGGCACCATCCAGCATTAGCATTTCCTCTTGTAGTTCAAGCGACAGCTTGGAAGAGGAGTTTATTATCTAGTGCATCCAGCAAAAAAAGGTACAAAAAGCACCCAAGAGAAGAAAGGACGTGGAGCACGCAGAGAGAGTGGTGTTGCATGCTCCTCACTTCCCAGGGTGCTTCTTGGGTGCAATTTCCTTTGGATGAGAGAGCACTGGAAACGTATGGTTCCTGCGCAATGTTCGCTTTAGTTGCAAATATACAAAGGAAGCCTGTTTGGAGGCAGACGGCATGCACTCCTATCAGGCAGAGGATCCATTGCTCCTGGGCTGCATGAACACCATTTCCCAGCCTCCTTAAGAAACTGCAGTTCCCAGGATTCATTGGAGGGAATGATATACAGAGCCCATATCCCTAGAGAGAGGATCTGCCCCCCAGAGATGACCCAGACCAGGCATTTCATTGCTCCCCTTCTCTCTGGCCCCATCTGTGCTCTACATTTAAGGCAGCATCAGTATCATTGTAAACTCAGTGGCATAGGAAGCGGGTACGGTGGGTGCGGGTTGCCCCGGGTGTCATCACTGAGGGGGGTGACACAATGACAAAAATATGTTTGTTTGGTTTTTTAAAAAAATTGGGCTCATGACACTTTTTTGGGGGGGAACCACATTTTTCTGTGTATAACGCCCCCGTGTATGACACCCCCTATTTTGGGGGACTCCAAATTAAGAAAATGGGGGGAGATTGCCCAGAATTGTTGAGCTTTTTTAAAGGGGGGTTGCCGAAAATTGCTCACCCGCCTGACCTACGCTGCCACTTTTGCACGTGTCGCTAAAGTCGCCAATCGTCTGTCCCCTCACTGGCAGAAGCCACCAATCACTCACCCAATTGCCGCAGTGACAGCCAATCAAGACCAGCCATTGCCACATCCACCAATAACACACCACTGACAATCTCAGGCTCGCAACAGCAACCAATCCCACGTACCCCTTATGCATCTGTGTATAAGACGACCCCCAATTTTGAACATAATTTTAACTTAAAAAAACACCCTTGTCTTATACATGGAAAAGTACAGTAACTCCCTCACCCACCGCATCCCCCTTCCTATGCCACTGGTAGCTAGGCGAGGCGGGGGGAACTGGGCGCCACACCACGGGGCCCGCAGTGTGCCTCAGTCACGTGTCTCTCCTGAGGGGGAGGTGGCGGGTGGACTGCCTGCAAGCTCCGCGCTGCTTTTTCAAGCAGTGTGGGACTTGTGTCTGCCCACCGCCTCAGCCACCCTACAGCTGAGGGGGAGGCTGCGGAGAGGCTCCACGCAGCGTGCCCTGCCTTGGCTCGCCCCGTGCCCATGGGCAGCTCACCCCGCCCCCCGCTGCAGGATGCACATGCCACTCTAGGCACCCGAGCGGCTAGCTATGCTGCTGTGTAAACTGCCACGGCACCCCCCAAGGAACCCTGAGAACTGTCGTTTGTGAAGGGTGCTGAGTGTTGTTAGCAAGACCCCCTATTCCCTTCACACAGCTACAGTTCTCAGAGCGGTTTCACAATCAATTCCTCTTCTCAGGGAACCCTGGAAATTGCAGCTTTGCAAGGGAAAGTGCATCAAATGCATCTCTTGGTGAAAGTAACATCAAAAACTGCATTGTACTGGAGGGGGGGATGCTTGCAAAAATGAGTATATTAGGTAAGACCACATAGAAAAGCAAGTTGAAACAAAATTTAAAAAAAATCTTTCTAGTAGCACCTTAGAGACCAACTAAGTTAAAACTTAGTTGGTCTCTACGGTGCTACTGGAAGGAATTTTTTTATTTTGTTTCGACTACGGCAGACCAACACGGCTACCTACCTGTAACTAGAAAAGCAAGTATATTAGGAAAAGTGCTCACTATAATACTGATGGGTTTTTTGTAAGGATTTTTATAAAAAGAAAAATTGCAAACTGAAGTGGAAAGAATACTGTATTTAATATTGGGAGGGAAAAACAAAGTAACAGATACACCCTCCAGCTAGTGATGGATGTATCACCTCCCCCAAGTTCCAATGGACATCTCATTCTAACTTAGCAAAAGATTGGCAGCTATATCCCAATCATTACCTCTCATCAGCATTCCATGAACCAGCAATGAGCTTAAGAAAGGCATGGTCCCAGAAGCCTTAACAGTGGATTCGTTTAGGTGGATGGGGGACAGCCTAACATACTTGCAGAAATCAATTGATAGAAGAACCAACACATCTAGCAGTGACTCCGTAGGGAGCTGCTTGGGAAACCCAAAGAGCACAGCAATTTAGGCCAGGATCAGGAACAATGTAACTCACTTGCAAAAATCAATGGGGGTATGAGAAGCAATCATAATGCAGAAGATACAAGGCGTACCCTCCAACATTTCTCCGATGAAAATAGGGGCATCCCATTCCAGAATGGTCATTTTACTATTTATACCCCACACATCTTAATTCTCTGCAGCCAGAGGAACCAGAGACCAAATTGCAAACATGTGCTGGATTATGGAGAAAGCTAGAGAGTTCCAGAAAAACATCTACTTCTGCTTCATTGACTACGCAAAAGCATTTGACTGTGTCGACCACAGCAAACTATGGCAAGTTCTTAAAGAAATGGGAGTGCCTGATCACCTCATCTGTCTCCTGAGAAATTTCTATGTGGGACAAGAAGCTACAGTTAGAACTGGATATGGAACAACTGATTGGTTCAAAATTGGGAAAGGAGTACGACAAGGCTGTATATTGTCTCCCTGCTTATTTAACTTATATGCAGAATTCATCGTGCAAAAGGCTGGACTGGATGAATCCCAAGCCGGAATTAAGATTGCCGGAAGAAATATCAACAACCTCAGATATGCTGATGACACAACCTTGATGGTAGAAAGTGAGGAGGAATTAAAGAACCTTTTAATGAGGGTGAAAGAGGAGAGTGCAAAATATGGTCTGAAGCTCAACATCAAAAAAAACTAAGATCATGGCCACTGGTCCCATCACCTCCTGGCAAATAGAAGGGGAAGAAATGGAGGCAGTGAGTGATTTTACTTTCTTGGGTTCCATGATCACTTCAGATGGTGACAGCAGTCACGAAATTAAAAGATGCCTGCTTCTTGGGAGAAAAGCAATGACAAACCTAGACAGCATCTTAAAAAGCAGAGACATCACCTTGCCGACAAAGGTCTGTATAGTTAAAGATATGGATTTCCCAGTAGTGATGTATGGAAGTGAGAGCTGGACCATAAAGAAGGCTGATCGCCGAAGAATTGATGCTTTTGAATTAAGGTGCTGGAGGAGACTCTTGAGAGTCCCATGGACTGCAAGAAGATCAAACCTATCCATTCTGAAGGAAATCAGCCCTGAGTGCTCTCTGGAAGGACAGATCCTGAAGCTGAGGCTCCAATACTTTGGCCACCTCATGAGAAGAGAAGACTCACTGGAAAAGACCCTGATGCTGGGAAAGATGGAGGGCACAAGGAGAAGGGAACGACAGAGGCCGAGATGGTTGGACAGTGTTCTCAAAGCTACCTACATGAGTCTGACCAAACTGCGGGAGGCAGTGGAAGACAGGAGTGCCTGGCGTGCTCTGGTCCATTGGGTCACGAAGAGTCGGACACGACTAAATGACTAAACAACAACATCTTAATTGGGTTGCCCCAGCCACTCTGGGCAGCTTCCAAAAATATATATATAAACATAATAAAACATCAAACATTAACAAAACTTCCCTATACAGGATTGCAGGGAGTGGGTGGCGCTGTGGTTTAAACCACTGAGCCTCTTGGGCTTGCCGATCGGAAAGTCGGTGGTTTGAATCTGTGCGACCGTGGTGAATTCCCATTGCATTGTCCCAGTTCCTGCCAACCTAACAGTTTGAAAGCACGCCAATGCAAGTAGATAAATAGGTACCACTGCGACGGGAAGGTAAAAGGCATTTCTGTGTGCTCTGGCTTCCATCACAGTGTTCCGTTGCACCAGAAGCGGTTTAGTCCTGCTGGCCACATGAACCAGAAAGCTGTCTGCGGACAAACGCTGGCTCCCTTGGCCTGAAAGCGGAGATATGTGCCGCACCCAATAGTTGCCTTTGACTGGACTTAACTGTCCGGGGGTCCTTTACCTTTACCTCTTACCGGATTGCCTTCAGACGGCTCGGGGGTTGGATAACTCCATATGCTCCAACATTTCTCCAATGAAAATAGGGACATCCTAAGGAAAAGTGGGACATTCTGGGATCAAATCAGAAACCGGGACGGCTTCTGTAAACCAGGGATGTCCCTGGAAAATAGGGACACTTGGAGGGTCTGTCCTCCTTTCGGTAAGCAGCATGCATTTTCTTTCTTTCTTTCTTTCTTTCTTTCTTTCTTTCTTTCTTTCTTTCTTTCTTTTTCTTCTTTTTGTACTAAGACAGTCTTCTGTGAGAAGGTTAGAATAATGCTCTCTCACCCTGCTAATCTCAAATCTTTCAAAGAACACAGCCAATTATTTTGTATACATATTCCTTGGCTTATTAATGTTGAAAGGTGTTTTATTATCCTTTGATACTTAAAAATGCTGTTCTTTTGAAAAATTAGGAACACAGGCATGCTTAAAACTCATGGTGGTGGTTTTCTTTTCTTTTTTTTAAGAAAAAGGAAATATTTTAAAGTTACATCTCCTTTTATCATAAAAAATCCAAATTGCCTTTTTTGCCTTTCATTGTCTTAAAGAGGGGGGGGGGACTTTAAAATAAAAGCAAAGACAGGCCAGTTAATTGTATTTCAGGTTGTAGTTAATTGCCCAGCCAGTTCACAGATCTCTGTGTACAATAGCAAGTTGTTCCCATTATTGTGTGGACAAGAATCTGCACAGGGATTTTTGCCGGTCAAAGAGTAGGAGTTGCAGCTATTAATAAGGTGGCAGGTAAGAAAACAGCAACAAGCAATATATAGGGTGCTCACTAAAAACCTCAGCTCAAAATTATATAAGACTATAGGGACTTTTATTGTCAGGCTCCTGTGTTGTTCTTTTTCCCATTTCATTATCAGGTATTTTAAGGTTCTGTAAGAAAGGCTGAACTGAAGATCTCTGTGTGGCACTGTAAAAGTGAGGCTATTTTTAATGCTGCAAATTAAATTGCTTCAGCGTCGCTGGTGAAATAAGGACTGAAGTGAGTGGCGGGTGCCGCTTTATTGATTCACTTAAAAAGAATAATAGAATCTAAGGTTGCCATATTTCAAAAAGTGAAAATCCGGACTTTGGGGCTTCTTTCTTTCTTTCTTTCTTTCTTTCTTTCTTTCTTTCTGGCCAAAGTTGTTCAGCTTTTTCTGTGAAACGTCAAGAAGAAAAATGTACATTCGCAAAATAATCTAAATTTCTGACATGGGCTGCCATAAGCTTGGGTTTCCCCAGACATTTTACAGGATTTTCATAAGTTCCACCCAAATGCTATTTCCAAAGGACCCCAAGAGTTATTTAGTCCAACCCCTGCAATGCAGGAATATGACACGGATTCTGCACCTTTTGTTGGATAAAGGAATAAAAAGAAATAGGATGTCAGCTTTGCTCCTTTAACCGAATGACCAAAAAGGGGGTTTGATCGGGCCTGGCGAGTGGAATGGAAGTTATGAAAGCGACCAACCTTGTTTGATCAGCTCCCCATGAGGTGTATGTTAGCTCTGACCCAAAAGTTGCTGAGAAGAGAATTAGAGGATTATTAACTAGGTGTGCACAGAGGAGCAATGGGAATGTTTACCCTATTACTGTATTGGCTCAAAAATAAGCCACACTCCCGCCCCCCAATTCTGACTGAAAAGTTAAAGTACGGCTTATAGTCGGAGCTGAACACCTGCACTGGCTTGGGGAGTGGGGCATTGAGTGCCAGCCGCCCCCCGTTCAGTGCGGTAGTGCCGGGAGACAGGCCGCACCCACAAATAAGCCTTGAATTAGGTGCAGCTTATTTGTGGGTGCGGCTTATAGTCGGGCCAATACGGTAGTAGTACCAAGACAGATTTCTCTGGGAAGAGGGATAGACTGTTACACCACTCTGAGAATTGAATAGGGAATGGGGGGTCTTCCTAACAACTCTCAGCACCCTTAACAAACTACAGTTCCCAGGGTTCTTTGGGGGAAAGAAATTACTATTTAAAGTGGTATGATAGTGTTTTAAATGTGCATATGGGGTCAAGTATAGTGGTGCAGAAAAGGGTGGGCTATGAATTGTATTAAATGAACAAATGTTATATATTTCTTTATATACCAGTGTGGTGTAGTGGTTGAGAGCGGTAGACTCGTAATCTGGTGAACCTGGTTCGCGTCTTCGCTCCTCCACATGCAGCTGCGGGGTGACCTTGGGCTAGTCACACCTTTTTGAAGTCTCTCAGCCCCACTCACCTCACAGAGTGTTTGTTGTGGGGGAGGAAGGGAAAGGAGAATGTTAGCCGCTTTGAGACTCCTTCGGGTAGTGATAAAGCGGGATATCAAATCCAAGCTCTTCTTCTTCTTCTTTATTTATTTTCTTACCTTAATGTCCTTCTTTTCCTCTGCCGTGAGACTCAAGGTTCCCAAATGGTCACTCATCAAGGCTGGCCGCTTTCTCTCTCTCTCTTTTGGAATAAATGTTATTAGAATTTAAAAAGAGAGGTACAAAACTTAAGACCAAATATCTTTTTTTTTATCCGACATTAATCTAAATAAAATAAAAACAAAGAGGAAAAGGAATAGGAAAGGAGGGAAAAAGAAAAGGGAGAAAGAAGGGGGAAAGTGAGAGAACATGATAAGGAGAAAACAACTTAAAAGAGAGAGTAGAAAAAAATACAGAAATTAAAGAACTTCTGATTCTTTACCTGCTAGATATAAACAATAGTCACTTCATCCACTCCAATATAACACCCAACTAAACCACTTTCTATAAACCAACATTACCTTCAATCCCCAAATCCATGTCATTGATTCTTTTTCATGCAAAAAGTCAATGAGTTTTCCAATCTTTAGTAAATGTTAACAATGACCTCTCTGTGACTAATTGTTGGTAAGAATGAGTCTTCCTATCTTTGTACACATGCAATAGTCTCACATCAAGGCCCATCACTGACCAGACCCAAAATCAGCGAAGTATTGGCTCCATATGCCTCCAGACCATCGTGGCAATTTTGGGGGTGCCAGCCCCTTGCTATGGCATGAGTCTCAGCTGATACCCATCTCTGCTGACCACAATGCCCGGCCTGAGTGTTGGGTGCCACTTTTGAAAAAACAATCCAAAGTCTGATGTGGCAAGACAATAGTTAAGAAGATGAAAATAAAACTGTTGCTGTAATTTTTTCTTTCTGTAATTTGTCCCCCTTTTCTTATAATTAAAAAAAAAATTCAATAGCAATTATATGAAAGAAGAAAGAAAATAAGACTATTGTTTAGAATGTAAAGTGGAAAATAGCTAGCTGCAAAGAGAAGAAATTATTGCTTCCTGTTTAAAATGCAGGAACACAAAAATAAAAATTTAAAAATCTGAAGAACGCATGGGAAGGATAAAGCAAACTAGCTGTTCCATCTCCTCCATTGTTGTCCAACAATAGGTAGCTACTGCAACAGATGTAGATCCCATGCAAAAGCGGAACGCTAATGGATGTATCTTGTCAGGGAAGTTCTCCACAATATTTTTTGTTTCTTTGTGTATATGTGCATTTTTAAAAAAAATATGTTCCAGACGTATCGGCGTTTGATTTTAAATTATGGTTTTCAATAATGGGACAATGCAGACACACTCCATAATGAAGGTTATTCTGATTTTATGCAAGTGTTCCCTGTTTTTCCTTTCAGATGGTTATTTTTATTTTTTATTCAGTCTGATTTATCTCATAGGCTTAACCAGCATGAGAAATCAATTGGGGGTTTGCTTTGCTTAAACCATTACTCACCCACCCCCATTCTTAAGATGTACTTTGCTTATTGGGATGGGGGCATGAGAATGACATTTATCAGAGTGGAGTCAGTTTACTTCTTAATAAATATCTAGCTATGTTCAAAATGATGCTGTGTTTTAGCATTGTGTTTTATCTCTGCTGCAAGGGCCTAAAAGCTCAGCTCTCCTCTTTACCACCACCACCACCACCAACAACAACAACAACAATAATAATAATAATTGTACCCCACCCATCTGACTGGGTTGCCCCAGTTACTCTGTGCAGCTTCCACTGGTTTTAAAAACATAATAAAACATTACACATTAAAAGGCTTCCCTATACAGGGCTGCATTCAGATGTCGTCTTAAGGTTATATAGTTACTCATCTCCTTGACATCTGATGGGAGGGCATTCCACAGAACGGGTGCCACTACTGAGAAGGCCCTCTGCCTGGTTCCTATTTTACCAGCCTTATCTATTTATTGTATGTGGTGACATCTCTCTCTCTCTCTCTCTCTCTCTCTCTCTCTCTCTCTCTCTCTCTCTCTCTCTCTCTGTGTGTGTGTGTGTGTGTGTGTGTGTGTGTGTCAGAGAGAAAGAAAGAGAGATGGTGCTTTGGCTGAATAGACAAACCCTCAGTGATGAACCAGGCCTTAGGTGTGGATGATAATCAGTGCATTATTTCGGGGGGGGGGGGTGCAGGGGTATGCATACCCCTAAACATTTTGTGAATCTAAGTTTGGCCTGATTGAGGGGCAGTATTTCAATATGAGTAGGAAATTGAGAGTACCCCTAAACATTTTTTAAAGGGGGAAAAAGCACTGGTTATAATAGTCTCTGGGGTAGTTCAGCTGGAAAAATCTTGTTGAATGCCCTGGCCACCAAATCTATTACCTGGCCTTTGGCAGTTCACCTTCTCTTAGTTTTCCCTGCAGTAAAAAGGGAAGAGTAGTATCCCACCTCTCAGGATAATTTTGAGGGCAAGCCAAATAAAACCAATATAAATTATAAAGAGGGAATTGTAATTATACTCATAGCATTTGAAACAGGCTTCTTCCACCTCGGCCCTCCAGATGTTTTGCGACTACAATTCCCATCATCCCTGACTGCTGGTCCTGCTAGCTAGGGATCATGGGAGTTGTAGGCCGAAAACATCTGGAGGGCCAAGGTTGAGGAAGCCTGATTTGAAAGGTCCTCAGGTAACAGTAGTGAGCCCAGTAGTGAACTTTATCACTACCTGAAGGAGTCTCAAAGCGGCTAACATTCTCCTTCCCCTTCCTCCCCCACAACAAACACTCTGTGAGGTGAGTGGGGCTGAGAGACTTCAGAGAAGTGTGACTAGCCCAAGGTCACCCAGCAGCTGCATGTGGAGGAGCGGGGACGCGAACCCAGTTCACCAGATTACGAGAGGGAGAGGGAAAGGGAAGGAAGATTGCTCCATTGAACCCTAAACTGAACCCCCTACCCTGTGCAAATATTCTGGAGGAAGAGATCATGCCATCCTCCAACACCACAGTTCTATTGAAATGGCCACAAATTCTTGGTAGTTTATTATTATTATTATTATTATTATTATTATTATTATTATTATTTAGTTTCCCGTTTTGCTGATACTACTAGTCATTAAGACACTGACCTGTTTATTTTTCATAAAACCCATTTTGAGGGGTACAGAGCAATGGGGAGGGGGGTGCTTTTAAACCGGTGCCCTCAATGTAATTCTGATGAAGTCAGAAACACTTCAGTAAAGCAAACACTTCAGTAAAGAATACAGAGAGAAAATCCCATACGGCCGCCTCACGGCTGCAGAGCTGGTCTTGGCTCTCTCAAAAACCATTTGTGCCACGTGGGATGAAAGGAAGCCCAGGGATTTTATTTGGAAAACTGCCTTTGAAATCACTGCCTTCATAGAAGAATAACCTTGTAGAGAACAGGAAAATAAAAAAAAATAAGATAAAAGCTCACTGATAGATCAGAAGTGGTCCTGAGATGTGTCACATAATAAATGGCCATGTGTAGACTGAGTTATATACAGTTAAGGGGGAAGAGAAATCATCTGAAGAGGTTTGGAAAGCGTTTTATATTTTCAAGTGTATTTCAAAGACTGCTGTGTGCAGGAGCCTGCTTGATGAGTGACATAATATCTGTTTTCAAATGATAGTATCTGCAGATCCAGAGGCACACTAGTTCTGAAACAGGGCGCACAGAGCAGAAGCTGGGATTAGAAAAATAATATTCACTATTTATAGCATTGAAACTTAGTAGTTTTCTTCCTTCGTACCTGTTTCTTCAGCTTCCAGTCCACCCCATGTTTTTCTTTGCCGGTTGATTATTTGTTTGTGGAGGCATTTGAAAGGCATTTTTTAATGATTGCAAGCTCTCATAATTAATTGCACTAAGACTAATCTGGGTCAATTCAGGCATCCGTTCACCAAGGAGGGATTTTTCATTTGAATTAACACAATTGCTGCACATTTGACCACACATATGGACCTGCTGTGGTGTTTAAAGAGGGGGGAGGAACCCCTCCTTATAACTTGGCAAGATGACAACAAAGCTGATGCCCGAGTACTTGATCAGCTGTTGATGAGCACCTTTGAATAAATAAATTTGAAGGATTGAATGAGTGCAAATTCAGCCATTGACCTGCTCTGCACCTCCCGGACTAATGTGCAGATTGGAACATAACTATCTCTCCAGTTTTGCATTTCTCCACGTTTCCAAAAAAAATAAATAAAAATACAGTGGTACCTCAGGTTAAGTACTTAATTCGTTCCGGAGGTCCGTTCTTAACCTGAAGCGTACTTAACCTGAAGCACCACTTTAGCTAATGGGACCTCCTGCTGCCGCTGCACCGCCAGAGCACAATTTCTGTTCTTAGCGGAGTTCTTAACCTGAAGCGTACTTAACCTGAGGTACCACTGTATCAAAATACTTTTGACTTTGAGAGGCAACATGTTTAGAAATGCACACATCATGAGAAAACACATTTAGAAATGTGCATCCTGCACATTCATCCTGATTGCACAGAGCTTATGCTGAGGTTAGACCAGGCATAGGCAAACTCGGCCCTCCAGATGTTTTGGGACTACAGCTCCCATCATCCCTAGCTAACAGGACCAGCGGTCAGGGATGGTGGGAGTTGTAGTCCCAAAACATCTGGACTACATCTGGAGTTTGCCTATGCCTGGGTTAGACTAATTCTCTTTATTGAGACTTGCTTTGTGGCTAGACATGCCTTCCTGTTAGCTAATCCTTCATTTGTCCCAAACTTTTCTGTGCATTTCCCGCACTGCTTTCATAACTGCAAGCACAGGAGACAATTCCCATTAAAATATTTGAGGGGGCTGGAGTCCCCCAAAGTTGATGGGCATCGCGATTCAAACGGTGTTTGTGTGTGCTGCATCTTGTGATCAATTATGTGGGGTCAGGCTTACCTGCCCCCCCCCCAATGTGTTATTCAAGTTGGTACCCCTGGCTGTAAAAAGTCAGTGTCCCAGGGAAGGTTAGGGTTAAATTGTAGGAAATGTCTAAAATATTTATGGTTGCACCCCAAAGCCTCAGCGGTCCCTTCTCATTCCTTCCTCATCCTGCCTTCCTCAATGAGCAATCAAGTTTGACGTTTGTGACCCTTGTTTCAACTGGGCCAACATCCTCAAACAGTTTAGGCCACTGGGTTAATTTCACAGGCAAGTCCCATCAGTGTTTACCCTAAGCTTGGAGCCTTTGGTTGGAGTTAGCTGGTGAAGCTATCAGAAAAATCTCAACAACTTTGACCTGGAACCCCCCCCCAAAAAATGGGGCTTTCTCCTTAAAAAAGCTCACCAACTTTGACCTGAACCCCTAAACAAACAGGGCTTTCCTCCCTTAAAAAGCTCACCAACGTTGACCTGAATTCCCCCCCCCCAAAGGGGTAGATCACTGCCAGTTTTTAATTCTGTGAGTAGATCGCAGTCTCTTGGGAGTTGGCCACTCCTGACCAATATTATTTCATCCTGCATCCTTGCCTTTTAACCAGCCTACAGTAAAGCCATCCTGCTCTATATTCAGTGGGTGGTGGAAACCAGCAGTCTGTTGTGGGTTTGATCCCAGTATCAAAGGTGGGGCAAGATAAATTGGTTTCCCACTGACCACCAGGGAGTGCAAGGGTACAGAGATGGGTAAGACCTCTCCTAAGGACACCAAGGTATCCCACAAGTGGATTTGTTGTGCCAGAGCAACAGTCCTTTGCTCCACTTTAATCCCAGAAACCTGCATTTCCAGTACTCTCATGGATCCCTCCCACAAAACAGTGGCAGTCTGGAAGCACCCAAAGTGATGCTGACCAGAAACAAACCACCCCATCCATCTCTACCTCTGAAGCTCATATTTTGTCTTGTGTCTTGAAGAAGGAAGTTCGCAGAGCCAGCATTTGGATTGCCAAACGCTGAAAAGTTTTATTTTGCTTTTGACATTTCTCTGAATAGGCTGCCTGAGATACCCTAAAGACAATGGGCGGAGAGAGGGCAGAAAGAATGGAGCATACCCGCTTTTTGTTTTGTGGAGCACACTTTCCCAGCAGATATTAAACTGGGTTAATTCAAGCGATTGGGTTTTTTTTTTTTTTTTTTTGTTCCATGGCTTATATCCACATTTGGCAGGGAACACAATGAAAGGACTCCTCCCAGGAATTGCTCGACCCAACAAAAAGTCTGTTGTTCATCACCTAGTGTTACAAGCTCTGTGCATGAAACAGTGATTAATGCTCCTGTTTCCTAGTATGCACACACACACACACACACACACCCTTCACTCAGTGTGGACCTTATAATTTTGGGCAACAATTCAGCACTCTCTTAAAACACTAACTTTCTCCCATTGTCCAAGACAAATTCCAAAAAAGAACTTCTGTGTCCAGATATCCTAGACCTAGGGGGATTTCAGAGGTCTGCAAACAGGCTGCATACATTTAAACCAGGGGTAGGCAACCTAAGGCCCATGGGCCGGATGTGGCCCATGGGCCTTATAAATCTGACCCGTGGACGGTCCAGGAATTGGCGTATTTTTACATGAGTAGAATGTGTGTTTTTATTTAAAATGCATCTCTGGGTTATTTGTGGGGCATAGGAATTCCTTCATATTTTTTTTTATTTCCAAAATATAGTCCGGCCCACTACATGGTCTGAGGGACGGTGGACCGGCCCACGGCTGAAAAAGGTTGCTGATCCCTGATTTAAACCATAGCCCTCCCCTCAAAGAATTCTGAGAACTGTAGTCCCCCCCAAACTACAATTCCCAGCACCCTTTAAAGATGACAGCTTCCAGCTTTCTTTGGAGTGGGGTTTCCTTTTAATGCGCGGTGTGTTTGCAGCCTTTACCACAGATGACTGCTTCTTCCCCAGATACCCAGTACAAAAATAAATCTCCTCCTTCTTGAATTCTCTGAGTATTACTGAGAAGGCAGAGGGGCAGAGGACCACCCTGACAGTATCATGAATGAGCAAGGACGTGTGGAGGGGCGCAGAGAATTTTTGTGGGGTGCAGTGTCTTGTGTTGCTTCCTAGGATTTGGAGGAGGCAGAAGCAGCAGACATATTTTCCAAAAGTCAGCATGAAGTGAAAGATAAGACCCCTCATCTCTTGAATTCTTTGCTCGAGTCAGAGGATTGAGGGAAGAGTCAAAAACTAATGGTGGACAACTAAGTCAATCTGAAATGTGTGTACTCTTCGTGAGTTCATGCAGTGAGTGGCTAATATAGACACAAATATTCTAAATAATTCCCCAACGCTCTTTGCTGATGTTCTTGTGAAAACAACCTGTTGGTGTGCTTAAAAAGAAAAAAGAAAAAGCATGAGCCAGGAGAATCAGAGGAGGGGAGAGTTAATGACTATTAAAACTAATATCTACAATGTCAATCTAAGATTCGTGAACTCCATTTAAAAATAGAAGAAATGCACACCTACTAAATAATTCCTAACACTCGTCATCATTGTTCATTTGAAAACAACCTCTTTTTTTGTGAATAAAAAGCTACATTAGACCACAGTCTGATTCTTGACACCTTGAGAAACTACAGAACCTCTCTGAGACTAAATTACCCTGCAACTCAAATTGAGGATAATAATATTTACCTACTTCAAAACATGCCTGTATAATTACCCATCCACTATTTAAATGTAAAGTGCTTAGGTGGTAATGCTATACAATTGCTAAGTGCTTTTTAAAAATCAGGCACCTTTTCGGAGTCCTTTGAAAGGTGGTTTTTTTTTTTTTCTCTTAAAATTGGTGGTATTGCTTCATAAAAAATGCAATTTCCCCGCCCAGCTTCACATCTTCAGGTTCCTAATATAAAAAGGATATGCTGGAAGGAAAGAAGACCCAAAGCTGAGTTTTCCTGAGTGGGTATATTGAGAATGTACAAGCAAAATACAAATATCTTTATTTGTCAAAGACCAGAGAACAGTTAATGACAATCCATAACCAGAAATAGTATTGGAGGTTGAGTTATAATACAGAATTAGAACCCATCTCATAAAACTGATACTTACATTTAAAATTAAAATTTAAACTTAAGATTTTAAAATTTTACATTAATAGATCTTTACCACCTATTAACATTCCTTCAGAGATGAAAGCTCAAGTCTCAGTCTCAGTCATTATTCGTCTTACTCTTGTCGCAATAAAACAAAATTTTGCGACGATCCTAGTGGATGTACAAGCAAGAGTATCAACAGCTCTGCCATCGGAAGACGTTGGTGAAAGAATTACAAAAACGTGGCTCAACCAAATATGTAGAAAGAAAAGGGGTAGCTCAGTCAGCAGAGTATGAGACTCTTAATCTCAGAGTTGTGGGTTTGACCCCCCAAGTTGGGTGAAAGATCCCTGCATTGCAGGGGTTTGCTGTGTGACCCTCATGGTCCCTTCCAACTCTGCAAGACTGTGATTCTGCAGAAAGAGGATGTTTATGCCTTCCTTTCCCATCCCTGGCTCACCATAGCTTCCCACGCACTGCTATGGAGCTGAAGGGGGATGTTCCTATTGGCACAAATGGGAACTTTTTCTAAGCCTTGTAACTGCACAAGGGGAAATTGTGGGTATCAGGGTTGGGGAAGGAAATAAGAAACCTCTCCTCCCTGCATCCCCTCCCCAAGTTACATGACAATTGTCACAGCACCTATGATTAATGAAAGAAAAACGAGGGATGTAACTTCCTGCTATGCATTAAGCATTGCATTCACCATGGCCCTAGGACCTCAGAATCCTTTAAGACCAATTGATGTGAAAAGTGGAACTCTGCTCAAAATATGGAAGACTCCTGGGCAGTTGGGAGATTTATCCCAGGAATGGGGAACTTGAGGCCTCCAGCTCCTATCAGCTCCAGTCAGCATGGCCAGTGGTCAAGTCATCTCGAGGGCAACAGGTTCCCCATCCCTGATTTATCAATATCACCTCCTTCTCACCTTTTACACTGCCACCGCTACCTGTTTTACAGTCCTTGCAGTGTCTGATGAGTTCCATTCTCCCTCCTCCAACAGCTTCGAGTGAGAGCAGGTGGCATTACCCTCAATCCGTACAGGCTTTGTGATGATACCACATAGTAAGTTCTTGGCATATTTTGCCCTTTCTCTGTTATCACCCTCCAAAAAGCCCATGCCCCCAACTTTACAGCCTGCCAAAAAAGTTGAGGGAGGTATTTCAGATCAGCCTTGGTGAAAAATGCTCCCTTAAAATAAACAGTCTAAATACCATTGCAGACCCTCCAAGTGTTCCTATTTTCCAGGGGCAGTCCCAGATTTATAGAAGTCATCCCAGTTTCTGATTTGATCCTGGAATGTCCTGCTTTTCCTTTGTTGTTGTTTAGTCGTTTCTGACTCTTCGTGACGCCATGGACCAGAGCACGGCAGGCACTCCTGTCTTCCACTGTCTCCCGCAGTTTGGTGAAACTCATGTTGGTAGCTTCGAGAACACTGTCCAACCATCTCATCCTCTGTCGTCCCCTTCTCCTTGTGCCCTCCATCTTTCCCAACATCAGGGTCTTTTCCAGGGAGTCTTCTCTTCTCATGAGGTGGCCAAAGTACTGGAGCCTCAACTTCAGGATCTGTCCTTCTGGTGAGCACGCAGGGCTGATTTCTTTAAAGATGGATAGGTTTGATCTTCTTGCAGTCCATGGGACTCTCAAGAGTCTCCTCCAGCACCACAATTCAAAAGCATCAATTCTTCAGCCTTCTTTATGGTCCAGCTCTCACTATTTTCCTTGCTTCTCTTCTCGCTTTTCCTTAGGGCATCCCTATTTTCACTGGAGAGCATGAGGGTAGGATGTCCCTATTTTCATTGGTGAAATGTTGGAGGATATGGAGTTATGTGACCCGCCCAAGCCAAGGAGATAAAGAACTATACAACCTTTAGAAGACACCTGAAAGCAGCCCTGTATAGGGTTTATATATATATATATATATATATATATATATATATATATAAATATATATATATATATATATATATAAAAATAAAATAATAATAATTAATGTTTTGTTATGTTTTTATACAGTGGGACCTCGACTTACGAAGATAATGTGTTCTGACGCGATCTTCGGTAGTCGAAAACACTCATAAGTCGAGTCCCCATAGGGATGCATTGAGCGGAAAAAAATTCGTAAGTCGAAGAAACCCGCATCAAATCTTCGTAAGTCGAAGAAACCCTATCTAAAGCGGCCGCGACTTCCTTTCGGAAGTCGAAAAATTCGGTTGCGGCGGCCATTTTTTTTCTTCCGGAAGTCATTCAGAGGTCGAAAAACACGTAAGTCGGGGCACTCGTAAGTCGAGGTCCCACTGTATATTGTTGGAAGCCACCCAGAGTGGCTGAGGCAACCCAGTCAGGTGGGCAGGGTATAATTATTATTATTATTATTATTATTATTATTATTATTAAACAGGACTTCCCTATTTTTGTTGGAGAAATGTTGGAGGATATGCCATTGTTATAGTGAACTAAGAATGTTGGGGCTCAGATCAATGTGGGGGCACTAGTATGCCGTGATACTTTCTGTATGTGCTTAGCAACATTAACTAGAAATGTCTGTCCTGAGCAGCAAGTTTGTTGTCTCTTCTTATATTGACACATGAGCTGAATGCACTCAGATGCCTGGACTTTTACACAAAGCTTTTTCAAATCTTGTCCTTGGGTTTGTCTGCTGCTTTGTGCATCCCTAAATATTTCATTCTCCTTGCCATTTTAGACGCCGGATAAAGGCAATCTCAGGGGAAGCCAGACGTATTATTTCATTTTAAGATGCCCAAATCTTCTGGGGAAACTTGGGAAAGTACATAATGCTCTGTGGTTCCCCGAGGCGGCAAATCCCAATTCAAAACTTTGTTCTCTGATTTGCACAAAGCTAAACAAAAGATACATTTGGCAGCTCTTCTCGAAGTAAACACTATCCTTTCCAAGGTGTCATTGATTACATTTCCATTTCCATGGGGCATCTTCTAGGAGAAACATATTGAACAGCAAGGAGAGGAGGCTGTAACTTGGCAGTTCACAAGTGTACAGTTTCAAGTTCATTTCCTTAAATCTGCATCTCCAGTAAAAGAGGGGAAGGGGTCTCAGGTTGCAGAGCTGGGGGTGTATCTGAGATTAAAGTGTCAAAACCTCTGTACTTTTTTGTCCTCACTGCAGGCCGGACCAATCAAACCAGTTAGCTTGTAGCTACACTTACAGGGACGCGGGTGGCACTGTGGGTTAAACCACAGAGCCTAGGGCTTGCCAATCAGAAGGTCAGCAGTTCGAATCCCCGCGACGGGGTGAGCTCCCATTGTTTGGTCCCTGCTCCTGCCAACCTAGCAGTTCGAAAGCATTCAAAGTAGATCAATAGGTACCGCTGCAGTGGGAAGGTAAACGGTGTTTCTGTGCGCTGCTCTGGTTCACCAGAAGTAGCTTAGTCATGCTGGCAACATGACCTGGAAGCTGTATGCCGGCTCCCTCGGCCAATAATGTGAGATGAGCGCCACAACCCCAGAGTTGGTCACGACTGGACCTAATGGTCAGAGGTCCCTTTACCTTTACACTTACAGACCCACCCTCAGAGCTATTCCCTTTATATAAATTCAGAAAATAAATAAATATCCCAAATAAAGAAGAATGAGTTATTTAAAATCTCCATCCCTTGAACAACAGGGGACATCATGGGTGGTATCCAACCCACTGAACATTACTAAGTTAGGACCATTAATTTCAGTGTTTCTACTCTACGTGAAACATACTTGAATGCCACCCAATTGAGTAGATCCTGGTATATTGTTGCATCACTGGCCGAACTGCATGATGGTTGTTGGGATTCTTAGAAAGAATTAAGGACAATTGACCTTGCTTTGATCAAGCAAGGTCATTCTTAGTTGCTTCACTTGGTTCTCTGCAAGGGCTATATTCCAGATTCTGTCCCACCATGCCTCCAAATTTAAATTAGTGGTTGTTTTCCAGTTACATCTCTAGCCTGATCCAGCATGCTTTTCTTATATTCTTATGGACAGTTTCCCATGTACAGCCACTGAACCTATTCCAGTATGTGTTCTGCCTTTAATTTTGACATATCTTATCCCCGTAATGCAGATTCGAACCGCTGACCTTCTGATCGGCAAGCCCAAGAGGCTCAGCAGTTTAGACTCATCACCCATGCCCCTTTTACGACGGTACCTATTGATGGGTCCCTTCAATAGCCACAAGGCAATCCTGCAATAATTTAACAAGGTGGTTCAATTCACAACAGAGTTTCCTGAAATAAACTCAATCCCGAAGCGACGTGACCTTACAAGGCCTTATATTAACTGACTTTTCTACATCACACATCTACACCCCCACAGTAGTCCAATCCTAGGCTGGTTTTATGAAGTGTTTAAAGTTTGCCTTTTTAATTTTTATTTTTACAAGAGTTTCTTTATATTGGGGTGGCAAATGCATAGTGATTAATAGGTAAGGCATAAAATGCCCTTTATTGACAGAATATTTTCACTGGGCTAATGAGCATCATAATGAAGCAGATGGATCTCGCCTGTGTACCCTTCACAGATCAATTCAAACCTATTAGCCGTCTAAGTTGCTTGCTTCTTTTTGCCTAAAGTGGCAAAATATGCATCTCCTTTGATAAAGTGTCCTACCAGTGGAAATAAAATTACTCTAAGTAATGTTTATCATAATGTGGATTAACACATCTGTGCTTCTCAGCATATGATGCTCTGGGGGATGTTTATCGCTGCCAAGTCTTAATGGCTCACAACACCCTGGGCTGCATCTCTTCCTCAGATGGCCATATCTTCAATTTTAAGGCGTTTGAGGGAAGAAAGGAGGAGGCAGAAAGGGTTGGATGTGATCAAAATTAGCTTGCTGCATTCCACCCACCCCAGAGGAAAAAAAATTGAGTGTTGCCTCTCTCTTTTCTTCTTCTTCCTTTATTCGTTTTGAAGGGAGAAAATCTAGCAGGAATGACAATACGCATGGGAATATCAAAGACTCAATTTCCATACCCAAATTTGGTGGATTTCATACTTCCTGTTTCTATCTAGGAGGATAAAGATAACAGTGTCAACTTTGATTGTTTTCTTTAACTAAAGAGGGGTCATCCTAGGAGAAATTCATTTCTCAAGTGCCCAGTGAATTATATTTAGGAGAGTGGAACAGCCCCCCTGCAGGTGCTGATAAACATACAGTGGTACCTCTGGTTACGAACTTAGTTCGTTCCGGAGGTCCGTTCTTCACCTGAGGTACCACTTTAGCTAATGGGACCTCCCGCTGCAGCCACGCCACCGGTGCACGATTTCTGTTCTCATCCTGAGGTAAAGTTCTTAACCCGAGGTACTACTTCCAGATTAGCTGAGTCTGTAACCTGAAGTGTTTGTAATCCGAGGTGTTTGTAACCCGAGGTACCACTGTATTGTTATGAGATGTGAGGAGAGGGAGAATTCCCCTAAAAGTCCTGGGTACCAAATTCCCATCCCCACCCATAATTTCTAGAGTTAGTAAATGTAGGACATTGCTGCATGCTTGAAGTCTGCACCCGGGTGCAAGACAGCTCAGCAAGCTGGATGAGTTTGCTGGCCAGGAATGTTCTGGGGAGAAGAACCGTTATGTAGTACAAAAAGGGTAATAGGCAACTGGCACAAACATTTGCCCTGTGCCTGGCAGAAGAGGAGTGTGTGCCCGTCCTCCCATGAGGGGACGGTGTGCAGAGACAAAGGCCAGGATTTCAGTGTTTGATGATGCAATCTGAGTGGGGGAGTTCCAGATGGGTAGGGAGCAAGTGACATGGGCTGAATGAACAATTGTGGTGTTTTTAAAAAGAGGTTTGAAACGTGGTGGGCAGGAAGAGAACTTCGGGCTGGCTGGCAGAGATGGAGCTTGGGATGCCTTTGAATCCAGGGCTGCGCTCCTGCAGGAAGCAAGCCCCTCTCGAAATGTGAATGATGGGAGCTTCCTCAATAGTAGACTCAGGTGTAAATATGTGTAAATAAACCATATTTCATAAAGGCACTACGGCCTCCCTTGTGCCTCATTTCCGAAGGAAACACAAACCCCAGTTTTGTGCCAAGACCCCTGGAATCTCACGCACCGCTTGGCAGAAATTGGGGTGGCTTGTAACACTCTGTTGACCTACCTAGTTTCCAGCTGGAGTGTAGGAAGAGTAATAGGGTGAAGATTATTTGCAGCTTTGGCTTGAATTCAAGCCAGCAATGCAAAGGAAGAATCGGCAGGGCACCCTAAGTGCAGGGTGGCGAGAAGAGGCAGCAAATTTTAAAAGCAATGGTTTTTCTATTCAAGTGAAAAATTGGGACGGCACCTAGAGTGTGCTGCTAATTTTTCTTCATTTTAGTTGTGACTTGAAGCTTCACATGTCTGATGTTACCGGTATATCTATTGCAGGGTGCAGAAAATATGGGCATGAAACAGCCTGGTGGGTCAGTCTCTGGAGCCTAGTGGGTTTCATTAGGACCCCAGGGCTGAGTTTCTCCACCCCGGGGGCTACTATATATACCATATTGACTCCTTTCTTCTAGAGTGTAGAATTGTAGGTTGACTTGGAATTGCATCTTCTTTCCCCACCTTCCCCCACAATCCTTTTTTCAGAATTCAGTAAATTGTGCTAGAATTCTAGTAGAATCATTCTCACGAAGGGGTTTTGTGCCCTGTGCCCGATCAACTGACTTTTGTTTTCTGATCTCCCCTTGCATTATATGACCTGGATCATTTGCTGGAATCATCTAGAGTTATTTGCTTTGTGGCATAAGGGATGTGTGGTTTGAGTTGTGGAGGCTGTGCAGGATACATCCTGCCTTGGGGACAGAAAACTAGACAAGGTGGCCTTTTTTTGCTTAGTTCAGCATGAACTTTCTTTAGAAGGCAAATTCACTCCTGCATTCGCTCATGCCTATTTATAAAAGAAATGCACCCATTTGATTTGTCTTGTAAAAGTGCTTCCAGCTATATGAACATGTCTTATGCCCAGCAACATGACCAAAATGTATTAGCACCCACCATTCATGGTTGAAGCCCAGACAAGCTCTTAGACAAATTATTATTATTGAACTATTCCTTTTCTTTTAAAACATACGCTCTTCATCTTTGTTCCTGTGTAGTACAGTTGATTCTAAGTTCTGTTAATAAGACGGCTAAGCAAATGGTGCTTTTTATAAGATATTGATTTCCTCCCCTCCAAGAAAACATTGTTACATTCCTGTCCAGTTGCAAGTTGGCAAGATTGCATAGGTATTAGACTAGGACACAAATACACCCAAAGTGGAGCGTGTGCATGAAGTCTTTGGTCGACTACACAGCCAACTCAAGTTGTAAGCCCAACTGAGTCTTGCCTCGAGACACCTTTTGTCCACCGAGCCCAAACAATACCATTATCTTAAAAGAGGGTGAATTTGAACCCTGAAAAAGAAAGATCAAGGGCAGAGTTGCCACCAAAAAGAAATGTAACACTCAAGCAATTTTATGTTTTAGTATTTTAACTGTTGCATGTTTAAATTTTATTTCAATCTTTTAATTGATTTTCTTGCTTTATATTTTTGTAAACCGCTTTGAGGCTTGTTGTCTTTTTTTGCAGTCAAGCCGTGCATATATTTTATGAAGTAAATGAGTATGAGCTGAGCTTGATGACCTCCCGTCTTCCTTCCTGGTTCTGATTTTAATCTGAGCAGGAGAAGGGCTGAACATCTCCCTCCGAATTCCTTCTCTCCCAAGTTTCAAGTGGCAAGCTTGTGTCCTGCCCAACTTTCTCCCAAGCTCCACTGCTATCTCCTCAGGCAGATCAAAGTCCCCTCACCTTCCTGTTGAGGCTCTGCACTCCACAGGAGAGGCTTGGAGAGAGCCAGCAGATCTGTTTCCTCCTCTGACATCTAGAGTCACAGAGGGAGGACCTACATCGCTGGGTGCCAGCCTTCCATCTGCCCCACCTGCTCTTTCTCCTCCCTCCTCTTCTGTCTGTGGCTGCCAAACCAGGCCAGATCCTACTGTCAGCATATACCCCGCCTGGGGCAGTTAGTGAGACTGCCCCAAAGCCAGAGCACAGCCGTGTGCGCACATCCCCAGCTACAGAGAGTTCGGTGGTGCAGTCATATGTGATTGTTCCCAGTATGAAGAACAACACACACAAGCCATAAATAAGGCTAAAACTATTTATTGTAGGAATAGTGCAGAGAAATTCTCTGCTGCCAGCTCATTAGGCAGAGCTGCCATAAAGCCATCTTTCCAGCTCGAGGGCTAGCTAGAAGAGTGTTGCCCAAAGGCTAGAATTACAACAGTACAGTAAAACATAAACATTCCATGTAAGGAAAGATAAGGCTGCTTTCTCACGGCTTGTTGAGACAGGCAAAAGTGAAACCATTCTCGCTGCAGCTGTGTGCTGCTCGGCTTGGACAAAAATCATAACACCTACCACAGCTGAGGGGCCCATGATAAATGCATGCAAACCTTCATGCAGGATTTAAAACAACAATAATAACCACAACCTCATGCAGTGCAGCCATTAGAAAAAGAAGAGGAGTTTCGCTTTGATATCCCGCTTTATCACTACCCGAAGGAGTCTCAAAGCAGCTAACATTCTCCTTTCCCTTCCTCCCCCACAACAAACACTCTGTGAGGTAAGTGGGGCTGAGAGACTTCAAAGAAGTGTGACTAGCCCAAGGTCACCCAGCAGCTGCATGTGGAGGAGCGGAGATGCGAACCTGGTTCACCAGATTACGAGTCTACCGCTCTTAACCACTACACCACAATGGTGATGCTGCTGCTTCACGTGGCAGAAGCCATGCCCATGGGTGCCCTGCCTGCCTCACTGTCTCCCCGATTGATGAGAAACTCCCCCAGCCCCGGTGCCAATTTGGGGCACGATCACATCAATTTTGGGTGACAAAAGTCACGCAAACCAAAACCAGTCTTTCCGTATTCACCCTTCTCTGAATTTTGCAAAGCCCGGTAATGCGTTTTTTAAAATGCATATTCTAGAGTGCATGAAAATGTGCATGAAAATGCACATATTAATGAAAAGCATACACAAAAGCATTATTGCCTTGCAGAAATGTGTACATCAGAATATATATATATATATATATATATATATATATATATATATATATATTCCCATTGTGTGCGCGGCGGACACCACCGTGCTCCGTAACCACTGGACCAAATCTCATCAAATTAAGGAAACAGCATACCATGGCCATCAAGGAAGGATCTGGCATAATAAAAATTCAAAAAAACCACACCCAACATAACTAAAATAAAGAAAAAACGCAAAAAAAAATTGGCGCGCACATATGACATCACCAGCAGAAGCTCTGAAGACACCAGCAGCATCCAATAGAAAGGCAGACCATGTGCTGTCACCAGCAAAAGCTCTGAAGGGTGGCGCCAAATAATGACGTAATCAACCGAGCAACTGAAACCACCAAGGCGGCCATTACCAGACAACCCACAGAGCCATTACCAGACAAAGGCAAACGGCCAAACCCAGAGCCACAGCCACAGGCCGCAACCCAAAAACATTCCCCCCCCCTTCGCAAACGCTCCCACAACAATCAACTCAACTAGCCCAAACCCTCAGCTGCAAAAACCCACAGAGTCAGTCCAGGGCCAAGGAATTGAGATACAGGGCGGAAGCCTTGGCTCGCATTTACATACTAGCCCCAGCCAAGGCCGACAGACTAGGCCTCGCCTCTACTTTACAGCGTACAGACTGGGCCTTGGCTCTACTTTACAGACTATCCCTAGTGGAGCCAAGTGGGGGGTTGGGGGAGGGGCCCAAATAGGTCATGGGCTGACCCAGGGTGGGGGAAGTCACAGGGATGACTTGGGGGAGGGGGGACGGGATACCTCATGGGTCACTACAGGATGGGAGGAATCACAGGGATGAGACAACAACGGGGGGGAGGACAAAACCCATAGCCCATCCTCCCCCTTTAAGGACCCTGAGTCAGGCACAGCAAGGCGTACCCAGGCCAGCTAGTGGACAATAAAATGTTGGTGAATGTTCATGAGGGTTTAAAAAACAAAAACAAATTGCAAACTCACGAGGAAATCAATTTAATGGGAAACTGGGGAACCCCGAAATTGTCAGATTCACCAACCCTTATCTCCCACCGCACAATATTAATTCAGAGGAAAGTGTTTCAGCTCTCAATAGCTGGGAAGCACAGACTCAGAGGCATAGCAAATGCTCTGAAATCAGACACTTTTTCATATTCATACCAATTGCCATTCAAAAGGATAGAGCAAAAGTTCCCCCATAATGGAAGGGAGTGATGGAAAGAAATGTGTCCCATTATTCTTTCTGTTAGCAGCCTGACAATTGACTTTGTTTTACATGGTTATTGGGTGATACAAGAGGTATTACGGCGGCCTGGTATGCCTGATAAAAATCTTGTCAGCAGTAAAAAATTTTGATTTATTTGACTCTTTCCATAACAATTATGCGATTTTTTTAAAAAACAAAACCCTGAACTGGATATCCCTGCAAAATGGAGAACAATCTTTTCCAAATCCCCTTTCATATAATTTTACTCTAAAATGCCTGTCTTTGTAACACGCTGCTCATGAGAACAATGCATATTTGATGAAAACCTGTAATAAGTAACATTACGGAGGCTGTTACTAGACACTGATTGATGTGTATATTATTTTGTCTGCTGCATTTTAACTGCCCATTTTTTCACTGCTCCCTGCCCCCCCCCGTCCTCCATAGTATCTCAGACACATACCATAGTACCAAAGTAGAATTCATCTGACCCCTTTTCCCCCAAGGTAACTTGATGCACATCAAGTATAGGGAACCTGTGGCCCTCCAGATATTGGTAGACCACATCTGCAGTCATCCCTGCCTACTGACCATGCTAGCTGGGACTGATGGGAAATTGGAGCCCAATGACATCTGAAATGCCATGGGTTCACCACTGCTGACGTTGAAGATCTGTCACGTTGTCATTTGCAGAGTGTGAAACATTTTGGAAAGATAAGTCTGTATAGAAATTTATTCATGTATGTGACTACAGCGGCAAGAGTGTTATTTGCCCCAAAGTGGAAAGAAAAGTCCTGACAAAAGAAGAATGGATACAAAAACTTATGAAAGTCGCAGAAATGACGAAACTTACTGGAAAAATAAGAAATCAAGATAGAAAACTTTTTATAAAAGAATGGAAATAATTTATTGAATATTTTCAAATTGTAAGCAGATAAGAACATTGACAGGATTGCTGTAATAATCTGCAGTTTTATAAGAGTATACATTTAAAGTAGATGAATAAATGAATAAGTTAAGTTAATTTGGAATATGCAGGAAAGATAAAAAATAAATTTAAGGAACCGCAGAAAGAGGGGGAAGGAAGTCGAGTTTCGAAATGTTAAAATGATGGTAGAATTATTGAAATGTATAAAATTGAAAATCATAAATTTATTTATTGGGGGGGGCGGGAATCAAATGTATGTAGCCTAGCTTGAGGTCAGATGGGTGATGTTCTCTATGGGATTGTATCTCTGGATACTGACAATATTCATCCTATGGAAGACGGTTTTGATGATATGAATCATCTCTTTGATCACTTTGCTATTTTCCATGCATAGGAGAATATGTAATTCAACCTTGATTCACCCATATCAGCGTGTCATCTTGGAACAATTAGGGCAGATAATAAACTCCACCCTCCATCTTTCTGATCGTGGGGTGCATTGATCTCAACTGGATGGCAGACTTGCCTGTGCTTCAGCAAGGCAAAATATGAATCATTTAGCAAATGCCAGGCAGATATAGGATCATTCCAGCAGGGAAAACTGCTGTTGATGCTACAGTCATCATGTGATAACTATGCACGTGTGAACCGGTCCTTTGAGTGCAATCAACGGCAATTAAAATCCATGGCTTCAGTGCACAGTAAATTTGCAACATTTAATAAACAACTTCCATGGGAAGGATCTATGGACCATATAATTAAAAATGAATGCTATGTTTAGATGCCATCTTTTCTACAATGTTCCAGTATTTCGGTGTTGCTAATTAGAACCTCATTTTTATCGCCCTGCAGCTTATTTACTTTTAAGGTAGGCATAATTTGGCTATATGCATTCTGCCAGGCATTCAGTCTTTCAGGAGGGGCAGATGTTTCACACACACACACACACACACACACACACACAGAGAGAGAGAGAGAGAGAGAGAGAGAGAGAGAGAGAGAGAGAGAGAGAGAGCCTTCTTTAAAAAAAAAAAATAAAAAACTCAACAGTGACCTCTCTGGCCACCAAAGGAAGAATATCCATAGATTTCAAGATGCAAATCAGTAGAAATAAATGGCTTTAAGGTGGGAAGGAGGAGGCAAATTAAAACTGGAAAGATGGATTTTGGAGCGCTTGTGCCATGCTGTTTGAGAGAATGATGGAGAAAAAACATAGTAAGCTGATCTATTTTATTGAGGTTGTAGGCAAGATATAAGCTTGAGATTTTAATTTTGTCTGCTTGTCATTCATTATTATGCGATGGCGGCAATGCTAGCATAGAAGGAATCAACACAAAGGGAGGATGCTGACTTTAATTTAAAATAAAATCGGCTGTGTTTTGTTCCTTCCATATTCTGTTCTCTAGGCAACAACGGTCCCTTTGCTTCCCAAAGGAGAAATTAAAGATGCAGCCAAAGCAGCGGAGGGGGAGAAAATAATTTTGTGACAGGATGCTTGCAGCGAGTCTTGTTAGGCTAGGACTCGGGTTGTAAATAGAGAGGTTGCATGCCAGTTCCCTAGAGTTAAAAAGAGAGTCCAAAGGAAACGGTTTCCTCGGAGAACAAGTCAACCACTTTGGGTAGACTGGAAGCAAGCCACCAACACAGCTGCCTGGAGAGCCAGCCAATAGCTGGAATGGATGCTGCTGGAAGCATCTTGAATCTCCAATAGATTAGCTAGCATATGGGTCTTTTGATAACCAGCTCAAATAGCGGAGGAGGGAGAAAGCATCAGCGCTGGGCTTTTTTAAATCGGCGAGGAGAAGCAAAGTCAGAAAGCATGGGAAATACTTTAAGTGCATGGAAAATAGGAATTAAATTAGCATCCCCCACCCACCCACCCATGGAAATCTAATAGCTATGCATAATTGACAGCTTGATATCCCATAGCAGACTTTCACTAGTGCAGTCGGAAGTGGGGGAGGGTGGAAAACTTTTGGGGCAGGGGCAAGGGTCCCATTATTCTGATGGAAAGTTGTCCAGGGCCATATTCCAGCAGCGGGCAGGAATGGGCAGTGCGAGGCCTACACAGTGTTCCCCGCCCCACTGTGGGGCGTATCATCAATGCTTAGTAACTTCACAAAAGTTTCACTTTCTGTATTTTCCATACACTTCTCTTTTTTTTAAAAAAAAGGGGGGGGTAAATTTTAAGAAAGCTCTCCAACGCTCTTTACCTGCCCTGACTGTGCAAAAAGAAAAAAGAACTCAGAAATCCCAGCCAAAGAATGAAATTAACACCAATGCACACAGCTAAATGGCAAGCCCTGACTGATAGCTATTCAAAACCTCATGTTTCAAAAGGCGACTTTCTCTGTCCTCTGTGTACCTCCAAGAAACCATTTTGAGGGTTCCCTTGACCCCTTCCCAAGCAGACTGGGGGAAATGCAGCGGGAGGAGAAGGAGAGGAAGTCCTGTTGCCCAGGCAGAAGTCCTTTCAGGACAACTTTGTTGGATACAAGCCCAGGTATACAGATGTGTTCTTCGGACAGCACATAAACTATGGGATTTGCTGCCACAAGATGTGATAATTTGCACCAATTTAGTCATCTGTAAAAGAAAAACGGGGTAGACAAATTATCCGGTTGGCCTCTTTGGGATAGAGTTTCAGTTTGATCCAGCTGACCTTTGGCCTAAAAACATGTTGCAAAAGAAGGATGGTGTGATATCACAGAATCATAGAACTGTAGAGTTGGACAGGACCCTGAGGGTCATCTAGTCCCACAACTTGCAACACAGGAATCTCAACTGACGCATCCATGACAGGTGGCCATCCAAGATCTGTTTAAAAACCTCCATTGAAGGAGAGTCCACAACCTCCCAAGGAAGACCATTCCACTGTCAAACAGTTATTCCTGATGTTTGGTTGGAATCTCCTTTCTTGTCAATCAATCAAATCTTTATTACGGTCCAGAGACCCAACACTTCATTACAAAACAATACACAATTTCGACAACCCGCTTTCAGGTTACACAAGCATTTTGTTCAGGCTTAGGAATAGGGATCATTGGTTCTTGCAACCACCGATAGAAACTTCGCCACTGCTAATGTTCTGTCATTTGTCCGGTCTTCCAGTAGGAACCTGACATAGTAAGCCTCTGATTTTCCCGGGAAAGGTACTAGCAAGGGTAATATCAGTTCTGCCCTGGCTTGCTCGAATTTCGCACAGTGCAGCAAAATATGTTTTATAGAGTCAATGTCTTGGGCACATGCCTTTCTTGTAACTTGAATCCATTGGTTCGAGTCCTACCATGCAGAGCAGGAGAAAACAAGCTTGTTCCATCTTCCCTGTGACAGCCCTTGAGATATCAGAAGATGGCTATCATATCTCCTCATATCACAGTGTGAGAGTTTATTTTCTCTGTTTCATTGGCTGCTGGTTTCTATGAAGTGGCCAAATGCATTGATGTCACAATATAGGGGTTTCCCCCCCCCAACACCACCTTACTGAGAAGATGTGGGTTGGCATCACCACTGTGTCTTCTCAACCCCCTATTCCCATAACATAAGGTTTGGGCTCAACCAATAAGTACAGTGGTACCTTGGTTCTCCAAATTAATCCATTCTGGGAGTCCATTCGACTCCCGAAACCGTTCGAGAACCAAGGTGCGGCTTCAGATTGGCTGCAGGAGCATCCTGCACTCAATTGGAAGCCACAGAAGCTACATCAGATGTTCGGCTTCCGAAAAACATTCGCAAACTAGAACACTCACTTCCGGGCTTGTGGCGTTTGGGAGCCGATTTGTTCGGGAGCCAAGCTACTTGAGTACCAAGGTACCACTGTATTTCCAATAGTTTAGCACAGGCTTCCTCAACCTTGGCCCTCCAGATGTTTTGGCCTACAACTCCCATGATCCCTAGCTAGCAGGACCAGTGGTCAGGGATGATGGGAATTGTAGTCTCAAAACATCTGGAGGGCCGAGGTTGAGGAAGCCTGGTTTAGTATGTTCTTCTTTCATTCTGTTCTAAAACATGATGCCCTCCGTTAGTTAGCAGCCTGGGTAGCTCAGTTCGTTAGATCATGGTGCTGATATTACCAAGGTTGCAGGTTCGATCCCCGTATGGGACAGCTGCATATTCCTGCATTGCAGGGGGACTAAGATGCTCCTCAGGGTCCCTTCGAACTCTGCAATTGTTTGATTCTGTGATTCTATGAATTCCCATCACCCCTAGCCAGTGTGGTCAATGATCAAGGATGATGGGAGTTGTAGCCCAGCAATTCCTGGAGGACATCATATTGGTCACTCCCTGCTCTAAAATAAAGTAAAATAAAATAAGCTGAAGTAAGGTTTGGTGTAACACTGCCTTGAACATTCAGCATGTCCTGCTCTCACCACCACTATTTATCACCACTGTACAAGATAATATTACGTTACTCCCTTCTCAACAATAGTTGCTCTCCAAGGACAAACAGCTGAATAGCATCTTGACAAGACAGAGCAGTAATTAAACTGGATAATTATTACCAGCTCCTTAGAACAAGAGGCTGCTACCAGCTGGTATTAATGTCCATGATATTTTGCCATGAGACTTAAGATATGGGGCCCAGATGCATGGTCCTTTTTTAATGCAGAAACCTTATTTATGATTTATTTCCTAAGGACTGCGGGATCCAAACAATACGTGCGTATGTGTGTCACATACACACAAACTCATTGTTGCCACACTGACAGATAGCTCTAGTAGTTATAAGATCTCTGATTGTCCCTTTATCTAAACAAAGACATCCATTAATGTGCTTGGCTAGAAATCTGTGGAAAAAAATATAATACCACTGGAAGAAGCACTTAGATCCTATATTTAAATGCTGCTTGTGAAATATGTACAGTACAAAGGAAACTAATTTCCATAAAGTAATTTGACTTCAGCATTTGTTTGGATGATTCATTTGTGTGTGTTTGTCTTAATGCTGTCATTTGTTTTCATCTATTTATTAATTCCTGGTTATTATGAATGCGTTGCCAGCCCTCTAATACTTTCCATGCCAGCATATCCTACAACAATCAAGGTTTTTTAAATGTTTTACATGAAAGAGGCTACCTCTTGAGTACTGGGTGATATTTGTTCTTGGTGTGTGTGGGTGTGTGGGTGTGTGTGTGTGTGTGTGTGGGTGGGTGTGGGTGTATGACAGATTGATTAAAATTTGCACACTGCTTTTTTCTTTCTTTCTTTCTTTCTTTCTTTCTCTTCTTCTTCTTCTTCTTCTTCTTCTTCTTCTTCTTCTTCTAAAAGAAACACCCACAAAATGGTTTACTGTTTTGTAATTTATTCAAACTTCTGGTCACTGAGGCACACTTATTTCTGAATTAACATTGCAGGCAAACTTGGTGTCAGGGACCATGCTGACGGGGGCTACAATGAGGAGGCATGGTGGGAGCCTCCTCCTCCTCCTGACCCTGAATCTCCCCATGAGCAGGAGAACAGTATAGATTTAGAACAGTGGTTTGCAGAGGGGCATAGTTCAGAAGGGAAAAGCTAGGAAATACTGGATGAAGAGCAGCTCAGAGAAGAGAGAGGGTTGACAGATTCACAGTCGTTGGATAGCATCCCCCTTCCCCCCTCCCCATGTTCTAGGAGAGCTGAGAAAGCTGCTGAACAGAAAGCACAGCGACTACAAGCTCAGGTTACCAGACGTAGGGGTGACGTGGATTGAGAGGGACGCAGTGTGGTGCTGTAGCCTTAATTGGAAGCACTGCCATTCTTCGAGGGAGATGTTCGTTATCCCTCACTGTGATTATTAAAGAATTCTAACTGGTAAGAAGACTCCGTTCACTTTGTTCTGTTTATCTACTGCTTGGGAGGGAGAGAGAAAGATGATGCCTTGAGGCCTGATACTTGGACCTAATTCAGGTGTTCTCTAGATGTACGTGTCTGAAGGCACCATTTCCCATTCTGCTCTGTATTTGTCACGTGCATTCCATTCTGCTGCAGTTTGTCAAAAGTGATATTGCCTGTCTCATTGTCCACTAATGCCAAAATTACCTACGTTATTGAGCCCCATTCATTTCTCTTCTACTTGTGGATGGTGCACACACAAAACGCACAACCCAGATTCTAAATCGTATGGGGAGCTTCCATGAGTAGAGAAGGTCCCCCACTCCTCAGACCTTGATGCACATGAAGGTTCTAAAAGTGATAATTGGTAATGTGCTGGAAAGAGAGGTTCTTACTAGTGCACACACACACGGCTTCCCTTTGAGTGTTTCCTTAAATATGGGTAAAAAGAACTGCCAAACAGGGATTAGGTCCTATATGAGCAAAGTGTAACATACAAGTGTGGTCTTACCCTACTCTAGTCTGAACTTTAAAAGCACAATGCTGGTGGTCAACAAAAGAAGTTCAAATCTTCTCTCGAGGCAAATCTAAAAAAATGTAGCATAAACACCGACAACTGGAAAACACTGGCCCATGAGCACTCCAATTGGAGAGAAGCCTTTACCAAAGGTGTTATGAGTTTTGAAGACGCTCAAACTCAGGATGAAAGGGAGAAATGCGCTAAGAGGAAGGCACGCTTGGCAAACCCTCACCGTGATCAACTCCCGCCCAGAAACCTATGTCCCCACTGTGGAAGGACATGTGGATCCAGAATTGGCCTCCACAATCACTTACAGACTCACTTTTAAAACCGTGTTTATGGAAGACAATTTTACTCAGCAACGAGTGATCGCAGAAGAAAAAGAAGAAGAAGAAGAAGACCCAGCTTCAGATGAACCTATACTTTTGAGTTTCTCCACAAGCAACTGTTGTGGTTTTTAGGGTAGCCATGGGTCTTACTTTACAGCTCTCTATTTGACGGTGTCCTCTATGTGAAGGGGTGTCTGGTCCATTTCCAAATTAAAGATTGGGGACCACGAGAAGGGAGAGGAGGAAGGGACTTGAAGTTGCCCATCAACACAGCACCTGGGCCTGAGCAGACACACAGGTCCCCTGGTCACAGTAGTCCCCCGATGCAGTGGGATGCATTTAAATTTCAGCAGTTATTTTTATATTTATATCTAGACATATAAATTAACATTATAAACCTCTTCAACCTTTCCTAGTAGGGCAGGGAAGAGAAGGGAAGGGAAGGGTGAGAGGCATTTCTTAGCTGGCTTCCCAATGTGGAGAGGAAGTTGGTAGGCCACTGACTTGCAGGCGTGGCAGTGAACCCAAACCAACCCTCCGGATGCTGCACATCAGCTGCCCTATTGCTTTGCCCCACTCCCTATTGGAGACTGGCGGTAACCTCTGGTTTGGGAAGCCAGGTAAGGAACACTGGCTCATGCCACTCCACCCCATCAGACCCTACTGGCCTTTCCTCATCCATTTTTTTTACCAAGCTATTCTTATTTCCCTGTCTACAGAACCTTGGGAAAAGGTTGCACAGGCCTTCCTCACAGCTGTATTTCTATAACATGTCAGGAGATCCCATCATATATATTCTGTGTCATATGTAGCTTGGCCCATAGATAGCAGTAGAGGAGTATCCTTCATCAGAAATCCACCGCAACATTTATTTGCTGGGAGGGAGCGAGGGAGTATGGGTGTTAAGAAGTGCATTGCCTTCTTCCATCTCTCTGCACGCACATACTCATGCCAGAATATTGCATCTCATTTATAAGGTTTGTTTTTCAAACAGGGCTCTATTTAAAATTGAAATGCAGGCGCAGATCATGCTTTTGCTGTTTGCTGTTCCCAAGAGGCATTTTCTAAGGCCGTTTTAAAGAAGGAAACCTGTAAGAGATGTTCCCAGTTGCTTCTTCTGAAGAGCTTGAGAGTTCATGCAAATCAACAGCAAACCAGCTGAAACTAGATGTCAGAACTAGAATGAGATCACAAACCCGTGATCTTCTTCATAATGCATGTTGATTCACATGGACAGGCCGGGCCCAAAGGCTGTATCACTTTAAAAAACCCAAAAACAAAACAAAACAGGGACAAAGTCAGAATCAATGCCATCTTTTAAAACTAAGCAGTCTTTCTCTCCCCCCCCCCCCAGATCATATACAGTGGGGATGCAATCTGTAGGAACATATCTTAGTTCAGCCCTCTCTAACCTGGTGCCCTCCAGATGCTTTCAACTTGTGACCCTCCAAAAGTTGCTGGATACAAACTCTCAATATTTGGCCCTTGGCACTCTTCCCAGGTCACATACCCTCTCCCCAGGCCACAACTCCTCACTCGCCCTGCTCTGCAACCTCATTGAGTGTGTTTGCCTGCCTGGAATGTGTCCTTGAACACTGATCATCCTTTTTACGTGCATGGATGGGAGATAGAGCAGGGGGATAGCTTGCGAATTGCTCTAAGTTCTTATGATGAAGGGTGGTATATGTCAAACAGACAGACAGACAGACAGACAGACAAGGCAGTTGAATCTAGGACTTTCTTTCTTTTCTCCCTTGACTTCAAATGATTTTCATTTGATTTTACAGGTGTAGAATTATAATACAAAATACCCATCCATTTTTAGAGATTTCTCTGAATCTCCAGACTTCCCACCATCCCCTCCATGGGTCCTATTCTAAACCTTTCCAACTTTCCTACTTCATATTATTTCATAGTCCATATTTTATATCTCTCCATGTTGTCCATGATATTTGCTACATTACAAGTGTTATTAAAATCCCGCTAAGGTTTTCATCTGCTTACAGCGGTCTCCTAAATAAATTATAATTTTTTCCCCATTCTGAACCTAGGACTTTCAAAGCAGGTGGTCTACCACTGAGTTTCAGCCCTTCTCTGGTGCATTTTCTGGCAGTTTTGAGACTGCAATTACACTCTTGACGTTCTTGTTGCCTTCATATATTTGGTGTTTCTACAGGTATTCCTTTTGGAAAGTCACAATTAACTAGAATGGTGTGATGAAGAAAGGGGCTAAACACACTGATTGAATTGAATATAAACTGTGAAATGACCTGGATATTGGTGACCAGCAAATTGATTTCTTTACTAAACTTTGTTTTCCTGATGGGAACTGGAATGTTGCATGGCCTCTGTCTGATTTTGTGTCCATTTCACTAAGCTTGTCAGTTGAAAGCAACAGGCTTTTGACGTCTCACCTGAGAACATGAGCAGGAAGCCATTAAAAAGTCAAGTATGGTTCCCAGCAAATAGAATGACTTAAATGACCTTTGGGCTTGGAGCCAGCGCCTTCCGTACAGAGAGCACATTTGTAAGAATTCCTGGAAAGTACTCGTAAAAGACAAAGATGTCATAAGAACTGATATTGAATTAAATATTTCTCATTCTTCCAGGAATATTCAGAGGCTCCCACCCCTGTTCACCATGATGCAAATATTGGTGAAAAATGCTTAAAGGGCTCGCACCACCACCCCTTTGGTTATGGACTGCCATAAGCTAGAAGAGGCCAGAGATGAAACCCAAAAACTCTCTCATGTTCTGTTTGACTTTCTTGGGTTGTTTATGCAAAGTGACAGCAGCAGCACCGTTTGAGGCTCCATCAAATGCTCAAACTCCTCACCTTCCAGATCTGGTCTTGCTTGCAGTGAAATGACTAAATGGCATGTGGATCAGTACAAAAGAAATCTTCCGTCACCTCATAATGTATGAGGTGTCTCATTGTGTCTCATCCATAGCAACTAAATATAACCTCCACATTCAGAGAAAGTTTGCATCTGAGACTGGATGTCTTGTACAAACAACAGGACAGGGCGGTTTCCTTCACATCCTACAACAGAGCTTCCCAAAGGCAGTAAGATGGCAATTTGACAGACAAGGAATGTGGCACCTGTGGCCTGCCAGATGTTGTCGGACTGAAACTCCAGCATGGCCAAAGGCTAGGGGTGATAGGAACTGTAGTTCACGAACATCTGGAAGTCCACAGTGCCTCCATCCTTGATAAAGAGCTTTGGTCTGATCCAACAGGGCAGTTCTTAATGTCCTATAAAAGCGGCCACACACAAATTTTCCAGCTCCCCCACTCTGCAGAAATGCTTCTGATGTGACATCAAGGCTGAGAAAGAGCCCATGTGATTTGATGAACATATGGAAGGCAAACAAAACAAAGCAGCCATTCATCGGTGAGGCTGGGTCTTTAGATGTGAGACTGTGTGGGGATGAGAAACAGTTTTCATATCTGTTTATTATTTTATTTTTTATTTCTGATTTTCAGTTATATACATTTCAATCGTTTTACAGTCATTTTAACATTTCAAAACTCAACTTCCTTCCTCCTCTTTCTGCGGTTCCTTAAATTTGTTTTTATCATTTCCTGCATATTCTAAATTAACTTATTCTTGTATTCATCTGCTTTCATTATATACTCTTATGAAACTGCAGGTTATTACAATAATCCTGCCAATGCCCTTATTTGTTTACAATTTGTTTGCAAATATTCAATAAACCATTTCCATTCTTTTATAAAAAGTTTGTTATCTTTATTTCTTATTTTTCCGGTAAGTTTCACCATTTCTGCCTAGTCCATAAGTTTTTGTACCCATTCTTCTTTTGTCGGGACTTCTTCTTTCCAGCACTTTTCATATCTGATCTCCTTTGGAAATTATCTCTGGTGGGGCAGAGGAGGGGGAGAGAAGAAAATGATTCATATCACACCAACTTTCCGACATCTTTTGTTTTCGTTTTTTGTTCAAAGAGCTCCAGAGTTGATAAGCCATTGTTGTTGGGGAATCCTGGCAGGCTCTGTAAGTAAGAATGCAGGAGACAAGTGAGAGGAAACACAGAGTCTTCTTTCCTGAAAACATGTGCCTAGTATAAGTGTCAATAAGCCTAACTTGTTTAAGCACAAGCCCACTTCCGTCTTCAACCTGGAGGTGGAATTGCAGGCATCACGACCGACCGTGCGTACGGGGGCTGGGAATCAGCCCGGTACGATTGGGGGATTTCCCGCCCGCATCACTCTCAGGTCAACCAATCAGGTCGACCTGGGGGCGTGTCTTGCTGGCTTTAAGCAAGAAGCGGGCGGGAAAACCCTCCATTTCGCCCCGCTCCCCAGCTGTTTAGGTTCAGCGCAGATCTTTTCTTTTCTTTTGACCTTGCTATGGACTTCGGTTGGTTGCCTTGGTTGGCCAAGGAGCCTGGTAGTTCTTTTTCCCGTTTGGAATAGCCACTCGGGTTTTTTCACCTACCTCATAGAAATCCGTCACAACTTTGGTTTGGCGGTTAGGGATTGGAAGAATTCATCATAGAGCTGAGGAGGGGAGGTAGCGCCATCACCTGCCCCTATCTGGAAGGGTATTCCGGTAAAGGATTCCGGGGGCATGGCCATGTCCGAAGCCTAGGGAGGTTAGGGCCCAAGGCACGCCCCAATGGTGATCACAGGGGGAGTTCCATTTGATGTACATCAATGGGGCTCCTTACTGGGGAGTAATTCTTCCCAGACTTCCAACACACGGGTTGGGGTCGGATATAGCCTGTTAGGGTCCAATGCCTAAGCCAATACCGCTCTACATCCGTAACCAATAAAGTTGTGGCCTTCACGCCCATTAAAATTTATACAACGTGTCTGTGTCTTTACTTCAAAGGGAGGGGAGGGACATCGCCATGCAAAAGAAATCTGCATGTTGCATTGAAGCATATAGAGGCTACAAAGCAGCCATCTGAACCATCTTTTTTTTGGAGGGGGGGGGAGAGGACAACCTTTTGCTAATGAAATAGTGTTTTCCTGTTCATAAAAATTGTTTAATACAAGTTGAATCTCTTGCTTTTAGTTTGCAAAAGCAGAGCTCATCAGAAGTCATGGGGATAAGGAAAGTAAGGAGAACTCATTCGACTCACCTCTCCAGGTGAACTGATGACACACCTGTAAGACATATACGTACAGTTATTCCTACCACCCTGCGCCAGGGAGCAAAAAATACCAGACCAGACAATGCATAGGAATGTTCAGAGCTGGCCCTAATCTAGTTTGGACTAGATTTTCCTCATGGTCCCTTCCAAATCTACAATTCTACGAATGTTTCTAAGATTAACAATCAAAATCCTGGACAGGCTGAAATATCTGAGCCTGTCACTTGAAAGGCTGGAGAAAGATGTGAGGGGTTTTTTTTTTTGAGGGGAGCATTCCACAAAATGGGAGACACCACTGGAAAAAGTCCACTCTTGTGGTGCCAGCCATTGCACCTCCCTCAGGGAAAACACATAATGAAGAGTTTAGATCAGAATGGTGAAAAATTAAAAAATATATTTTTTTTAAAAATATGTTTATTAAATTTTACACAGATTTTCCAACACAACATCTCCAACACAACATAACAAAACTTTGGCTATCACAGCCTAGGACTTCCTTCAACCCCTTCTAATGGTTTTCTAAATTCCTTTCTAGTTATGCATTTTATTACTATTTAATAATTATATATAAATAATTATATATTATATATAAATAATAAATAATAATTCACATTCCTGGGAGTTTACCTTAGTGAGGACCTTACTTGGAAAATCAACATAACTCAGGTGGTCAGAAAGGCCCAACAGTGACTCCATTTCCTCAGGGTCCTGCGAAAGAATAACGTTAAATAACAACTGATGAACTCCTTTTACTGGTCCACAATAGAAAGTGTCCTTTCATATTGTATCACAGTGTGGTATGCTGGCCTGAGTGCCACAGACAGAAAGTCTCTACAGAGGGTGGTGAATGCAGCATATGATAATCATGGGCTGTCCCTTGAGCTAGATGACATCACAAGGGATCGTTGCCTTAGGAGAGCGAGAAAAATTCTCAGGGACGATTCACACCCCGGCCAGCACCTCTTTAATCTTCTACTCTCAGGCAGGAGATATAGAAGTATAATCAGCTGTACCAACAGGCTAAAAAATAGCTTCTATCCATGGGCTGTTAGGCTGTTGAACGAAAAATAACATAGCAAAATTGACTTGCGAGGTGGTGTGTTGTTTGATAAGAGATTGAGTGTTGGGGGGGGGAAGACCCATTTAATTTCATTGTACACAGGTTGTACAATGACAATAAAGGCATTATTATTATTATTGTAAATCCAATCTTATATCAGCTAATCTTAGTCCTTTTCACAATAATTTGAATAGTCCACCTTACAAAATGTCTTGCAACCCTCGAGCGATGTTAAGTAATTACAATTGTCTTTCAAATACAACATAAATTTCTTCCAGTCCTTTAGGAAAGTCTGGTCCTGCTGGTTTCGAATTTCCCCCGTAAGTCTTGCCAGCTTGGCATAGTCCATCAGTTTTATTTGCCACTCTTCTTTTGTTGGTATTTCTTCTTGCTTCCATCTTTGTGCTAGTAATATTCTTGCTGCAGTAGTCGCATATAAAAACAGGTTTTTTTATCATTCTTATGTATTTCTAAACCTACCATACCAAGTAAAAGAGCTTCTGGTTTTAATGGTGAAACTTCTCTGATGAATTCCAAATACACTTCTCTCCCCCCGCCCCAACCAAGATTGTTTGTGTATTTCCTTCTCTTCATTTTCTTGGTACATAAAAAACCATCAACAACCTTGGTGGATTTAAAAACAAACAAAAACCACAGCAGTATTTTTATCTCTCCTCTCAAAGCAGATCTAGTCAAAGACGCCAAGCATATGGTGCAGAAGTAATAGAGGTTGTTGGCTGTCTTGCAGAAATTACCAAAGGAGTTCCAAGGGCTCAGCTAAATCTAGATGATTACAGTGACTTTTGAGCTTCTGCATTTCTGAAACACCTGCAGTTTCTGGCACTGTGTCTACATGGCAAGGATTTGGCCACTGCTAGCCCTGGCACAGTTGTCTTAACAGCTAGTGGGAAGTTTGAAGAGAGAGTTCACTGTCGACGAGGGCTTTGAAGAAGATGTCCTGCTTTTCAAATACTCCCCCCACCCCACCCGCCCACTTTGCACATCATGCTATCTTCACTGTGCCAGAAAAGGAGAGAGGAACTTTGAACAAGCATTCACAAAGCAAAGTTCTTAGTTGTGACTGTTCTAAATGCTTAGTATGGGAAGAAGGAGGAAGAGTGGGTGCTCTGAGGTTCATTTTGACTTCACATGAGGTGCAAGACCTCTTCCTATAGAGACCAACAGTCACGATCATTAGTCCAGTAGGCCCTAATTGAAATGTTGATGGGTGGATTAATCTGGGGCGAGTGATAAAGAGGAATATTGTGACACCTTCTGTTGTATATATGCAGAAGATGGTCCCTGTGCCCTGAAGGAGATTGTTGATCCTCTCTCCAAGATGGCTAGACCTGAGAGAAGCGGGCATTGGCCATGGTTGATCAGATAAGGAATATGTACATACAATACATTTAAAGCATATGCACACCAAAGTATCCTGGGGTGCCATTTATATAGTGTCCACCACTGTATTGCTGGATGGCAACCTAAGTCAGTTGTATTTGAGTTGTTTGAGATTAGGGTGCAGATTTATTGCCTAAGAGAGGTTTCTCATTTCCCTTCACTGACCTCCTCCAGTCTGGCATGACAAGATCTTGTCACTCTGTTTATAAGAAGCAGCTTTCACAGCTCCTACAGTGATGGAAAAGGACATGAGTTGCATGGTGGGTTTTTATTTTTTTTAAGGCTTAAGATATTATAAAAGCAGTATCCAGAGGAGCTGGCTTCATGTGATGATACCAGTTTGTCAATTAGTTTCCCAGTCAGACATTAGAAGCTCTGAGTTCATTATAAGGCGCTCGAAGGGCAAACCTTTCATGATTTAGCATAGAATAACTTTTAATATCAACTGAAGCCTGAGGACCAAAATGAGAGCTAATTTTTTAACCGCAGGGTCTCACCAGACAGAGTGAGTCAGCTTAGAAAAGAAGCACTTTGTTCTCCTCTCCTAGAAGTTTTTCTAATTCTCAAGATAAACTTTGTCACTTTTTTCTACTGAGCTACACTCCCCGAAGCGAAAGAAAGACGGGGGTCACTTTGACCTCCCTTGTTTCAGGTAACTAGAGATAGAAAACAACTGGCTTTTTAGTGGTGAATTAGCAGTAACTGCCAGACCATGGAAGCGATTCAGCCTTTTTCTTGAGTTTGTTTAAATTTAAAATAGTTTATTTTGGTCTTTTCTTGAATTTGTGCCTTTCAAACCTTTTTGTAAATATAGTATTAAGATTCTGCTTTAGAGTTTTGGGTGTTCTACCCATTGCTTTTGAACCTTGGTTATTTAAGTAGAGCACTTTCTAATTTCCTTCTGAGGAAACTGAATAGTTCAGTGAAACGAGGTTTATAGCCGGCATCCCGTTAAGGTATTGTTTATTTCTTTAGATTTTTCCTTTACTCACTTTGTGTGTTTAGTCTTACTTTTTACAAGACTATTTAAGCTTTATTTTCCCTTGTTTCAGGGATTTTCACGGTACCTTTTGGTTTTGTGCAGATTCTTATTCCCGTGATTGTCTTTTTTCTATTAGGACTGAACTGAGGCTGAACAGGCTAAAAAAGAAATCTAGGGGATTCTATCACAGGTTTGGAAGACTCTAGTGGTGTAGCAGAACCAGTGACATAACGTGGGTTGCCAGTTCCCAGAGCCACGCAGAGGGCAGGGAGTGGGAGGGAGAGAAACAGACTGAGTACGCATGCACATTCAACTGCATAACAGCATCTGCATCACCCAGGAGATCACAGCTGCAGGGATAAGGGAAAAAAAGAGTAATTTCATTGTCTGGAGAGGGCATTTCCTCCTTCGCATGGACAAACTGTTTTCAATGGAGCCCAGTGACAGAAGTGTGCAGCTGTATCGAGGCAGTACTAGGTGTTGAAATTTTGCGCTCCTAACAATTTTGCACCCGGGGAAACCACCCCTGTGCTCTACCCCACACTATGCCACTGTGCAGAACTCACCAGACATGCTCAGAGGACTCCTGTGCTAACACGGCATAATGATGTCCTTGTGTTGTATGTTCCAGCACTACCATAAGGCAAAGTGAGGCAGGCACCTCAAGCCGCAGATGCTTTGGAGAGTGGGGGTCGTCAGTATCCAAGTATCCACAATTTTTTTTCCTTACTTGTTCTGACTTGTTCAGCTGCCTTCTCCCTCTGCATCACAGACGGTACTTTGGGGAAGCTCCCTGATCAGGTGAGGAGGCAGAAAGTAAACTAGACCAGCTTAAGCACTCCAGCAGCTCTCATGTGTGCACATGCATTGCTTTGCTCCCATGACTCCTGCTCATAGCTGTCAACTTTCAGATTTGAAAATAAGGGATTTTTTCAAACTTTCAGATTTGAAAATAAGGGATGCTGTGAGGGCGGTGCAATGGCACCAAGTAGCCTCGCCACCCTGCGCTCCAGAGGCTGCGCGCGAACGGGTGAGCGAAAGAGCGAGCGCGTAGACGGCAGGCAGGCTGTCTGTCTGGTTGGGCGTGAGGGTCTGGCTACACAAGGCATGCAAGCTCCGCCCCCAGTCGGTCTCAGACTCCTTATTGGCAGCCGAGCAACGCAGCTGAGGAGCCTCCCTGGCCGGCAGGGAGGGAGAGGAGCTGCTTCCTTTGAAATCCGGGAAATTTAAGGGATATCAACAATCCGGGATAGCAGCGGGAAATGGCATTGGAATAAGGGAGTTTCCCGCCAAAAAAGGGAGGGTTGACAGCTATGTCCTGCTGGCTCTGCCATTGCTACACTGACCACTAAGCAGGAGAGCCATGAGGGAGCAGGAGCCAAGCAGCAACAAGGTATTGGAGGAAAGGGCTTTGTCTGCCGCACATGACTTGTCCAGCAGTCCCTAAGCTACCCTGCTGTACTCTGATACATCCCATTGCCATTAGGAAGCCATGAGTTCTGGTCCTTCTCTGGTCCTTCTCTGGTTGTTCTTCCAGACCAGATTCCAGTGGGCGTAATACCACAGCACCCATAAACCCCATTAAAAAGGCTATGGAAAGTACCTGCTTGAGGGTGGGTCCCTAGTACTAGCCAAGTGTTTAAGATTAGGAGTGATGTTCGCAGGGATGGCTGGTGCCCATTGGAACTGGTAGGGTGGGAGAATAATGGCAGGCAGAGACAAAAAAGTCTAGTCTTGTTCCCATCCTTTCTCAGTTCTACAAGGAGCACACCGACACTAAAAAGGAGGAAGGTGACAGGCAGTGCCACACCCTGGATTTGTCAGAAGTAAGAAGGTAAGAAAGTGGGGATGAGGGAGGAGACAGACAAGAGTTGCTGACGGGGCAGCAACTCATTTGCCCTACTGAGAGTTGTTTGCTTCTCCCACCTGCACCAATAAAAACCTAATAATAATAATAATAATAATAATAATAATAATAATAATAATAACGTTTTATTTGTAAACCACAGAGCCTAGGGCTTGCCGATCAGAAGGTCGGCGGTTCGAATCCCCGCGACGGGGTGAGCTCCCGTTGCTCGGTCCCTGCTCCTGCCCACCTAGCAGTTCGAAGGCATGTCAAAGTGCAAGTAGATAAATAGGTACCACTCCAGCAGGAAGGTAAACGGCATTTCTGTATGCTGCTCTGGTTTGCCAGAAGCAGCTTAGTCATGCTGGCCACATGACCCGGAAGCTCCCTCGGCCAGTAAAGCGAGATGAGCGCCGCAACCCCAGAGTCATTTGTGACTGGACCTAATGGTCAGGGGTCCCTTTACCTTTACCTTTACCTTTATCCTGCCCTCCCTGGCCAAAGCCGGGCTCAGAGCGGCTAACAACAAGTAAAAATAGCACAGTGTACATAAAATCACACAGTCAATTAATTAAAATACATTCTAAAATCAATTCAGAATCAGATTAATGGCAACCATTGGGTTAGAGTTCTGTGACGATTACAGAAGGAGAGAGGGGGTCAGACTGTGACTTGGCCAAAGTCCTGGCGGAACAGCTCCATTTTGCAGGCCCTGCGGAAAGGTGTCAAGTCCCGCAGGGCCCTAGTCTCTTGTGACAGAGCATTCCACCAGATCGGGGCCACGGCTGAAAAAGCCCTGGCTCTGGTCGAGGCCAGCCTAACCTCCCTGTGGCCCGGGATCTCCAAGATGTTTTTATTTGAAGACTGTAAGGTCCTCCGTGAGACATACCATAACCCTACCACTAGTTCCATGTTGGGTGATTGTCTACACCGTAAAGTTGCCAAGTGATCTGCCTTGTGTTATGTTCAGTTACCACTATGCTCAGAAGTGTGTCCTTCTGACCTGCAAAAATGGTTTCCCCCAGATACTTTTAGGGAAAATATTCTTGCTTCCCCCTGTAGTATATTCCCTCCTATTCTCCTACTTTAATATGTTACACTACACACACACACACACACACACACACACACACACAATTCTTGGGCAAAACATTATGTGTTCTTTTTATACATAATCACATTCTATTATATGCTGCAACAGATCATATGCAAATTTCATGGTGGCGTTTTATGCGAAGGGCCCTGACCTATCTTTTAAATTATCTATATTCATATTGCTAAGGTCTTAAAGAGGAGACCTTTCAGTTGGTTGGAAGCTGGCCCTAAATGCATTACTGTGCCTGAGAAAAATAGTGATCAGCCTATACAAATAAACACTTTGGGGGGGGGGCGGGGAGGCAAGCCATTTGCCAGGATATATTGCTTAAAAATATATGGCAGCATGATTTAAGGGAACAATCCTCTGTACAAGAAGATGCTGATATAAAGAAAGCCAAATTAAATTAATCTAGTGTAAAGTTACACCAGCTCCAAACCCTGCTCAACAGCTGTGCTGAACATGCTTAGGATCCAGACTAAGACCCCCTTCTCTGTTCTGCCCCCCCCCCGGCTTCATGCTCCCTTTTTGGAACTTACACTGGCCTCAGTTCAGTCAGTTGCAACTCAGGTGGCTGAAATATCTTTGGCTGATCTGGGGTTGGGGACTTAACATCTACTGAGCCAAGAATCAGTTTTCTAAGTCTGAGATCCACTGCATCCTAAACTGCAGTTCCTGGCAGATCTTAGCATAGGATTGCCCCCTCTATATTTCTCTATAAATAATGATTACTCACTACCAATCAAACTCACTGAGATAATATGTTGTGGCAGAGGATCTGGTAGTATGGGGAAGCTCAGAAAAATTTGAGAAAGATTGTGAAAGTTACCGTATCTCCCCCCCCTCCAATTTCTTTATTTGGTTTTACATATTAAAATTTACAATCATACCACAACACATTCCAACAGTACAAGATTCCCACGAATCTCTGGACTTCCCACCTCCCTCTCCATGGGTCCCATTGTTTAACCCTTTCGGCTGCATCCTTTGTAGTAGTCCAAATGTTTATATCTTCATCGTATCCATAGTTCTCGTTACATTACAAGTGTTATTGCAATCCCGCTAATGATTTCAACTGTTGACAGTGGTCTCCAAGGTAAATTATAAATTTCCCCCATTCCTTATTAAAGTTTTGGTCTGCCTGATCTTCAGGAAGATTGTGAAAGTTATCAATAAGAATGTTAGCAGTTTATAAAAGGCAGAGGGTGAATCATTTAGAGGACTGCCTTAAGATTTATTTATTTTTCCTGGCAGATACAGAAACACAAACTGTGCACAAGAGGTTTTTCTTCTTCTTCTTTTAACCCTGAGGACTTTGAAGAAGAGAAAAAACATAGTTGCCAGGATCTGAGGCCCACAATTACCTTTGTGTCTTTTTTATCCTGAAACAAAAGACAGGCATTCTAGATTACAACTCCAGGAAAAAGAAAGGGGGAAATAATAATAATGTTTATTACTAACACATGTTACAAGCCAACCCTGCAGTTAAAGTATGCTAAAGAAATCCCTCATCAAAGACCAGACTTTCCTGGGGTAATAATTCGGAACAGTTATGAAGGAGAAGTTTCAAAGCTACGAAGCGGCAATATGTATATACCAAGCAGATGAACAGGCAACGCAGATCAAGTCCCTGGAGAAAAGAGCACAGCAGATTACAATGGGCGCCGCAGCGGAAGAAAGCAGACAATAGCTAGCTAAGGGGAAAGCGAAACAGAAGAAGCAGGAGACAGTGCCAGAAATGTGGCAAATTGCATGAGAAGACAAGATGATATACTTCTGGGTAGCCTCCAACATTTCACAGATAAATAGAGTGACACTCCTGGGTAGACATTGGCACATGAATGTGCCCAGGTAGCCAATCATGAGGCTGTGTGGATCGGGGCCATAAGCAATGCACACAGGACCATAGCTCAATGGCACCATAGCTCAATGGTACATGCTTTGCATCGGGGGGGGGAGGCAGGTTCAATTCTCAGCATTGGGAAAGGGCCCTGTCTAAAACTCTGGAGAACCACTGCCATCAAGGTAGACAACACCAAACTAAATGGATGAAGGGTCTGACTCAGTATAAGGCAACTAGCTGTGAAAGGTATGGAATCCTGAAGAGCCTCTACCAGTCAGTGTAAATTTTTTTTATTTATTTATTTATTTATTTATTTATTTATTTATTTATTTATTTATTTATTTATTGTTATTTATACCCCGTCCATCTGGCCAGGCCTCCCCAGCCACTCTGGGCGGCTCCCAATAGCATATTAAAAACACGATAAAACATCAAACATTAAAAACCTCCCTAAACAAAGCTGCCTTCAGATGTCTTCTAAAAATCAGATAGTTGTTTATTTCCTTGACATCTGATAGGAGGGCGTTCCACAGGATGGCGCCACTACCGATAAGGGCCTCTGCCTGGTTCCCTGTAACTTCACTTATTGCAGTGACAGAACCACCAGAAGGCCCTCAGAACTGGACCTCGGTATCTGGGCAGAATGATGGGGGTGGAGACACTACTTCAAGTATACTGGGCCAAGGCCGTTTAGGGCTTTAAAGGCAGCACCAACCTTTTGAATTGTGCTTGGAAACGTACTGGAGCCAACGGAGGTCTTTCAGGACCGGTGTTATATGGTCTCGGCAGCCACTCCCAGTCACCAGTCTGGCTGCCACATTCTGGATTAGTTGTAGTTTCCAGGTCACCTTCAAAGGTAGCCCCATGTAGAGCGTATTACAGTAGTCCAAGCAGGAGATAACTAGAGCATGCACCACTCTGACGAGACAGTCTGCGGGCAGGTAGGGTCTCAGCCTGCGTAGCAGATGGAGCTGGTAGACAGCTGCCCTGGACACAGAATTGACCTGCACCTCCATGGACAGCTGTGAGTCCAAAATGACTCCCAGGCTGCGCATCTGGTCCTTCAGGGGCACAGTTACCCCATTCAGGACTAGGGAGTCCTCCACACCTGCCCACTCTGTCCCCCCAAAAGTACTTCTGTCTTGTCAGGATTAACCTCAATCTTTACATGGATATCAGCAAAGAGAAAGCCCATGAACGTGCTGCTGCTGTAGTCACTGCTGTAGGTGTCAGGGACTGGCAGTACAAAGAGGAGTGGTGGGAGGCACCAGCCAGAGAATCCCCAAGCGAAACCCCACAGGAGGAAAGCTCAGAGCCAGGGGACTGGTGGTGAGACACCGAGCAGAGGTCAGACGGAGAAGGAGATTGGGAGGAGGTGCAGAATGCCAAAGGGGCAGCAGGGTTTAGTGAGCAGGAAGAGCCTGTGATAGGGAGCAGTTCAGACTCCAAGGCTGAAGCAGACAAGAGAAGGGGACGGTCAAGGGACTGCTGAAGAATCCAGGGAGTCATCTTCTCCTGCAGTGACAAGCTCCCCTCCCCCTTGGTCTCCAAGAACTCACAGAGTAATGAGGAGAACATAACAGAGGCCAGAGGTGTGCAGATGCAGTTTGAGATTGCTTGGGAGACATCCAGGAGAGGAGAAGCCTTAGAAAGGAGTGGAAGGCAAGGGCCTTCAGTCTTGGCAACTGCTCCATAGGGGCAAGAGTCCTACTGGGTAGTGTTGCTGAGACCACTAGGCCGAGTGGTATGTTTGCCAACTTCACTGACAATGGAGATCTGCTTCTTTTATTGCTGACCTGCGCCTGACTCTAGCCCTGGCTGGAGGCACCATGTGATAGGAAACCCTTGCATGTTTGAGATGCCTAATTTCACAGAAACCTACACCTGTGCAGCAGAGATTCCTGCTATTCTGCACTTAATGGGAAGACATTTCCCATGTGGCAGCAGGTGTGGCAGGCATTGTACCACTTCTGGTAGGTTTGGGAAATGTCTCCTGTCTGGAACCCTACGAAGCTGCTGCCATTCAGTGTAGACAATACTGGGCACTAGGTGGGACCAGAAATCCAACTCGGCTTAAGACAGCTTCCTGTGTGCCTAACTTGTCCCACTCTGCTGTAGGGTTGGTGCCTGTAGTCCTGAACTTCGTACTCCTGCAAATCAACTCAGTCACATTTGTTGCTGTCCAGGGTCCTGACCTTAGGAGGTTGGCTCAGGCAATCTTGCTTTCCACCACCCCGTCTGGGCTGCCGCCGCCACATCTCAGCAATGGAGATGGCTATGGATCGGGACAGCAGGCGATTTCTGCAAGACAATAATCTATTGCTACAGCATGTGGAATGAAGAAAATAAACTGTCAAAAGCCTGTGAATTATTTATCTAATGGATTGAATAATTGAATTATTAAGGCAAGTACTGGTGTAGTGATTATTTAATGGAGAGATGATTTCAGGGTTGAAGCACTGATGCTCTCACGCTCAGACACAAAGAGAAAATGGGAGAGGTGCAGGCAACCTTGTGTGGCATGTGATCTAGTTAACACTGAGCCTCTCATACTGGCTCTGATGATACCACTTGAAAGTTCCTATACGAATTTTCACAGCTTCCTCTTGTCACAAGTGGTTGGTGGCTGGAACAAGACAAATGCTGGAACGTTTCAGAGGTGTTACTTCAGGCCGCTGACCTCACCAAGCCCAATGGTCAATTCTTGAGTGGACCAATTGATTCCCCTTATTTCCAAACTGCTTAAAAATGTTAAGCTCTCTCCTCCAAATCCATTCCTGCAGCTGCTGCCAAAATCTTGATGAAGCCATGTCTTCATTGTAATGCACATACGCCTTACGTACCTTGAAATCTGGTTGGCGCCAACATTGGTCACTTTTCAGTGCCAGCTAAAAACGTAGGGTGGTATTCAACTAAGTTTTATTGAGAGTTGGCCAGTTAATTATCATGACTAAGGTATGTCCATTTATTTCAATACATCTACTATGAGTAAAACTTAGTTTAATACCACCCTTACCTCTTTTGCCAGGCCTTTAGAGCTACAGTGTGTATGCAGTCTCAGATTCAGTGGACAAACTCAGTATAACTTCGAAATTCAATACTGCAAATTCTAATAAAAAGTGACCTGAAGCAAACTGCTATATCTATAGTTATAGGATTTCACCTTCCCTGAATATTGTGATGCAGTTCTTAGGTCATAAAATGTATGAAAACGAGGTTGTAATGATGAGATGAATGTATATTTTGAGAGAAAATATGGGTGGGTGGGTGTTTAGAGAGAGAGAGAAAAACCCGCTTTAAAATGTGTACTTAAACTATGTATAATTAAATGCATATTTTTGTGCAGTACTTTTTTAAAGAAAAAAATACAGGCTGGTGTTGAAAAGTGATGAGACTGACACATGTAAAAGTGATTAAAACCCGGAAAGACACCAATCCATCCATCCTTTGGTATTAGCTGAGCTTTGTAAGTTTACACGACTCTCGTCGCAAAAAGACACAGCTCTATGAAGAAGCAGAAAAGCTCAGCAATTTTAAGATACCTGTTGCTTCCCCGAGACAACCAATGTGAAAATGTGTTTATTATTGTCTGACAGACCATTTTAAAGAGACAAGAAAGGGAGGGAGACGTGTGATATAGAGTGGATCCTCGGGAGAGGAGGAGAATTATCACCCTTCTGGTGGAAGAGCAAATGGCTACTTCGTGAGAAGACAGAGGCTAAAAGGGGGCAGTGGAGGGGGAAAGGATGTGAAACTGATCATTATACTTTCTTATCCAGAGATTAATAGGCAATCAGTGTTACCTTAACCTGTGTATGCTTTATTCACTCATAAAAAAATGATGATATTGCTCGCCTGTCTTGCCACAATAGCACATTTCCTGATGTGTGTTTCCCAGTTAATAATTGTCTGTCAGGCAGCTGATCGGAGACAAGGCCAGCGAAAGCAAGTCATGATTAATTGCTAGTTGTAGGGCAAGCGATGTTGGGGGGGGAGGGGAGCGCAAAGAAAGGCATGCGCTCTCCGGCATGCAGGCCGCTATGCAACCGCCAAATGTGCAAGGATACAATTTGAGCGACCAGGGCAGCAATGCCAGGTTTTCATTCCCCCTGCCCACTTTGACAGGGTGGCACTCATAACCGGCCCTCTGAATAACTAAACTTCTACCGGTATGTACCCAGCTGTGGTAACCAGCAGGGTTCCTGCCATTTTGCAGACGATGGGTTGGCTGTGTGTAGTTTTCTGGATAAGTCTTGGGGGCTTTATTATTCCCGCCTTCCAAAGTTCAAAGCTCTAGAAACTCTGAGGGCTACATGTTATTTTAATTGCATAGTAGGCAAACATGTTTTTTTTAAAAATAAATTAAAAAAATTAACAACAACAACAGGCTTGGAGGGTAGTTTTCATTGGGACCAGAGAGTGCAGGGAGGGGGCTTTACTCCTTCACTCCCAGGGGCGCCGACTTGGCCCCCAGATTGTGGGTGCCCAATGGCACCCACGACATAATGTGACGTCATGACAGTGCATGCTTCCAGGGCCTCATGGGGCCTCGCAGGTCACGTCAGAGGCCTCGTGAGACCTCTGACACAACTTCCGGTTTCTACTGGAAGTCGTGTTTGGAGGCCTGTAGGGCCTCCGACATCGCTTCTGAGGCCTCACGGGGCCTCAGAGGCCACATCCAAGGCCTCTCAAGACCTCTGATGCAACGTCCAGCTTCTACCAGAAGTCGCTTCCGTGGTTTTGCAGGGCCTTGGACATCGCCTCAGACGTCGCCTCGAACCTCCAACATAACTTCTGGTAGAAACTGGAAGTCGCGTCAGATCCCTGTGGTGGTGTGAGTGTACCCAGGGCCCCCTAGGGTTGGCGCCAGTGTTCACTCCGCCATCTGCAATCCGAGCAGCCCTGCTCCCCAAGCTGTAATTAGACTTTGAGAAAAAAGCTACAATTGCTAATGGAGGTGCTTTAATTACCTACAGCATGGATGATTTCATCAGGTTTGTGTCTGGGTAGGGAAAGGTGGGAAGTCCCCTCCTCATGCACTGAGGAAATTTCTGATCTCTCCTTTTTTAAAATCCCCACCAGAAAATAAGACAGTTTTGTAGAATTTTCTTCAAATATCCTCCAGTAATTTGTGTTTATGTATCTGCCACCATTTCACACACATATAATGCCCGATAATGATGCTAGGTCTGAGGATTCATGAAAGATACAATGATGGTGGTCAGGCTGCCAACACTTGGCGAAAATAAATAAAATCTATAATAATAATAATTTTTCACTACTGACACTGAAAATGGTGCACCTCACCCCTGGGAAACTTTGGAGAATGTTTCCTCCCACTGGATGAATCCAATGAAAAATACACCCTACTCCAATTTCTCTGCCCACCAATGCAGTGATGCATTTGCACACAGCTCTAGCATAAAAAGGATGGAAACACATTGACTTCAGTTGTGCCGATTTAAATCACCTGGGGGATTGGCAGCAGATATCTTCCAAGAACCGACTAGTAAAAAGAGCCATTGCTTTAATTCCTCTAATTGTTCTGCCGAGTTAATTTGTACGCAGGGAATGTGTGCAAATATTCCAGAGCTGCGCCAAAACAGCGTTATTGCAGATGTCCCTCGCTTAATCTCCCATCGGTAAAATACACTTTGCTTTGGATTATCTACACGACTCATAGTCCTCTCTTTTTTTTGTTTATTAAGGATAATGGGAATATATTCAAGTAAATTAATTTGCAAACATATACAGACGCCACTGGGGGAGTGATTTTTTCTCTCTCCTCTTGGCAGGCACAGCATAGCTCTTGTTGATACTGAGGCTATTGGCATATGCTTGCGTCCTGGGATTGCTTGCCAGAAATCTTCCTATGATGTTGTTGAGGATATACATGTGACAGATTTTGAAGTTTGGATGGCAGATGGAACATTTCTGCTGGCCAGTTTGCAGCTTAAGCTAGCTTGAGCATCAACAGACAGGCAGGATGTAAGTGGAACGAATACCCAATAGTATGCAATACATCCTTTTAATATAGGACCGCTGGCAGGGAGCATGTGCTTCGCCAGGATGGTTTCTCGATATAGCTCTTTATATACGTGGGAAGAGTCTATCCATGAAATGTTTATATCGCAGCCACTAGCGGCATAACTGTTCCTTTTTCACCATTCTGGCTCTCCAATTGTTTCTCTTTCAGGTCTCTTTCTTTCCCCATCCCAGATATATTGGTAAGCAAATACCATACTCAGCCAAGAAGGGCTTTGTGAGCTATGCTTGGTGAACAGTCTCCAGATGCTATGCTACCTTGGCCAAATGATCCACCAGCTCCTTTTGCTAGAATACTTTTATTTAAACCAGTTTGCTTTGGAGCTTTTCTTATTCCCTGGCAGTCCAGCAGACCCTGCTGCCTCCTTACCACCCTCCCAAAAATAAATCATAGCATTGCAGAGTTGGAAGAGACCCTGAGGATCATCTAGTCCAACTGCCCACAATGGAGAAATATGCAATTGTTCTATACAGGGACCAAACCTGGAACCTTGGCATTATCAGCACCACACTCTACCCAATTGAGCTATCCAGGCAAGAACACAATATGTTTGGTGTATATATCAGGGTGGGGTACTTGTGTGGCCATCCAGACCTTGTGAGACTGCATCTCCCATCAGCTCCAATGAACATGGTCAAGGGTCAGGATGATGGGAGTTGTAGTCCAGTTAAAATATGGAGGTTCTCCATTCCAACTGGCAGTGGCTCTCCTAGGTGTCAGCCAAAAGTGTCCCCAGTTCTACCTGTAGATGGCAGGGATTGAACCTGGGACCTTTCCAAGACAGGGCACAGTCCCAGTCCTATCAATGCCTACCAGCCCTTTCCTCCAATATGACCTACTTTGTTGTTTAGTTGTTTAGTCGTGTCTGACTCTTTGTGACCCCATGGACCAGAGCACACCAGGCACTCCTGTCTTCTACTGCCTCCCGCAGTTTGGTCAAACTCATGTTGGTAGCTTCGAGAACACTGTCCAACCATCTCGTCCTCTGTCGTCCCCTTCTCCTTGTGCCCTCAATCTTTCCCAACATCAGGGTCTTTCCCAGGGAGTCTTCTCTTCTCATGAGGTGGTCAAAGTATTGGAGCCTCAGCTTCAGGATCTGTCCTTCCAGTGAGCACTCCAGGCTGATTTCCTTCAGAATGGATAGGTTTGATGTTCTTGCAGTCCATGGGACTCTCAAGAGTCTCCTCCAGCACCATATGACCTACTACCCACCCTTAAAGTCTGCCCATGAAGTGTCTGCATCTGAATAAGGGAGACTACATTTGTACTGCTAGACACACACATGTTTTGATGCAATTTGGGACCTCAATCATGCAAGGTTTCCTACCACATGGAGCCTGCAACAGTTACTACAAGCAGTGACTGCAAGCAGCTGAACATGTGTAGGCTTCCCCTCTTCAAACATCCATGCTGGCTCAGTTAGTATTTACACTGACAGACAGAGGGCCTCCGGGATTTCAGACAGGGATCTTTCACAGCTGGCTGCATTATCCTGAGCCACAACTTTGCTGCATCTAGTTCTGTGTTGTCTGCAATGGTGATAAGTGACTCTTTGCGGCATTAGACCAATCTGGAGATCCTGGGGCCGGAGACTGGGACTTCCTCTACCACTAAGCAGAGGCTGAGCTAGCTGTTCCGGCAGCACATTCTGTCCACCCAGGGGTGTGGCGAGCATCCCAGGGGGGTGCCACCCGGGGCGATCATCCCAGGGGGGCGGGGCGGCGATGTCACACACCCCTCAGGGATGACACCTGGGGCGCACCGCACCCACCGCACCCCCTTCCTCTGCCAGTGCCACTATGCTACAAGCCATTTCCAACTTCAACCCAAGTTCTCGACAATTTCAGTCAAAGTTCCCCCATTTAACTGGTTTGTGAGCTGAGCTGCCTGCATCTCAAAAGGTTCAATGTCGCCTGCTGATCAATTGATTAAAACACAAGGAAGTTAGAGCCTCATCTCCAGATGCAGTGATTCATGATAAATCTGCCACCTCCTTTAACACTGAAAAGAATCAAGGAAGCTTAAAAATTAAGGCAGACAGCCAACTAATGAATTTTTTAGAGGATTAACTGTCTCGCTTTTCCTCTGCCGATTGATTAACGTACTGATTAAAATAAATATTATAGTATCCCCATACAAGTTATATCTTTAAAATATTTAATAAAATAACAGCTTCTTTCATTTAAATAACACAGGCAAATCATTCTTTGTTGGAATTGCCATCTTAAATTCATCGCCTGGATCAAAAGACCGTTTGCCACTGTGCCATCAGCGCAGATAAACTTTCATTAGAGAATGTTCAGATTGAATAATTCCCATTTTGATCTGTAATTATTGAATTGATTTATCACATTGATTATGAAATGAATGAAGTGATCCTGAGAGAAATTGCAAAAACAAATTACCCGAGAAGAACATGTTTACAAACAGGGAGAAACTAGCACATCCAATTGCAATGTATATATGACACACTGTCTCTCGAGACAGATGGATGCCAACAGGAAGACATAAAGCATCTAGACCACCGAACTTGGCATTTCAGCTATGGTACTCTCTTGGCATTTCAGTACCTCTCCTGGTATGCCCCGTGTAGGTTAAGGTCCTCAAATAATAATATTTTGGAGGTCCCGAGCAACAAGGATGCTAGGCTGACCTCAACTAGGGCCAGGGCCTTCTCAGTACTGGCCTCGACTTGGTGGAACGGTCTGTCACAAGAGACCAGGGCCCTGCGGGATTTGGCATCTTTCCGCAGGGCCTGCAAGACGGAGCTGTTCTGCCTGGCCTTTGGGTTGGTTTCAGTTTAACCCTGATGTTTCATTCCTTTATGGTTTGATTGGTGGGCTAATTATAAATGAGACTGCATTTTAAACTTTAAATCGTATTTTAACCTGCATTTTAATTGATTGTTTTGTATGTTCTGTTGTGATTTTATTGGTGTTAGCCGCTCTGAGCCCGGTCTTGGCTGGAAAGGGCGGGGTATAAATAAAAAATTATTATTATTAATTATTATTATTATTATTATTATTATTACTTTCAAAAGTCTTAAGCCATTGTTAAGTTAAATCAAAAAACAGTTTCTGGTATGTGGCAGCTCAGAATCTGAAACCTGCCCGGGGTATAGAAAAGATTGGTTATGGACCTCCACACACACAAACATTGTCTACAAAATCAACTTAGATTTTGCATTCTAGTATTATACTTCTAAGGCTGGTTTCTCCACTGATTGTCTTCTATGGAGGAAAATTACTATGCCAGAGTTGTCCTTCAGTCTACTGGTTATGTTAAAGTTCCTTGCTTGTTTGGAAAAACGAACCAATGAATTCTCCAACGTCTTAAGCGAAGATAACAACTTGATGAAATATTTTTTTTTCCACTGCTGAACCAGATGACTCAACTCTCGCATCTTACAGCAGGATGGTGCAAAGTACCGTTGCGCTTTATATACAAAGTCATTTCCTACTAACAACTGAAACCAAAGGGATCTAATGAACTGTCCAGAGGCTAAGATCTAGCCTACATAATATCTAAGCCAGGAGGCCTGATTACAACTGTGTGGTTGCCCCCCGACACAACAACTGTTTGATAGCTGGTACCTTAATTGTGTCCCCAGATTGTCCTAAAGCTGCAGAACATCCAACTTTACCAGCAGGCAAGTTGATGCTTACATCCCTGCCTACACAACAAAATAGTACTGAATTATTTAATTCTATTTGGGTCAGAGATGTGCTCGCAAAGTCTGCCGACACAATAGCTTTTGCAGGATGCATGGGGCCAAAGTCTTCTCTAATGTTGTAACTAGTGTGATGGTTCAATTGCAAGAGTCACCCTGATGTTTGATGAATGGAACATAACGGAATGTACAATTGGGGCATTGAAAGAATGACATTTCATTATACCTACTTTCAGAAGGCAGAGGTGGTGATCACTCCACACACACCCCACAAGCTTTTGAGAAAAGAAAAATAAGATGCAGTACTGAAATACTTATTTATTTAAAGGCCCTTTAAATGACCCCACCAAAGCAGTTTATAATAAAACTCAACAATTGCACGGTAAAATGCCAAAGAATGAAGTGAAAAACACAATTAAAACCACAGGCAATGTGAGATATCTAAGAATGGTGGACATATCAGGCCACTCTTAAAGAGTTGTCCATACTCAGGGTAGTACTCAGGACAGAGTAGACATGTTGAAATTAACAGACCTAACATAGTCATTTTCATTCATTTCAATCAGTCTACTCTGAGTAAAACTTAGCTGACTCCTAACATTTACACATCAATACAAGCATCAATAGGGGATTTGCCTTTATACTGGCTAATCTTCTGTTTGCTATTCCCAGCTCTGAACCCTATTACCATCCTGCTTTAAGGTTATCCTTGGGAACTCCCAGCCTCTTGAAATTCATTGCCGTTTCATCTCCAACTCAAAAAAAAAAATGCTTTTGTACACTTGCTTTGGAGAGTTAGCACTGATGCTCCGCTGACAGATTTGTGATGCATTGTGGTTGCATAATAGTTTTCTTGATATTGTTATTTTGTTTGAAATGTGGTGCTACCCTCCCTGAGATCTTCAGACTAAGAGTTGGATGTAAATAGTAGATATGTCTTCATTAAAAAAAAACAATAATAATCATAGTGGAACTGTTGCTGAATGTGACCTGAAAAGTACAACTGAGCTCTCATAATCATGACTCCTATGCTTGAAAACTTTTTTTAATCATTTTTTATTAGTTTTATAAGAATACAATAATAAAATTCACATATTTATCTTCACATCTTATACCATTTTGGCTTTTTATGGCCGTGACTTCTGTCAAACCTTCCTCATGATATTCTAATATCTATTCCTTATATCTATATTTCTTAAATCAATCATTGTTTTATATTATTACTTTCTAAAAATTAGTCACTATATCTTCGTATTAACAACAACATTTCTTCCTTACTCTACAAAGCTTCTTCCAGTCCTACCAACTATTCAATTGAGTACAATTTTCCTTTAGATAACCTGCAAATTTAGTCCAGTCTTTGATGAACTTCTGGTCCCGCTGTTCTCGGATTCTCCCCGTCATCCTGTCCAATTCTGCATACTCCGTTAGTTTCACTATCCATTCTTCCTTTGTCGGTGTTTGTTCTTGTTTCCATTTTTGTGCTATTAACATTCTTGCCGCATATGCTTGAAAACTTGGACAGCGTTGGTAATAGGATTTTGGTGTTCCCATTTAATCACCCTTTCATTGCTCAAGCAACTGAGATGAAAATTCTTCAGGTTTCACACATTCTTTAGGGAGTAAACCCCATGGGGCAAAGTGGAGCTTACTTCTGAGTAAACACAAACACAGGCTTGAGTTCCTTAATGTGTCTGTTACATATTGCCCATGTTTTACAAGCACCAGGGCTGTGGTCTTCAATTTTGTCTGAAGAAGCCTATACCCATCTGCTCCCAGTGGTGCTTGTGAAGCCTGCCAAAAGCCACAGTAGCTCTGGCTATTCAGCTCACAATTTCATCACCAGCGCTTGATTCATGAGACAGGGTACTCCCCAAGTATGCCGATTTATCCATCATTTGTAGGATGTGGTCTCTGATAGTAATTCCTCATGGAACATAAATCTTAGCCAGAGCAGATTGATATAAAACTTCTGTCTTTTTCAGACTAATGATTAGCCCAAATCATATACATGGTCCTGAAAGGAGATTCATTTATTACTTCCATGACCTCTAGCGATGAGGACACAATCATCCGCAACCAGCCGTCCGCTGACCATTTCTTCAATCACCTTAGATTCAGAAGATTCCCATCAGCCCTAAATCTAATCTTTCCTCCCACATTAATGTAAAGAAAAGCAACAGAGCAAATAAAGCGCTATAAAGAATCTGTGCAAGAAAGGACCTCTGCAGGAGAAGGTTTAGAAACATCTCTCTTCCCTGCCATTCTTATCATCCATCTGCCATGGAAATTATCTGAATATACAGGTGAAACTCGAAAAATTAGAATATCGTGCAAAGGGTCATTTCTTTCAGTAATTCAACTTAAAAGGTGAAAGTAATATATGAGATAGACTCATGCCATGCCATGCGAGATATGTCAAGCCTTTATTTGTTATAATTGTGATTATTATGGCGTACAGCTGATGAGAACCCCAAATTAACAATTTCAACTTTGGGGTTTTCATCAGCTGTATGCCATAATCATCACAATTATAACAAACAAAGGCTTGACATATCTCGCTTTGCATGTCATGAGTCTATCTCATATATTAAACTCCAGTAGCTAATGAAAACAATTGCTTACATAAATGGACTTTTCCACGATATTCTAATTTTTCGAGTTTCACCTGTACATTCGTATAGGAAGCCAACAGCACAATCCTAGACATGCCTACTTAGAATTAAGTCCCACTGAGTTCAACGGGGCTTCCTCACAGGTGGGTGAGTAAAGGATTGCAGTCCAAATCTTGCAAGCAATATCCAAACGCCATCTTTACAGGCAGTATGAAGCTTGCACAAAACGCCTTTGTAAGCTCAACAGTCGTATAACAATAAGTAGTGTTGCTTTTCTTGAATCAAGCAGAATGAAGAAAAATCAAAACAACCTTATATAAAGGTCTTGTTAGGTGTGCTCAAAATCTGTAGGTAGAACTTCATTCTCCAAGCTTGCAGCAACAGATTTCTGTTGGACATCCAAAGTACATCCAAAGGACATCCAAAGTACATCCAAAGGACATCCATGTAGTTTTCTTTGGGTTTTAGTGCATGCATGCTTTGCTCTTAGTCACACACTGCATGGTTGGTTTTGTAGTCTTTGAGCTGCATAAACTGTCATTCTCATGCGTTCATGTTTTACTCACAAGCGGGAAGTTGGTTGGGCAAAAAAGGGTAGAAAATATCACAATGGTACAGATGGCTTGGCTGTAAGGCAGGTATAGGCAACCCACGAATGCTCAATATGGCAACCATTAAAGTGGACTCAGGGGACACAGGTGGCACTGTGGTCTAAACCACAGAGTCTAGGGCTTGCAGATCAGAAGGTTGGTGGTTCGAATCCCCGCGACAGGGTGAGCTCCCGTTGCTCAGTCCCAGCTCCTGCCCACCTATCAGTTCGAAAGCACGTCAAAATGCAAGTAGATAAATAGGTACCGCTCTGGCAGGAAGGTAAATGGCATTTTCGTACGCTGCTCTGGTTCGCCAGAAGCGGCTTAGTCATGCTGGCCACATGACCCGGAAGCTGTACGCCGGCTCTCTCGGCCAATAAAGCAAGATGAGTGCCGCAACCCCAGAGTCGTCCGCGACTGGACCTAATGGTCAGGGGTCCCTTTACCTTTACCTTTTAAAGTGGACTCAGCTACACTGGCAAATAAAAAGTGCTTTATATGTGTTGTTTATTCATTCTAACACTGTGACACGAGATGGCGGTGTGGAGTTCCATTTTTGCCAACCCGATTTTTCATACAAAGTTTGCAACGTGTTTAACTGAATCATAGAATCATAGAGTTGGAAGAGACCACAAGGGCCATCCAGTCCAACCCCCTGCCAAGCAGGAAACACCATCAAAGCATTCCTGACAGGTGGCTGTCAAGCCTCTGCTTAAAGACCTCCAAAGAAGGAGACTCCACCACACTCCTTGGCAGCAAATTCCACTGTCGAACAGCTCTTACTGTCAGGAAGTTCTTTCTAATGTTTAGGTGGAATCTTCTTTCTTGTAGTTTGAATCCATTGCTCCGTGTCCTCTTCTCAGGAGCAGCAGAAAACAACTTTTCTCCATCCTCTATATGACATCCTTTTATATATTTGAGCATGGCTATCATATCACCCCTTAACCTTCTCTTCTCCAGGCTAAACATACCCAGCTCCCTAAGCCGTTCCTCATAAGGCATTCCAGGCCTTTGACCATTTTGGTTGCCCTCCTCTGGACATGTTCCAGCTTGTCAGTATCCTTCGAACGTCTCTTTGATGTGTCTAGATTCAGCCACTGTGCCGTGAACTGGTGGGAGGATGGGGAGGAGGAAGAGGATCCGAGCGAGGGGTGTAGCCAGGACTGGGACACACCGGGGCAAGCAGGGTGTGGGGAAGATAGTACTCACAGAGTGACAGGGGATGGCGAGGGGCTGGGTGGCAGTGCACAGGAACCAAAGCAGCAGGACCCATCACCAGAGCCAGAGGGGGCCCCTGTCCCCACAAACAAGGCAGGCTCTGAGGAGTAGGGAGCAGCAGGAGTAGCACTCTAGGGAGCTGAGGCAGGCAAGGGCCCACAGGTCAGCTCCCTAGATGGCCAGGTGGGGCTTGCTAGCCCTGGGAGGAGGTTATGATTCCTCAGCTGAAGTCTGCTGGGAACAGGTGAGGGTCACCTGCCTCATCGAGCCCAGATGCTGCAATAAGCAGGCAAAGTATAAAAGGGAAGCAGAACTGAGGTGCTGGGTCTCCTCAGCTTCCCACATAAGTTGGACCATGGCTTGGATGTTCTAGGGCAGTGATGGCTAACCTTGACACTCCATATGTTTTGGGACTACAACTCCCATCATCCCTGACCACTGATCCTGTTAGCTAGGGATAATGGGAGTTGTAGTTCCAAAACATCTGGAGTGTCAAGGTTAGCCATCACTGTTCTAGGGAGTTCTCTGGGACTGTACATGTGCAGGTCTGACCTCCAAGTGCCCTGATTCCTGGATTGGCTGTAGAAGCGCGAACCTGGCTGGACTTTGGACCTGTTGGCCTGCCAGGCTGTGTGCTAGCATCTGCCGTGGGATCATGTACTCCAGCAGGACTTGCCTCCAGGTACCCTGTGATCCAGGGCAAAGTGATTTAAAATATTGTGGAATAGCACAATCATTTCTATTGATGTCAGAAAGCTGAATTATAAGAAAAGCACAGATATTGTCAGAAAACGCACAAGGCTCATTCATATAATTGTAATGGATTGATCCAAAAGCGTAGTAGATTGTAGAATACCCAGAACAGCAAAGGAACCGCAGATAGCATATAAACCAAATTCTCATTTTTATTTTTATTTCACAAGGCATCCAACCGAACTCTTCTGCCTTTTGTAAAGCTATATTGGCTGCCGGAATATCCACACAATGTGTCCATTAAATATAATTCTAGCATGACTATTTCCTTATGCAGATACGATTTCCCCTATGACAATCGTTGGTGCTCTTTCCTTTTGTAGGGACAAGGTATCTCTCCCCCTCCCCCACACTTTTGGGCATAGCTCAATAGGGCATGGAACAAGATATTTGCCATCAGCCTTATAAATCTTATCTAGAATGGCCTTTCCATTGGATAGTGATTTAATGACTTGTTCTGTTTCAAGTGTAAAATGCTTCTGGGCTAGAAGCTGATTCATATTATACAAAGGTATAGTATACACCTTATAGTATATATCATACTCCAAGATGGTTTTTTAAAGTCAAAAGAAAAGTCACATCAAGACCCATGCCATAAATAGAATCAAGGGAGTGCGACTAATAAACAAGCTTGCACGCAGCATTTCCTTTGGTCTGCAGATCGTCAGCCTTTCTTTTTCCTCCAGCAGGTTTTCCACATCTCTCTTAATTTACTCTGTGAGATCTTACATATATTCCGACAAACCAGTGTCTCAGAACTGTATCCCTTGTCATCTGTCCAAGCTAAATATAAATGATGTTTCTCATCAAGCAGGCTCGTGACGTCTTAATCTTTTCCTTAAAATAAGGGTAATCAAACTTGTTTTGATTATTGCAGTGTCTATGGCCAAGAATCTTGCATATGGTCTCTTAAAAGCAAAACGTTTTCTGCATCCCACAGGCCATCTGCCTTCCCAAGGTGACCGGTCACAGCACTTTGTAGCGTCTGTTCAGCTCTGCTACTTCTTAATTTATTGACATTGAACCTTTTAGGTAATTTTCTACCTTGAAGTTTCTAAGGTGGCTTGGCGTGAATATTAATTTTGGACCAGAAATAAAAATGCTGATGACATGTCAAGAATTTAACTCTCTGTATAGCACTATACTATACTATTTCTTGGGAGAAAAGCAATGACAAACCTAGACAGCATCTTAAAAAGCAAAGACATCACCTTGCCAACAAAGGTCCGTATAGTTAAAGCTATGGTTTTCCCAGTAGTAATGTACGGAAGTGAGAGCTGGACCATAAAGAAGGCTGATCGCCGAAGAATTGATGCTTTTGAATTATGGTGCTGGAGGAGACTCTTGAGAGTCCCATGGACTGCAAGAAGATCAAACCTATCCATTCTTAAAGAAATCAGCCCTGAGTGCTCACTAGAAGGACAGATCCTGAAGTTGAGGCTCCAGTACTTTGGCCACCTCATGAGAAGAGAAGACTCCCTAGAAAAGACCCTGATGTTGGGAAAGATGGAGGGCACAAGGAGAAAGGGACGACAGAAGATGAGATGGTTGGACAGTGTTCTCGAAGCTACTAACATGAGTTTGGCCAAACTGCGAGAGGCAGTGAAGGATAGACGTGCCTGGCGTGCTCTGGTCCATGGGGTCACGAAGAGTCGGACACGACTGAACGACTGAAAAACAACAACAACAACATAGCACTATAGAATCATAGGATAGTACAGTTGGAAAAGACTCCAAGGGTCATCTAGTCCAACCCCCTGTAATGCAGGAATCTCAATTAAACAACCATAGCAGATAGCCATCCAACCTCCACTTAGAAACCTCCAACAAAGGAGAGGCCACCTCTCATGGGAGTCCATTTCTCTGTTGAACAGCTTTTACCACCAGAAAGTTCTTCCTGATATTTAGTTAGAATCTCCTTTCTTGTAACTTGAAGCCATTGATTCGGATACTACCCTCTAGAGCAGGAGAAAACAAGCTTGCTCTATCTTCCATGTGACGGCTCTTGGGGTATTTGAAGATGTCTATCATATCTCCTCTCAGTCTCCTCTTTTCCAGGCTAAAACATACCCAACTCCCTCAACCGTTCCTCATAAGGCTTCTTTTCCAGGCTCTTAATCATCTAGGTCAGCTTCCTCTAGGTCAATATGCTTCTTAAATTGTGGACACTGGACACAGTACTCCAGGTGTGGCCTGACCAAGGCAGAACAGAGTGGGACTATTACTTCCCTTGATCAGGACACAATACTTCTGTTGATGCAGCCTAGAAAAGCATGAGGGTTTTTTGCTGCTACATCACAATGCTGATTCATACTATGGTATCTACTTAGACCCGTAGATCCTTTTCACGTATAGTACTGGCAATCCATTTGCTGCTGCCCCCCCCTTATATTTGTGCAGCTGGTTATTCCTGCTAAAGTGGTAATCCCTTATGGTTGTCCCTACTTGTTCTAGAACAGGGGTAACCAACATGGGGCTCTCCAGATGTTGGACTACAGTTCCCATCAGCCACTACCAGTATGACCAATGGCTAAGGAAGATGGGAGCTGTAGTCCAGCAATGTCTGGAGGGCAGGACATTGGCTAACCCTGCTCAAGACTGACTAAGGTCCTCCTGATTTTATTCCTTCATCACATTTATTGTACTTATATCCTCCCTTTTCTCCAAAGAGCTCAAGGTTGTATATATGGCTCCTACCTCCCAAGTTTCTCTTCACAACCCTGTGAAGTAGGTTAGTTTGAGATGGAGAAAGTGTTTAGATGGGTAGGAAGTTCAATGTGGACCTAGCCAGTTTTGCTGTATGCACTGCATCACCTTGAGCGTTTAGCAGACTGTGTCATCGGGAACAGGAGCCAGACCACAAAAGGAAGAAAGATGCAACTCGATTCTATAAAACAAAAAATCAATCACAAATTCCAACCACAACAGAGGATAATTACCAAACAGCAATGGCTCTCACTTGCACATTTAATGCCTACTGTAAGAGCTATCCCTCTGATCTTCAGGTGGAAGCAAAGCCTGGACCATTCTTGGTAAGTCCTGGTCAAGGCTCTACTAATGGAACAGACAGAAGGTCCTAGAATCAGCTGAATAGAAGAAGAGTTTGGATTTGATATCCCGCTTTATCACTACCCGAAGGAGTCTCAAAGCGGCTAACATTCTCCTTTCCCTTCCTCCCCCATAACAAGCACTCTGTGAGGTTAGTGGAGCTGAGAGACTTCAAAGAAGTGTGACTAGCCCAAGGTCACCCAGCAGCTGCATGTGGAGGAGTGGAGACGCGAACCTGGTTCACCAGATTACAAGTCTACCACTCTTAACCACTACACCACACTATAGGGAACGATTACAGAGTGCCTTGGTTTTACCTTGTTGTCATCAACACAATCATCTCTAGTTCAGCAACATCTAGAGGGTGCCATTGTTCAGCAAACACATATAGAATTCACTGTTTGTTTGTTTGGGTGGCTCCCTCTTGCCCCTAAAATTTAGTCTCAAATGTATTCGAAGCATGCCTGCTGTGAATCTCATTTCTCATTGCTATAATCTCTTCTGCATGTTCCTCACATACCCTGAAAGCTCAAATAGTGCCCCAGGGCACAGGATACTTTGGGGTATCCCAGTAAACCAACCAAACTCTGGACTCAGCTACACCGGTCAATTATAACGTTAAAAGTCTGTTATAAAAATGTGACACCAGAGGGCGCTGTAGAGCAGCGATCCATCGCCAATGGTAAATTGCATTGAAAACTATATTTTTGGAGGTTTTTTAACAGTGTTTTTCATATCGGTGTAGATCCAGCCTCTATATGCCTGTGGGACTGGAGAGAGAAAGAATCTCTTTATCTATGTGCATGCAGGTGCTTGTCATGTATCCAAACAGAACACCACAGTCACACCCAACTCCCTTGCCCCAGCAATCAGGTAATGAAGCCCCCCTCTGATATAGTTTATTCCCTGCTGTTGGCTTTTATTTTAAAGGGCGAAGTGGGGGGGAGGGGAAAAAGTGAAACTAAATGAACAATGCAGCATCACTAAGATCACCCTAACGATATCTGACAACCTGCCAAAAGGAAGAGAAGAAGGAAAGGACAACAGAATTTTTAACTACACAATAAATAGTGCTGATTTGCCAATATATATGTGTGTGTATGAGAGAGAGAGTGTGTTTAGTCCTTCTGGGGAAAGGGTTGGATTACCACAAAAGTGATGCTGTTGTGCTTTCAGAGAATTGTCTCCAGAGGTATGATTGGGATTTGCATATGCTGGGGGTGGGGGTGGAAATAGACTGAAGAATATATAGCCTCATTTATGGGATCTTAGTTACAGAGTGGCATGCAATGAAGGTCATGGGGAAAACAAGACAGTCAAAAATGTAAAGAAACATAGCAATCTTATAAGAGAAGAAACAGGAGACATGCAACTGCATTACTGCAATGCGGATGGGAAAGGGAGTGAAGGTCAGAGGTCGGAGGTCTCTGGACTCGAGGCTGGCAGTGAGCCCCCCGTTGCCCTCTGTTGGCCTTGGCAGATGCTCAGTGATGCTGATTCCTAGCCCTGATCCCCATCCACAACTGTGCTGTTGTTGAATGTGTGCCACATCGGATGCCTTTCATTTGAACGTGGGTTGCAATGCAGATTTGCATCCAGATGCATCTCCACATTGAATCTGGGCGTGTGATCCCCGACTTAGGCCCAAAATTGACATAAAGAAGAAGAAGAGTTTGGATTTGATATCCTGCTGTATCACTACCCAAAGGAGTCTCAAAGCGGCTAACATTCTCCTTTCCCTTCCTCCCCCACAACAAACACTCTGTGAGGTGAGTGGGGCTGAGAGACTTCAAAGAAGTGTGATTAGCCCAAGGTCACTCAGCAGCTGCATGTGGAGGAGCGGAGATGTGAACCCGGTTCACCAGATTACGAGTCTACCGCTCTTAACCACTACACCACACTGGCTCTCCAGGTTCTATTGTAGAACCTGATTCTACACTAAGATTTTCCTAGATTGAGTTGATTGCTTTGGAGTAACAGCCACAGGAATCAATGAGATTTAACATAGAGATGGCGCATTTAGGAGGTTGTCAGTTTGCTTCAGTAATCAATAAAGATAAATAAAAGGAGGAAGGAGAATCACATAGAGACCAAGGCAGGATCCAAACAGCTAATTCAGATGTACACAGATTTGTGTACACTCAGTCTGTAGTTTTCTGCCCTTTAAAGAACAGAACCCCATTACCTCAAATCAGCAACAAGTTTTATGCCGTGTCTCTTGTGGGAGGGTTTTTGTTTTGTTTTTGTCTGAGCATCTTGAGAAATTATTTCTCCTTTTAATTGAACGGGGCAATCCTGCAAGTCTCACTCAGCTCAATGAGACTTACTCACAGATATGTGTGACATAGGATTGAAGCTTTAATCATTCATATTTGTGAGAGGGGGAAAGCATACAAATTAAAATACTAAATTGATCAAATAGCAAATGGAATTTGTTGAGAGCTAAAATCAGTATGCATTTCTCTACATAAACAGACATATTCTAGATGCTTTGAATAGAAAGGTCATATTAGAGTTTCCTACTTATATGCTAATAGCTTCTGGTAGGAGTGTTTTTTGTCTCCTGAGAAAACTATACTTTCTCTACATTATGTCTGAAAAGTTTGGAATCTGCTCATATATAAAGTGGCAAATAATGTAGTAAATCACTTCATTTCCCAGCTATTTGTATTTTTTTTAATTGCCTTCCAAAACATTTTGCAAGGTTGCAGTAAGATTGTCTTACAGGATTTTTAATAGTTTATATTTTTCAACTTTCCTGCCAAACTTTTGTGGTTCTCTCACATTTACAAATACCTCCCCCCACCCACCCACAGACATGTCATAGTTTAGATGGACCAGTGAACAGCAGTGGCATGTGACTGTGACTGCCGGGAGGGAGAAGGGGCAGGGCAAGTTGGTGGTGAGGTTGGAGGAGTTCTGAGTTGGCAGTGGTGGCCTGATGCTCTCTCTCACACACCTAGCATTCATGCACCATGGCTGCCAACTTCCTGTTTTTCATACAGGTACCGTCTAGGAATGGGAAGCTGAAAATATTTTCAGCCACTGTTCACGCTACAGATAATCAGATTTCTTAATTTTTCCAGAATAGCCCCCATGTTAAGAGTAGATTTCTTTTACTTTTGTTAAATAATAATAATAATAATAATAATAATAATAATAATAATAATAATATTTTTTTATTTGTACCCCGCCCATCTGGCCGGGTCTCCCCAGCCACTCTGGGCGGCCTCCAACAGATATTAAAATACATTAAAATATTACAGGTTAAAAACTTCCCTAAATAGGGCTGCCTTCAGGTATTTTCTGAATGTCAGATAGTTGTTTATCTCTTTAACCTCTCCTGGGTGGGCGTTCCACAGGGCGGGCGCCACTACCGAGAAGGCCCTCTGCCTGGTTCCCTGTTGGGAAATTTCTCCCAGGTGGGGTTAAAAAGAAGAAGGGCCATATCTCGGTTTGTAGGGCATCTCCTTTGCATGGAGAAAGCCAATCAGTCAGTCAGTCAGTCAATCAATCACTTTATTTCAGCTTTAAGCTCATAAGAACAACAGAACTAGAACAAATACACAGTACAATTTGATTTAAAAAAAAATTAGAACCAGCAAAACTTAAAAGAGTACAAATTAGAAATACCCTGTTTCTCCTAAAATAAGACATAGCCATAAAATAAGCCGTAGCAGGATTTCGACGCATTTGTGAAATATAAGCCATACCCTGAAAATAAGCCATACCCCGAAAATAAGATATAGTGATGTGACGCCTCTCCCTTAAGATGGCCTGGATAGGCGTGGCTATGCAGCATGCCGACGCGGAGCGGTTAAAATAATACATCCCCCGAAAATAAGCCATACTGTGTTTTTTTGAGGGGGAAAAATATAAGACGGTGTCTTATTTTAGGAGAGGTAGATACTATAAGGAATTTTCAGCTTCCAAACAACAGGATGGAGAAAGCCTCAGATTCAACCCCCAGCATCTCCATGTATGCCATAGACTCAGCTCGATAGCCCAGTGGTCTAACTCGGTATATGACAACATTCTGTTTCATTCCTGTATTAGAGCAATGCAGTTCAGTCAAGGCACAGTATTTTTTCAGACCTTCCCTGGTGCCTCCATTGGCACATCATGGCAGCAGAGTGTATCACACATTCTGCTGGCCTAGCAGGGCCTCCCACAAAATCCTAACGCCCTTCAGTTGCCATAATTCAGAACAGGATTGTGCCTTAATTGGGGGGGGGGGTGATGAATGCAGTCCGGTATATAAATTACATCGGAGAAGCTATTTTTGTTTCTTACTAATAAACTATGTAGTCGCACAAGTGTTAATCATTCACTTATAAATGCTCTTTCCCGGATGCAAATGAGGCAAAGAGATATAAGTTGTAAATTATCTTTTCTTCTCCCCTTCTGCCTTGTATCACAGCAAAAATAAAAATAAAAATTGAAAGAATGCATTTGAGTCTGTAGCAAAAACAAAATCCTTCTTCCTGCATATCTGCTACAAGGGTTTTAAAAAATTTGTTTCTTATACATTTTTTTTAAAAAAATTACTGATTAAAATAAACTGTTAGACCATAAAATAGGGTTCAGAGAAGAATCCCAACACTCCCGCAAAATTGGCCATTATAACAGTTAATGGATGGACTGTTGCCACATTTGCATACTCAGCATTTGCTTAGGGCCATTAAATAAGGTATTTGTGCATGTGGATAAGCTCACAGAGAGAGAGAGTGCAGCACCATATACAAATACCTTGCTTTGATTAAAAGTTGCTATGAAAAACTGAGCAATGTAGCATGCATGAGAACTCCTATTTCCCCCCTCCCATGTCTTTTCACGTGATGAAACACAATAGTGATAAGATAAGTAGGACAGACCAAAAATAGCCCCATGCTGGCAAAAAAACAAACCTTAAGTTCCCAGAAACCCACAGTGCTCCTTACCGTCATATTAATGTAGCAGGGAACGTAGCTACGTGCTAGTGTCATCCTGCAAACTCCCAGGGCACATCATATCACCACATATATTTCTTTTTCCTATTGCAAAGCACAGCAGACAGTTCTTGCACATTACTTCTGGCCTTAGAGAAATTACCAGCTCTAGTATTATCTATAGAACTGGAAGAAATCCTTTCAAGATGGAACCATCCTATTTACCTATCAGAGACCCAGACCTGAGAGCCCTGGTCCCTTGGCGAAGAACTGGGAAGCAGCTTTGCAGTGCATGATCTGAAGCTGATTTAGCAGAAGAGAGGAAAGGGTTTAATCCTTCCTTCCTCTGCCTTTTTATCCCCTGAAACTGTGGGATAAATCAGCCTCGTATAACCAACATGCTTAACTCTAATTAATGCGTGAAGGGGTTAAGACCATAGAGTAAGCTGTCCTGCCCGGCTTAGCTAGGTCACTCCTCCTCACCTTGGGAGGAAGAGTTAACAAACACTTTGTTCTCTCCCCTTCCACCACGTCATGGGAAAGCAGATGAATCCGACCTTTGAAGAGTTTGTAAGTAAAGGGGGGGGGAGTATGGTCTCTTTCTATGATAAGGGAAGTGGGAAACTTTGGAAGGAACTTAGAAGGGGATATTATAAAGGTCTAACAGCCTATATTTTCATACAGTGGTCCCTCAACTTACGAAGATAATCCATTCCAACGGGACCTTCGTAGGTCGGAAAACATCGCAAGTCGAGTCCCCATAGGAATGCATTGGGGAGAAAAAATTCGTAGGTCGAAAAAAAACCCATCTAAACTTCGTAAATCAAGGAAACCCTATCTAAAACGGCTGCGACTTCCTATGGGAAGTCAATAAAATTCGGAAGCGCGCAGCCGCTTTGATCCCTCGTAACTTGAAAAATACGGAAGTTGGGTCATTCGTAAGTCGAGGGATCACTGTACTTTGGTTTGCTGCATGTTTTGTGATTTAAAATCTCTGCTCAGGCTCTCTTGCCCCAAGCCTGGATCTAAGTTTCCAGGGCATTCTCCTTTTGTTCTTTAACCAAATTACAAAAACCAACAGAAACCTCCTCTGCATCACAGAGCAAAGCTGCTGGGTGATGAGATTGTGGGGGAAAGTAGACGGTGAGAAAAGGGTTAAGTGGCTCCCTCCAGGTCCCTACCCACCATTTATTCTTTCTCTCTCCCAGCCAATTGTCAACCAGAGAAGAGACCCATCCATGCATCAGCAATATAACTTCTAGTTTGGTCCTTAATGTGGTTAGCATTACCTCCGTTGGATAAGATGGAGCTATTTTACAATGGCAGTCTCTTTGGTACAAAAGTTATTGGGCAGTGTTGTGCTGTGTAAGCAGAAATCCTTGAGCTGATGGAACCTTAGCGCTTCACTGAATTCTGCCCTATATTTCTAGCAAAACAAGTTGTGGGGTTCCATGAGGGCAGTGACTGTGAGCTGTTCTGAAGTGGAGGTGCTGGTTTTCAGCAGGGTAATGCGTATCCGTGCACTTCGAGGCCTTGGGAGCAGAAGTCGATCTAGTTTGCCGAAGTTTAGTAGGGGTGGGCTCCCCCCCCCAATAGCGTGGTTCATGCATTTAAGCTGATGCATTGCGGTAGGATATTGGGATGCTCTTTATGTAGAATGCTTCAGAGTGACCAGAAGCCCCATTAATTTTATCAATTACACATAAAATAATAGACATCTTCTGTGCAAAGTGAAACCATCCAAAGTGTGAAGATGAGCTTATCTGCCAAAAGAAAGCAGAAATTGATCATTTGTGTCTCTGCTAATATGAAAACCCGCACTGTTTTCCAAATTCTGGAATGGAAAGGACACAAATTAATTAAGTATTGAGTTTCTGCCATTTTGCTTAAAAGAAAATATCGCTGGTTTCTGCCTTAAGTTATTTACTGACAAGTCACATCATGATGAAAGCTACCTGTAGTTGCCTCCTTTCTTCTTCTGTCTTTGCTAAAGGGAACTAGTTGTACAGTTAATGGACATACATATGTCAAAGTGATTAGCCATCTAATATATTCTCAAGACATGCATGCCTAGCAATGGGAGCCCTGGCCATTACTTTGAAAATGAACTACCGGGTATGTGCTGCAAAGACTTGGCAGCAGAATTAAAATACACGAGAGAAGGTGGGAGAACAGGAGATTTATATGCTTTGTTCAGATGCAACAATAAACTGTGGTTTAGCATATATATATATATTTTAAAAACCTTTATTAAGTACATTTAAAAGAATACAAATCCATACCAAAAAGAAAAAAGAAACTAAAGTAAGTCGTATACAACATATGAATCAACATATGAATCAACGCTTTTAAAAAAAGAAAAAAAGAAAAAACATACACACGTACATCATCTAACTGTACCAAATTAAATTATAATCTACTCCAATCCTTTACTCCTTATTTCCATACTTTTAACGTACACTTATTTCTTCCCTCTATTTTATACAAATCCAATACTTCAACTGTGGTTTAACATTATGTGGAGGCAGCTCAGTCTCACCAGCTCCTTCCTTCCTATTCTTTCTCGAGCATGGCCATAAGGAAAAAGTCACTTGTGGTTTTTTTTTTTTCTTTTGTCTGCACTTGGACAAACTGAGGTTGGTCTTAACTATGGTTTAGAGCAGGGGCAACCAACACTCTCCAAGTTTTCTTGGACTACAAATCCTATGATCCCAGACCATTGGGAATGCTGGCTAGTTGATGAGAGCTGTCGTTCAAGAACATCTGGAGGGAGCGCATTGGCTACCCCTGGTTTAGAGAAGGAAACCAAGTTGAGTGTTTTGCTAAATCAGGGTTAGGGAAACTGTGGCCCTCCAGTGGAATACATTTTTGCTTCTTCCATTTGAAATCTTATAGCGTCTTATAGAGCTTGTATTGAGGGGTGAACATCAGGAACAACTCCGCTCCCAAAATTATTTTCTCAGCCGGCTTCTGTCTGTGGGCTTTAGTGAGCGGATCAATGTGTTGTTGCCAGGAGAATCTCATGTTTTCAAACTGTTGCCATATCATAGTTAATCTGCAGTACTTTCCGTCAGAGCACTTACAATGATATCTTGCAGTGATTTAGTCAAGAGCAACAGAATCCTTTCAAGTTTTTCCTCTCTTGGCATTTAAAACATGAGGCAAAATAAAGTTCTAGCAGTAACACATAGCTACAGTCACTTCATTTGTCCAATATCTATAAAAAGGATCTGATATTTGGATTTCTGCTATTTTTAACAAAAGAAAACATACCCATAATTACACTTGATAGCTGGAGGATTTTCGTATTGAATTTTTCTTGGGTAAATGATTGATTTCTAGATTGACTCTAGGAAATGGAAACTAGTAAGTGGGGCCTGACATAAAAGAAATATTTGGGCTCCACAGTAATATCATTTACTACAATAAGAGCTAAACTAGAATACTAATTGCGGTTGGCTTCCTGTAAGCATTTAAATGCAATCTCTCCCCTTTTCACAGTAATAGCCATACTCTATTCCTGGAGGGGATATAAATACAGGCCTCGTTATTACCTGACATGGTAATTGAGGCCAGAGGTGGGGAGAATTATGTACAAATGTACGATACCTGGCACTGAGGTGGGCCTTGGGGGGGGAGGCATTAGCACACAATATGTCACAGATGATAAAATCTCTTCTGGGTTGTCCACATGGAAGGAACATGAGAATAACCCGCAGCTGCATAAATCTCTATGCTGGCCTGAAATAGATTCAGGCTCTATTCCCCTCATTATCATTCACCCATACATGTGACTAGAGGAGGGCGACGAAGGGGATTAATAATCAATGCCGGTGGTTTTCAGCTTCCTACCATCAGGAAGCTCTGTCCACAATGATTTGTCTTCCAAGGCACCCCTGCATATTACAGAGAATTCTGGGGTGTGTTGTAAGGCACAGTGTCAGTTCCTGTGGAGTGAAATCTAGGCCAGTTGCCTTGCAAGAACTCAGAGTGTGCCTAGAATGTGTCTTTCCCAACCTGGTGCCCATGCTGGATAGGACTGAAGGAAGATGCACATGTAAATAGGTTGGGGTAGGTTGGCCTAGAATGTTCCCACAACACTTCCCACTGGCTACTTATTGCAGAGGGACAGCACTGGAGGTGCAAAAGGTGTCTTTCAAATGAGTTTGTTGACTACCAAGGAAGATCATCATTCCTAGGAATGCACTTTGGAAAGAAGAAAAAAACCAGCTTTGTGTTATGGGTCAAATGCACTGCACTGCTAGGGATGAGTGACTGTCCATTTTAGTTTATCCCAGAGTCTCATTTTTTCCAAACTTAACTTCAGCTCTCTACATTTCCACATCTGTTGGCAAATAAATAAATTTTCATGAAACTTTTCAGTGTTCTAGTGCAAATTTCTCCTAATGCACATATTTGTATGCACCTTGCCTAATATAAACATTTTTGCAAAGCAATTTCCCCTCATATAATATTTAGGGTTGCCATACGTCCAAATTTTCCTAGACTTATCTGGGATTCAAACAGTGAAAATAACTCAGCAACATTTGGGGTGATTCCCCAGAAAATGTTCAACAACTTTTGTGTCTGGATTTTTACTTCTTGAAATATGGCGATCCTATAATATATGCATTTTGATGTATACTTCACCTTTGTAGATGAATTTCTGTACACATTACTTGGCTGGAGAGCTGTGTTGCCAAGTTTGAAGAAGTGAGTGAGAATATCGATAGATGGCTGAGTTTCGATGCGTACATTGTGAATTTGCAAGTGTGAATTTGACAAACTTGCCTCTATGTGCAAACTGGATCTAATTACTTCCCCATTCCTACAGGTTGCCTAGTTCAATACTAGATTAAAAGACGACATACAGGACTAACATATTCCTGCACTCTCATGGGCACACAAACAGGTAATTCCATGTAGGATCCAATCCAGGGCTATAGCTAGATCTGTGGGGCATAAGGAGAGGTCACGTAATAGGCCAGGAAACCAAGCAGGATTCAGAAGAGATATATGTTCACACATGTATGAATATTACTCAGTGTCTCAAGACTGGGTGACTTGCAACCAGGTGACCTGAAAGTTCTATCTGTGCAACATAGATCTGTGGTAGCCATCCCCCACATTGAACAGGAGTTCAACTATTTTAATAACAGTTCATCTATATGCCAAGCACCAAATTATATTTTCCAGTTAAGCCATTAAAGTCGTAAGAGATCTGGGACTTTTTGATGTATTACTTGTGAACGGGACCCTAAATGATATTATTTACAAGGTGTTTTCCTGCTAGCATCAAGAAAGAAAATGTAAAGTCATCAAGTCAGCTATAAATATATCAGTTTTGCACCTAATAAACCGTGACAAAACCTAAAATATTGCAGCAGTGCTTCACAAGAAATGATTTACTCTCCTGTGGACAACATAACGTTTGAAGAGTTGTTTGTGGTTTGCAATGCACCCATTTAAGACTTGCCCAGGCAGCAGGGAATGTGTTAAATTTTCTCTGCTGTTCAGGCTGAGCAGGTATATACTTAAAACGGCGTTTCAAAAAAATCTACTGATTGTCAAAATGTTAACGCACAACACAGTAAGAAGAGTACTCAAAAGGAAACGACAGAAGTTTCATCTAATATGCCAAAATTATTTGTATGCAATGTAGAAGATCCATTAATAATGATGATGAATTTTTTTGTCACTTTCATTATTTCCCGATGCCAGATAGGGTCCTTTTACTCCCAATTCAGAAAAAAAAAGCTTATTATTTCTGCTTTGCTAAAGACATTAGGGTTTTCCACCTGCTTCTCTGTGATTTTATCTAAGCAAACTTCCAAATGCTGTCAAAGCTATTACACTGGGGACTCAAACTTAAGTGTCGTCAGATTCAGAGTCTTATTTGGATAGAACTGTACATTATAGTAATTGCAAGTCTGATACCAAAAGTGGCAGCCCTACTTCTAGATCTTCACTATCCCCTGTATAACTTATTACAAATAGTACTCCATACTCTGATGCCATCATTGGGAATCACAGGGAAACACACAACAAATTGACCTCAGAATGTGGATAAAGGAATATAGTTGATAAGGGAACATAGCTATGGTTTAGTGCATGGGGGAAAGTAGTTGGATAAAGTAATATAGCTGTAGCTTAGTAGTAGCGCACATGCGTTACACGCTAAAGGTCCCACAGTCAATTCTCAAAATCCCCAGGTAGGGCTGGCAAAATATCATTTCTGAAAGCCTGGAAAACCACTGCCAGTCATTATAGACCCCACCTAGCCAGCTGGACCAGTGGTTTGACTCCATATAAGACAGCGTCAGACGTTCACATTTTTGACATGTTTTTGGAAGAGGCATAGCTGTCAACCCTCCCCTTTTTTGCGGGAAACTCCCTTATTCCAATACCGTTTCCCACTGCTATCCCGGATTGTTGATATCCCTTAAATTTCCCGGATTTCAAAGGAAGCAGCTCCTCTCCCTCCCTGCCAGCCAGGGAGGCTCCTCAGCTGCGTTGCTCGGCTGCTAATAAGGAGTCTGAGACCCACTGGGGGCGGAGCTTGCATGCCTTGTTCAGCCAGACCCTCATGCCCAACCAGACAGACAGCCTGCCTGCCGTCTACACGCTCGCTCTTTCGCTCACCTGTTCGCGTGCAGCCTCTGGAGCGCAGGGTGGCGAAGCTACTTGGTGCCATTGCACCGCCCTCGCGGCATCCTTTATTTTCAAATCCTAAAGTTTGAAAAAAAATCCCTTATTTTCAAATCCGAAAGTTGACAGCTATGAAGAGGAGAGAAACTCCAAGCAGAGCTGGAATTTAGGCTCATCAACAATGTCTTCAGACTGGATCTGCCTTGTATGTTCTTGAGACGATGACTATATCACTGAGTGCATGTGTAAACATTCAAATGATTGTCTAACATAGGGCTGCCATATGTCTGGAAATTCCCAGGCATATCCGGGATTTTTCCATCAGAAACAGCATCCGGGCAGAATTTCTAAAAGGCTAGGAAAATGTCCAGGGAAACCTGGACGTATGGCAACCCATGTCGAAAGTGTTGATTTGTTGGCGAATTTCCTTAAAAAAAAAAAAGTTGAACAACAACTTTAGTGTCCGGATTTTCACTTTTTGAAATAGGCAAAGGTAAAGGTAGTATGAAATATGGCTACCCTAGTCTAACATCATTCTCAAATATTCAATTAACAAGAAATGGTGCATTTTTAAATCAGCCGATAACAGCGCTAGGTAACATGTTGGACTACAATTCCCATCATCCCCGACCACTGGCAATGCTGCTGGGACTAATGGGAGTTTGGTTCCAACCATTTCTTGAGAGCTACAGGTTAGCCACTCCTGCTAGATAATTTACAGAGCTGCTTAAGAAAGCCTGCAAGTTCCATGTGTCACTGTTGCACCTTGATTGTTCTGACATTACAAAGACTCCTGCCTCTTGGCCTGGTTTTTCCCTTGACTTCTGGACTTAAAAGAATCTAGCAGGAAATCATAACTGTAAGGGCTCGGGGTTGTCTCCTCGAGAGTAAAGAGCCAGAAACATCCGTTCTTCTAAAGCTAATACTTTATTTACAGACTATGTACATCGGAGCGTTTAAGATTCATGTCAGCTTGAGTCGGTTCCAGAATCCGGGAGTGGCTTTCGCCTACTCCTCCCCCAACATAAGAGTTTCGGTATCCCAAAGCGTCGCCTCCTTTCCTTATGCTTTTTCACCCTACGCATTTGGGGCGATGGAAGTAGCTGACCGCTTTGCTTCTCAGACCACTCAGGTGGTGCTGAGGCTCTGCCAACATCCCTAGCCCTCAGCTCCACCGCACTTCCTGGCAGTTCCTGCTCATCACCACTGGGGCTCTCCTTACTGTTCCCGCTGGACTCTGAACTGCTTCCCAGGAGAGGCTGTGCTTCCCTCCATCCCGCCTTCTCCGTATCAGGTGCCTTGCGTGAGGTCAGGTCCCTGACAATAACATTGGAAGCGGACTTTAGAGGCTGGGGGCTTGAAGGGTTGCTCACATTCGTGCTCTGATCCAGTGATCTAATACATTAGCGACTTCTCCTCCGTATAATCATGGAAACAGTTTCGTGTTGGCACCCTGGAGAACTGCTGACACTCTGACAAACGGCCTTAATGGTTATTTACAGAGCACTTGCCCAATAAATAGAGCATTTGGTATTTACAAGACACTGAAAGGTTTTTCACTTTCATTAGGCAATGGGGAAGTGCCTGAAAGGATACTATACAAAAACCAGCTTTATCCTCATTTATCAGGATGGAGCAAATAGGTTTGTGCGTGCAAAAGCAGTGCAAAGAAAAATGGACTGAGGGGGGCTACAAAATGAAGAACAAGAAAAAGCTTTTTGGATCCAGGCCCCCAAATGCTTAAGGCTAGAGAATTCATTGAGGAATGTTCCACTATTGGTTACCCTGTCACCTTCCTTTCTTCTGTGCCATTCAGGAAATAATCATATTTGAACATAATGGTCCAATCTGGTGGTCATTCAAATCACAATGCACTTACAGAATACAGGTGCAATTAACAGCTCAGGCGCAATTAACAGGGTGATTTAATGCATTCTAGATTTGTAAACAAAACCAAATAGATTAACAGATGATACATCACTACGTTGAGGCAGCTGTTTTGTTCTAACAGAGCCTCACTTGGGTCCTTTCCATACATAACAGGAAAGTTATATACAGGGTGGATTATGCACTTATAGTGGAATTCGCTCTTCTACGAATTGTGTTGAGTATAGCCACTAGCTTAGATGGATTTTGAAAAAAGATTAGACAAGTTATGGATCTAGCAAGGGCTACTAGCCACAGTAACTAAATGAAACGTCTGTCCCTAGAGGCAGTTTACCTCCTAATACATCAACCAGAGTAGGCTTTGCCTATATGTCCATTTTTCAGAACGATGTTACTAAGTCCTGTTTGGAACAGAATGTTGGACAATGTTATTTTTAATTTAATTTAATTTAAACCTGGGGTGGGCTCCCCTTTTCTAGCCTGAGGGTAGCATTCCCTCATGGGCAACCTTCTGTGGGCCACAAGCCAATGATGAGCAAGGTGAGAAGCAAAAAGTGGGTGGGGCCAAATACAGAAAAATGGGTGGAGCAACAGGTGTGTCTCTTACCTTTGCACAGTGGACAAATCCATCCAGATTATCTTATTTCCCAACCCGCAGTCTTTCTGTCTTATACAGATTAATTTTAGATGTTGAGGAGCAGTGTTGATGAGATGGAACTTTTGGTGTGATTCACCATGGTAAACCTAAAAATGTGACCTATGATTGCTGTGATGAGCAGGTATTCTCAGAGTTGTCAAAAAGCCAGGACAGATTGTGTCTGATAGCTAAGTGTATCCTCTGTGGATAACACCCATCTATCTCAATATGAATTTAAGTGAATTTCATTAACTGAAAAGTATTCACACAGAGAACTTTTACCTTTATTCTGTGATCAGAAAACTAAAGGGTGGTGTGTGTTTTTTGTTTAGTTTTTTTGCTGCATAAAACATTAATGATGAAGCCTTTCATTTTCATTTTTCATTTTTTATTCTGAATATTTTAATGAGAAGAACAGTAAATGTCCAAAAATGCAGACATGGAAACTTGTCAGCATTTGTAGTGATTGTGATTAGTACCCACTCAAAATTATAGCTTTAAGGGCTATACTTTCAAAGATTTTCACCTACACTGCATAAATAGGAAGCAAATTGAGCATGCAACAGCAAAACTTTATTCTTTGGTCGTGTGACTTTTTATTTTATTTTTTATTTCTTGGCAGATGATCGTACAGTTTCGCTGCTATGAAAATTAGGCTCCCACGCAGAGAGCTGTAGTCTACACATATTCTGGGTTGTAATATAAAGTACCGCCTTATTGATGCAAGTGGCTTTGAGGAGCATCCAAAATGTTTGGGTGATCAGACTTGATGTAAAATTCTGAGGAAAATTGTGACATGGTGTGGATTGTGTGTGCTTATTGCAGACCACATTCAACAAAACAAGGCACTTTAGTAAGCCATAGATTTCAGTGGAAATGTCCTCCAGTCTCTCACACATCAATGGATCTTCAAGCTGCTAAATTTTAGCCCAAACCCCAAGTCCTTCAACAAGACCAGAGTGGTGGTTTTAGTCTTGCAGAACTATATGCAGGGCCGGCGCGTCCATTTAGGCGAACTAGGCAGTTGCCTAGAGCGCCAAAATGGAGGGGGCGCTGGCCAGCCTGCCCCCCGCCAGCCGCCGCCCGGTGCCGCCCCAACCAGCGGCGGAGCAAGCAGCTTGGGGCAAAAACCGCGGCAGCAGCGCCAAAATGGAGGGGGCGCTGGCCAGCCTGCCCCACGTCCCCCGCCGCCACCCGGTGCAGCCCCAACCAGCGGCGAAAACCGCAGCGGCGCGGGGCGCCCGGCAGGCCAGGGGGCGGGGCATCGTACGTCATGCGCAATGGCGTCACGTGCCCCGCCCTCTCGCCTAGGGCGCCAAAATCCGTGGCACCGGTCTTGACTATATGTGGGGTAGATAACTTGCCCACAGCCCCTCAGAACTTCATATGTCTTATACTAATATACTTTTAAACAACGTTGTTGCTTTTGTTAATATTTCAAGACACAGACTGCAATCTTCTGTTGTATCTCCCATGCCCAACAAATGGTAACCTCTTCATCCTGATGGAGAATGTTGTATGTGCCTTACAGTACTCCATGCTTTCCCATGCTCATTTGAGATGTGATTCCATTCATTTCAGTGGAGTGAGCTGATCAATGCGTGCAAAAGGAATGCATTTGCAGATTCTGTGGGCTAGGAGTCTGCATCCCACTTCCCAGGCCGTCTGGTTCGGACAGCTATGACTTACAGGCTTGGAGACTGGAGCCATGAGCTCTGGGGGCATTTTCAGAGCTCACATACACCATCCCAGAACAAGTTGTGCATAGTGTTATTCAGATAAAATATCACAGCTATTTTTAGACACAAGAGTGACTGGCGGGACCGCTTCTATGTCTTTATATCATAGATTCATTCATTCATTCAACTTATACACCCTATACCCGGAGGTCTCAGGGCGGTTCACAACAAGACCACAAAATATAAAATCAAACCAAAAGCAGTAACCCAATAACCCCACCCCAAAAAAGCCACATTCTAAAAGGGTGTTGGGTGTCAATAAGATCAGCTAAAGGCATGGTTAAAAAGGAACATTTTTGCCTGGCACCTAAAGGTGTATAATGAAGGCACCAGGCAAACTTCCCTGGGGAGAGCATTCCACAGACGGGGAGCCACTGCAGAGAAGGCCTGTTCTTGTGTTGCCACCCTCTGGGTCTCTCGAGGAGAAGACACACAAAGCAGGACCTCAGAAGATGATCTCAGGGACCGGGTAGGTTCATATGGGAAGAGGCGGTCCTCGAGGTATTGCGGTCCTGAGCTATTTAAGGCTTTAAACCAGCCTTTGAATTGGGCCCGGGAACTAATTGGTAGCCAGTGCAGTCAGACCAGGATCGGTGTAATATGCTCAAAGCGTCTTGCTCCAGTGAGCAACCTGGCCACTGAATTCTGCACTAGCTGAAGTTTCCAAATGGTCTTCAGAGGCAGCCCCACTCCAAAGGCCACATTTCCTCAGGTAGGGTTGACATATTTCAAAAAGTAAAAACCAGGACGCCCCAAAAGCTGTTGAGCTTTTTTAAGGAAACCCCCAAAATTGTTGACTTTTTCGTTCTTGCTTTTTTACAAATACGCCAAATAAACATGATGTTTCTATTGACAAAGATCCAGGACAAAGCACCATACTTCAGAAATTCTGGGGGAAACTGGATGTATGGCAACCCTAGCTGAGGGGAAGTGGGTGTGGTCACAGCATACAAACTTGAATACATCCCATTTTCACACACATACACACTCATTCACTCAGAGACACCATATTCTCACAAATAATCACACTGACACAAGCAAACATGTAGCTTGCGTTAGTTCCATTCTGTATGCCTAATATTCTTTAGTTTAGGTATGGACCCCCTATGAGGAGAGAGATTGATCATTAGGTTTTAGTCTTGATTGGAGCCTGTACAGAGGAGAAATGGAAGTCCTGCTTCCAGGCCAAACCTTGGAGTCAGCTCTACAGGAGCTGGCGTCCTGGGCCATAACTGTTGAAATTTGCACATCTCTGAATTTTGCAATGCGGCTCTCTAGCCAAAGAATTGTGTACAAAAATGAATACAGTGGTACCTCTGGTTAAGTACTTAATTTGTTCCGGAGGTCCGTTCTTAACCTGAAAATGTTCTTAACATGAAGCACCACTTTAGCTAATGGGGCCTCCCACTGCCGCTGCACCACCAGAGCACAATTTCTGTTCTTATCCTGAAGCAAAGTTCTTAACCTGAAGCATTATTTCTGGGTTAGTGGAGTTCTTAACCTGAAGCGTATGTAATCTGAAGTGTATGTAACCTGAGGTACCACTGTATACTGGAGTGACGCGTGAGTAGAAATGCAACCATGAATGAAATACCATACAGGAAATGCATTGTATGTTGGCGAAACTGATAGTGTGCATCATTAGGCAAAATTGCACACCTAAGGTGTGTGCATTCGGAGAAATTCACACTAAGGTATTGCCAAATTTTCATAAAGACTTCCTCCCCCCCCCAAAAAAAAGATTACAAACTGATGTGGAAATATGGAGAATTGAACTTAAAGGTGGAAAAATAAGAAACTGAGAAAAAGGTATATCAACAGATTCTCCCATCCCTAATCAGTGATAGCAACAATGCCTGCCTTAATGTCACTTAATTTACTTCTTCTTACTTCATCATGACGAAGTTTCACTTGTCAAGTGTGTGGAGGATTACTCCCAGCCCAGCCCCTTCCCAAATTGCTGGACTCTGAAGGCAGTGAGACGAATAACAGAAGACAGTCTAACAAATTAATACAAATGAAGTCATTCCTGAGCGACTCCATCTGCTTTGGAAGCGGAACTCGGAGTTTCCAAAAAACGTGGAGAAGATCCAGGTAATTAGGCTCGACTCCAAATGAGAGCTGCACAGGTAACTTATAGCTTTATTAACTCTCCTTAGGAAGGCGGGTGTCCAAAAACTAACCTTAATAGAGTGGCATATGATCCATTGACAATCTGTTTGATATTTTAAAAAATGAACTTCGTTTTTGCTGTGTTGTGCAAGCGCATAGAGAAGCAACACATCTGAGGCAAACTACAGGACAGTAGAGCTGGGCTGAGCATCATGCTTGCCAGTCACTTCATCCAGAGAACAAGGCTCATAATTTAGTGTTTACAAAATTTAATCAAAATCCATTAATAATATCAAAAGCAAAGGAGGCACATAAGAGTGTCTGCTAGTGTCTTTTCCTGCATAATCAACAGGAGGATTATTAGGCAATAACAAATGTTATTCATCTTCATAATAGCTAAATGACAACCTGCTTAAAAATAATAAATGACTCCTCCTCATTCACTCCTGGGCAAATGTGACCTTCACATATTTTAAGCAAACAAGTCCTCTTTTCAAAGACTTCGCGAGTTCTTTAATTGAAAATGATGACATGCTTTATGTTTGCTAACCGAGAAAAATACCTTTTTATAGAGATGGGGCTTTTTTGGTGTTCTTCTCCCTCCAAATTATGGACATTTTATAGAAGGCCCCTATGATAAAAGAGATGCTGTGTTACTATACTGACGCTTTCTGCAAATAATAAATTAACACACAATTAAAGGGGGCTAGTGAAGTGAATGGAAAACCCCTATGATATATTTTCTGATCTATTGGTATTCTCGGCTCTTTAAAACCCACTGTTGCTTGACCCTACACATCCAGCAAATATGACAAAAAAAGACACGAAGACTTTCAAGAGCTACACTACTGACCCTGTGAGTCAAATGTAGCCCAGCAGTCATTGTCAAGGTTCTTGACAACCACATTGGCTTTACAATCCCAAGCAGGCAGCAAAACAGGATTTTTGGGAATCCTGTAATGGGCCTCTGGAGACTTGGGACAAACTTTCCCAACAGTCCCTGCTGTTGTGTGTACCTCTGACCAAGATTGTTTGGCAGCCTTCCTGGAGAAAGGAGAAAAAGTGGGGCGGGGGGGAGAGAGAAAGGATGGTAGGCTGGTAAAGGTGGAGAAGATCTGTGCCAACAGTTTTCAAACAAAGCCCTAAAAGGTCTCCAAGATTTGTGCTGAGGTTGTGTTGAAGACATATTGCTGAAGCTGTGCAGACTTACTGTAGACCAGAGCTGTTGCCATTTGAACCCAGCTCTTCAAGCCACATGTTGGCTATATGTCAGTGAGATTGTTGGAATCTAGCAGGGTTGCTACAAAAACTGTTAACATGGAAGCGACTTCAGCCCTTGCCTCCAATCTTGATTATCCATGATTTGCAAAGTCATGAAGGACTCCCATACATGGTTGATGGGTTGCATTTGCTCTGATAGGCCACAGGTATACACAGGCAGACACAACCTAACATGGTGTCCCCGAGATAGACCTAATATTATCTCCCCGTCTATGACTGCAGAGGGTAGCCTGCAGTTGTGCTAGATTCAAAAATTCTGAGGTCACTCCCAGATGACCTGTTAGCTGAGCATTCATCCTGATTTATTTGCACGAGATTTGGGGGGAAGTTATATGGCATCTACTTTTTAACAAGCATCCAATATGATGTATTTGCAAGGAGGTTATACAGCATCACATCAAGTGCTCATTATCCCACACTTTTCGGCGCATTTCCCCATCACTTACCTTACTGCAAAAGATCTGGATTTTTGTTTTCATTTTGGAACTTGCTGGTATGCAAATCAGTCCTACCCACAAAGTAGCGACATGTTGGAAGTGACCAAAATTAGAAATCTGGTTTGCTAGGCTTCTTCAGTGAAAACTAGCTACATAGAGCAACCGCTTCTGTTCCTTCTTTCCCCATTCTGTATGGTCCTTGCATACGGAATGGGGAAACCTGTGGACCTCCAGAGGTTGTTGAACTCTAATTCACATCACCCACAACCAATGTTCTGGGGTGATGGAAGTTATAGTCCAACAATGTCTGGAGGGCTACAGGTTCCCCACCCATTTTACATGAATAGAAGCTGTTACAAAACTTAGGCTACTTGTCTATGCAGGCTCTTCTCTGTGCTTAACTCTGCTATGCCACACTGATAGCTGGTCCCAGTCAAGGGAGGACATTTTGTCTCAGTTGCCTCAGCCTGCCTTTTCAGAAGTAGCTGGGAAGTTTGTGAGCGGCTGTCAAGTGCTTCCATCATTCACCCTGTGAAGGTGATGAAGCAGCTGGCTGAAGCTCAAGGCTGGTGGTGACAGAGGTGCAATCAAAGGAAAGGAAGGGTGAAGGGTGACTGATAGCACTGCTGCATAATCTTCTCTTGCTAGCCCTCGCTCATCTTCCCCATCAAACTACAGTGGTACCTCGGGTTACAAACGCTTCAGGTTACAAACGCTTCGGGTTACAGACTCTGCTAACCCAGAAGTAGTACCTCGGGTTGAGAACTTTGCTCCAGGATGAGAACGGAAACCACGCACCGGCGGTGTGGCGGCAGCAGGAGGCCCCAGTAGTGAAAGCATGCCTCAGGTTAAGAATGGTTTCGGGTTAAGAATGGACCTCCAGAACGAATTAAGTTTGTAACCCGAGGTACAGGTGGTTCAGCAATGCCCAAGTTTGGTTCGGGACAGATGTTTCATATGCCCAACTACAGGGCTGGGCTTAAATTAATTGTAACTTTCCTTTGCCACGTTATTATACTGTATGGAAGTTAGTATAACAGAAGCATCATTGCCCGCAGTGCACATCTCTGGCCATAGCTTTTGCAGGTTTTAACAGAGAAATGTATTTTGTGTTTGTAAAATTTTCTGTTTTACAATTTAAAATATTCATTTAAACAACCTTAAAATATCAATGACTTCCTTTCTTCTCTTTCCATGGTTCATTTTGCATAACATAAATCCCTGCATGCTTTATATAAACTAAACCATTCAGTATTCCATTATTACATCCATCAAAACTTATTTACACTGTTGAATTTTTCTTAATGCTGCCAACGTTTTCAAAGAGAAATGCCGTTTGTGTTGATGCTTGCCTTTTAAAAATCACGTTGTGGCATTTGGAGGTGTTCAGATGACTCACACTATCTATTAAAAGAACACATGATGCAAGCTAGCCCTTTCACTGATGCCTCCTGTGGTGACACAAGTCCTTCCTCCATGCATTTGCCTAGCATGTGGAGCTCCATGCATACCAATATACATGTGTACTTCTCAATGTGAGGAGGGACCGTTGCCTAATCAACGTCTCCTCTTTCACATGGAGGAGTTATACACAAATATATCAGCATTACAAGAGCACCGGGCTTGTTAGCAGCGGGCGTGTTAGTTAGAGTTAGCCTGTTTGGCTCCATCAAGCATTCTTCCATGCATGGGAATATCGGACTCCCTCACCCACCCGTTTCACCCATGGCTGCTTCTTCCTTTGGTATCATTCTCCCTGCCCTTGCACACTGTTTCCTTCTCTTGCTTAAATCAGTCACTTGGATGAACTCAGCCAATCAGAAATCACAATTGAATGGGACTACACTATGTCACCAATCAGATTTTTGCCACATGATAATGCCATCAAGGGCAGGGGGGCGGTTTCGCCACTGTTGAAAGTATTAAAGAAAAATGGTCTGCCATCTGGGTTTAGCCCTAAACCAAAATTATATTTCAGTTTGGATTCAATTTCCCCTAACAAGCAAAGTTTCATTTCAAATCAGCCATGAGGTTATTTATCACAGTTCTGTCATCATTCTGTGCACATAATAAAGGCATTGATTTGGGGACGTTGTTATCAAATTATCTTCATAAATCAGTTAACAGCAGAACTAATGCTGTCCCAAAGAACTGTAAATAGAGTCTTGACCATGTAAGTGGAGATACGGGGGAATTTTGTTTACATTTGCACTAACTGCCCAGTACAATGGAGTACAATATAAAGGCCTTATTTTGAGTTTGAAGCAACAGAAATGCATGATACCTTATCTCCTTGCTATACTGCCTTGACGCGTAAGTTCATCAGAGTTTGTACAACAAAAGAAGTTCCTTTTGGTAGCATTTTAGGCACATAGTAATATTAACTAGGCACAGTCTAGGCAGGTGGGTGATTTGATGCTCAAAAACAGCAATGGGTCAAAAGCTAAATACTATTCACTGTATGAGGAACATGAAAAGTAGCAATTATGCCTTCAGCCTTATGGTTGTGATATATTAAAGCCACTAGCTGCACTGTTTATAATGACAGCTTTTGCCTCTTTCTAGCAGACTGGTGAACATTGGATGGACAGGAGGAGTGGACTACAGGAGAAATGATCCCAGTCTTAAAGACATTAAGTGTGTGGGTTTTAACACACACACCCTTTCCTCTGCCCACGCTTTTTTCTAACAGTAATCACCATGGGAAAATTAGGGCTTCTGTTCCACCTCATTCACGTTTTGTGTTTTAGATACTTTTCTGCCTCCCTTGTAAACTGCTAGATTTAATGGGGGGGGGGGATAAAAGGTAACACTGAGTGAAAATCTTTGTCTCCAACCTCGATCAAATACAGAATTTCAGCCATTTCGGTTTCAGGGCTGTGCTGGCATGGGGTGCTGCATCTTTTTGGGTAGAGTCACACGAGGAAAGGCTTTGAAACATTATCTCTTCCAGTGGGACATTCATATTTCGAAGGAGATGTTGGAAACATTCATGGAGATGTGAAATGGAAAGGAATTGAAGGTCTGGTGTTGGATGGCTGGCATGGATGACAAGATTAAGATGGTAAGATATAGCTGAGATGTGAATCATCTTTTGTTACCATACTGCTTTTATAAACAAATGGAAGCAACTTTGCTCCAGTTGCATAACAGAACGTCCAGTGATTTCAGTGGATCCAGGCTGCAACTGAGGGCATTAAAGATGTTAAACCATTAGTAGTAGTAATAATAATAATTGTTTATTTGTACCCCGCCCATCTGGCTGGGTCCCCCCAGCCACTCTGGGCGGCTTCCAACAAATATTAAAATACATCAAAATCACAAGTTAAAAACTTCCCTAAACAGGGCTGCCTTCGGGTATTTTCTGAATGTAGGATAGTTGTTTATCACTTTAACCTCTGCTGGGAGGGCGTTCCACAGGGCGGGCGCCACTACCGAGAAGGCCCTCTGCCTGGTTCCCTGTAGCTTTGCTTCTCGCAGTGAGGGAACCACCAGAAGGCCCTCGGCGCTGGACCTCAGTGTCCGGGCTGAACGGTGGGGGTGGAGACGCTCCTTCAGGTATACAGGACCGAGGCCGTTTAGGGCTTTAAAGGTCAGCACCAACACTTTGAATTGTGCTTGGAAACGTACTGGGAGCCAATGTAGTTCTCTCAGGACCGGTGTTATGTGGTCCCAGCGGCCACTCCCAGTCACCAGTCTAGCTGCCGCATTCTGGATTAATTGTAGTTTCCGGGTCACCTTCAAAGGTAGCCCCACGAAGAGCGCATTGCAGTAGTCCAAGCATTAGGACAAGAATTTAGCAACATTGTGCATTTGATTAACATTTTGATTCATTTTATTATGTGTGAACCATCTCATAATGACTTTGGGTTTTTTTAAATATAATGCCCCATCTACCAGAAGGTTCTCCTGCATTCAAGAAGGTTCCATGTTCTCCTTCCCCAGTACTTCCCTGCATGTGCACACAAACCTTCATGCAGCTCTCATTCAAACGTCTTTAGAGAATTGTGGCTCAACATAGCTCAGTCGGTAGAGCATGAGACTCTTAATCTCAGGGTCATGGGTTTGAGCCCCACATTGGGTGAAAGATTCCTACATTGTAGTGGGTTGCACTAGATGACCCTTGTGGTCCTCTACCGTTCTATGATTCTATGCACTTGATGACCAAGCAGAGGGCTGGAACCCATGGGCCAGAAGCAATTTCATTTGGTTCTTGGCAACCCTAGCAAGTTTTAATAAAGAAGTGGTAGAAACTTTGGCCCACCGTCTCCCTCATAAGGAGTGGGTTCCTGTCAAAGGTTCTGAGAGGTACAGATATGTCCAGGCATATAAAAACATAGGAAACAGCCTTGTACCAAGTCGTTGGTCCATCTAATGGTACACCAGGAGTAGGGAACCATTGGCCCTCCAGATGTTGTTAGATTCCAGCAGCCATCAATCCCAGTCATCATAGCCAATGAGCATGGATGATGGGAGTTGTAGTCCAACAACACGGGGTTCTCCATCCATGATCTACACTGACTGTCAGTGGTTCTTCAAGGTTTCAGATAGGATATCTATCCCAGCCCTACCTGGACCTTTTCATGCAAAGCATCTCTCTGCCACTTACCATTGTCTAGGGCAGTGTTTCCCAACCAGTGTGCCTCCAGATGTTTTGGGACTACAACTCCCATCATCCCTCGCTAGCAATACCAGTGGTCAGGGATGATGGGAATTGTAGTCCCAAAACATCTGGAGGCACACTGGTTGGGAAACACTGGTCTAGGGAACCACCTCTGAGAAGAGAATACAGATGAGGACCATACCTGTTTCACTAATATGAGCCCTTCCCTTGTAGTTGTTAACCACCCAAATACCTACCCTTACTAAATGGCTTTGATGAGAATATAGGCATGCTGGCATTGAAGGTATCATAGAGTTTACCTGTATGGATATCCATTATGATGCCCTAGTAAGAAATCATGTTTCAAGCAGCCTTTTAGCTCTTATAAAAATACAATGTGAAATATAATAGTTTAGTTTTTACCAGAGTACATCCAATCAGCCCAAGATAACACTATATTATTTAGAAGCCATTTAAAGACAGCCAGAAAGCTTTAAGAAAAATAGGCAAAACGCATTACAGTGGAACCTAGATATCTAAATTACTTTCATTAGCTCTATAACATACAGGGGCAGCTTTGGAGCTTCAATTATGCAGGTAAAATGGAACAAATGATAGACTGTAGGTGTCTTATTACCTGCTTTTTGATACATTTTGTATTTGCACTCACAAATCAGATAGCGAGAGCTTTCTGTTGTCATTGCTGTCTGAGATAAGGGCACTGGTTTTGCAAAGCTCAGCTCTTAATGTTAGTTTTCTTAACACAAGCATTTATTTACATTTTAAACTTTTAGCAAGATATATTCCCATAGGAACTGAGCTACAGAATTCCAGTTAAATAAATGATCTTGCAAAAAAAAAAAAAATTGCTTTGCAAGCTAACATAATGTATTCAGTATGAAACAAAGGGAAGATCCATTGCCTGGTGATATAGCTTGAGTTTTGTGGTTCAATCACCAGCATTCCCAGTTAAAACTGACATTGGGTTAAAGGGCTGGAAAAGACCTCTGCCTAAGACCTTGGAGGATCTGTGCCAGTCAGAGGAGACACAATGCTAAGCCATAAACTATGTAAGCCATACTCTACATGAGCAGAGTACTGGTATATTCACTCTTCCATTTAATGCAGATAGCTTAGTCAACAGGGTGCCCTCCAGATACTGTAGACTACAAATCCCATCACCCCTGATAGTTGGCCATGGTGGCTGGGACAGATAGAAGTTGGAGTCCAAAACATATTGAGAGCATTACATTAGCTAGCCCTGGCTTAACATGACATCCAAGCATGGGCTTGTGGCTTGTTTCATAAAGCCATCAATCATTAATATAGTTCTTCTCTTTACCACCAGCCCCCAACCATGAGAAAAAGGCCACATCTAGTCTAGGAGAGCGTTTCTTGTGTTTTACTCCCTCAAAAATTAAACATTTTCCCACCCGCAACATAGTCATTTGATGCATTTCTTTACACTGGGGCTCAGCAAAATAACGTATCTGTCTCCTCCTGAAAATGAACTCCATTGTATCACTTTACATCTATCTTTGTTTTATATGTCTCAAAGAAGAATGGTATCATTCAAGATTATGGTAATACACAATGCTGTTCATAGTTTGGAGACTTACAAGACTCCTGTATTAGATGGCCCTTTGGTCATTTCTGCAGCAATCCTTCCACCCACCCTCACAGTTCTCAAATCCTGACCACCATGTTTTAGTAGTGATGGGCAAATTCCCGTCAGCTGGATTCAGATATAGCTCAACAATTTACAAACACTTAAAGCCAATGTCCTTTCTCAAGAGTTCTAAACTGATTCATAAGTTAAGGCCACAGGATGATGTCTAATACCAGGTCGGACTATTTGTCCATCTATCTCAATGTCTTCACCACCTTCGTTCAGCCCGGACACTGAGATCCAGTTCCGAGGGCCTTCTGGCAGTTCCCTCACTGCGAGAAATGAGGTTACGGGGAGCCAGGCAGAGGGCCTTCTCAGTAGTGGTGCCCGCCCTGTGGAACGCCGTCCTGTCGAATGTCAAAGAGAAAAACAACTACCAGACTTTTAGAAGACATCTGAAGGCTTTTTATTTAGGGAAGCTTTTAATGTTTGATGTTTTAATTTGTTGGAAGCCACCCAGAGTGGCTGGGCAACCCAGTCAGATGGGCAGAATAAAATAATAATAATAATAATAATAATAATAATAATAATAATAATATCAACTCCAACTAGCCTCTCTGGCAAAGGTTGTTCCCATCGCTTGCTACCTATTCTTTTAAACCAGAGTTTCTAAGGATTGGACCCATGAGACCTTTTGCATTAAGAGCTTGTGCTAAACCACTGAGCTATGGTCTATCCCGCAAGCAACAGTGCTGTAATCTAGCATATTCTCTTAAATCTCTTTTAAGAATGTTTAAGAATGTTTGCCTTTTTGTTAAAGTACTGAACACAAAGCTGCTTAGAGCTAAGCTAACACCACCTCCACTGCCCTCACATTTCAGGTAATTAATTGTAAAGCCCAGGGAGTTCTAGAACCTCGGGAAAGAAGGAACTGCAGAGAATTTTTAATTTTTTTGTTATTTTATTTTTTATTTTTTATTCATTTTCTTCATTCACGTTTGGTTGTTGGTAGTGAGACATGAGAAGAGGAATAATGTACAAGATTTACAGAATGAGGAATTATGTATCCAGTTAATAGCAATTAACATTTATGTTAAAATATGAACATATACTGTATATAAAAGAAGATTGAATTGTACATGTTATAACGAATAACCAACCAATAAAGTGTTTTTTAAAAAAAGGAACTGCAGAGAATTGTGCAGCAGTCACTGTGTGTTAAATGAAAATATTTTAATCTGCAAATGTGTGTATGTGTGCCGATAGATATGAGGGCCAAAGGCAGTTTGATGCTTGGAGATGACCGAACAGGTGGCAAAAAGAGAGAGGCAGGGACTAGGGTCCAGTGGCATTCCTAGTTTTAACCATTGGTAGATGCCATCCTTTCTATGTGGCTTAACCCAGAGGCAGATTTAGGGGAGCACAAGCGGTTCAGACACACTGGGCATGCAGCCTTGGGGGCACCACAGGGGGCACTGCAACTGTGATGTAGAATGGAAGGGGAGAGGTGGGTGGTGCCAAATTTTGGTGCTGCAAGGGGCACTGCTGAAATTTGAAACTCCAAGGTCCCCCACTGCTTAATCAAAGTACCTCACATGCAGACACCCACACACCCCTAAACATCCAGCATATTTTGCAATGGAATATGACAGTGGGGAAATCTGTGGATAATATGTATATTTCTATTTTAATGCATCGAGGTATGCATGTGCAGAGAGTCTAGACAATGATATCATCATAGGAAATGAGCCAAGGATTCTAGCTCATTTCTGTAAGAAAACTCATCCCTGGTGGTTCTACAAGGCAGTTTGAAATTCCAATTACTAAAACTCCTGACAGCTTTAAAATCCTTTAATATGCACTTTCAACAACATGTTGGCAGGGGTGATTGGGATGGAAGAACCTTTCTTTCCCCAAAAAAATCTTGATTACAATCTGTACACTTTTATGACTTGCTATCTATCTATCGCAACCATAATGTGGTGATTTAGACGCAGGTGGTGCTATGGTCTAAACCACAGAGCCTAGGGCTTGCCAATCAGAAGGTCGTGGTTCAAATCCCCGCAACGGGATGAGCTTCCGTTGCTCGGTCCCTGTTCCTGCCCACCTTGCAGTTCGAAAGCACATCAAAGTGCAAGTAGATAAATAGGTACCGCTCTGGCGGAAAGGTAAATGGCGTTTCTGTGTGTGCTGCTCTGGTTTGCTAGAAGTGGCTTAGTCATGCTGGCCACATGACCCAGAAGCTGTACGCCAGCTCCCTCGGCCAATAAAGTGAGATGAGCACCACAAACCCAGAGTCGGTCACGACTGGACCTAACGGTCAGAAGTCCCTTTACCCTTTACCTTTTAAGAGCAGTGATGTCCAAATGAAGGTCTCATTGTCTGATGCCTTTTAGCAGTTTGCTGCAAGTATAATAGCTTAGGGGAAGGGATGGTGAAGATTTTTGCAATAAACAAGCTTGCACTCAAGCTGAGCCTATTCACTTGTTTCTGGCTGTTTGTGAGCTATGAAATCCAATCAGGTTTCATTCAAGTGTTAGTGATATTTAGAGGAACAAATTTCTTCCATCCTGAAACAATAACAAACCGAATAGCAGCTTATTGAAGTAGACCGTTATAATAGTGCCACCCATTTAGACATCAGATCTGTTGTGTTGCTGAAATGTGTATTCCTTTGAACTCTAGTTAATTGAGGTTATGACAGTAGTCATTAACATTGATTGTTATGTTTCTTATCCTGTCTCCTACCATGATTGTGTCTTGGAGAGGAGGTAGCAATGGTACTAATTGGACAGCTCAATTTTTTATTTTTTTGTGTGAGTAAAAGTAACACACACACAGTTCGCAATGCAGTACAAGATGCCATTGCAGTACCACTGCAGCTGACATCTGACTTGTTTGTGCAGGGATTAAGTCATGGGCTCATCCATACTTCCTTTCATCCAGCAGCTTTCTCCCAAGGAAATCCATGGTTTAGCACTGAATTGGGACAAATGGTCATTGGGGTTTCTGTGGATTGCTGTTTGTTCTGATTTAGCACTAAAGAGCGGGTGTTCTGGGAGAATGCAGCAAGGTAAAGGCAAAACCACTCGGATCCATCCCTAGGAAGCTCAGGACAAGTGGAAAACTACTTGGACCCATGCTTTCTAGGCATGGGACAAGCGGAAGTGTTGGCATTCCCAATGTTGTGTCAAGATGTCATGGACTGGCTGGACACAGATGAATGGTGGGAGGCACCAGCTGGGAAACCCCCAAGGGAAGAAGAATCAGAGCCTGGGGATTGGTGGAGGAATGACGATGGTGGTCAGAGGGAGAAGCCTGAGAGAAGGAGGTGTCCGAAGCTGAAGAGGTAACAGGGTTTAGTGAGCAGGGAGAGTCTGTAGCAGAGAGGAGTACAAAAACCAGAAGCAGGAGAGGAGAGAGGCCAAGAGACAGAGATGAGTCACGTTGGTGAAGCAGCCAGGGCGTATCCCTCTCTTGCTGCCACAAGCTCCCTTCCTCCCAGAACCAGAAGAGGGATGAAGAGAAAGGAGCAAAGATTGGCGTACTGGTGGAGTCCCAGCTTGCTTGGGAAGGACCCAGAAGAGGAGGAGGCTTAGGCAGCTGTGGGAAGGCAGATAACTTTGGTCTCCACTGCTGCCTCATAGGGGCATGATTACCAAGAAGAGTTGCTATGCTCAGCAGCCCTGGCACTCCAGAGCAGACCTTGTTTTTCTAACTTCACTTACTCTGTGTGATTTGTTGCTGGCCCACTCCTGACACCCTTTCCTGCCACAAGTGTTACTCTGCCCTTCCCCATGTCTTTTCTCATCAATTTCCATATCGCAAAAAGTCTCAATATTTCGGGGAAGCAGGTTTGTTGCAGAAGACCTCCTAATTGACGGCAATTGCATAAGCTGAATTTTTCAGTATATACTTGAGTCCCATTTGAGAATATCAGCAATCTGGAAGCACCCAACGTGCAATGACATCCATCTTCAGAATGGGAGGTGAGAGGTAAACAAAGGGCTATTTGAACCAAATGTGTGAGGACCTTCTAGGTCAATCACCATAACCCAAGTGTGCATGAATCTCACATTGTTCTTTTGTTGTGCTATATCACTGTTATTTCATTTTTTTCCTTTATAATGCCATATATTCCCTGATTTCATTTAATTTATACAATTTTTATTATTATAACTCTGTGTCTGGGGTTCATCCACAGTCATTCCCTTTCTTCCCTACAACTAAATATGCTACTAATAATTTTGAACTCCTCAACCAACCCTAAACTTGAGCCACTTAGCACTAAGAGAAGGTGGCTGGTTAAGAAAAAAAATATTGCATGTTTGTTCCCCTACCTGAAACCAACTGCCCACCCAGTGAGTCTCAAGCAGTACTGGAAGTCTTGTTTGATCAAGGCTGGTTGGAACCTGGGACAGAAGCAGGCAGGGGTGCCAGCCTGAATAAAATATTGGGGGGCAGGTAAGCCCCGCCCCACATAATTAATCACATGATATGGTGCACACACACCATTTTAATGGCATTGCCCCTCAATTTTTTTTGGAGGGGGCAGCCCCCTCAAATATTTCATTAGGGGAGGCAAAGGGACCTCAGCCCCTAGGAGTTGGCTCCTATTGCGGCAGGGTATAAGGTCTCCATTTGAAAATGTCCAATTTTCTTTGTTATATGGACAAAAGCACTGCAAAAAAATAGTATCTTGTGTATTAATGACATACTATCTTAGATTGTCAATTGACCAGCAAGATTGGCATTCTCTCTCAATCTCTCTCTGTCTTTCTTGTTTAATACAGTGTTAGAAACTTTAGCCTGTAAAATAAAACAGCAGGTGGACAAATTAAAAGGATCAAGGTTAAAGGGGAAGCATATAAAATCCAACTTTGTGGGTATGAAATTTTATTATGTTGCCCAACTGCATCTATCCCCCAAGTGTTTCAAGTAGATAGAATCTCATTTTTTTCTGGTTTATGGATAAATTGGAGCAAATCAGAAATTATGCCTCTTGTGAATTTTCAGAATGAGTTCATCTTCAACAAATATCCTTGTGGAATTAGCGACCCTCTGTTGCAATATTTTGCAGGAATTGCAACTCTTGGCGACAATAAAATGCTAATGGGGACCCACTGTTAAATAAGATTAAATCTTATCTACAACAATGGTCTGTTTATTTTTAATCTTCCACTATAAAGAAAAGAAATATTATTAAGATGGCAATCTTTTCCTGGATTATATGTTAGAAGAATACATTTTCCCATTCAAAATAAATACTTTGTGATTTTGACCAAGTTTAGTAAAAGTATTTTGTGGGACCATAATGGCAGATCATCAATATCTTCAATTAATTTAATTTATTTTTCTAACATCAGGCTTTATCATGTTGCTGTTATATGATAGGAAGTGGATTTATTAAATTGAAAGGACTGTGCCTCAGTGATGAGACTGATGGTTTCCTTTGCAAAGCAGGGATGGCTGAGTGTCAATTTACTTTTGGTCCATGTGACTTTTGCATGTGCCCCATCAAGTCTCCAGTTTAATCTGGGAGTTGAAAAATGTGAATGAAAATTCACATTTAAATACCGGGTATGTATTTAAATGTGAGTGAAAATTCACATTTAAATATGTATTTAAATATGCATTTTGAGATATGCACCTTCTATTACATACATATTTTAAAAATCTATTTGAAATAGGCATGCATTGATTATTTATAAAGCTCTGAAAGTCTAGCACTCCTTCACTATGCAATGGAGAATAATCTAAATGAAGAATTGGGGAATGAATATCCAATCAGGTCACTAGAAATCAGCACCAAGAAACTATTCAGTTCTCATTCTCTGAAATACTCGTTATTGGGGATAATTTATTTTTTAGGGTGTACTAAAATGAAACAGTCCATTTTTTTGGCATGTATTCATTTCTATGTCTCTAGTGTCCTATTTCTACATTATTCTGCCAGTCATATTAAAAAAAATAGCATTCACATTTAAACAGTACTTAAATACATATTGTACATGTATTTTACATGTACACATTTTACATGTACACATTTTCCAATGTACACATATCTCAACACATTTTTCTCAACATAAACATTTTTTAGACTTTTTTTTATTTTTTAGCATATTATTATTATTAGTTTCACATAATATTTGGTGAACTGCAGATTAGGTCAGTTTGCATTGGAAATCAGAAAGATTTAATTCCCTAAGCATCTCTAACTAAAGCATAAAAATGTGGTTGATGGATCTATGCTAGCACTACAACTAGAGAAGACCTTGAATGATACACATGGCTTTGGAGTTTAAATTGCGAATGCTTTCTGGTAAGGTGTATTAACATATTCCAATATGGAGCTGGGAACTATTCAGGCATTTTTCACAAAACGTGATGTATAATGGGTTGTATCCAGAGACGTTCCACTCATGGAATGGGGTACTCTCAGGACATCCTTCATCCTGCCTTTCCGTGGCAACCCCCATGAGCCCTCCAAATATATCTGTCAGGAGTCGTGCAGGAGCCAGCAGGGGTTTGCAGGACTGGGGCCTCCCTAAGTTTGTTCTGGAGAGGCAAGGCGAGGCCACACAGGTGAGGCCGCTTGGTAACTCACTGCACCTGGTGGCAAGAGCCGGGAGGGGATATAGGTCAGCATTTCCCTTCGGCTCTTTGCCACAGCAACGCGCTTCCTGCCTTGCTGCGTCTGGCCCCTTGTCTCCTGCCTCCTGCTTCTTGATCCCTGGACCTTCACCTTCGTGACCCCCTGCTTCTCGACCCTCGGACCCCGGCTTCCTGGACTCACATTCCTGCTCCTACCTTGTCATCTTGCCCCCTGTCCTGACATCCTCTGCCAGGACTTCGTTCACCCATAGACCGGACCATGACAATATCTCCCAAAGTGTTGGTGGGGGAGACCACTAGGAACTATGTGGGCAGCGATGCAGGACTGCAGAGGAAAGAAGGGAAATGGTAAAAATTGCATACTCTCCAACATTCCTCAGAATAGAGACATTCTATTCTATATCAGTATCAGTGCCAGGATATATTTTTTCATGTTAGCATTTTTATTAAAGTTTTTCATGATACAGGCAACCCTACTGAAGACCAGCTAACGCCAGTGCCCTCCTTCAGCCCCCCATAACCTCCTTGGCCACCACACACCTTAAACTCCAGCTTCCCACTCTTCCCCACCACCTCCAGGGCCTGCTCCTGTCCAGCGTCTTCTCCAGCCTCCAACTACTCCCCAGGCCTGACCTGGCTCACTTTCTCCTTGTTTTTATTCAGCATGGCCAGCTCAATGCGTAACTGGGGCCTGCCAGGTCAGAGAGTTGCAGTCTCCCACAGCAGGGACAGTGGCTGCAGCAGTGGCATCCCTGTTGCCTCGCTCCCCCTTCTTCCTCTTCCCATGACTGCTGCTGTTGCTACTCCACCAACTGGCCAGTTAGCCAGCTGGTCTATCGCCCACCCTAGACCCATAGCTGTCAACCCTCCCTTTTTTTGCGGGAAACTCCCTTATTTCAATACCATTTCCCGCTGCTATCCCGGATTGTTGATATCCCTTAAATTTCCCGGATTTCAAAGGAAGCAGCTCCTCTCCCTCCCTGCCGGCCAGGGAGGCTCCTCAGCTGCATTGCTCGGCTGCCAAAAAGGAGTCCGAGACCGACTGGGGGCGGAGCTTGTATGCCTTGTGCAGCCAGACTCTCACGCCCAACCAGACAGACAGCCTGCCTGCCATCTATGCGCTCGCTCTTTCACTCACCCATTCGCGCGCAGCCTCTGGAGCACAGGGTGGCGAGGCTACTTGGTGCCATTGCACCGCCCTCACGGCATCTCTGAGCCGTCTGCCTGTTTGAGAAGGGGCCCCGAGCTCGCTCTGCTTCCCCTCCTCGCGTCACCGTGGACAGGCTTACTTTGGAGTAACACCCACCGGACTCGGGGGCTTGCTTGCCCTCTGAACAAAACACGTGGAGGTAAATTTGTTCAGCCTTAGCTTGCCACTGGGGGGATTACCGCAGCGTGGACTGTCCCCGAGAACTGTAGACTGTCCCCGGGACAGGTGAGGCTGCTGATCCATAGCTGCCAACTTTTCCCTTTTTTTGTGGGAAATTCCCCTATTCCAAATAGGATTCCTCGTGAGAAAAGGGAAAGGTTGACAGCTATGTGCTGATCCCTTATTTTCAAATCCGAAAGTTGACAGCTATGCTAGCCTAGGCCCCAGAACAAGACTCCTCCCTCTTCTCTGACTCCCGGGAGCAGCGGCAAAGGAGGTGGCAGCGGAGGAGGAGGAGGAGGAGGAGAAGGCAACCTCCGTTGACAACTCTCTCTTCCCCCTGCTTCCCTGGTTGGCGTAGCTCAACAAAGATGTGATTCAGGACTCTGCATGACAAAGTGAGGAGCCATGGTGGCTTAAGGGTTTTCGTGACAGTCTCTGCATTTGGGGGGCAGTTGGAGACTGTGAAATTGCCTCTGCCAGCTTCGATTTGTAGAAGCCTCTGCTGGATCCAAGGCCACAAACTACAATCGTACCTTGGTTCGCGAATGCCTTGCGAGTCTAATGTTTCGGCTCCCGGACGCCGCAAATCCGGAAGTGAGGGTTCTAGTTTGCAAACTTTCTTTGGAACTCAACATCCAACGCAGCTTCCGTGGCTTCTGATTGGCTGCAGGAGTTTCCTGCAGCCAATCAGAAGCTGTGCCTTGGTTTCCGAATGTTTTGGAAGTCGAACGGACTTCCAGAACAGTTTCTGTTTGACTTCCGAGGTACCACCCAGGAGGAGGAGACCCAGCCAGATGGGCGGGGTACAAATAATAAATTATTATTAAATTATTATTACCACTGTAGTAGCATCCTTGTGAATTTCACTGTTGTTTTCTTTCTTTCTTTTTTCTTTCTTTCTTTCTTTCTTTCTCTCTCTCTCTCTCTCTCTCTCTCTCTCTCTCTTTCTTTCTTTCTTTCAGATCTCACACTTCCTCCTTGAGTAAAGAATAAACAAAAAATCAAGTAGAAAGGCTAGTGTAGTTTGTAAAAAGATGTTATTGTGATGCTTTTGTATCTTTTGGTCTGATCCAGTTTCTTACCATTTTGTTTAAACCACTGTCTGAGCTATCTACATATAAATGGTGTGTTGTGTTTCTCAATTGCTTCTCATCCCAAAGGCTGGGCACATATATCAGACAAGCTTAAGCTGACCTGGCTCTGCTATGCACCTGTGCTGCAGTAACTTTTGAAGAGCAACATTTGTGTTTTATTTTTGCCCTACTTTGTTGAAACTGTCTAGCTCTTCTCCCTCTAAAAACTTGAGAAGGTCATAAAAATTCAATCTGGGCTAAAAGTTGCATTCAAGTTCTCAAACCTGGTAGATGTGTTTTGGAATGGCAGGAAATAGAAAGCCAGACCACTTGGAATGAAATGGCAAAGGGCTAAATCAAAATAATATAAAAATCACTTTAATTCTGGCGTGCGAAGGAAGTTGCGAACAAGACAGAAAGATATTGAGTGTGTGCACATGTCCTTCCAGGTTCTCCCTCAGCCCCAATAAATTATCTCTCTGTGTCAGATGAGAGTACTCTAACAAACATTACTTATTAAGTCTGAGGATACTTAAGAGGTTCTCCTTGCCTGAGCTGTTGGTATATGCTATCAGCGGGGCCTGGAGACACGCCACTGAAAAGTTTTTTTTAAAATGTGAGTGATAACATTTTGAAAATCACTGTGCAACTTTACTGCCATAAAGGAGAAATATGTAGATTTGGCTCGTTCCCAATGGGAAGATGAGCTGCATGGTTTTGTAGAGTTTGAAGGCGTTAAATTTGCCCAGTGGGAAGACCAGTTAAAGAGAGAATTACAGCATTTGAAGCATGAAAAATAAGACTCTGCTGCACATCAGCACCCTCTGATCTTAGGTAAACATTATTAGAGCTTACTGCTGGCTGCATTATTACAGCCAGAGTTGGGCAATATGCATTTTTTGCAGTAACTTGAATAAACACAAACTATTTCATTAAACTACACTGCAAATGGTGTGTGTGTGTGTGTGTGTGTGTGTGTGTGTGTGTGAGAGAGAGAGAGAGAGAGAGAGAGAGAGAGAGAGAGAGAGAGACCAAGAAGCATTCTAAATAACAAAGCCTGTATTCGCTCCATAAGGTATTTCCAAAATAAAATCCCAAATACATTCATTCAGTTATGTCTGTTATTAAAGTGAGGGATGTGCAATTTAAATGGCATTTGGATTTTTATACATTTTCAATATATTGCTGGAAATGTGTAAGTTAAATGGCACTTGGATTTATATAAAGTGGATTTTACAAAGACTTAAAAGTAAAAGTTTGTTTTTAATTTGTGAGGAGAGTAGCAATCCATTGAACCCACTCCAACAAACTGGATAAGGCTGAGACACTGCAAAAGGGAATTGAGCAGGAATATCAGTCTCCTAACATTCTGGATTTCTGAGGGGATCTATAGGAGCTACTGGCACTTAGCACCAAGGTGTGCTACACTGGCAATTCCCAGTTTACATAATGGACAGATAATCAGATAATTGACAGCTACAGAAGGTGGGAAAGGAAATGCAAGCGACTCCAAATCTTTATCTAGCTTTGAACAACACACTTTTTTTGTCTTTCACTGTTCTTTTGCGCAAATCTGGTATATAAAAAAACCTTGTATGTCAATAATAATACTTTTTAAAGCTGCACATGCACAAGTAGATAAATGTTTGTGTATGCCTACAATGACTTTAAGGGACGCGGGTGGTGCAGTGGGTTAAACCACAGAGCCTAGGGCTTGCCGATCAGAAGGTCGGCGGTTCGAATCCCCGCGATGGGGTGAGCTCCCGTTGCTTGGTCCCTGCTCCTGCCAACCTAGCAGTTCGAAAGCACGTCAAAGTGCAAGTGGATAAAAAGGTACTGCTCTGACGGGAAGGTAAACGGCATTTCCGTGTCTTGCTCTGGTTCGCCAGAAGCGGCTTAGTCATGCTGGCCACATGACCCGGAAGCTGTACGCCAGCTCCCTCGGCGAGTAAAGCGAGATGAGCGCCGCAACCCCAGAGTCGGCCACAACTGGACCAGTGTGGTGTAGTGGTTAAGAGTGGTAGACTTGTAATCTGGTGAACCGGGTTCACGTCTCCGCTCCTCCACATGCAGCTGCTGGGTGACCTTGGGCTAGTCACACTTCTTTGAAGTCTCTCAGCCCCACTCACCTCACAGAGTATTTGTTGTGGGGGAGGAAGGGAAAGGAGAATGTTAGCCGCTTTGAGACTCCTTCGGGTAGTGATAAAGTGGGATATCAAATCCAAATCCAAACTCTTCTTCTAACAGTCAGGGGTCCCTTTACCTTTACCTTTAAAATGACTTTAGGTTTCCTAACTTCTTGTAGTGACACACATTTGTTATATATTATTAATTTGACGGCTCTTTGGTGTAAATCTGATAGATGGAAAAATGTGTATGTAATTTTGAAAAAAAAAGTTGCATGCACACAGATAAATATCTGCATGCATGCCCAAACTAGACCTCAGATTTCTGCAAATTTGGTGGGCAGCAAATCTCTGAGGGGAGAGGATAACACTGTACACAGTGCAAATGCATTGCAGCAAACATCACCCGCTGGTGTAGATGGGAAACATTGAGATAGATTTCAGAGGCATGGAATTGAAAGTGCTCGTGTTTGTATGAAGGTGCCCAAATGAACACACAGAAACAGCAATCCCTGTACACATTATTGCCCTTGTGTGGACAGACTCACCGCCTTCCATACTCTGGCTGAGAAAAAGAACCCAAGTTGGTGCTATGAAATAAATTGTTGTCACTGAATCACACACAAACCCTTTGAACGCTTGACAGTTGAAATGTTCTGGGGATGAACCCTAACATTCAGCAGAAGCTGCTCAGAGGTTTCTCAGTGGGAAAGCTCCCTTGAAAAACAGCTCTCCTCCCCCCCCAACACACACTTGCAAAGTTAAACTGTGGGAGAATGTGTGTTCTAGGTCACAGTTTTCAAACTAGGCAAGTTGAAGCTTTAAACATGATATGTTCCCTAAAATATGTCCCAGAAACCTCTTGAGTGCATAAGGGGTTGCATGACAGATGGCATACTGAGGATTCTGTTAAGGTAAAAAGTTTGAGAACTATTGATGTCGCTTCAATTAAGTGTGCCTATTTTTTCCTCTTGTCAAATGTTGGAGTGTGTCTTGTTCATACTTTGAAGGCAAAGACCATATATCAGACGTGAACCTGGGATTCATTGTATTATTTTGAAAGAAACCTAGACAGTTTTAAATAGTGAGGTTAAAAGGATGAAGACCTCAGTAAAACAGAAGCTAATTAAGAAGCCATGCTACTCACACACACAAACACACTTTAGAAATGAGTATTACACGAGGGCTCAAGGTCACAACTGCGACCGACAGTGAAATACCCAAACCAGAATTTACTCCATCTTCTGAGAGGAAGAAAGTCAGCATAAAAGGCTATAGTTATAGAAAGTTATCAGAGGGGAAATTAGGTTCTATGCAGCAACATGGGAAATGAAATACCAAAGATACGGAATGCCGTTCTATAAATAAAAATAAGTCACAAATTGCCAAATAGGGTGGGGGAAGCCCCTTTGTGTGCAAACTTCCAGCATTAACTTCCTCCATTTTAAAACTAATTTTTGAGTTATCTACTATTGACAACTTACTGGATGAAGCAATATCCCTCCTCATGTGTGCTGTTCCACTCATTGTTCTCTGAACCCCCTGACTGAGCCAATTTTGGGGGAAGGCAGGAGAAGCGGGTAGCCCTATTGCACAAGTAGAAGTCCTTCCACAGGACCTCTGTTGGATGGATTCAGATGAGTACGAGAGGATATATTATTTAGTAATTATCTTTCCTCTTTCTCACTTGTGTGAGAATGGAAATATCTACCTTAGGTAAAGGGTAAAGGGACCCCTGACCATTAGGTCAAGTCGTGTCCGACTCTGGGGATGCGCGCTCATCTCGCTTTATTGGCCGAGAGCCGGCGTACAGCTTCCAGGTCATGTGGTCAGCATGACTAAGCCACTTCTGGCGAACCAGAGCAGCGCACGGAAACGCCATTTACCTTCCCGCCAGAGCGGTACCTATTTATCTACTTGCACTTTGACGTGCTTTCGAACTGCTAGGTGGGCAGGAGCAGGGACCGAGCAACGGGAGCTCACCCCGTCACAGGGATTCGAACCGCCGACCTTCTGATCAGCAAGCCCTAGGCTCTGTGGTTTAACCCACAGCGCCACCTGGGTCCTCAATATCTACTGGTACCTTAGCAAAGTTAAAAGGCTAAAAGGTTGCATAACCTTCTAGAACAATTAGGATATCCAAGGATGCTTTAGACAGACATGGATTATCTTCCCCCGTTTATATTTTCCCTCTCTCAGACTGCTTAGTAAACAAGAAAACACAAGGTTTACTCACTTTTCAAAGTCTTGCACGGATTCAACAGATACAGGGATGAAAACCAGGCAGGCAATAATCCTTAAACATTGCATGTATCAAATCGAGATCGCTCGCTGGAGGAGAGCAAAGAAACATCTTCCCCCATCGCAGGTAGGGAAAAGAGTGAGCAGTGAAAGGAAGGAAGAGGTAAGGATTAAGCCACTGTCTTTCTGCCGTCACCAGGTTTGCGGGTATGACATCACAGTCCCCTCTATACAGGTTCTGAAACTCCATGGTGCCATTACTGCAGTTTGTGACTGTCTAGCAATCATGCATTTGTTATTTTGGCTGCACGTCCTCCCACAATGTCCACTGATGGGGTTCATTAGGTGAATTTGAAACATAAAAAAAATGGGGTTAGGGTAAAATATTCAGTTAAGAACACAGATTTTTAATATCCCATTAGATAAAATGAACAGTATAAATCAGTATATAAGGAAAGCACTTCTTTATCACTTATAAGCCACTGCCAATTAAAAATGAGTGCTCCTTAAACATAATGGTCAGACGCTTTTTGACATTTAGTCTTCTTCAGTGGGTCAATAATTATTGTCTGAGACAAAAATAAATACAAATCATAATGTTTAGAACCTTAGGTGACTAGACATTATGCCAAGCACACATAGTAGATAGAGCCAATGGGTGCTAAGGGGTGAAATTCTGGCTTTTCCCCTACTTGTATTCAGAATAATGAATTTTAAACAATCCATACCACACTGTTTTATGTGACTAAAGAAAATAGATCAATTTTGTTTTAAATGGAAGAAAATTGATCAGTTTTGTCTTAAACGGTTCAAAAACTATACTTGTTGGTACCAAGGAAAGTATGATTTCACTTCAAGACTTCCACCTGTTCACTGTTTTTGTTGAGAACTTGATTATAAGCAAAAGTTTAGATGAAAGTGCAATGATGTATCATTATTTGGGAGAAGGAAACAAATTTTGAGAATTACCTGAAAGAGAGAAAGAGAGAAAAGCCATTTAAGAAACTGTAAATGCTACTTAAACGTGTGTGTGTGTGTGTGTGTGTGTGTGTGTGTGTGTGTCCCTATATGATTTACAGTGGTACCTCAGGTTAAGAACTTAATTTGTTCTGGAGGTCCGTTCTTAACCTGAAATTGTTCTTAACCTGAGGTACCACTTTAGCTAATGGGGCCTCCTGCTGCCGCTGCACCGCCACGGCTCGATTTCTGTTCTCATCCTGAAGCAAAGTTCTTAACCCGAGGTACTATTTCTGGGTTAGCAGAGTCTAACCTGAAGCATCTGTAACCTGAAGCGTCTGTAACCCGGGGTACCACTGTATAGTACTAGGGAATCTTTTTCATTGTGTTGTGCTGCCAATTTTTTCTTCCTGAATAGCTTATTCTTTTCCCATATAATTTTACTGGATTTGATGGTACACAATTCCCAAAATAACAACGAACTGCTGTGCCATTTATTTGTTTTGCTCTGTATAAAAGTTACAAGATGTTTTACACTATATCACTTATTTACCTGAGTCTTGACTGATAATATTTTCATCTATAGCAGGAGACAAATAGCTTTGTCCCAGTGATCTTGCAGTGCTCTGGTTTTGTTTTGTTTTGTTATCTCCATTGAACATTTCTCTCCTCCTTCCTTTCATTAATCATTCATAAACCTGCTGCGGTGAATCTACAAAGTCAGTCAGGCATCCTCAGCAAAAAAAAAAAAATATTAAGAAAGAAGATACGATTTGTGCGCATGTATGTGCGTCCGTTGTGTGTATCTGTGTACTCAGCTTTTGCTCTGAATTTTTTTCCTTGCAAAATTCTTTACAATCAAAACCTATAGTTTTCAAGCAATGCATATTTATTCACAACATGCCTTCCTCCCCCCCCCCTTGCCCATCAAATACCAATGGACAGCACCTAAGAGGTTGGCATCCAGAAGAAATACATAGACACACACTCTATAATATTACTCCAACTTTGCAGGGAAATATCTAAGACACAAATGCTTAGGACTATAGTATAAGAGATCTCTTAGGACGGAACTAGGCTTTGCCAGCAGCAAGGTAAACCAGGCTTTAGGATGCATATTTTGGGGAGAAGAAACTGACATCTGAATGGTACAGAGAACTGAATATTAAAGCCTTGGATTCCTGGCATGGTGATGAGGGTCTATTTGCTGCATCCCCCCCCAGGCAACAAAATGTCCAAAATTATTTTTAAAAATGTGGCTGCAACTCAAAAAGCAACTGCATGTATATATTATCCCATGCTTCCCAAAGATATGTTACCGTTCATAGTTGTCAGGGACGTGCCCTCCCCTGCCAGTCCGACACTGAGTGGGTACCGGCAGCCTCAGCCTCTGCTGTCGATGGACACGTCTCCCAGTGAGTCTGCCAGCTCTTTCCCAGGGGAGGAGGAGTCACCAGGGAGGAGCCAGGTGGGAAGGGGTCTTCAGGATGATGCAGAGAGACCTAGCCCCTCTCAGCAGACCCACTCCAAGGGGGAGACACTGCTTCCGGCGCCTGCTTTACGCAGAAGGGTCAGGGGAGAAAGGCGGCGGCACTTTAGGGTGCCGAGACTCTGGTGTTGGCGCCGCAACAGGAGGGGGGCACTTCCGGATTCTGCTAGTGACTAGGTGGTCATGTTTTAGGATAGCTCCGCACTGTACATACTTTGCACAATAAAATAGCTGAAAGACAAGACGGACTTGGTCTTTACTCATGAGCAACCGTTAGCGAACCTGACAATAGTGATATTGTTGCTGTTTTTTCAGGGTTGCCCCCTCCCCCTTGCTTCCACAAGACGTTGTCATTATTCAACTGCTACTCCAGAATGATGCACTACTACAAAAAAAAAAAAAAACTGCTTTTAATTATACCACCAAAGAAGTCTCACTTTTGTGAAAGTTCAGTAATGGATCCTCAGCAGTTTCAGATGTCTTGCAAGCAATGTCTTGGCATCAACACGGGGGGGGGGGGTGGACTTGGAGGTATCTGTTTGGTGCCGTGTCCCTGTGACTGGTGCGAGCTGTCAGTCAGTGCGCTCAGTTCAGATGAGAGAGATGTCAGAGAGAGGCGATGGTGCTGAGACCATGGCAGCAATCATTAGCAGCAAGCAAGCACCATTTCATCACAATAACCAGGTTCACCATAGCTCAGGCATACGCGTAGTTCCTCTGCTAAGATTGGAGTTAGTCTGGAAGACTGGGCATTCAAAACGATTGGGACAGGGAGGGAAGAGGAAAATCAAAATCAAAACTCAGACAACCACTGCAGAAAAGGCCCATTCTTATCAGCCATTTCCAATGATGGCCAGCTGGCACTGTTCAGGGACAGGAGATGCTTGGTAGAGGTGCTGGGCCTTCAGCAAGGCTGGCGAAATAAGCCCAGCTTTCCATCTCTGCCACTGAGGCAGTCTGATGGGATGGCTGCACCGGAGTTGACAGTTGAGGGAAAGGAGGCCTGATGGAGCTAGTCTGTCACAGCAGAGACAATGGAGCGAGCTCTGCTTCCCAGCTTTCCCACTGCCGGAATGATTGGCCCCAGAGGAACAGATGTAAATAAGAACTCATGCCTATGGAAAGGATCTGCTTAGCAAGTGGAAAGTTGAGTGTTACCGCATTTGTTCAGGACGTATTTTATTTCTTTATTTCTTTATTTATCAAAATCATATACCACCCTTCATCCGAAGATCTCAGGGTGGTTCGCAGCATCAAGAAGAAGAAGAAGAGTTTGGATTTGATATCCCTCTTTATCACTACCCGAAGGAGTCTCCAAGCAGCTCACATTCTCCTTTCCCTTCCTCCCCCACAACAAACACTCTGTGAGGTGAGGAGTGCTGAGAGACTTCAAAGAAGTGTGACTAGCCCAAGGTCACCCAGCAGCTGCATGTGGAGGAGCGGAGACGAAAACCCGGTTCACCAGATTACGAGTCTACCGCTCTTAACCAGTCAAGAAACAAAGCAAAGCAAACCCAATAACTCTCCCTACTCCCACAAACAGGACATAGACTGTTAATCAGCCCAAGGCCCAGTTGAAGAGGAACGTTTTCGCCTGGCACCTAAATATATTTAATGAAGGCGCCAGGCGAGCCTCTCTGGGGAGAGAGCATTCCACAAACGGAGAGCCACTGCAGAAAAGGCCTGTTCTTATGTTGTCACCCTTTGGACCTCTTGCAGAAGAGGCACATAAAGAAGGGCATCGGATGATGATTGCAGAGTCTGAGTCAGTTTACATGCGGAGAGGCGGTTTATGAGGTATTGCAATCCTGAGCTATTTAAGGCTTTATAGGTCAAAACCAGCATTTTGAATTGGACCCTGAAACCAATTGACAGCCAGTGCAGTCGAGTCAAGATTGGCATTATATGCTAAAAACGTCTTACCCCAATGAGCAACCTGTCCGCCAAATTCTGCAGCAGCTGAATTCTGAATGTATAACAGATCATAATAATCTAACCTAGAGGTTACCAGAGCATAGACAACATATAGCTATATATGTGTCTGAAACCTGCTTTGATGTTCAGTGAGTATATCCTTCCAGAATACAAAGGACTGCAGGGTAATTGCTATACCCATCACTCTGTTCTGCTAGAGGACAGGATCCCATCAATCTCATAGAGCTAGCACAGAAACGAGCAACTTTGTCCAAATAAGCAGGAACAAAGCATGGGTCAGCTTTGGTCTCAGAGTCTTGGTAGTGGGGAGCACTCGACATACCAAGAGGAAAGAGGCGAGATGAGAACTTTTCAGAGAAAGGGATTTTATTGATAAAAGTAAAATAAAAGGCAGATTTCAAGTCTGTTGTCGAAGGCTGTCCCAGAACAAGAGGAAGGTGAGATCTGATCAAGAGGGAGAGAAGAAAGTGAAAAAGTGAAGGTGAATACTGATCTTAGTCTGATGAGAAGCATTTCAAAGGGAGCAGGAGAAGAGATTCTCAGTGCCAGGATATAATATAAACTCAGGGGTGAAACTGAAATTCTGAGACCATTGAGAAACTTTACTGGGCAGGACTGTGCAAAGACAGGGTGCAAAAGCAGAGAGATCAGAGTTCCATTTAAAGTCCTAGAAAACAAAATCAGTCTGGCAACTGAATGGGAATTTCTGGGTGAACAAAAGAGGACAGGTGACCTCTGCATATTATAGAGAAGGTCAGGGCTGGATTTAGGTTTGATGAGGCCCTAAGCTACTGAAGGTAATGGGGCCCTTTACAGTATATGACCAGCTGTCCTTTGTCAACGACAAATTGTCACTGTTTTTTGTGTTGAATATATGCTATAATGGTAATTTATGGACCTAATAGGAGTTCCATTTTTGCAACATGATTTCTCATTATAAAGGTTACAACGCATTTTTCTGAAGCACTTCTTGGATGTGTCTAGATCCAGCCTAAGTAAAAGTTGTATGTTCTTGAAACGACAGTGTTTGGCAGAGTTTTTATAGGAAGGAAAAGAGAACTAAAGCAGTCATAGGCAAACTCAGCCCTCCAGATGTTTTGGGACTACAACTCCCATGATCCCTAGCTAACAGGGCCAGTGGTCAGGGATGATGGGTTTGCCTATGCCTGAACTAAAGGGTCAAATGACCCAGGGCTTTGCAAATGGGAATTAAGTGTAATTCCCACAACAGCTTAGCCGGTGATAGGCCCCTCACGCAGCCACCCAGAATCTCTTCTGGGTGAGGGGATGAGCTTGGAGGGGACTCATGTCACCATTGATGACAGCAGCTGCTGTAAGAGGCTGATGACTAGCTCTTTCCCCCAGGATTAATATGCAGATTGGATCCACTATGCCAGTCTCCCCAATGCCTCACCCTCCCAGCATGACTGACGAGAGGCCAGGCGTGAGACTGCTCCACTCCCCTGTGAGGTTTTGAGTTTAACAAGCTCAGTCTGTCGCCCTGCAGCCACAGGATGACATCACACATCCGGGGACTATCTATCTACGGAAGTCTCTGTTATGTGATGTTTGCATTCTTTTGTAATGTGATATGTGTATCGGCTGTTGTGTTCAGTCCGGCTTCAGCCAGGATGGGGGTAACTTCTCCTGGCTTAGAGCCCTTAAACAATAAATCTTCCTAATTAAGCTGGAGTTGCTGTGATTTATTGTCAGAACTAAATACAGAGGCAACTTGCTCTGTGAACTTTTTCCGCTGTGAATATCTCTGCTTTCAAGAAGAAAGGAAAAGGTTTTAAAAGCAAAAACACGCACGGAAGCGTGTGGACACCTTGTGACGCAGCTGGTAGATTGTCTGTGGGTATAAGTGTACTCTGCATTATACCTCAGCTGCTGCGTTTGAATAACTAGAGAGTTATTCCATTATCCCCACTCTTCGCCCCTGCAGATCCTAAAGGTAAAGGGACCCCTGACCGTTAGGTCCAGTCGCGGACGACTCTGGGGTTGCGGCGCTCATCTCGCTTTACTGGCCGAGGGAGCCGGCGTACAGCTTGCGGGTCATGTGGCCAGCATGACTAAGCCGCTTCTGGCGAACCAGAGCAGAGCACGGAAACGCTGTTTACCTTCCCGCCGGAGCAGTACCTATTTATCTACTTTGACTTTGATGTGCTTTCGAACTGCTAGGTGGGCAAGAGCTGGGACCGAGCAACGGGAGCTCACCCTGTCGCGGGGATTCGAACCACCAACCTTCTGATCGGCAAGCCCTAGGCTCTGTGATTTAACCCACAGCGTCACCCGCATCCCACATGTTCTACATGCAGCTCGGATCACCTCCTCCACTTCACTGCCTACCAGCCCCTTGCTTCCCCCAGGAGACCTGCATAAATTGGTTCAGTGGGATGTGCCTGGGGCCCCGCTCAGTGTCCTCCACCTTGACGCATCCCTTTTGTTGACTTTGCTAATACCACAGGGCTACCAGGAAGCCAAAGGCGGTACAGCTCTCGGCAATTAGCAGCGAATGGTGATGGCTTCACCTTAGCAACACTTAAAACTCCCGTGTTTTTATGTACTGCCCTGAGGTGGTTCTCTGAGAGCCACTTACGTTTTACATTAATGTCACTTCTAGGAAGGAAACAACGATCTAAAATGTTATAACGCTTCATTCCGCCCTCAGGTTCAGTGGCGTCCCATGATCACCTGGGATATTTAAGGGCAGGACAGGATTGTAGCCAAAGGCATCTGAGAACTGCGCTCGAAAAAGCCACCCTTGCTTACCTTGCAATAAAATTAGGGGACACCTTCAAAGATGTGCCGCCAAGCATCTTCATCCTTGTTCTCTTGATGTGGGCTAGAGCCGGTAGGATTCGTTGGGATTACATGCATCTCCAGCTCGGCTAAGCTTGATGAACTGGCACAGTGCGGATGGCAAAAGCAGCGACTGTATGTCCCAGAATAGGGACTGTGGCTATTAGCTCTTTGTGTTGGGAGCTTTCTCTTTTCATTACGTCTGAATATCGTAACTGAGATTGATTACCCTAAAGTGGGTTGAGGTTGATGAGATTACTCTGACATATAGAACAAATGTCGAGTCAGAGAAAGAGGATGAAAAATTGGATTGATAAAGTTGGATTGGTAGCTTGTTGCGGCAGTAATTGAAGTGCCTTGTTGTTGCTGTGTTGTGATGGGCTTGGATAAAATATGGGCCCTCTTGTCTAGATCACACTTTTGAACAATAGCAAACTAAAAATAAAAAAGGAGGCACATAGACGCCTTCATTCCAGTATTTGTTAAGGACACGTTCTAGTCTTGGCTGTCAATGTAGTTTCTTGAAAGGCTGTAATAAAAAAAATCTTCATTGTGTTTTGACAGCAGGAAAGCAGGTTGTCTCACCCCTTCAGAAAAGCAAGATGTATCATCTATATACATCCATGCTATTTTCAGATTCTCACATGTGAAAAATCAGTTTATGTTAACAGTGAATCTTCTGCATGTATACTCAGAAGTTAAGCCTCAATGAAACTAACAGCACTCATGCCCAAGTAAATACCTGCATAGGAATGTACCGTAAGCATTTTAAAATGCAACTGTACGTAGTGCATTATGAGTGTCGAGGGGAAGGGGCAAACAGGAACACATTCAGCTGTCTTATTAGTCCCTGTCTACAATCTGATGCCTGCAAACTAAAAGAATTGTGGATGTTGAAGTATGAGTTTGGCCAAGATGTGCTTTTGTGGTCACCAGTTTCAAAAGCACTGAAGTCTGCAGTGGAACATTTAAGACAAACAAGCAGCCCTGTTGGTACAGTTCTGTGGTACTGACATGTCACCCCTCCTTTTTTTTTCTGGCCACAAGGCAACAAATTTCTATGCCCACCATGAATCCCCCTTGTGCGGAGAGGCCACCCTGTGACTGAGACCTTTCAACCACCCTTTGACCAGAGGGGAGCCTCATTTCAAAGTGTGCTCAATAAAGGCCAAACTTTCACAACTGTCAGCTCTAGCTCTCATTTATTCAGGGGTGACAGCAGCCGTGGAGCCCATATTTCCACCCCTGGAGGTCAGCCTGAGGTAGCTCTTGCCACTGCCTGTGGACCACAGCTCCCAGAAACCCCTAGGAGCAGTCCTTTTGCATCTACCCATCTATGCTGCATGGTTTTTTCTGGAGTTGAGGAGGTGACAGGAGCATCCCGTGCGTATGTCTGACATGCTTACAAGTTGCACAATGTGGGCGTGGGGTGTGGCATAAGGTGAGCTATAGTGTTACGTGTGCATTTGTTTGTGGCTGTGTGGTTGGTGGAGCATGTGGTGGGTGCCTGGGGAATGTGATGTTCAATGTGTGCTGATTGACTGCCATGCTGAGCCCTGCTTGGGAGGCCATCTGTGCTCTGTCCCATTTGTTTGCATCCCTGTATCGGCATTTCCGAGCCGCTTCCCGTGAGCTATCTCTGTGCAACCTTGCAGTTTGTACACACCTGGTGCCAACAGGTAGGGATGCTGGCTGAGATGGTTCTGTGGTTTGAGGGCTTATCTTCCATTTGTGGATTGTGATCCATGAGAGGCAGTCAAGTTCAACATTCCTTGTAATGCTAGAGGGGACATGCGAGGGAATGTTTGGTCCAGCCAGTCAAAACTTCCTGTTCCTCCTGGCTGGAGCATCCTTCCTTTTGCATGTGATAGAAGGTGGATATGACCTAACCTGTCCAGGTAACAAAAGGACAAGTCACGCAGCACCCTTCCTTCTTTTTGACTTCCTTCTTCGTTTGACCAGCTTTTAACTAGGACTGCTCTGCCAGCTCTCAGATAGCAGAAGCACTGAGATTATTCCCCCATATGGGGTAGATCCACATGTACATATTTGTAACTAAGTCTGCCTTCAGGAATCCAACTGTGAACTGATGTGAGTGAACTTCTTTTACTGATTTTGAATAAGATTGTGGTGTCTTTATTCTTTTAAGAGGGATTCAAGGGAACTTACCAGGAACGTACAATTCAATCTGAGACAGACTGAATTGTATAATAGTGAGAGGCTCACACGAGCCTGCAACCAGCTATCTGCTGTGCATGTAAAAAGGGGGATGTAACTTTGCTAAGAAAAGGAACTTGCTAGCGCAAGTTAGGAAGGATATTAATAAACAATATATCCTCTCCTGCCACCCTGAACATTCCCACACCATTTGCCCTTCCCAGAGCTTCCTGAATGGACATACTTCATGTTGGCTTAACTTAAGCTGGTGTAACTTGCATCACCTTCCTGTGTTTAGGGACTCAGCTACATTGGTAAAGAAAAATGCTTTATATGCATTCTAACACTGTGACACCAGATGGCGCTATGGAGTCCCACCTTTTGCCAATGGGCATTCCCTTTATGAAGTTTACAACGCGTTTAACTGAATCTCTTTTTTGATGTGTCTAGATCCAGCCCAGGATTACATTGTTAGGAAGGAAGGAAGAGAAATGAAGAGTTGAAGAAATGTTGGTGACTATGAGTGCAGCAAAAGGTCAAACTTAATCATTTTAGGCATTTTATTAACCCTAAACTTCACAGCTCTCTGTGACACCAAGTTTCCCAGCTTCCTTTTCTCGAGAATCATTCAAACGTCATTTAGGTAGATATATTTTCCCTATTTCTTTTAGACCAGTTGTGGCGTTTACCCTCCTATGTTAGTGACATCATACTGGGTTGAGAGGGAAAGAGTTAACTATTGGTAAAATGACTGACCAATGGAAACCCAGGGGGTGGAGTTAACTGTGTATAAGGTTTAAGCACAGAGGTTTTTGTGGAGTTCAGTTGGGAGCCAGAGTGGAGTCGAAGTTCAGGCAGAGAAATTGAGTGTGTCAGGAGTCAGTCAGTGGTTCAGGGGAGCCAGGGTGGTTAAAGAGTTCAATTGAGTGAGGTTAGTCAGAGAGTCAGTGTGAGAGCTTTAGTTCAGTTTGAGAACTTGTGGGTAGGAAGGTATAGGACGGTATAGGAACTAATAAAGGAATATTGACAAGATAACATCTAAGAACTTAAGCAATGCACTGTATTTGAAACCATAAGCTTGTTACTGAGTTACAAAATAAACTTGTTCTTTTTGGTTCACTTTTAAAACCTGACTGGACTGAGTGATTACCAGGGAGTAATCACAGGGCACAGGGATCAATAGTCCGTTAAACGACCGGGGGTCCCTGTGTGAACGCCATACAAGTGTTTTCCAAAGTGGGTGATACCGCCCTCTTGGGGGGGTGCATTGGAACAATCCAGGGGGGCGGTAGTAGCCTCGGGTGTAATTGGGGGCTGTTGAGGGAGAGAAAGGGTTGTTGAGAGAGAAAAAGAAAGAAGAGAATTTTGAAAAACCGTTCATACATGTTTCGTCTGTTGTTTAATTATGCTTACTGGTGTGACATAGAGTTAAAGTCATCGTGATTGCTTTATTTTTCAAATAAACACACAAAATGCCAGATATAACCGATCAATGGTCAAATCTGCCGACGCAAATTTGTCACTGCATCTTTCTGTTTGTTTGCTTAAAGAAGGTAACTTTCCAGGGGGGCTCTGAGTAATTTTCTTTTCTTTTCTGAAAAGGGGGCACTAGGTCAAATAAATTTGGGAACCTCTCTTTTTGGATAGATACCCAATACACTGTTTGAATACTACAAGTGATATGTGTAGCCAGCCTAAGTCCTGAAACAAACGTGAAGAAACAATTTGGAAACACTGTTTTTATCCATGCCTCTGTTTGGACTCCTTCTGGCCGTAGGACAATGGACCACTGTCCTCTGTCTGTTTAATCTGATAGGGTTTGTGTCTGGAAATGCACCAGTATAATAGAACAGTTTGAACTACCAGCAATCCAGGCAGCTCAATTTCTCCTAGAACTTGTTCAAATCAAGTATACTCCATGCAAAGTTAAGTAGGTGTGGTTGTCTTGAATTTAACAGTAAGTAGATAATCACTGTGTGTCAGGGTGTTTAGGTTGTGAACAGTTAAGCTATGTGTGCCAATTGTGTCTAGACCAAACTTTTAAATTACACAGCGCTGTGTGCCCTGTCGCTTTACTTTGTGTAAAGAAATATGTTTCACTAGCAATTGGTGGGACTTGTGGTGCTCTTGTGCAACGTAATTCATGCTTTCACTGATTGCCTTCATTCTCTCTCTTTATAATACCCCCCATTCTTCTCTTTGTATTGAGGGCATGTAAGAATCACTGCAGCAAATCTGCAAACAGAGTATTCCAAGGAAAATCACTGCCCATTTGTCTTAGAAAGAGTACAAAAAGTACAAGCTGTGGGCAATCACTGCTCTGCTATGCTGTGCATTGTGCCAATGTTAGTACAAGCTACCAAATTCCCCTCCCAAAAACGCCTGTGAGACCAATGTAAAATAAAGAAAACAATGTATTTATTCATTTCCAGTCTTGTGAGAGATTGATATTCAGAACCAAAGATGGGGTATCTTGAAACTGGTATGGAAAAACAATTTGGCGTCGCAGGGATCTCCTCCTTCCCTCTTTAAAGAAAGAATATGCTTCTAGTCCACATGGTTGCAGAAATAAATCATAAATGTGCGAACAGTTTCCTCTAAAAGGTCAGAACAGGGACTTTAGAAGAGGCTTCCACTGTGCAGGAATAAAGAGCACGTTTGTTCTGCATGGTCCCCTATCCTTTCTAGAGGAGCTTAATTCATGACTTCATGCTGTCCCAATTCTCCAGAACCCCTTTCATTTATTTTCCTTCACCAGCAAAATTGTCCCAGCATTTTGAATTCCAAGAATATCCAATATTTCATTTATAATTAGCTAGGCAAACTTTATTTATCCATGCAAACGTCCACGGCGTGTGCGATTTATTTTAACCTGTAAAACTGTACCACGGGGCAAATGCAGCCTTGTTCATATCTTCCATCAGGGCCGGCCCACCCATGAGGCAAAGTGAAGCAACTTCCTCTGGTGGCAAGATCCACAGGGGCTGTAGATCTTTACCCCCCCTTTTTTTCCATGATATAGATCTTCACTCGCTCCTTCTTCCCTGGCGGGGAAGGCGGTGCCATCTTGGGCCAAGCCTGCCTTGCACCCTATTTTCCTGTGTCCTTTGCTGCATTTTAAACATGTCTGCACGATGTCCATGGAAAGGACACAACTTCCTTCTGCTCACACACAAACCTGACAGCAGCAGTATGAAAATGTTATACACAGTCAATCTGCTACCTTTGTTGTTATTATTACCTGCATATATGTGTGTACCTATAATCTCCCGTTCAGTCACTGGACTGAAGCCAGTTCTCTTCACAACAGGTGCAGTGAAAGAGGCCGGGAAATGTTTCAACAGCAGGCGTGAAGAACAGCAAACGCGCCAGTCATTATCAGCCAAAAAATTTTGTTTTAGGAAAATTAAAACTGTACACTGTGGCAATCTGAGTATAAGTGGCCTGCATTTGTGTCTTCCCACATCCTGTCCCATGCCTAGTCATGTACTTAAATTGCCTTTGATTTAAGCATCATTGGATTTTAAGTCTCTTAGTAACCTGCCTCAGGACGTTATGATAAATGATAGATAAGAAATGCATTAAGTAAAATCAGTCACAAGGAAGGGTGTTTTGTGTTTTTTTGGACAGTATTTCCTTTTTTTAAAAAAAATGCTTTTCTTCTTAAACAACAACACAGCATTTTATTTTATTTTTTGTCAAACCTCACCTGAGCACAAGCCCTTTCTTTCAAGTACAGTGGTACCTCAGGTTACAGACGCTTCAGGTTACAGACGCTTCAGGTTACAGACGCTTCAGGTTACAGACTCCGCTAACCCAGAAATATTACCTTGGGTTAAGAATTTGCTTCAGGATGAGAACAGAAATCATGTGGTGGCAGTGGGAGGCTCCATTAGCTAAAGTAGTACCTCCGGTTAAGAACAGTTTCAGGTTAAGAACGGACCTCCGGAACAAATTAGGTTCTTAACCCGAGGTACCACTGTAAGTATGACTGGGAATGCAGCCTTAGCTGAGCATCCAACTTTTCAGCACATCATTTCCGAGCCAAGATAGCTTCAACTAAGGTAGGTTTATTTAATTACCTGCTTGTTTGTTTTCACACTGCTTGTGTGAACATATTCAGCCTCTTCTAATAGTCCTATCCATTTAAAGTGACCTAATTATCCAAATGCTCTCGATGTCCCCCCAGGCCATTCAGGTTAATGGGAGTTTCTCTGCTTAGCAATTGTCACTTTCCATTGTTATCTCTTGCCAGGTTTTTAAAGGTGACACTTGGAAGCACCTCCTAGTTCTCTGGTTCCATGTTGTAATAGGTGGCTTTTTCTGCCCCCCCCCCCATTTTCCTCGGTTACTGTTTTTAGCAATGTTTTTTATTCAGATTGCTTGCTTAGTACCTAACAAATAACTTTGCTATAGAAGGGAGGTGGTGCTATAGAAAGGAGGTAGCCGGGACGCAGGTGGCGCTGTGGTCCGACAGGAAGGTAAACGGCATTTCTATGTGCTGCTCTGGTTCGCCAGAAGCGGCTTTGTCATGCTGGCGACATGACCCGGAAGCTGTCTGCGGACAAACGCCAGCTCCCTTGGCCTATAGAGTGAGATGAGCGTGCAACCCCAGAGTCGTCCGCAACTGGACCTAATGGTCAGGGGTACCTTTTATAGAAAGGAGATTGCAGCTAAGCACCAGGAAGAACCTTCTGTGACAATAAAAGCAGTTGGACAGTGGAAGAGACTCCCACAGGAGGTGATGGATTCTCCTTCCTTGGAGGTTTTTAAGCAGAGGTTTGATTTAGTTGAGATCCTTGCATCCTAGGGGCTTGAACTGCATGACCCTCAGGGTCCCTTCCAGCTCTATGATTCTATGATTCAAAGAACTGCCAAGTTTTTAATGAAGTATTTTTAAAAGTATTATTGCTGTCGTTAAAATTGGCTAGGATGCTTAGTAGGAAATAGGGTGGAACAAGTGGGAATAACAACAAAACGTTGCAGTGTGAAGTGTTCCTGTTTTCCTGTTGCCAGTCAGTCAGCAATCCTTTCCTCCACGGCACTCCATTCCATTTTCTCCACCTGCCCAGTTTTCCATTCCCCCCTCCAACAATCTTTCAGCATTCTGTGGCCACTGAGCATGCTCATTCCGAAAAGGTCCTCCTCTACAGATGCTTTGTATTTCTGCAAACCTTGGGATTCCGCTAGGCCCGATGCTTCTTGGCATGGATTTTGCCCTTTTGGCCACATAAGGATCAGCATTCATCTCTGAACTTGGATCAGGAGCTTTAACCATTCAAGATAATATGATTGCTTCGCCACCTTCATGCAGGTGTCTACCAGTATTCTTGCCTGCGGACACGGGGCTTTGAAAGCTTTTATCCATTGTTGGCTTCATGACATTTCAGTAACATAAGTTATATTTTACGACAACATAAATTCCTTCTATTGTTAGCCATTTTTATATATGTATGCGTTTGTTTTATGGTTCCTTGGGGCTAACCGTCATTTGTAGCTTTGTTTTAGTATTTTGAAACCCGCTTGGAGTGGGGGGGGGGGAAGGAGGGCATCCAAGGGGTAGAGACGGCGATGACCTCAATTCCATCTTATTCACACAGAACAAAAGCACAGAAGAGGCAGCCCACTTCTCTTAGCGTTGTCGGAAAAGTTCTGTGGCATGAATAATGATATATTTTCATCCTGTAATTTCTACCGACTCTCCAAATCAAAAAGTTAATAAAGTGAAGGGTGTGTGAAAATGGCTGTTAAAAAAAAAATGACAGGAACAGGTAAGTAAAGGTTAAGATGAAATGTTAATGATGATGATTTCCCCCTGTAGCATTTTAGCTCCTGTCGATTGGGCTTTAAGAATAATAATAAAAAAAGAAAAAGCCACCAAGCTTGCTCCTGCTTTCGAAAGAACAAATACTTCCTACTGGTCCCCTGCGTAGAAAAGCCACAGCAGAGTTTTTATCACCATGAGCAAGATGTGCCACTTCTTTTTTTTCCTGCGCAGATATTAAGGAGAGGCAGTCAGAGTGGGAAGAGGGGGTGGGAAGGATAGTGGGAAACAAATTGCGCTACTGGAAACCTCATGAACGTCTAAAACAGTTGTGTCTTCCTTCTCTTCTCTATTGTTTCCTGAGCTCTGTCATTTGAATAACCTGTAACCTTTTCTCCATTTCAATCCTGCAGGAAGGCGGGTGAAGTATATCGAAGAGATAAGCCCCCCGGTTATATATAAACACAAAGTTTTCATTGTAGGGGAATGTGTAAATAGCTCGAAGCACACAAAATTCTCTTGTTCAAACAGTAATAGCAAAATAATGTTTCTTTCATCTTCTCCCATAGCCTCTAAATTTTAAAATTACTCAGCATGCTCTTTGTTATTTACTCAGTTTTGCATGGATTTAAATTTCCATGGATTCAGCAGCAGGAACACTTCAAGAAGCGTTAGAAGGATATTTGATTCAAAGCGGACGTTTCGCTTAGCAACATGTCGAGCCAATTTTCAAAAGTGGCATGGAAGAGCCCCCCTCCCCTTTATTTTTTATATTACATATTTATACTTTGTCATATTGCAATAAATATTTATATCTGACTTGTTGGCATTCCTCTGTCTTGGGAGACAATGGAGGAATGTGCCTTCAGGAGTGAGATCAGACCATTGGAGAGTTACAGCGCCTGCTGTGGCTGTAGAGACCGATAAGGGAGAGACATATTTTGTTGAAGATGGGGCAGACGATATGCTGCTAAAGATGCACCATGGCGTTTCTTCTCTCTGCGCTCCTCCCAGGGGTCATTCCTCCTCTGGTCACTGCTATGGGTGCATGACCTGTCTGTCTCCAGGCATTGAGGTCATCTGCAAGGGATTCTTACATGGTGGGTGGACGTTGTCACATTTGCAGACATCAGTGGGCCAGCTCCCCATAGAGCGCATCCTTGGGGGATCCTGCCATCTTCCATTCTGTGTACATGTCCAAGCCAGCATAGACGCCGCTGAGACAGGAGTGCAAACTTGCTGGGAAGGTGGGCTTGGGAGAGCACACCAAGCCATTTATGTAAATAACACAGGGACATTAATTTATCCTAAGATAAGAGTGCTATTCACATAGAACAGCAATGGTATACAACGGAGGTAAAAATGGCAGCACAGCTTTGGGACTTTTTTCAGAGCAGGTATGATGATATCATCTGCCAGAGTAACAAGGTAATTGACAGGTCTTGCTCTTGCAAATGAATAAGGTAAGAATGAGGCTTTCAAGTTTTAATGATGTTTGAGTCATAATAGTGTCAGAGAACAAGGCCAGCTTCCTCTTCTATGATAGTCAGCTGATCCTAAAAAAAAATGTGATGCTTCTTGGGAGAAAAGCAATGACAAACCTAGACAGCATCTTAAAAAGCAAAGACATCACCTTGCCAACAAAGGTCCGTATAGTAAAAGCTATGGTTTTCCCAGTAGTAATGTACGGAAGTGAGAGCTGGACCATAAAGAAGGCTGATCGCCGAAGAATTGATGCTTTTGAATTATGGTGCTGGAGGAGACTCTTGAGAGTCCCATGGACTGCAAGAAGATCAAACCTATCCATTCTTAAAGAAATCAGCCCTGAGTGCTCACTAGAAGGACAGATCCTGAAGTTGAGGCTCCAGTAGTTTGGCCACCTCATGAGAAGAGAAGACTCCCTAGAAATGACCCTGATGTTGGGAAAGATTGAGGGCACACGGAGAAGGGGACGACAGAGGATGAGATGGTTGGACAGTGTTCTCGAAGCTACTAACATGAGTTTGGCCAAACTGCGAGAGGCAGTGAAGGATAGGCGTGCCTGGCGTGCTCTGGTTCATGGGGTCACGAAGAGTCGGACATGACTGAACAACAACAAAAAATTATGTGATGTACTACAGCACTTGTTGGGACGCAGGTGGCGCTGTGGGTTAAACCACAGAGCCTAGGGCTTGCCGATCAGAAGGTCGGCGGTTCGAATCCCCGCGACGGGGTGAGCTCCGGTTGCTCGGTCCCTGCTCCTGCCAACCTAGCAGTTCGAAAGCACGTCAAAGTACAAGTAGATAAATAGGTTCCGCTCCGGTGGGAAGGTAAATGGCATTTCCATGCGCTGCTCTGGTTCCCCAGAAGCGGCTTAGTCATGCTGGCCACATGACCCAGAAGTTGTACATCGTCTCCCTTGGCCAATAAAGCGAGATGAGCGCCGCAACCCCAGAGTCGTCTGCGACTGGACCTAATGGTCAGGGGTCCCTTTACAGTTCTTGTAGTGGGGATTGGCATTCAAAAGAGGGAAGACACTCACCGTATAAACATGGCTTCCACCCGAAGCAAAGGGTCGAATCCACCAAACTCATATTAATTGTAGACTAATTGAAAGGAATGGAGTTAAGTGAGTCATGAATAGTTTAAGTCTACACTGATTTCATTGAGAGTATGACTTAGTTGGATACAACCTATAAAGAAAATGGGGGAAAGCTGTTATGTATTTAGTGGTCTGTGTTTGCCTGAGCTTGAGTCTGAACTAAGGATTCTGAGCCCCTGTGTTCTGATTCGATACATGATAGCCAATCACAGAACATTGCAGGATTTGGTCCTCTGCCATTGGCCCTTAAACTCTGAGTCATGATTTGCAGCTTGGAAGTTTAGACAGCCAATCACGTTGGGAGTGGGAGTGGCCCAAGCCTTCAGAAATGTATATACAGTGGTACCTTGGGTTAAGTACTTAATTCGTTCCCGAGGTCCGTTCTTAACCTGAAACTGTTCTTAACCTGAAGCACCACTTTAGCTAATGGGACCTCCTGCTGCCGCTGCGCCGCCAGAGCACAATTTCTGTTCTTAGCGGAGTTCTTAACCTGAAGCATACTTAACCTGAAGCGTACTTAACCCGAGGTACCACTGTAATTAGTTGCTTTGCCCCTGTTGTCCAGTTCTGTTAGATCGATAAAGGTTCTTGCTGTTATCACTGTGTCTTGCCTCATGGGAACCCACCTACGCTTCAGCAGCCACCTTCTCTGAAGCATGGTGGAGCAAAGGCATGAACATGGACTTTGGCATCCTGTTTTCACATGGACCAAACAGATACCTATTGGAAACCTGCAAGCAGGACCCATGTGCAACAGAACTCTCCTCTCCTTCAATTCCCAGCACTGCGTGCTTTCAAACTGCTAGGTTGGCAGGAGCTGGGACAGAGCAATGGAAGCCCACCCTGTCACAGGGATCCAAACTGCCAACCTTCTGATCGACAAGCCCAAGAGGCTCAGTGGTTTAGACCACAGCGCCATCCGCTCCCTAGATATAGATATAAGTACCCATCAGTAACTTGCAATGCCATATTGTACATCAGTGGCACCTAGAACACACAGCACTGTCTAACTCAACCCCACTTGCAATCTTCTTCTGAAATCTTTATTTGGGCTTCCTTTCCCCTGCATGCATAAAACAACATTTCTTTAGAAAAGCTATCAGAAGTACATTACTATCTGCTGTTGCGGGGTGGGGTGGGGGGTGGGGGCACAATACAGCCAGAAACTAAACTCCAAATTGCTAGAGGCCTAAACATTTTTTAAAATGTTGTGTGTACACACACACACACACACACACACACACACACACACACAATCACAATATATGCTAACATAAAAGTTAGAAACTTGTGTGGTTTTTAAAGAAATTATCGTGCCATATATTACAGAATCCTCTAGGGTGGTCTGTGTTGTATATATAAGCATAGCTTTATATGCTGTACATTATCCTAAATTATAACCTAGAGCTCTAGACAGTATCTGCATTTTATTTTCACTGTGTTGTGGTGTGAAGAATAATCAACGTACGTATATTCATGGCAGCCTCAACTCTATTAAAGCTGTCATATATATTTTATTCTGGCTCACTACTTCCACTCTTGCTACAATGTAATTTTTTTAAGAGAGATTCAGAGATCTTGACAGTAATGTGGCTTTTATTAATTTACTAGTGAAATACCTGTCGTTATAATAGGGTGTGGGGGTGGGTAAAAGAGGGCCTTATATTGCACATGTGCACTCAAGCAGTACAACTCTATGTCTCCCAGCTTTTATCCTTCATACATATGTCCTAGGCTATCTGCTAACAAGAATGCTGGCAGCGGAGGGTCAGACAGAAGTTGCCGAACTATAATTTCAGGGAGTAATGCAAAATCCCATGACCGAAATGGTTGCACCTAGCCCCCCACAGTTCCACCAGCACAAAGGAGAAGCTGTTTAGTTATACCCATGAGAGTATTAAGTGAAGCTCCTTGGATCTTTGAGGAAACGGTTTTAAAAGGTGGCCACATCCAAATCTTATTCCACATATCCTCATCTAATCGGCATCCCAAATCCCCTTCTCATAACAGCCTTAAAGAATGTGAGCTGCCTAATGATTCTTTCAATAATATATTATACAGTTGTACGGAACCTGTTCCAGAAGTCCGTTCATCTTCCAAAACGTTCGAAAACCAAATTGTGGCTTCCGATTGGCTGCAGGAATTTCCTGCAGCCAATCAGAAGTCGCAAAAAGTCCCGTCAGACGTTCGGGTTCCAAAAGAATGTTCACAAACCGGAACAATCGCTTCCAGGTTTGCAGCATTCGAGAGCGAAAGCTTCTGAGTTCCAGGGCATTCAGGATCCAAGGTATGACTGTATATGGGATCTGCAGCTCCCTGTGCATATTTTAATGGGAACAAGGCTGATACATAGAAAGGTACTTTTACCACTTTGAGCAATTTTTGCCATGAATGGATACATAGATCAGTCACACCAAAAATTGGTCCATTTTGTGCTATCCCATGGTGTCAAGTTAGAAAGCAACATTTTCAAAAACCAAATAAAATATGACTACCAAATTAGTGCCTCGCTAAAATTACTCGGCACGTAAGTCCAGGACTCAAAGGTTTACACTGACTGCCCACACTAGGCCTCTGCTCTCAAACGTTCAGAAAAACATGTGCTCTAACCATTATGAACTTCCTCTGATGATGGTGCTTCCATCATCTGCATAAATGCGGGTGATCAATCTATTCCACCACCACAGCTTCAAACACATCAAAATCCAGCATTTGAAAGGAAGAATCTATTTGTATGGATAGCGTTTTGTTCCCCTTACAGCTATATTAACAGAACACAAAAAACTAATTGTAAATCTTGTGGGTTTGTTTTAGAATCTTCTCTTACAGAACAGTTCGTATGATTTACAGATCACTGCATCTAGGGTGAGAGAGTGCCTATATTCCATTAGAATATAACATTTAAAGAACAGTGAAATTGCAAGCTGTGTTGACTGCATTTACATCCAACCTTTCCTCCAGATCGCTCAATGCAATAAAATGGCTGCCCTCCCCCCATGTTATCCTTCTTTACAACAACCCTGTGAAGAAATCTAAACTGAGAGGCAGTGATTGGCTCAAGGTAGTGCACTTCATGGGTGAGTGAGGATCTGAACTTGGGCTTCCTCAGTCTCAGTCAGCATTACACTGGTGGCTGCTGCCTTCTGGGGCTAATGGAGTGAAGAACACAGCTGGGCAGCTAACAGCAGCTGGATCTACTGTAAGGATAGGCTGGCCAATGTTCCCCAAACTTGGGTCTCCAGCTGCTTTTGGACTACAACTCCCAGCATCCCTAGCTAGCAAGGCCAGTGGTCATGGATGATGGGAATTGTAGTCCAAACGCAGCTGGAAACCCAAGCTTGGGAAACACAGATGTAGACCATGCTAAACTAGATGGCTCAATGGTATGATTCCATACAGTATGCAGTGGCTTCCTATGTTTCTATGGATGAATTCTAATTGGTCCAGGGACTCAAATAATTTTATGTCTTTCTTATTTGTTTGTTTGTTTGTTTGTTTGTTTGATTTCAGTGCTGCCCTTCATCTGTAGATCTCAGGGTGAAGAGGGAGGGAGGGAGGGTAAATCTGCAAAGGAACTTGCTGAAGTGCTTCCTACAGATTGGTTGTAGGCGTTGGGAATGAACCCTTTATGAAAATTGCAACAAATATCTATTTCCCATTTGGCCAGGTGTTTCCAATCTCAAGGAAACAGTGATATCTGGAAGATTGAATTGTCTTGTGGTCCTGCCTGAACATGAATTTTCTATGGGAAATTGCTTGGGAAGGGAAGTTGTTTTCCCTCTTTTTCTCTGGATGTATAGTTCAGCTGGTTAGAGCATGGTGCTAATAACACCAAGGTTGCAGGTTTGAACCCCGTATGGGACTGCTGCATATTCCTGCATTGAAGGGGGTTGGTCAAGATGATCCCCAGGGTCACTTCCAACTCTATGATTCCCCCCCTCTCTCTCCAGAATGTGATGGGGTAAGGGGAAGGTCACAGCAATGCCAACTCCAAGCCAGAAGGCAGATGGAGAGTGTGGGGGTGGTTATAACAGAGGGGAAGATAAGAAGTTGTTCTGGGGTTGGATTGGGTTTGGTAGGGTTCTGGGACTGGTGGGGTTGAGGGAACTGGCTGCTGTTGGTGGGTCACTTTCTCTTTTGCCAAATTGCCATTACGGGTAAGCCACGCTTGCAACATTTTAACTAGGATACTAATAGCCACCAAATAAAAAGCAACATTTTAGTAGAACTACCCATCCTCCACAAGAAACAAATTTGCAGCAGTGGAACGCCGTATGAAATAGTATTATCTGTCAATAAACCAAAGTGTGCATTCGCCACAGCCGTAACTCATTTGCAATGAGCAGTGTCAGATAAAAGAAAATCAAAACTCCACTATAGCTTGAAAATAGTCCTTGATTCCATTTCAGTCGTTTTGTACTGAAACAATAACTTTTAAAAATTGATATTGGATACTAATAAAAAAAATGAACCTCAAACTTTCTATAGTGTGTTTATATCTGTAAATTACTGCAGATCTTTTTTTAAACAAACAAAACAAACATTATATCATCATGTTAATGTTTGTTTGGATTCCTAAGCATTTGCGCCCAAAGGTCTTTAGATGAAGGACTCTTTAGAATTCAGTGATGGCTAACCTTGACACCCCAGATGTTTTGGAACTACAACTCCCATCATCCCTAGCTAACAGGATCAGTGGTCAGGGATGATGGGAGTTGTAGTCCTAAAACATCTGGAGTGTCAAGGTTAGCCATCACTGCTTTAGATGAAGGGTTTGTGCTTGTTCACAAGAAGCCTATGACAAGGCTCTGCTTTAGGACTGAGCCCTGTTATCTGCTCAGAAGAACTGTCCCTACTGAGAACACATCCAAAACCATTTTGAAACTCACAAAGCTTAAACAACTCTGGCTGCATGGTAAAGACATTGCACATCACATAGAATTTGAATCACATAGAATTAGAATTAGAGTCTTGGAATTATAGAATCATAGAATTGTAGAGGTCCAAGCCCCTGCAAAGCAGGAATCTCGACCAAAACATCAATGGCAGGTGGCCATCCAACCTCTGCTTAAAAACCTCCAGGGAAGGAGAGTCCACAACTTCTTGAGGGAGACCATTCCACTGTCAAACAACCAGCTCTTACTGCCAGAAAGTTTTTCCTGGTGTTTAGTCGGAATCTCCTTTCATGTAATTTGAAGCCATTGGCTCAAGTCCTCCCCTCCAGAGCAGGAGAAAGCAAGCTTGCTCCATCTTCCATGTGACAGCCCTTGAGATATCTGAAGATGGCTGTCATGTCTCCTCTCAAGTCTCCTCTTTGAGTATGGGTCTGGAGATCAGTTCGTCCAGGCTTCCACATTTTCATTTGCCCTGCTCATCACAGTAAGTCTACTCTGTTACACGTGACGAGCCCCCAACCTTCCTCCCAGCTTTGGAGTTGCAGAGGTGGGCAAGCATCCACACAGCAGTTGTTTGTCAACATCTGTCCCCTCCTCAGTTCCAAGGCTGAGAGGAAGGCTTAAGCTTGTCTGGTCACTACATTGCCAAGGCACCCAGAGGACCTCAGACCTTCACTGGCCAAACCAGTGAGCCCCCAGCATCCTTTTCAGCTCTGGAACTGGCCAGGGTGACAGTGGTTTCCATGGCCATTGAGCTGCCGAGATTAGGAGAGCACATTGGTCCTGCAGCAGCTGAGCCAATAACTTCTTTCTAGTTCCAGAGGTTGACCAGGCGACTATACTTTCTTTGGCTGCTGCATTGCTAGGACACACAGGCCAGAATGCTTTGGCTGCAAATTGTAAAAGTCTGCAAAAGTCAGTAACAACAATAAAAAGGTGGATCCGTGCTTTAAAAAACAAAACAACTGTTGGAATCTGAACTTTTATCCATCAGCACAGTAAGCACCTCTCAAATAGAACTGCCCAGATAATATTCTGCCTATATAGTTGAGCCCCTGAACTTATTGTGGTATTCCTGTACCACTCTGGAACCTGAGTGGTAGACCATTCACAACTACAAATCCTAGGACAGTCCTTGTGATGGGGATGGGATTCTTGCAGAGGAGTCTATTGAGCTGCTGCCACTGCCACCTCTATCAGCTCGTCAGGACACCAACTGACCATTAATTACGTTCCGCTGGTGGGCTTCCAGTTTGCTCCTACTATCATAAAAAGGGGCACATATTCCTTGGCACCAATTGGCTAATTCAATTTACTTCAGCAGACCTCGCTTCTGTCGGAATATTCATGAGCAGCGGAATGAGCACCAGAGGCTGAGGCAGGCAGTAGCCACTTAGAACATGGGCAAGCAGGCAGAGGGAGTGTGAGAGAGAAAAGAGGACAACATAAATACTAACTTTTTAAGAACCATGTTTATAAGTGCTTCCCTACAGTTTCCGATACAAACATTCTAGCTCAAGCAGAAGGAGCCTGCCCTATGCTCCAGCCTTTCACCCAAGGAGTACATTTTCAGAAGGCAACAGAACTGGGAGAAGAATCTCAGGCAGCAATCCTATGCAGAAGCAGCTGGCGGAAAGCTAGCCAGTGTAAATTAAGCCAGCATAAATTTGCACCAAATCCAAACCGCGTTCAGCAGTGCAGCTGCTGCTCAGTGTTAGAAGCTGAGATATGAAAGCTAGGAACTAAATGGCACCCTAAACCAAGGTTATGGGTGCAACCACAAATGTCTAGGCATGCTTAAAATGAATGAACTGCAGCTAAAATATTATGTTCCTTTTTCACGTGATCTAGTCCTTCCCCTGCCAATCCCCCTAATATTCTTAAGAGGGTCTCATCTACAGTCTTCAGAGTAGCTGGAAGTGGGGAGGCAGAAAAAGGTCCTCCTTTCCTCCCACTCCGCAGTTTTCATCAGAAATCTTAGGCGCAGTCCTGTGCTCAGAGCTCAGAAATTGCTCGCGCTCATGAAATTTCCTGTTGCAAAATGCGCCTGGAACAATGGGAGTTTCGAGCACTGCTGCCTTAAGTCAGTAGAGAGAGGGAGAAGCCTTTAAAATAAGAGTTCTGTGCCAGGTTGCCAAGCCATGTGACTGAGCTGAATCTTTCCTCTCTAGTCCTGTCCTTGCCATGCCCACAGAACACCACGGGGGGGGGGGGGGATACACTGTCCTTGGCTCAGCCAGCTGAGTCAAGATGAGTAAGGGCTCATTCACACTTGTTCCATGCCTAGAAAGAATGGGTTCGAGCAGCTTTCCCCTTGTCCTGCTCCTGTGCTAAAACCCCACTGTTTAGCACTGAACTGGAGCGAATGTCAATCTGGAGAAAACCTGAATTGTCCTTTGCTCCAACTGAGCACTAAAGAGAGGTTTTCCCCAGCCGAAAGCAGCAGGACAAGAGGAAGTGTGGATGAACCCTAAGTTACACTGGCGTCCCTTCGGCTGAGTCAGGGCTGGGGACTTAACACTAGCCGAGCTCAACTGAGCTGGGAATTAGCTAGCTGAGCCGGAGATCCACTGCATCTTGGCTGTGAGTCCTGGAAGACCTGCTTCCTGCCTTGCAGGGGGGGAAAGCTGAGGCTGCTTTCTGTTGACTCTTGGGCTGTAGGGAAGGTGGGGAGGTTGCTTCTGTTATTGATATTAAATTTGTGTATCTTTATTTTATATCTTATTATGATTTATGTGGAAATGTTCAATTTGGTTATGTACTTTTTTATGTACTTTTGCTAGGTTCGTAATTGCGGCATTTTTTTCATGCTGTAAGCCATCTTGAGCATGGTTCAGGTGCGCCAGCTCTGGGAAGCGGAGGTGTCTTTTGCCCCCTCAATATTTGTTTGAAGGGGGCCAAGCCCCCCCCCCCCTATTCAGGGGGCCTTCATGGGTGCAGCCAAGGGAGGGGCAGCTGCTCCCTCTAGATCAGGCATGTCAAACTCCGGCCCTCCAGATGTTTTGAGACTACAATTCCCATCATCCCTGACCACTGGTCCTGTTAGCTATGGCTGATGGGAATTGTAGTTCCAAAACATCTGGAGGGCCGGAGTTTGACATGCCTGCTCTAGATCAGTGTTTCCCAACCAGTGTGCCTCCAGATGTTTTGGGACTACAACTCCCATCATCCCTCGCTAGCAATACCAGTGGTCAGGGATGATGGGAATTGTAGTCCCAAAACATCTGGAGGCACACTGGTTGGGAAACACTGCTCTAGATGAAGTAAAACAATAGAAATACTTAACTAACTGACCAATCACATCGTTTTACCCCCCCCCCCAAGTCATGCCCCCCCCAAATAAAAATCCTGTCTATGCTCATGGGGGCCTGGCGGAAGGCTGCACCAGACTGTGCAGTGTTGAGAGATGCCATGGGGATTGGCAAGTCTGACACGAGGTTGCAAGAGCCTATGCAACACTCCCAACACACAGTGTCAAGGCACGTGTGACATCACGCACCGCACGCATGACATCACATGCACAGCCCTCACCCCCCCCCCTCTTGGGAGCAAGCTGGTGCCACTGGCATGGTTTGAACTACAGAAAGGCAGCATACAAACAAAATGATGTAGGTATGTGTGCATCCTAAAACGCTCACCCCTGGCCCTGCAGAACTTGCCACAGGACTGCTCCCTTAATCCACCTCAGGCAAAAGTCATATATCTGAGGATGAAAGTAAGAAAGGTAGCGAGGGAACCCGTGCTACTTTTTGGAAATGCCGGAACGGGACCATGCTTGATTTGACTTGGCTTTCACTTTTATTTTCCCCAGCGGGAGAAGGCTATTTCTTTAAGGTGGCGGCAGAAGGAAGCGACCGATGGTTCTCTCTAGGGTTACCAATCCATAGTTCAATAAATGAAAATCCGGACAGAATTATTTGCAAAATCGCAAATAATTTGGATGTTTTGGAGCTATTTCTGAGGAAAACTGGAAAACCCGATTGCTGTACGTCTGGATGTTCCCGGACAATCACACCGATTTCCCTTCCGCACACTGCTTGCGGCCGCGGTATTCCGCATGCGTCCAGGAAATTCCGGACGCATGGTAACCAAAATGCGGGTGAGACGAAGGGGGGATTATGGAGAGAAAACTGGCCAAAAACTCTTGGACAAGTATTGGACTGCAAGGTTTTGAGCGAGGGCAATTAGAATAAGATCTACTATTTGATTATTGATGTAAAGCTCCAGAATGTATTTTGTATAGTTAAGTTTTTAAGCTCTATCTTCAGTACATTTTATTTTATTTTATTGCTATGGCTAGCGGCTGATGCAAATGAAGATTCTTCTGATCTGATCTCTTGGACAAGCCACCTGCCTTCGCTTGGGCGCGGGCGCTTCTCGAGAGGCGAGGCTCGCGGCGGAGTTTGGCGCCGGGACCTTGCGGGAAGGTGCGCACGCGCGGGAAGCGGCGCCAGAAAGGCTCCTCTTGGCGCAGCTGGGTGAATGAGCGCGAAGGACGGCGTCTCCGGGAAGGGAAGGAGCGAGAGGAGACGCGTGCGAGAGAGAGAGAGAGAGAGAGAGAGAGAGAGAGAGAGAGAGAGAGAGAGAGAGAGAGAGACTCGCTTTGCTTCCTCCAGCGACTGATCGCGGGACAAGAAGAGGGGAAGGAGCCCCCACGTCCGGTAAGCCACGCGCAAAAGGGCTCGAAATGGAATGCAGCGGCGGGCGCGGGCTGGCTCGCTATTGGATAAGGAGTTTTCTCCCGCGCGTGGGAGTCCTTGGCGTGAAGTTGTGAATGGCGCCGGGAAGGTGCGCGGTGGGGGGGGGGGGTGAGATGGCGGGGTGAACTAGGGCGAAGGCAGCACCCGGCTCCGTCTCACTGGGGGCTCCTGGTCTGTTTCGTCGGAAGTCCCGCAGTTTAAAAAAAGACGCGATCCTAAAGGAGCGCGCAGGGGCCTTGCAGGGTAAATAGGTCCGCTTCGACGCCCCTTGCCTTCCCCTCTCTTAATTGGAGTGTTTATTTTTTAAAGCGCGCAGGTGGACTTGGCTTTTCATTTAATCGCAAGCTTACTTGCGAGGATCGGGGGTGGCAAGTCGAATTAAATATGTGAGGGAGGTGGGCACGTTAGCCCCGCCCCGCCCAATCGATCATGTGACTATTTGAATGGGGGCTCAAATATTTTATTGGGGAGTCGCCGGCTCCTATGGTGGGGACTCCTAACTCCGTATTAGGCACTGCGTTCTGGAACTAGGATGCGCGGTAGTTCACTCCGGATCCATCAGCCTGATGGGGGTCACATGCTGTGCTTCTGCCCCGATTTACACCTGCGAAGAGGGTGGAGTTGAGACAGAGAAATGAAACTCGGGGCGGGGGGGGATGTAAATCAGGCATTGAAGAGGCGAGTTTTGGAGAAAGAAAGGGGGGGAAGGCGCTCGCTGAGTTTTCCGGCCCTAGTCCTGGATAATCCTTGGGACGGGAAGGTATTTCTTGCTATTGAGAGCTGCCGCCGCCTCCGCCTCCTCCTCCTCCTCTGTCTGCTCCTCAAGGTGCCAACCGGCCATTAATTACTTTCAGCTGGTGGGGTTCCAGGCAGCCCCACCCGGAGGAAGGGGCGCACATTCCTGGCACCAATCAGCTAATTCCATTTACCTCCGCGGCGTTCGCTCCCGTCAGAATATTCATGAGCGGATGAAGGAGCACTAGCGGTGGCGGCGGCTCGGGCACACGGTGGGCGGCCGCTCCGAACGGGAGCGAGCAGGCAGCGCGAAAAGAGCAGCAAAGAAACACTACTTTAGATGATAATAATAATAATGTCCACAACAGCTTCCCTACAGTCTCCTGGCCCCAACTCGCTGGTGCCGAATGAGCCTCGCTTCTCCTCCCGCCACTGACGTGAGGCGAAACACCGAGACATTCACCTCGGTGCCAGAACCTCTGAGGGAAAGCGAGCGCCAGAGACGCCGCGCGACTTTTTTTCCCGCGACTGGGAGCGGGCTTTTTTCATTTCATTTTTATTTTTCTCCCGGCCCGGAGAAAGCTGTTCTTTCGTTTAGGCAGCGCGCAGGTCGGCCTCGACGTGCGACTGACTACCGAGGGGCGGTGGGGAGGGGAAGCCCGAAGGAAACTCCTGACGAGCCGCTAGAGGGGAAGGGGGGGGGAGGACGCGCTGGCGTTGGTCACAGCGACGCCGGTGGGCAGGCGGCGGCGGCTTCTGGCGGCTCGAGGCTGCGGTGGCGAGCTGGAGTTTGTGTCAGGACCTTGCGAGGAGGCGCGCGGCGAGGTGAAGGAGAGCGGGGCGCCCTTGCGACGGCGGGGAGGCCACTCGCCGGCTCCTGGAAGGGAAGCGAGAGAGAGAGAGACTCGCTTTACCGTCTCCCGCCAACTTATCCCGGGACGAGAGGAGGAGGCGGCAGCAGCAGCAGCACCTCGCCGGGTAAGTGACGCACGACGACTCTAAAAGGGACGCTTGTTGAGGAAGGGTCCCCGCTGCTGGGTGTCGCGCGATCGTGCCCGGTTTTTCACGTGGCTGCGGATGGAGCTTTCTCCTGCGCAAGGGAGAGATCCGAGCGTGTTTTTTTTAAGGGGAAGAAGGGTCCAGGCACCGAGATCATTTTTCAGTCTGGTGGTACCCCTGGCTGGTATGTTCGGTTGCGAAGTTCCCGACGAGTTACAGGGCGCTCGATCCTCCCAAGGTTAGGGAGTCGGAGTAGTAGCGCGGCGGCTTACTCCGGGTTAATAAAGAAGCTGTCATCTTGGATCTGACCCAAGGTGGAAGGTTCAATGGAGGCATCCAGGTACCAGTGCTTGGGGGTTAGGGGTTGCCACCCTTTTTAGCGTCGTGTTCAAAGCAGGGGGCCGTCCCCCTACAAGTTTGTGGAGGGAGGCACGACTAAAAACAAGAGTTATGAGTGATGTGTGGAGGAGCAGAAATAGAGAGGAGGCTGGACTGGAACCAATGGCTTCAAGTTGTGAGAAAGGAGATTCCAGCTAAACGTTGGGGGGGGAAAACTTTCTGACAGCAAGAGCTGTTCGGTAGTGGGGTGGGCTCTCACCAGACGTGGTGGGCTCTCCTTCCTTGGAGGTTTTTGAAGCAGAGGTTGGATGGCCATCTGTCATGGATGCTTTAGTTGAGATTCCTGCATTGCAGGGGGTTGGGCTAGATGACCCTTGGGGTCCCTTCCTACTCTTAAGATTCTATAAGCACATGTCTAGAACGCAGAAGGAAGGAGGAGACCCTCTGGTGTGGCTACGGTGGCAATTCACATCTGGAATTTTCTAATGCAAGGACAGAGCTTTGGAAGTTTAATGTAACTCAGTGGTGCAGCTGTTTTGAGAAAATGCGAGCTGAGTTCTGCATCAGTGGGGAAAGAGTGTTACCTGTGGCAAGTGTGAGCGGCCTATTTGGGGTATTTGGGCAGTGGGCAGCCCTTCCATGGTCAGTGGAGACATTTGCTACAGGAAGACCTCTGCGGCTGAGGGGGTGGGGGAGCACAGGGAAGCTTTATAAAGATGGAGACCAAACAGAGGATAGTAGGAGCTGTACACATTAAGGATCTGAAAACAGGAGCCTGATAGGTTTTTAAGAGAGTTGCACAAGGCAGAATAAAGCAAAGAGTCCTCTACATACAGAGAGCTTTCACAGAAGTTGTGAGTTCTGTTCAGAGATACTCTAAGGAGATGGGGGATCTTTTACTACGCCGTGTCCTTAACCTCCGTAAGTGACAGTATGGATAAATATGCAGTGATCTGTAGTAGAACATCACTTTTAATTGGAGAGGCGGTCTGTAGAGGAAGTGAATTGTGAGAGCACTGAAAGCAGGTTGAGAAGCATCAGCAGGACAGAAAGTATCCCAAAACCTCAGCTTCACTGTAAATAGGTGAAAATTAGTTTTTGTTTTGTTTTGTGTGCTCTAAAACAAAGTGAATGATTCTCTCCCTTCTTCCCAGAAGAGGTTTGTGTTCTTTTCTGACCAGCTGAATTGGTCACATTTGGCTGGTCATGGATGTCCCTTTCATATGGCACTTCAAATTCAGGAATCTGCCCATTTTTGTTCCTAGTATATATGAAGAGGATGGAGTTGAGGTAGAGAAAATAAATGTTAAAAAGATACGGAAGGAAGAGATCCAGTGACTGGGACATAAATCAGGCAGAATATATGGGGCATTGATGAGAATAGTTCTTTTCACTCCTTTATATATATATTTTTTATAAAAAAAGTGCCCACTTTAGAAGAAAGAAAAAGAAGACGACTGATTATTGGCATCCAGCACTGAAACCAAGGCAGCTGATGCTGAGAGGAGCCAAAGGGTGCAGTTCTTCTTAGTTTAAAAACAGCAAGGCATTCTTTGCCAAAGATTGCTGTAAACACTGAATAAAGATTTCATTGTGGGTTGGTGTGACTAGAATAATTAGTCAGTTAATTGTTCATTCTGATTCAAAGGTGCAGTAATCAGTAATACATAGCTTTTAAGAAAAAATAGCAACAAGTGAAAGAGAAAGAAAGGCAAGTTAGTAACTTGCAATATTTATCACTTATTGTCATATTTGTCATCTGTTATGGTGTTATAGAACCCAGAAAACTGAACTTGGTGGGGGTTTTTTTATTTCTTTCAAAGGTAAATCTTGGAATGCAATGGGATTTTTTTTATAAAAAAATCTTGCATCTACTCCCTTTCAGTTTGATGTGACAGTTGTGTTTCTCTTTCTCTCTCTCTAATGGAAAAAAATGCAAAGGTGACTATAGAATGAACATCTTAAATGGATTGACTAATACCAATTAATATTTTCTTCTGTGCTCACTTTATTGCCAACTCAGCAGGGATGGAAGCTAATTGTGCCAGCTTTTGTGCTGCTCTGACACTCTTCAAGCAGGCTTGCTAGAGTGGAGCTGTAAACTGTGGGTTTTTTTTAACACTGTAATTATTGTGTCTGGAGCAAGTTACATTACCAAAAAAACACGTTGCTCTATCAAATGCTCAACTGGCATTATAAAAAGTTTTTTTTTATAGTATTAGCTATCCTATGTGACTTTATGCGGAGTGTGAAATGGTTGCTGGCGCCTCAGGATGACTTTAAATCATGGAAATTATGAATACTTACATAGCACCATCAATGTGCATAAGTGTTTTATAGCATAAGGTGTGGTTTTTTAAAAAAGTAGTCCCAACCCTGAGGAAATGTAAAATTAGACAGTGCAGAGGAACCAAAGGGAGGTGAGAAGATGGATGGATGTAAGAAAAATCAGTTAACCCATAACTGCAGTGCATTCCTGTGTGCAGAAGTAGGTCTCACTGTATTCAATGAGGTGAGCAGAGCAATCCTTACTGTCGCCCATAGAATAGCAGAATTGGTAAGGGCTTGGTTCTGACAACGCCACGGCTGCAGGTTCCATAAGGGACGGGTGCATATTGGTTGGACTAGATGATCCAAGGACTCTCTTTCCCAACTCTATGACTCTGAGATTCTATGACCAGGAAACAGGAGGACAGAATGGAGTTGTGGTGCCACTATTGCATCCTTGTCACTTGCACCAGCCAGGGCAGAAGGTAGAGGCAGTTGTAGCCACCCTTTTTTGTTGCACCAGCCCCAAGCTAGAGCCAGATGTTAGTATCCAATGGATCTAGCTCCATCCTGAAATATCCTAATGCCCCTAAGTTCAGTTACTGCTGGAGGGGGAGGGGAGAGAACCACTGGTGGTAGCACACTGCCTCTGCTGTGGTTTCTTCAACTTGCAGCATGACCGCAGAGCCCCCTGCTTGTGTGATCCTATCCAGCAGTGCAGATTGGGGGTTAGGACTGCAGCCTCCCTCCCCAGTTAAGTATGTTTAGGACTGCAGCTTTAGATGTGATTGGAGATGGTGACTTTTAGGGGGTGAATAAGCAAGGGCTTTTTGCTTTTGTAAAAGGTGGGCTTTAAGGAAGGATTTCAAGGAAGCAATAGCTTGCACTTCATATAGTATACTGTGACTTCCTGACATTCACTGAAGGAAAAAAACCCAGCAGTGTGATGGTAGCCTGATCTACCTTATAAGCAATAACTGTCATCTGTCTGTGGGCATCAACATGGCAGTACAAGGCTCTGGAACCACTTGACCAATTTGCAGAAAGAAAGTGTCATTCAAAAGTCCATAGCCTGCAGGCAAGTCATGCCTTTTGCAAGCTTAATTACCCCCCTTCTTAATATAAAACCAAATCTGCTTTCATAGAGAGCATGTTTATGTTGGATACAAAAAGTATATCCCACCTGTTTTTCAGAAGGATTTCAAGGCAAAAACAAAAACAAAACAGGAATAAAATATAAACCAATTCACAGTTCAAACATTTAAAACGAGACCGCAAGAAGAGTTTGCAAAACACCCATCACAATTAAAAGATCAAAATACCAAAGGGGAGGGAATAAATATTCAGCCAAAGGTGTTTGTAAACAGCCATGTCTTCATCAGCTTTCTAAAACAGTACTGTGAATGGGCCGGCACACAACTCACATGGTAAGGCATTCCACAGGGATGGTGCCACTACAGAGAAGGTCCTATCCTTTGTCATTGCCAAGTGTTCCTCGTGGTGGTGAGGTTATTGGAGCAGGGCTACAGAGGATAACTGGAGCATACAGGCAGGCTTATGTGGAAGGAGGAATTCCTTAGGGTATACAGGTGACAAACTATTAAGGGCTTTAGAAGGCTAACATTAGCACCTTGAATTGAGCCTGGAAACAAGCCAGCTATCAGAATTCTAGTTGCAGCTTTTTGCTTTGCAAGAGCACCCTCTAATTTGAAGGTTACTAAGGCATGAATTGGGGGACCCAGGTGGCGCTGTGGGTTAAACCACAGAGCCTAGGGCTTGCTGATCAGAAGGTTGGCAGTTCGAATCCCTGCGAAGGGGTGAGCTCCTGTTGCTCGGTCCCAGCTCCTGCCCACTTAGCAGTTCGAAAGCACTTCAAAGTGCAAGTAGATAAATAGGAACCGCTCTGGCGGGAAGGTAAACAGCGTTTCCGTGCGCTGCTCTGGTTCGCCAGAAGCGGCTTTGTCATGCTGGCCACATGACCCGGAAGCTGTATGCCAGCTCTTGGGCAATAAAGCGAGATGAGCGCTGCAACCCCAGAGTCGGACACGACTGGACCTAATGGTCAGGGGTCCCTTTACCCTTTACCTTTAAGGCATGAATTGCTGTGAAAGAAGTCCAGCTTTGTTAAGAAGGGCTGTAGCTGGTGAACCAGCCAAAGCTGAAAGAAGACACCCCTCACCAGTGACACTACTTGCCCATCTAGGAAGAGTGCTGAGTCAAGCTACAAACCTGACATTTCAGGTCAAATGCAGCCCCGTCCAGAATACATTGTAAACCCAAACCTGAATCAGATGGTCTACCTAATAGCAATACTTCCATTTTGTCTGGAGTCAGCATGTTTCACCCCATCCTTTGCCATTAACAAACTACAGTCCAATCTTTCAACTTCCTCCCTGGGATCTGATGGAAATTAGGACGTGAGTAGAGCCAGTTAGATACTTTGCCCCTAATGCCTATTGAAAATTAGGACGTTGGGTGTCACCAGAATACTGATGACCCTGGAACCCATATATCTGGGTGACCTACACTGGTAGTTTCTTTAAACAGCATAGGGTGGCCAAGAAGAAGAAAACAGTCTCCCAGCATCGCCTTCCTGTTCCTTTCTCTCAGAACTGAGAAGAGCCAGTTACTTTGCCCCTAATGCCTATTGAAAACAGCCCAGGAACATATAACGAACAGCAGTAGCAAATGTTGCTGAAAGATTCAGCTGTCTCCCAGTCCATTTTCCAATGTAAACCACCCACCAGAGGCAGCCGAAGCAGTTTCCATGCCAAAACCAGACCAAAAGCCAGACTCTGGAAGGGATCTAATCAATTTCATTCAAAAGTCCTTGGAGTTGTACCACTACAACCTACTCACAGAGCTTGCACCTGACACTGGGCAATAGTTATTCCAGTGGTGGCCAAACTTTGCCCTCCAGCTGTTTTTGGACTACAACCAGTGGTCAGGGATGATGGGAATTGTAGTCCCAAAACAGCTGGAGGGCCAAGTTTGGACACCACTGAGTTATTCAAATAGACAACAGTCACAGATCTCAAAGGTTCTACATTTTCAGGGCCAACAAGTTGGAAGGCATCCAACAAAACATGGCAAACAGCCCCTAGCCTCCTCCAGAACTTGGTACAGTGGTACCTAGATTTAAGAACAGTCCTGTTTACTAACGATTCAGTTTACGAACTCCACAAAACCAGAAGTAGTGTCCCAGTTTGCGAACTTTACCTCAGTTTAAGAACAGAATCCGAACGGTGGAAGGGCACCGGCGGTGGGAGGCCTCATTAGGGGAAGCGCGCCTCGGTTTAAGAACGCTTTCGGTTTAAGAACGGGCTTCCGGACGGATTAAGTTCGTAAACTGAGGTACCACTGTACTGACAAACTATCCCCCCATTTACATTACTAAATATAATGTTAGATGAAAAAGAGAAGAGGAAAATAGGTGGGAGATCAAGGAGAACCTGCCCAGATAATTTGATTAAAAGGTAGGTTGCAAACCTTAACAATATTTAAAAAAAAAATGTATAGCATGGGAGAATAGAAATAAAATGGTAGTTGTACTAACAGAACAATTTGCTACTTTCTATTAAGTATGTGCAAAACAAGGTCAATGTGGGTAGAAATGGATGCATATGATCACATAATATCTTGTAAACAAAGTTTAAAAAAATTAAAATAAAATAAATGGGATTGTTTCAAATTGGATGTCAAAAATGGGCCAATTAATCTGTAGTATGACTCAAGTGAGCAGCAAGACTTTATGCCAGGGATTAATTTGGCTTTCAGTGCAAGTTCAGGGAGCATATCTATATCATCTATATCTATAGCTAATCACCTCTAGATCTAGCTCTAGATCTGTATATCTCTCTTAGAGCAAGAGTTGTCATTCCTGTCACTGCCATGCATTAGAAAACTGGGAAGAAGTCACCAGTAAGGGAAAGAAATAAGAAAGCCTGCAGGCACACATCCACCTTGCAGCTGGAAAATAAGTTTTATTGTTGTTTTTGAGCGCAGCTGAACTTTGACACTGTTCAGTATGTTAGAGAATTGGGAAAGCCACAAGTTGTATTGGGAATAACTCCAGTGTTTCCTTCAGGCTTTTGGCCCGAAGCAACGAAACCAACAATGCGCGCAGTGTGACATGTATATTCAGAATTCCACAAAGCTCGCAAAGTTTTCACAAAACAATGGGTTGCCTGATTATGAGAAGGGATATGAAGCATGTAGAGAAGAGATAAGCCCTTTGGAAAACGAACCACACTGCCATTTATCTGAACTGCTATGTTCAAATGGGTAAGAGGGGTAGAACTGTGATAAGTGACAAAATTAACTGTGTGTGTGTGTGTGTGTGTGTGTGTGTGTGTGTGTGTGTACACCATATTTGGAGAGGAAACTTTGTTGGGCTTCTTCTTGCTTGTTATTCATTTTGTTAAGTGCAAACTGTTTCTTTTTTTTAATAATAATTTTATTCATTTTATCATATAAAACAAAACAAACACATAAACTACAAAAGAATAACGTGACATGAACATACAAACACAACTATAAAGAATATCAATTTTCACCTTTTTTCCTTAACATCTTGTTGGGACTTCCCCCTATCCTCCCTTCCTGGTTTCACATCTAACTCTTATTTTCAGGCAAGTTCATCTTCAAATTTAACCTTTTATCTAACCTTTCATTATCCAGGTATTCATTTAATCATTATACCGGTATTACCCCTTTTTTAACCTCGAAAATATTTTTCAGTTCCAATTTTAATCCGGTAAACTCTAACTTGTACCCTAGATTTTCAAATACTTTCCATATAACAGTATTTTTTAAAATGCATTTTAAATTTCTTCCAATCTTCTTGCACCGCATCCTCCCTCTGTTTGCGCAGTCTTGCAGTCAGTTCGGCGAGTTCCATACAGTCAAATCATCTTCATTTGCCAATCTCCCACTGTTGGTTAGTGCAAACTGTTTCAAGGCAGTCTTCTGCTCTGTGTTCTCTACCAGAAAAAGCCAAGTAATCTGAATCAAGGTGGTTGGGTTTTTTTGGGGGGTGGGGTTAAACATAAAGTACAGTGCATGCCTAAGGCTGCACTCCTAGCCCCCTGTTCAGCATGGCTGGAGAGGGTTAAGCTTAGGGGGAATAAAAGCTACCAAGTTCATTCCCCCCCCCCCCGTTCCATCTGGGTTGGGAGATGTTTCTGCTGCAGAGGCTCCCACCATGCCTGTTGAAAGTGCAGCCTCCCACCAGCAGAGTTCCCACCAGGGGTGGTTGCCATTAAGGTCCCATAACATAATGAGGTGAACAAGGTCATAGAATCAAATCCAGCTCTCTCTTTTTTCTGGAGAAGAGCCAGGGCGGCTAAAAAGAAATGACTGCTGGTTGGAACTGCACACAGGGTGGCAAACCTGCTGCTCTGTGCCTCTCAGCCCCTTCTTAGGATTGGTCTCCCTAGTCTGTATGTGTTTTAACCTTGGACACTATGCATGTCTATCAGCTATGGAAATATGTTTCCAGTGGGCATTTCTATCTCTTTCTCTCTTTTTGATTTGATAGATAGGGCATGACCCTGTCACCAAAACATTAACAAAGGTATGCATCTCTAATAAAAAATATATTTAATCTTAAATGATAAAAATGAAATTACATTCTATAATATGTCATGTCTCCTCTCAACTGAGGAAGAGGGCAGAAGTCCCTAACTTGCTGTCAATGGCTGAAAAATAACAGAGGAGGTTAATCCTTAAATATGAGGTTAACGTTCCGAGATGGGCGGTGGAGTTGCCTAAATGAAAATGCCTTTCAGAAAGGTAAACTGAGGCTTCCCGTATGTGGGAACGCATCTGATAGGGCTGGGCGATATACCGTCCAAAACTGCTTCAAAGTCCATATTGTGATATTGGTTTCATAATTTTTGACCCGGCAATATATCACAAATCATGATGTGTGTGTGTACTGTGCAATAATCACAGTGGGGTGGGGGAACCATGAAGCCAGCCAATGCTTCTCTCAATTCCCTGCAGCCCCTGTCAACTCTGCCAGCTCAGCTCTCCCCTGGCTCATGCAGGGAGAAGAGAATCCCAAGAGCAGACACCAGCAAAAATCACGATGCAGGAAAAACTTTGAAGCCAGCCAATGCCTACATAACTCCATCATTATTTCAGACATTGTGGTATATCACAATGTTTATCTGGTGTTATAGTGTGATGCTGAAAACCTGTGGGAAGCTAGCACAGGCTGGCATCCTTATCTCAACCCCGTTCGAAATGGGCTAGGATGCTTGAATCTCTATGATTAAAAGGAAAGCCTTAAATAAACGTTTCCTATTAGAGAATTTGGTAGCAGCAGCTTTCTTTGGCACAGGCGTGGGGTTTTCAGTTTTCTAGGCCAAAGTACTTGCGCAATTTGACAAGAACGGAATGCTGTATCTGAATAAGGTACTGCTTGCTTTGCTATAGTTTCCTTCAGTTAATATGACCGGGCTGCTCATGATGCTTAGCGTACCAGATCAAAGGATAATCTGCTGAAAGGCTGAGTGTTGTGCCATGTGCTCAAAAGGATGCCATGATGAGAAATCTTCAGTGTATGAGCAGTTCTCCTATATCGCCAATCACACATTGGATGCTAGGAACACTGGCAGAGCCGATCTCCTGTTGGAACTGATTCTAGCCTTTTCCCCACCTCTCATACAGTAGATGATCAATGTTTTTAGTTTAATTTCATGATTGGTGCATTTTTAATGTTTCTTGCTCTCTTTAATGCCCGTTGTTTTTTGTTTGTATTTCTTGTGTTGAGAAGTGGTTCTGAATGCCTTTTGAGTAGCAGAGTGAGATAGAAATAATTTTTGTTGACATGCACTCTGTTTGGAGAGACGATGGAAGAGTGTGCCGTAGGGGGCGAAGTCTAACTGTTGGAGAATTACAGTGCCTGCTGTGGCTGTAGCAGTGGTGCCAACCTGAATAAAATACTGGGGGGAGGGGGCGCTGCCCCCCACCAGAAGGTCACTGGATTGTGGGTGGAGGGCAGAGCCAAGAGAGTGCAGTCCAGGGTGAGGCCCTTCAGCCTGGTGGAGGCTGCATCACTTTTCCTCCCTTGTCTGATGCTTCTGAGGCCCAGGCAGCCAGGCTTCGGGTGTCAGAGACAGCGCTGCCCAGGCCGGGGCTGGCACTGAGAGGCTGGACCATGGGGCTTGCTGGGAGACAGTGGCAAGGTTATTAAGGATGGGGTTATTAAGAAGGCAATGTGATGTGGCACAGGAAAGGAGGTGGTCCTTTTGGTATATTGGGCTCAGTCTCTGGCATTCTTCCTTGCTTAAATTAATACCACAACTTGAGTCTTTTTTTGTCACCCAATACAAGAAGCATCACTAAAGACTGCTTAATTTATGTGGGGGTTTTCCTGAGGTATTTCTGAAGAAGAAACTTTCACACCTAATGCACGGTGCAGAGATATGGGGGTATATGAATGTTTCTATTTAGGCGGTGCAGAATTCTCCCCCGAGATTCCTGTTAGCTGTCCTTCAAAGGTACACCCATGCCTCTTGTAAGGGCAGAAAATAAGTAAAAAGCCAACATATTGACTTGTACTGGCTGAGTTGGAAGATTCCTGATAGCCCAATAATTATTTATAGTGCAACTGCAAACTTGAGGCAAAAAGTTCTTGGGTAAATTTGGGCTACTCTGCACGTTTTGGGGGTTAATATGGAAGTTCTACCTTCCTTCTCTTCCTACCTACCTACTCTGAGGGAAGAGAATGTAGCTAGAACTTGCACATTTATCAATGTTAAGCAAAATGTTTGGCTTCAGCTTGGCTGCAGGAGTTGCTGGCAGGAGGCATACAATGTGCCATCCAACCATCTTAGATTTGTGTAAGTCCACTCCAGATTTGTGTAGGGTTTACTCCTTAGCCTTTTTTTCTCCCAAAGATATCCTGCAAGGCAGTTGAGTTTTAGGATCAGAGTTTTCCTTCTCCTAGATGGGCTACCTTTCCAGGTTGGCGAGCCCCATCTGCCCCTCACTTCCCTGTAGAAACCACCTTCTTGACCTTTGGACCCACTATTGGTCTCATCCGCTCAATCCACCAGAGCCTGTCTTTGCATGCAGGGAAAGTCCCCAACTCACCAAGGGTTTGAGACCTATCAGCCACCCTCACCTGGTTTAGCAGGACAGTCAAAACCATTCATGGGGTGTGGCCACTGTCACATGCTTCAAGGAGCCACAGGCAAAAGCTGAGTGCAGGATGGGGGACCAAAGGTGGACAAACTACCACAGAAAGAGCATGATGTGATACTACCCCTCCCCTAACACACCACACACCCTATCATGTCTGCAGTATCTAGGCACTAGTTTATGGGGAGAGTTAGTGTCTCTTTTGTTCTGGATAAATTTTAATTTAATTACTTTTTGTTCCTTTTTGTATGTGTGGTGCTTGATGAAATTGTGATTGATGAAATATGTTAAGCTGATTTGTATTCCAACTTCCAACTCTAGAATTCTGTGGTTCTGTGTATTTTGTATTTCTATATGTACTGATTTGTAGTGGCTTATAGCTCTGAGCAATGAAGAGTTGTTTTGGAAAGAGTTTTAATACTTGTTTCTGAAATAGCTACAACTTAGTGCCTATAAATAGTAATGATGGAAGTGACATGCTTAAAAGCAGTGATAATCCTTGCAAAATCACATTCCACCATGAATTATATATACAGTGCACATGTGAGGTGTATCTGCATTTACCTATGCCAATAAATTGCAGCATTTAGTTCAAAAGTATCTCGTGCGAAGAAGAGGCTGAAATGTTCAGTACATCTTCATAATGAGATTGCTTTGTCAAAGGCATCATTGTTATTCATGGCAAGCAGTCTCACAATCACATTCCATCCCTGTATGTATTGCATCTCAGGCCAATTATGGCTAAAATACTGCCTGTGTCAACTAATTAAAGGGTAATTAATAAAACGATAATTTTATTCCATGGCAGCGTCTACATCTGATTGTCACAGCAGAATACACTGGGCAGATGGCTGAATGGTCAAACACGACAAATTATGATTACAGCAGTTGTGCAGAACATCTGGGAACAGTATTGGCCATTAACCCATAAGATTTTGAGGGCTGATTCACAATTTACTCTTTGTACTTGGGTGTAGATAACTGAATACAAAACACATTTGCATTGTTTCAGTTGTGAATTGTCACTTTCCTCTACAATATGCAAAGTAAGGGCTGGAGTTTTTCTGATTGCCACTTTCATTTATACTACAGAGAAAAGCAATGCAGATATATTCAGCATTCATAGCAGATTCACTAGCTCATATATTGGGTGCTCTGGATGACAAGCAGTTACCATCTCTGCCTTGATTGCTTGCATCCAAGTCTGTGTCGTCCTTACGACAAGATACAAAATCATCAAAAAAGCACATGGCCAGCTGATCTGCCAACACTGTGGGGAATGTTTGTCTCCAGTTCACTATTGAATGGGAATGGAGGGAAATGAGGGCATTGTGAAAGTTTCCATCATATGATCTGGTGCTACAGATGGATAACTTGGTTGGTTAGAGTGTGGTGCTGATAATGCCAAGGTTGCAGGTTTGATCCCTGTATGGGATGGCTGCATATTCCTGCATTGCAGAGTATTGGACTAGATCAGGGGTCAGCAAGCTTTTTCAGCCATGGGCTGGTCTACCATCCCTCAGACCATGTGGTGGGCCAGACTATATTTTTTGGGGGGGGAAATGAACGAATTCCTATGCCCCACAAATAACCCAGAGATGCATTTTAAATAAAAGGACACATTCTACTCATGCAAAAACGTGCTGATTCCTGGACTGTCTGCAGGCCGGATTTAGAAGGCGATTGGGCCGGATCTGGCCCCCGGGCCTTAGGTTGCCTACTCCTGGACTAGATTTTACTTTTGTGATAGCTGTCCTAGATGTGCCTCTCAAGCTGGTTTATAACTGTAATAAACAAATGAATGAATGGTCCTCAGGGTCCTTCCCAACTCTATTATTGGTTTCATCTGTATGCATAAGTGCAACAAATCACCACTTAGGGGACCAATCACATGGTGAGATCCAATGAGATGAGCAGCTTGGGATGTTGTGAATCTGTGGCTCTACCAGCTGATAGCCAGCTCAGTTAGCATTAAGTCCCCAACTCTGGCCACAGATAGGCCAGTGTAATTTGCTCACCCTGGCTGTCCTGGAGCTGAGCCAGTACTCAGTTGGCTGAGCAGAAGCTGGTGTAGGTCCCCCAAAGGAGGGGCATTCTGGGGGCAGGACCAGAGAGAGGGGACTTAGGCTAGATCCTACGCCTGCTCAGCTCAATCATGTGGCCTGGCAATACTGTATAGTTGCCACTATTTTGATGGCTTGTTTTCCCTCTGCCAGGGAAGAGCAGAGCAGAGTAGCAGCAGCAGCCGCAGCAGCCCCACTGCTGAACATAGTTTGGATCTGGTGTAGCTTTAAATTGGCTTAATTTACACAGGCTTGCATTATACCGGCTTTTCGTACACACAATTGCTCCCCCAGTGAATGGTTGTTTTTGCACACATCTGTACCTGCATGTGGTGTGTGCTGAAATCCTTCTTACTAGGATGAGTATGAGACAGACAGTCTTATTGCAAGGGTGAGAGGACCCATCAACAGATATGATAAAAAATAAGAAGTCCAAAATAAGATCAAAAGACACATTGCTTATTTGTTTCGTATTTTGTTTTTGGAAAGGAAGGCGTAGCAGGAACAGGGCTATTTTGTTAGTTTGTTTATAGAAACATTTACAAATGGCCTTTTGGTCCTTTATAAGAAACCCTCAAAGTGGTTTGCAACAATAAAGATACAAACTGGATATAACAAAAGCTAAGTACAATAAAACTAGTATAAAAATGTAACAAAGAAAAAGAACACCCAGTAAAGATACAGTTAAAACCTATTTAAAACCAGGTGAAATTTTAAACAATGTACCGACAGCCCACCTAAAAACCATCAGTGATAGAGCTGCTTAGAGGCAAATCATCTGTTTCACCTCTTGAGCTTATAGTTCTGCCTCCTTTCTCCTCTCCCACCATTTCTTGTCTCCCCCAACCTCCTCCTTTCTACTGATGCCCTCTAGAGACAAACCTCTGAAAAGCAATCTGGGAAAAGACTGTAGCTACCGGGTATATGGATCCAGCAACAGACTATGGGAAATTAATTCCAGGTAAATATTGATCTGTATTCACCCTCAAGGATAAAGACAAGTATCTTTTTGTAGGTAATACTACAGAAGCCATTTGATATTTTGACTTTTTAAAATAAAACTTTAAGTTTGTTGCTACAATGCAAACTTGTAACAACACTGTTCAAAAGTTGTGTTGGATGAAGAACTTTCATTTATGGCTTTAAAAAATTATCCTAAAACTTTACCAACTTGGCTAAATGCCACAAGAGGGTTTCAGTTTGTTAATCCACTGATAAAGATCACTAGGTACATATTGACATGAATAATACTGGAGGAAAGGCAATATTTTTTTCTCATTTCAAGGCTCTGCAGATGAAACAAACTTTTCACACAATTCCAATAACAGTTGTGTTCAGACTTACCTTTTATGCTGTAATACAAACACAAAAACCGAGTAACTTCAAAAATGTGAGATCAAGCTATGCAGTCAGATGTGTATTTAGGCTTAGAATCCCTGCATTACTTTTTAGTGGGTTATTTACTTTCATTTATTTAAATAAGCAAGCCCTTTCCATGGGGCTTCCAAGGACACACACAAAAGATGAATGTTTGTAATCCCAAACATACAGACCAGAATGCATTTACATCTTACATAAATTGTGAAGAATTGTGATAGAATGGAGAACATTTATTTATTTTTTTGCGGTGGGAGGGAGCAAGTGAGTTGACATGTTTCTGTTGTGATTTTTGTCCAAGCCAAGTGCAAACAGCTGCAGCGAGGCTGATCTGACTATTGCCTGTCTCACTAACCCGTGAGAAAGCTGCCTTATCTTTTCCTACATAGAATGTTTATGTTTTACTGTACTATTGTAATCCTAGCCTTTGTGCTCTTCTCTTCTGGTTTGCAATGATGCCGGACAGACGGCTTTATGGCAGCTCTGTTATTGAGCTGGAAGCAGAGATTCTCTCTGCACTATTCCTACAATAAATAGTTTAGCCTTAATTAATTATGGCTTGTGTGTGTTGTTCTTCATTCTGGGAACAATCACATAGGACTGCACCACCGGATTCTCTGTAGCCAGGGATGTGCGCACACGGCTTTGCTCTGGCTTTGGGGCAGTCTCACAAACTGCCCCAGGCGGGGTATTTTGCTGACAGTTTCAATGAAAAAGCATTGCGATGACACCTCAATAAGAGGGCAAAATTAACCTGCCTCCTAGCTGTGTAAATTGGCACTGAAGCATTTCTGGAACAAAGCTAAGCCCTTGAGTAGCTAAGCACAATCATAAAAATTAAGTGCCAAATATCAGTCAGTCATGGATGCTTCTTGGGCGATGCTTACATATAAAAGTTAAACTCTGTAAGTTATTTACACCCCTCTCTTCTGTTCCTAATGGCTTCATAGCATTAGAAATACAGAATAGATGCAGAAATTCACTTTTCAGGCATGATCATACGTAACCCCAGAAAGCAGGTTGTAACTACTATTAAAAGTTGAGTATATAGTTTTAAGCTCTGCTTAACCTTTTCATGCTCCCCCCCCCCCAAAAAAAATTGATATAAAAAGTTTTGTTATTCTCATCATTTCGTATCTTGGACATCATCCATGGACATATCTGAAAACTGGAGCTTGTGTTAGGGCCAACAGCAGGCACAAGGGGCTATCTTTAACTAACACATTTTGAGTAAATTCTTTCTTGTATAAATGTAGTCCTTCCAAACAAATTGTTCAAACCACCCAGAAAACATCAGTGAGCAATTGCACAACTAACAAGTGAGAATAGATTCGAATGAGGCCCAAGTCAGCAGTATGATAATAATTTTGCTTCAAAGAAGCTTAAGTTGGGAGTTAAACATTGCTGCATTTGCATTGTGACTGAGCTAATGCCCTCATTCACTGATAATACTAAACCTTACCAAACCATGGTTGTATGGCTACTTCATTCCTCTTCTGGTTCTGCCTCTGCTGCACTATCTGGACCTAAGCCATGTCTTGGCTTAGCCTTCAGTCTGAACCTGGTCTTGTACTTTGTCTCACTCCAGACAAATAGTGAGTTGCAGCCATGGTTTGTTTCTGGCAAGCCCCTACAGCAGTAATGCTTCATAGATAGTTTTATCCATATTAGTGTATACTAAAATAGCAATCTTGGAGCTTCTGTAGCATAGTGGGTAAGGGGATAAGAGTTGGGAAAGATGAGATCTCTGCTTCAGATCTTGCCACTACCATTAGCCTACCAGCAGGCCTAATTAATTTTCTCTCGGCCTCAGTTCCTTAGCACCATCTCTGCTATCTGGAGATTAAAAACAAAACAAACATAACACTTCCCTGCTTTACAGGGTTGTTGTTGAATAAGAAAGAATGTGTGTGAAGCAATGTGAATACTCAGGCACTGTATAAAACAAATGCTAACCATGATTATTAAAAGTTGGGCTTCAAAGCTGCAAAGGGGATTTAAGTATTTAAGATTTACTTAAATCAATTTCATAGTTTAAAAACCGCAAACATTCTTGTACATATCAGCACATAGAAGAGCAAATCTTGTTGATATATAATGGCAAATAATGAGCCAAGCACCATTTGAATAGGTGCAATCGTCGTCATATAATATTAAATTAACAGAGCACTGGCAAAACATTGCATTAGAGGGGCATTTTAAAGAGGGTCATGTTATAAATATGAAAAGGATATTGCTCAAAATGGGTTAAGAATCCATCAAGATAATCATTTAGAATCTGTGTTTCTCATTCTGTCCCATCAAGTGGCACCAAGCCTGCTACGTCCTCTGCAGTGCTTTGCACTGTGGTATTCTAACATCTAGGACACGGGTGGCTCTGTGGTTTAAACCACAGAGCCTAGGGCTTGCCGATCAGAAGGTCGGCGGTTCGAATCCCCACAATGGGGCGAGCTTCCATTGTTCGGTCCTAGCTTCTGCCCACCTAGCAGTTCGAAAGCACGTCAAAGTGCAAGTAGATAAATAGGTACCACTCCAGCGGGAAGGTAAACAGTGTTTCCGTGTGCTGCTCTGGTTCGCCAGAAACAGCTTAGCCATGCTAGGCACATGACCCAGAAAAACTGTCTGCGGACAAACGCCAGCTCCCTCGGTCTATAGAGCGAGATGAGCACACAACCCCAGAGTCGTCCACGACTGGACCTAACGGTCAGGGGTACCTTTACCTTTATTCTAACATCTTCATAGCTTATCTTGGAGCAGTACTTTCCAATCCTGAACATCATTTTTGGTTAGATTTAATCCTATTGGCATGCATCATGTGCATTGACCCATCACACAGATTCATCTCTACAGAAGTGCTGCCTGGCCCTACTGCTGCTTCCCCTGCCTGTGCCACCCACCATAAGAATGTAAGAAGAGCCTGCTGGATCAGGCCAATGGCCCATCTTCCAGTTCTCAGCATCCTGTTCTCAGAATGGCCAACCAGATGCCTGTGGGAAATGCTTAAGGACAAGAGCACGCTCTCCTCCTGCAGTTTCCAGCAACTGGTATTCAGAAGCATACTGCCTTCCATGTAAGGCATTCACATCAACTTTCTGGATTCCATAGTTACGTAACGCAAGCAATGCAGACCAACTTATACAGGAAACCCTGTCTACCCTTACGCCTCAAGCTATTAGCTGCAATGCATCATGACATCCATTCTCTTACAGTCTGCTAATGAAATAATGGCATGTTCAGATGCAATCTGCACTGAGTTTTAATTAACCCACCATGGCACTTAGGGTAAAGGGAGGGTAATAAATTGTAATAATACTTTGACAATTTTAATTCCTAACATTTGGAAGAATTCAGACAGGCAATGTACATTCGCAACTGCCAGTCCAGAACAGCTCTGAAAACGCCTTCTACAAAAACAACCCACATAAGAAAACGGGACGTCCCTTTGTTACATATATCTTGAAGGTGAAGGCACTGAAGTGAATCGTCAATGCATGCAGCCTATCCTTGAAAGTGATGACAACTGAGAAGCGGTAGATGGTAGATCCATGACAGCCTACAGGCAGCCACCCAACTTGAAATTAGTCCTGACTGGCAATCAGATGACGGCAGGGACATATCGTCAATAGTAGAGGCAAGATAGTAAGATTCCGTCGTGACCACTTCCAACTAGCAAATCTTCCTCAAGTTGCTGGGAGGGCCACCCTGGCCCAATTGATTCATCCACTCTTCTGATGAACCAAAGTGGCTGTCAGATCACATTCCTTATTAAATGGTCATGGAATTCTATTATCCTGCGTCTACCTCAAGTCACAAGACCCTGTGGTGAACCAAAGTAACAGCTATGTCCTTTTAAATGCTGAGAACACTGTTTCAGAGCTCAGCAAGATGCCGGCGTAGCCTGGCTGCAGTAATCTACATTCGGACAATTTAAAGGTTAGATTAGATTACTGCAGTGGACTCTGTGTGGGGCTGCCTTTGAAAATGGTTTGGGAACTGCAGCTAGTGCATTACAGTGGTACCGCTGGTTACAGACGCTTCAGGTTACAGACTCCGCTAACCCAGAAATAGTACCTCGGGTTAAGAACTTTGCTTCAGGATGAGAACAGAAATCTCGCGGTGGCGGCGCAGTGGCAGCGGGAGGCCACATTAGCTAAAGTGGTACCTCAGGTTAAGCAGAGGCTTGACAGCCATCTGTCAAGAATGCTTTGATGGTGTTCCTGCTTGGCAGGGGGTTGGACTGGATGGCCCTTGTGGTCTCTTTCAACTCTATGATTCTATGATTCTAGATTAAGAACGGTTTCAGGTTAAGAACTGACCTCCGGAACGAATTAAGTTCGTAACCAGAGGTACCACTGTATTGTTATTATTATTAAGATTTATATACTACCCTTCATCATAAGATTACAGGGCAGTTCAGAACGAAGAATCCAGCCATGCAGTCGGTGAACACACTTGAGGCATGTTGCTGACTTGCCTGCACATTTCTGAGGCCTCATCCACCATGCATTTAAAGCACTCTAATACCACCTCAAGAGTAGATCCCCAAGAATCCTGGGAGCTGTAGTTTGTTAAGGGTGCTGACCTCACAGACCTACAATTCCCAGCACCATTAATAAACTAAAGTTCCCAGGTTTCTCCTGTGTCCTGAAGTGGAATAAGAGTGCTTTAATTGTATGGTGCATATTCAGAGCACCTCTCCTGGTATATAAACCTACCCAGACCATTTGGTTTTTGTCTGGAGCTATTCTCTGGGAGCCATTGGAAAGAGATTTTGAGGGTGGCAACAAGGCCTTTTTGGTTGTGAATCCCTGTCTGTGGAATGCTTTTGCCAGGAACATGCCAACCATCATCAACATCCTTTAAGCACCAGGTTAAAACATATCCAGGTTAAAACATATCCAGGTTAAAACATGTCCAGTTCTGGGCACCACAGTTCAAGAAGGATACTGACAAGCTGGAACGTGTCCAGAGGAGGGCAACCAAAATGGTCAAAGGCTTGGAAACGATGCCTTATGAGGAACGGCTTAGGGAGCTGGGTATGTTTAGCCTGGAGAAGAGAAGGTTAAGGGGTGATATGATAGCCATGTTCAAATATATAAAACGATGTCATATAGAGGAGGGAGAAAGGTTGTTTTCTGCTGCTCCAGAGAAGCGGACACGGAGCAATGGATTCAAACTACAAGAAAGAAGATTCCACCTAAACATTAGGAAGAATTTCTTGACAGTAAGAGCTGTTCGACAGTGGAATTTGCTGCCAAGGAGTGTGGTGGAGTCTCCTTCTTTGGAGGTCTTTAAGCAGAGGCTTGACAGCCACCTGTCAGGAATGCTTTGATGGTGTTTCCTGCTTGGCAGGGGGTTGGACTGGATGGCCCTTGTGGTCTCTTCCAACTCTAGGATTCTATGATTCTATCCTTTCTCCCAGGCATTTGGTGGATTATGCCAGGCTTGCTGGTGGCATATAGAGGGAAAGATTCTTCCTGCTTAAAGTTTTTTGTTTTTGTTTTTCCGCTGGGTTTGTTCAAAAACTTTTATTGAAATACAATATTTTATATGCTGTGTCTTCTGGGCTTTCAACCATTTTGTAAGTTGCTTTAGAAACTTACAAAATGGAAGTAAAAATGGGAGCCCCCGTCTCCTCCCAACAGTGTTGGAGGAGGGGGAACTTGTAAGCTAAAGGTTCATGGTGGCTTATCCTCTTAATGCAGGCTTCCTCAACCTCGGCCCTCCAGATGTTTTTGGCCTACAACTCCCATGACCCTTAGCTAGCAGGACCAGTGGTCAGGGATGATGGGAATTGTAGTGTCAAAACATCTGGAGGGCCGAGGTTGAGAAAGCCTGTCTTAATGCTTAGCCATGTGAAGTGGGGCGATGCCTTATCAAGGATGGCCAGCAGCTGTTTCAGGCAGAGCATTTCCTGTTTAAGAAAAATAATGAAAATTCACAAATCTGGCATAAAAAGCAGAAATATCAACAAGTCCACGAGTGAACACTTTAACTTTATGTGGCCATTCATTCACAGGCTTCCAAGTAGCTATCCTCAGAGAAATTAATTCAAGTGGATGGATGGTTCGTGAAGTAGTGGAACAAGAACCGATAGAAAATTTAATGGTGTGAACTAAGGCTTCAACAGAGATTGAATTCCTATCTCATTATAAGAACAGATGGAAGAAATTAAGGTGTATCACTTTAAGATGAAGACTCCGTCAGCAGTTCCTTTTAAAATTCAAACAACTGCCCTTCTATGCTCGCTGTTCAATCTATTTTAGCATCTAAAAAAGATTGCGCTCCTTTAAAATTTAATGGCTAAGTCTGCAATTATTACTTCTGAATTGCACTGCATGCATAGGATTGCACTGCACAAAGGGTAGGCAGGAAATCGAAAATTGTGGAAAGAGATGTGGGAAAGGGGCCTCTTTAATTTTGGAGGATCATGTATTTCCTCTGTTAGTTCCCCACTAGTCTACCTCTCCTAGCATTTCTAAAAGAGGGACAAAAACTGACAAGGGGAAAAAATAAGATAAAGAAATAGGATTTCCCCCTCCAACCCAGAATCTATGACTGTCTGAAGAACTTCAGAAAATGCATTTAAGAGATGGGGTCTCTAGGAAACAGATCATACTATTTCTCAAGCCGCCGTTGACTGGTGCTTCTTAGCAAAGCTGGACTTACAATAGCAAACAAATGAAAATAACTCATTTTAAGCATTTATCCAGAGAAGTTTATTATTGAATTGTTTTAATATTGACATGAGCATTCATGATCTGTAGAATACTTTATCTCTTCAAGGCTTGCATTGTAAGATCCCTGCAAAATGCTTCTCAGTGGCTTGGCACTTGATGGTCTGAGACCAAAACTAATTAAACCAAACACAATTTCACTTTTTCTTTGTTTTTTTATTTTTTTAGGCAATACCTAGTTATTTCTAGTACATACGTTTACATTTTGTTGCAAAACAAAAGCTGATCCATGACGAGCACAAAGTAATCAAATGATATTATTAAGCAGTAGGAGGAAAATGATTAAAACCTGTAACCTTTGAATGTGCATTGGTGAGCATCAATTGCTAAAAAGAAGCAACACGGTATTGTTTTGTATTCATTTCTTTGTATTGATGCAATGATACCCTAGTAAATATTTATTTTGTTTAGGTCAGCACATAATCCCCCCCCCCGGTTTGTTCGTAAAACTGAGAAAATAATAACAAATTCACTTCAAACAGCTGCTAAGTATTCTGAACTTTGGCTTCCCAGCTGGAAATATTTGCGTCTACATTTGAGGCAGCCATTGTACATGCGCAGATGACAAGTTCATTGCATGGGAGTTGTGGGGGCTTGCAGGAATGAGGAAACAAATTGGGGAATGTGTATTGGTTTAAAAATGCTCCCCATCAGGTGTGTACAGCAATGTAAAAACACAGCTTGAAATGCAGAAGGGCAGGCGGAAAATGACCCTGCTGTGTTTTAAACCATTAATGTGTACATAGCCCAAGACCAAGTAGGCTACTAAGAGAGTAAAGTATGTAAGAGTAAGGCTACCATAACTTCCATCATAGAGCTTCATTATGCTGATGACAACATAGTCACACTCAGAGGATGACCTCCAAACCATCCTAAATATCTTTGCAGAAGCTTACGAAAAACCAAAGTGCTGCACCAACAAGCACAAAGCAACCACTCTGTAGCACCGCAAATCCAACTCAATGGCGTAATGCTGGAAAATGTCAATCACTTCTGCTACCTGGGCAGTTATCTTTCCACAAGGGCCAACATTGATGCCGAAATCCACCATCGCCTGAGCTCTGAGAGTGCAGCTTTCTCACGATTGAAATGCAAAGTGTTTGAGGACCGGGACATTCTCAGGGAAGCCAAAATGCTTGTTTACAAAGCTATGGTACTACTAACCTTACTGTATGCTTGTGAAAAATGGACACTTATTAAACGCCATCTCCAACTCCTTGAAAGATTCCATCAATGGTGTCTCCAACAAATTTTACACATCACTTGGGAAGACAGGCAAACCAATGCCAGTGTACTGGAAGAAGAAAAGATCACCAATGAAAAAACAATGATTCTTCAACGTCAACTTTGTTGGACTGGTCGTGTTGTTCGGATGCCTGATTATCATCTGCCAAAGCAATTACTCTATTCCAAACTTAAAAATGGAAATGTTGGTGGTCATTAAAGAGGTTTAAAGATTCTATCAAGGCAAATATAAAAAAGTAGTATAAACACCCGACAATTGGGAAACAATGGCCTGTGAGCGCTCCAATTGGAGAACAGCCTTTACCAAAGGTGTCATGGACTTTGAAGACACTCGAACTCAGGACAAAAGGGAGAAGGAAGCTAAGAGGAAGGCACATTTGGTGAACCCTCACCATGATCCATTCCCACATGGAAACCTGGGTCCTCACTGTGGAAGGACATGTGGGTCCATAATTGGCCTCCACAGTCACTTACTGTTAAGACTGTGTTCATGGAAGACAATCTTATTCAGCTACAAGTGATCGCCAAAGAAGAAGAAGAAGGCTACTAAGAGAAGAAACACATTACTGTCCTATTGTATTTAGTGGAACCTCTCTTGAAAACTGAGTTGACCTGGTTTACATAATATCACATACTCAGATTAAGTACAGTTTAATTAGCAAACTGCCAACTCTGATCCTTTAAAAAACCTACACTTATGTGTTTAAACAGCACAGCTGAAACTTGAACAGAAATTCTTGCTCTCATTGCTTTGCCTCCCCAGAGACATACAGCCGATTCACACAGCTATTCCTGGTGGGGAAGTGATTGCAGTTGGTTTTTGGGGTGGGTGTTCCTGTGGTTTCTCAACCCACATTTTGACACACAGAGAGAAGTGGTTGTTGCATGAAGCTGCCTTCAGCTTGGACTTTATCCTTAGTCAGAAAGGGACCAGGGAAGAAGAAAATGGAGGAGAGGAGGTGAGGAGGAGGAAATGCTTGCCCTATGTCCTGGTGGTGCAGGAGGTAGCAATTCCCATTTTGCCTCAGGTGGTGAAACTGGACAGGGTGTCCCTGTCTCCTGCCACCCATCAGGTGCAGGTGTGTAGTAAAATGGTCGTCTGCGTTGGCTCTTGATATCCTGCAAAGTTGCAAGAAAAATCTTTCTGCGCTTTTGCACTCAATCAGATATTTAGGGAAGTTGTGAGATTCTCCTTGAAACTTTGTAGGAGAATGCAGACCTGCTTCTATCGATTACCTATATACTCGAGTATAAGCCGACCCGAATATAAGCCGAGGCACCCAATTTTACCACAAAAACCTGGGAAAGCTTCATAGGAGCCACTGCCTGCCTCACTCGAGTATAAGCCGAGGGTGGCTTTTTCAGCACAAAAAAATGTGCTGAAAAACTAGGCTTATACTCGAGTATATAGGGTACGCAAGTAGCCCTCTCCAGATGACTGGTTTACCAAGTAATTATTAAAAGCAGACTGCAATAAATTACCTATCAGAGTAGTAAGTAAATTACTACTTGGTTAAATGGTCATCTCTGTTCACCTAAATATGAGATGGATTAGGGGGGGGGGGGGAAACAGCTAAAAAACAATAAGTGTCTCAGAATTGTGCTCCCAGTATGTTTCCGAGCAAAGTATGTTTATTGCAAAGAAGAAACCAGTCCCTTGACTTGAAAGGGGAAAAGCTCACAACCTGCTCTGGGCTGGTTGGTCCATCTGCACTACGGTAGCTGGAAAACTAACAAAATGGTGCCAGCCACCACTGTTTCCTTGCTTTTGAGACTGCATCTGCACCAGATATTTAAAGCACTACTATGCCACTTTAACAATCATGGCTTCCCCTAAAGGATCCTGGTAACTGTAGTGGGGGGGGGGAATCCTCTCTCTTTACATTCTTAGCATTTCACCATATGGCTTATTACTCTTGACTAAAATTGTGGCTACATTTATGACATGGGGACCTCTCTTTCCTGGCATTTGGTCTGGCCTTTCAGCCATACACAGATTCGTGCTCATTTCCAGGTCTTCTATACTTAGCATGCAAATCCCCTGGTAGGCAAAAATAAAAATTAAAAAACCCCCCACTTTGTGGCTGTTCTCATTGGTTCCTGTTTTCTCATTCCCTGTAGTCTTCTCACTGCCTCCCTTGTAAGACCTCAGTCGGTGCCAGATGGTGCTTGTTCTTCACAGCTTAGCTTGGTAGGTATATTTGTGCTTTAGGCCGAACCCAGCTTCATGTTTCCTGGCTGCAGCCCAGTTACCAGCTTCTTTTGCTAAGACCAAAACCTAATACGCACTGGTTTCCTGACCCTGGATCCCGTCCCAGACCTCCCAACACACTTGACCTTAGTTTGTCATTTCTGATTTCATCTATTCTTTGCCGGGTTCCTAATGTGTTTTGCAATGTGTCACACAATGACTCAAGCTGTTACAGCACATGTTGGACAGCATGGGTAGAAAAAGCGGCATTGCCAACTCAGCTATGTCCACATAATGAGGTCAGAAAAGTGCAAACCTACATTCTCAAATTTCGTATCCTGTGCTGACCTGGCCATTAACAATATTTCTAACTAATTTGCTATAGAAGCATTATAAAAAGTAGGGGTGGGGAAGCATAAGCCAAGTGGTGTGAAGGGGTCCAAGTCAATGTTCATGAAAAAGAAAGGGAGCAGAAAATGTAACTTTTAAAGAAAAATAAATTATTGTATTTGTTACTTGTAAGTTAGTCAACGTGGAGGAAGAGTTTGGATTTGGATTTGATATCCCGCTTTATCACAACCCGAAGGAGTCTCAAAGCGGCTAGCATTCTCCTTTCCCTTCCTCCCCCACAACAAACACTCTGTGGGGTGAGTGGGGCTGAGAGACTTCAAAGAAGTGTGACTAGCCCAAGGTCACCCAGCAGCTGCATGTGGAGGAGCGGAGACGCGAACCCGGTTCCCCAGATTACGAGTCTACCGTTCTTAACCACTACATCATACTGGCTCTCTGGAGAAGGGCATACATATACAGTCGTACCTCGGAAATTGAACGCCTTGCGAGTCGAACGTTTTGGCTTCCGAACGCCGCCAATCCGGAAGTGCATATTCTGGTTTGCGAACGTTCTTTTGGAACCTGAACATCTGACGCGGGTTCCTTGGGTTCCGATTGGCTGCAGTAGCTTCCTGCAGACAATCAGAAGCCGCTCCTTGGTTTCTGAATGTTTTGGAATTCGAACGGACTTCCGGAACAGATTCCATTTGACTTCCGAGGCACAACTGTATATGAAAACCTGTCATTCTGGAGAGACAGTACGGAAGCATAAGCATGATGAGCAGGGATGAGCAGCTTGTCCATCACTGAATGCTACTTTGGTAACTATTCTGAGCATGTGTAGATATTAGCTGCTTGGAGAACAGATGCAGCTAGAAAACTAACACTGGCTTGTTTTAACCTATACTACAAAAGGTGCTGAGGGACGCAGGTGGCGCTGTGGTCTAAACCACAGAGCCTAGGGCTTGCTGATCAGAAGGTCGGCGGTTTGAACCCCCGCAACGGGGTGAGCTCCCGTTGCTCGGTCCCTGCTCCTGCCAACCTAGCAGTTTGAAAGCACGCCAAAGTGCAAGTAGATAAATAGGTACTGCTCCAGCGGGAAGGTAAACGGCATTTCTGTGTGCTGCTCTGGTTCGCCAGAAGCAGCTTAGCCATTCTGGCCACATGACCCGGAAGCTGTACGCTGACTCCCTCGGCCAGTGAAGCGGGATGAGCACCACAACCCCAGAGTCATTTGTGACTGCACCTAATGGTCAGGGGTCCCTTTACCTTTACCTTTACAAAACAAGTTTGCAGTGCTTCCTCCTCACAAGGAAGCTGCCCTGCTACCACCTATGAAAGCGGGGAGAAGGAACATTTGTTTCCGATCCTTGTTTGGAGCACCTCTAGGGGACAAGGAATTGCAAGTGCATGGAATGAGTGCAGGGATTCCAGTGACTGCTTGGAACTAGTAGTGCTGAGCTGATAGGTTTCTCTGGCAAATTGCAGGAGGAAGTGCAAAAATAAATTGCTTCCCGAACTTGGTAAGAGGTGGGAGAATTCTACTAAATTTGGCTGCAAGGGTTGGAGGCGGTGGCACTTACCTGAATAATGAGCATTACAAGCTGGCTGAAGGTTGCAGGTCCGGGAGCCCACACATGAGGCAAGGTGAAGCGACCGCCCCGGGTGACAGGATCCACCGGGGCAGCAGACAGCTGCAATGTATTCCTTGGAGGCCGGATCTGCCTTGGCAGCCCCTTGATGCTGCCTCTACAGCAGCATCTCAGCAAATAGGAGGCATTGCTGCTCTCCTCCCAGCCCTAGAGAGGCAATGGTGGTGGCTGCCCTCTGGGGTCCCCTGGGCTCTGCATCCACCTGGCATGATTCAAAGTGGGGGCTCTATTCCCAATGATGGCCTTTCATTCCCACTTGGGTAAGGTTGATTTCATTCCCGTCCCTTGTTCCCAATGCAGATCACTCCCCCCTTGTTCCCTGGTGGGAGGGGAAGGAGGCACTACCGGTATTTTGTGGTTCATCTCAGGTGCCAAAATGCCTTGGGTCAGCCCTGGAAGGCTGGTTTTCCTTTTATTTATTTTATATATAGCGAATCCTCACACCTAACACTCCCCTCGGTATTCCAGGGGAGACTGCCTGCAGAGTGTTGGGAGATCAATGTGAGGATTTTGGTTTTTAAAAACATTAAAAGGAAGACCACCCCTAGCAACCTTGTAGCAACGATTAAGGAAAGTGCCGACCCGGCCCCTCTCATAATATTTCACCAAACTCTGCACCCCTGCTGCTCCCAGCAGTAGAAAAGTGACTGCCTCTTTTATTGGGGGGGGGGTGTGGTTAGGGTGGAACTGGTTTTGTGAAGTTGGTTAATGGGATTTGGCACAGCGTTATATGGAACTGCACACAGGCAAATGAGCAGGCTCTGCACCACCATCCTCCAGCATAAAAATGCATTGGACTGCTGCAGGCTAGGCATTTATTTATTTATGCAGGCTGGTAAATTTTGAGAGCGTATTTTCAAGGCTGCTTTGGAGCCTGCTTCTGGTTTTAACCCTTTAAAAATGGCATTGCATTTATATTTTGAACAGTACAGTTTCTTCAGTGGATAAATGTTTGCGTGCATGCACATTTTTCTGTTCCTCTTGCGCATTCAGGGCGACCATTCCCCGTGCTTTTATTACAGCGCACACATCTTCGCAAGCCATAATGGGGGGAGTGAGAGTTGAAGGGAAATAACTGGATAAACTCTACAGCTGTCGTTTCTGGTTGTGGCAGCAAATTGGTGTTTCATTGTAAGGAGATGTTAATTTCAATCGGAGCTCTGCCTCTGTTGAGAGGGAGCATGAAAGGAATTCTTCATTATCTTTATCAGGACTGCTGTCCCCAGGGACAAGCTCTGAATCTTCAGATCACATATGGCAAGAGTGCTGTGATAAAATATGCATCAATAAAAAAGAGTTTGTGATGTACAATAATAAAAGAGAGGAAAGTTTTTAGAGCCTGCAGTAATTATCTCAGACTTGGTCATGCTTCTTCCCACCCCCACCCCCTGGTCGCCTTTTTTGGGGGGGGGGACAATTTTGTGATTTGTTAGTTTTATTATTTTTTCTCCCTGCCCCCGCCCCCCGTTGCTAGGCTTAGGTATTGTAAGTGGGAATAGGGATGACACTCCTGTTCACAACCTTTATAACAACCAAGGAGGTTTAAGCATGATTCACACTTCACTAGTGCCGGAAGAGAAGAATTTGATGAAGCCAAACTGTCATAAATCAAAGCATCTGATGTACTCATGGTTTGGGGTTCTACAAAGAAGGCACTGATACTCTCTGTGCCTTGCTGCTGGGATTGTGCCGTTTCAGGGGATCAGCCATGGCTGTGGCAAACCACCCACCAAAAATGGCATGGGGCCCACTGATGGACTGCAACAAATTTCCTGCCAGCCCCTGTGTTTAATGGCTACATCTGGAAGGGTGCCTCACAGATTTTCATTTCATTTTGTATGTGTTTTTATTATTTTACACTGCTGGGTAACTTTAAGTTTGAGAACAGTAAATGACTCCCTCCAAAATATGGGAATGATCCCATCAAAATTAAGAACTTCGAAAACTCATTAATTTCAGTGGGTTGCATTCACGGTGCAATCCTATGCATGCCTACTCAGAAGTATGACCTACTTTTTTCAATGGGACCTATTTCCAGGAAAGTACCCATATGCTTAATTCTGTCCTACAGAAATCAATGGGTCTTCACATCACAGTATGATACTCAACTAAATTTTACTCAAGAGTAGACTCATTGAAATCAGTGGACCTAACTTAGTCATGTTCATTCATTTCAATGGCCCTACTCTTAGTAAAACTTAATTGAGTAACACCCACACTTAAATTTTGGATCATACCCAGTTATTTTCAGTTACTGACATAAGTAGGGATGCTTAATACATTTAACAAATTAAACCTAATTTATCTTTATGACTACCCTAAGGTAAATAACCACAAATAATAAGACTGATCCCCTTCTGCCCTTCATTCTTTTTATCACACAACGACCACAAAGTAGTTTCCTATATATCAAATAAAGTATATTATAAAACACAATTAAAATTTCACAAATCAAGCAAAAAATATTGCTGCATTATGAAGAAATCCAAACTGAGAGCAGTCTAAACAAAACCATCAGTTGTTCAATTCTCATTTAGAGTTTCAATACCATCTCGTATGATTTACAGTTTCTGCTTGAATATCCCTGTTGCGTTTGGGTGGCTTGTAAAACAAGCGTTGTTTGGCCTTGGATTCCTTAGGGAGAATTTCAAGCCAAAACATGCATATGGTCCTCGAAATCCATGTCAGATGGGGATCTGCATCTCTGCTTCTAACCAACTGGAGGGGGCTTTGTTTCCTAGCACAAAAGACCAAATTCTCTCTTTAATTCTATCAGTGAAATGCAGCTGATGGTTGCACAGGATGCTTTGGGTTGTGCGTAATTTCAATTTTTGGCTTTTGCTTTATTTCTTTTCCTTTTGGCAGATTACTGGGGAAATGCTGCTTTTATTGGTCAAATCTTCTTCAAACAATGTGCACATAAAAAAATAAAAATTGCAGCACTAACCATTTATGTTGTCAGATATGATATGCAGAAGTGTCAGCAAATCTTTAAAACCCCAACTACAGACACTGACCTTAGTTTGTCTTTCCTTGTTTTATCTATTGCTTGCATTCAAAGTAATATATTTTGTAACATGTCGCAGAGACTTAAGTTACTTTCTCCACAGAGACCGAAATGGATTATACCTGAATTATGTAATGGCTAGGAGGCTTTGTGGATGTTTATGCAGCAATGTGGAAATAAAGAACAGAAGGCTATGCAAAAGAAATCAGCGCTTGATATTTGGAGCCCTACCTTGAATTACTTTTGCTCCAAGATGATCCTATGGTAAGGCTGGCACTGGGCTTTTAAAAGCAATATTTGTAAATTCAGGGGCCAGACGAGGTTATCCCCAAAACTGCAAAAATTGAGCCTCTAAAGGGGAAAGTGTATCTTACAAGAAACATGGGACTCTTCCTCTGGGCAGTGAAAGCACAATCCCAGTTAACACAAAATAATATGTCACACTCTTTCCATCCCCAGATAGCAAAATTCAAAAATACAATATTAAAGGGAGTGGGGGCAAGGTTGCTCAATCATGTAGCTTTATATCAGGAGTGGTTAAACTGCCTGTCCCAGCCGGCATAATCAATGGTTAGGGAAAATGGGAGTTGTAGTCCAAAAATATCTGGAAGGCAATGAGTTAGCCTTCTTTGCCAGTGGTGGCTAACCTTGGCACTCCAGATGTTTTGGAACTACAACTCCCATCAACTCCCATCATCCCTAGCTAACAGGACCAGTGGTCAGGGATGATGGGAGTTGTAGTCCCAAAACATCTGGAGTGCCAAGGTTAGCCACCACTGCTTTAGACCATGCTGAGGGCTGTAGTCACATCACCTGTCACTGGTCCAAGCATGAAGAATCCAGAGCCCTGCAAATGTTGTTGGACTACAAGCCCCATCAGGCCCAGCCAGCATGGTCAAATGGTCAAGGACTATGGGAGTACAATGACTTTGGGAAGACCGCATGCTTTTCTTGCCCTACCCTGGACCCTTATAACTTTCTACCACTCATTCAACACAGCAGCTTGTGACCACCTACTTACTAACTAATCGTTCCTTATGGTGATGTAATATATAGTCAATGAAGCAAAATCCACATTAAAAAAACTAATCAGTTGAAATCAACTTCCTAATCTAATTGCACTTGTGGAGTCTCCATTAGTCTTCTCTAGTGTTTTCTGTATACAGAGAGAGTGTGGCAAACAGTGGCACACGCTCTCAGAAGCAATCAGTTGTTCCAAAATAATAAAGCTTTATTATACTGGTGGACAGCCACCTCTAAGCATCACAAACTAGAAACCACAGGTATTTGTGACCTTTGAAAGTAGAAATGCATCTCCATTTAGGTGTTAAAGGAATGTGTGGAGGGTGAAAGTGGGATTGCATGTGCTGAACCTCTTTGCATTTATTGTTATTTTATTTGTACCCTGCCCACCTGACTGGGCTGCCCCAGCCACTCTGGGTCGCTTCCAGCATATACAAAAACGTAATAAAAGATTAAAAGCTTCCCTTTACAGGGCTGCCTTCAGATGTCTTCTAAAAGTTATTTACCTCCTTGACATTTGATGGGAGGGTTTTCCACAGGGAGGGTGCCACTGCTGAGAAGCCCTTTGCCTGGTTCCCTGTAGCTTCACTTCTCACAGTGAGGGAACCACCTCACTGAACAATGAGGATAGAGGCACTCCTTCAGGTATACAGGGCCAAGGCTGTTCAGGGCTTTAAAGTTCAGCACCAACAGTTTGAATCGTGCTCAGAAACGTACTGGGAGTAAGGTGTGAAAAGAGCCCACATCACCACCTATAACTGTCTGCCGGCATCCTGGCTGTTTGGAGATGCCTTAAATATGCAAGTGGTACTTGGAGAGGGTACTCTTTTCAGACCTTATTATGAATTTGTGGCAATCACATGTGTGTAGTCATATTGTCTGAAGGAGGCTTGTGTGCCCTAGACTTTGTAGGGAAATGTATACCGCAATTGGAATTTACAGTTTTTTAATGATGCGTGTGCCAGCTTCATGGAAGTGTAAAGTTTTATTTGATGCTAAATTATTTCATTGAAGATTTGATACCCAGTGCAGGTAATTTATCTCTCCACAAGTGGCCAAAGGGTCTTATTACATAATTGTGTAATGATGCTTATTGCCTACTGGTGCAATCAAATTATGTTTCTGTATTTTTTATTATAGAAATTGAGGCTTCCTCATACTGTCAGTGTAAGGGGAATGTGGGGTTCCTATGAGTTTAATAGGGGAGAGTTTCTCCATCCCTGAGCTAAAGAATGGATTATGAGACATTACTAGGGACTTCTATACAGATGAAGGGAATTCCCAGCTTTCCATCTGATTTGCGGTAGTTCTTTTGGATGCTACCCAACAACACACCTATGCAATTCACTGAATGAGGGTCTTTGTGATAAGCACAAAAGCCCTGCCTACATATTCCAGTAGCAAGAACACTGTGCATTGCAATGATCTTGACTCTTCTTCTTTCCATTCTTCCATAGATCGTTCACATCCTTTCTTGCTTCCTATGGCAATAATTACCATACAAATGTTCTCTTACTTATTGAACTCCTCACTTTGACTCTAGGTTTTAAGAATACATGACATTTTCATTTTCACTGACTATATATTAAATCACCTAATAATGGAATGGTTTGTTCAGTTTCTAGGCAGTAGCCAGCTGCCGTGCTCAAAATTCTCTTTTTTGATAGACCATTATACTTATAAAGGTCTAGGGAGTCATTACATGACTAGGTCACAGAGCAAAGTTTAGGGCATGTGATGTAGTAGCGCTGCCATATGTCCAGAATTTCCTGGACATGTCTGGGATTCATCCCCCAAAAACAACGTCCAGGCGGAATTTTCAGAAATCAACAACTTTTGCATCCGGATTTTCACTTTTTAAAATATGGCAACCCTGGATGTAGAAATCTTGCAAAAGCTATGGCTGTGCACTAGCTTTTGAGAAACCCCAGATCCCCAATTGAATCTGGCTGATTTGGGTTGATCTAGGAATTTTCCCAGAGTAGACTGAGGCAGCTCCAGGTCAAGTCCACCTGGAGTGATCAAAAGGCATGGTGGTTGATTGACCATTTGTTTAATCTGGATTTAAATCCTAATTAAGCATGCAATGTGCAGTGCGGGGTGGAGGCACAAGTATAGTCTCTCGCCTGCTCTTCTTCCCCCATTTCCTGCCATCAGGAGTCTGGTCAATAAGTGGCTGGGAAAATATCTGTGGTGTATAATGTCATTCATCTTGCAGAAGAAAGATGGAGTGTAGATTAATAAATAGGTGAGGTATCATTAATTGAATGATTGGAATAATTTTTTGAACCCCATGCACTAAAACTCCTGATTATTTGCTTGTTACTCTTGGCATTTGATTATTGTGATAAGTTATTGTCTATGCAGATACTGCTAGTCTCTGCTTTGTGGGTGTTGACGTCTGTGTTTACCAGCAGCCTAACTTTATGTGCAAGAAAAATACTAGGATTTTCATTTCAAGTTCCCTATGCTACTTTGGACAGATGCACTAGCTTTAGAAAATTCCAAGGGTCGCCCTGCAGTTAACCATGTGTTATTCAGAGTAAGCTGGCTTCTCACAATGAAACCACTTCCAGAATCACTCAAAATGTTAAAACTGTAATACACAATGTGGTGCTAAGAGGCTTGTTGGGTGGAATCCTTGACCTGGTTAGTATGAAAGAGCAATGAGGAAACAGGAGACAAAAGAGCTTTTAGGCAGAGAAACAAATTAGAAAATGGCGACTTTTCAGATATGAAACCATAACTTTTTCTTAGTCCTGTTTGCCAAATAGCCATAGCACAGCTCTGACCTAAGTTAAAAGAAATACACCTTTTCATTCTAGAATCAATATTGTGCCCTAATCTGTGAGTGATGGCTTGGTGTAGATTGTTGATTCCATTTATAAGAAAGGTCTATAAAGTTTTATTCAACCTTTCTTGAAGCATGCTGGGCGTATTTTTTCTACCCGCCATAGAGAACATCCCCGCTAATAAAGATACTTTATTGAGTAGAAAGAAGTCTGTAGTTTACACAGTAAAGAGTTTGCCTTTCTACTGTGTCATGTCCTATATAAAATGGTCTCTCACAGTCATTCCATCTGCCTTATAAATTGTAATAGATTAGGTGGATTGCTCTGCTTTATAACACTTGACAATATCAGTAGAAGACAAACTGGACTCTCTTTCCTGGAATGGGAGGAGAGCAAAATGGTTGCATTATTTCATGGAGGAAGTAAATAGATAAACAGTAGGATTCTATCATGCCGTTTTATTTGCTGGCCACTGTGACCAGAAACATACATCTTTAAATTTTATACATGGACATTTTATACCTAAGATTGCCTTGAAAGCCTTAACATTTACACTTAGAGTGGGTTTATTCATCTGTTTTTACTTAAGCTATTGAAATATCTTCTTGGACCAGCTAATATGATAAGTTAGCATGAAATATTAAAGGGTTTTGTGTGTTGCGTTGCTCCTTTTGTGCTATTATATTCAAGTGGGACCTGCAACAAAATGTTGAAGTCCTCCTTTTTAGGATACAAGGCATTCCATTCCTCCTTCCTCTTGATTGTCATTCTCTACCAGTCAGTCAGTATTTAGTAGCTACTGAACCCTCTCAAGCCATCATAGGAACATAGGAAGTTGCCTTATACATACTGAATCAGATCATTGGTCTCTCTTGCTCAGCATTGTCCACACTGACTGGCAGTGGGTCTCTGGGGTTGCAGACAGGTAATATTTACCAGCCCTACCTGGAGATGCTGGGGATTGAATCTAGGACCTGTTTCTGCTCCTCCCACTTCAATAATTTCCTAGTCCTGGGAGGCAGTGGAGTAGGAGAGGTGGGAACAGCAACAGCAGCAGGAGAAGGAGGTGTGGAAGGCCTTGATTCTACATTAGCCTGGCCTATCTTTTCCTCCACTTGCACCATTTCTTCGGTCTCTAATCCTACAGCTTCTCCTGCCTCTGACTCTCATATCTTGGCTGTGACAGGCTAACCCCACTTCTCCTGTTGCCCTCTCATCAGTATCCTGCCACCACTCCTCAGTGTTCAGCCAGGTAGGGTTGAGGCACCTGTGCTATCCTTATGTTGCTGTACTACAACTTCCATCATTCCTGCCCATTGGCCATGTTGGCTGGGGCTAATGGGAGTTAGAGACCACGAACAGCTGGACGGCCACTGGTTCTCTATCCCTGTAGGAAGCCATGCCATGGATGCACTTACTGTACTACACCAGCCTGCTGTGATGGTGAAATCAAGCATGTCTCTTGCATCAATGAAGCCTTCCAGATCTGTGACAGGGTCTGGTCTGGCAATTGCTGCCATGGTTTAGCAAAATTTCATAACTAAATTCCAGACTGATTCTCCCCAGTGTGGTGTAGTGGTTAAGAGCAGTAGACTCATAATCTGGTGAACCGGGTTCGCGTCTCCGCTCCTCCACATGCAGCTGCTGGGTGACCTTGGGCTAGTCACACTTCTTTGAAGTCTCTCAGCCCCACTCACTTCACAGAGTGTTTGTTGTGGGGGAAGGAAGGGAAAGGAGAATGTTAGCCGCTTTGAGACTCCTTCGGGTAGTGATAAAGCGGGATATCAAATCCAAACTCTTCTTCTTCCTTCTTGTTGAATAATCTCAAATGCCTCAAAATAAACAATTGCAACAGTAGGCGGATTGTCCTCCTGATTTCACACTGCTAGTAGAGTAGCTTGAATAATTCATATGGCTGGTTCGATTTCTAGCACTAACAGAAAAAGACATCAGGAAATTGTACCTGGCAGATAAAGTGCCACCCGAGTTTGCCTAAAGTGAAATTTGGAGGTCCTTGCTGGGATTCAACATGCATAGATTATAAGGGAAGCAAGAAAGAATTACAATAAGACTAGCTAAAACTTAAATCCTGCACATGGGAGTAAGTCCCATTGAACTAAATCAGGCTTACATCTCAGTAAGCTGCATAGGCTTGCACTGCTTGGGGAAGAAAGGGTTCTACACTTTCCTCGCCAAAATATGAGTGTGTGCTCAATGCAATGAGCTCCTGACCCTCAGGGAATTAGTACATTCCTTTGTGGAGTGACTGACCTGAAGAAGCTGAAAGAGGCAGAGAGGTTGGTGTATGAAACCTTCAGGGTCATGATAGCTGCATAGCTCTTCTGCTGTCATGCATTTGCCGTTCTCAGAGAAGGAGGATGTCACTCTGAGGAAGAGGGAAATGATCCCTTAGAAAGGACCCATTCCTTTGGGGATAAGCAGTTATGCTTCCATGCCAAGGAAACGCTCCTGGCAAGGGGTGGAGGCAGTCCTGGTAAAGCAATCCAGTCATTAGAGGCATAGATGGCTGAGTGTGTGATGGACCTGCAGACTGCATAATGACTTGCTTGCCTGGCCCCAAGGGTTGCTGACATCATGCATAGTCATCTAGCTAGTGCTGGGGAGGAGTTCATGGTACATGCCAGAACCAATGATGTGGGGGAGATTCTGGAAGCAAAATTTAGGTAGGAGGTTGGAAGCCAAGGCCTTCAAGGTAGCCTCCTCTAAATGTCTCATGTTCCATGCACAGGGTACAGCTGTGCATCATCAATGTGTGGGTGAGGCAGTGGTGTTGGGAGGAGGGGATTGGATTTGTTAGGCATTGGGTAAGTTCTGGAACAAGCCAGGGCTATACAAAAGAGGAAGGCTCCGTTTGAACCAGGACGGAACCTGACTTTTGGCACTTAAAAAAACCGGACAGGAACAGAGGAATGTCTGGTTTGGAGCAAATCATCAATGAAAGCTGAGGATGAGCATGCTTGTGATTATTGAATGAATGAATGAATCTTTATTTGCATCAGCCATCGGCCATAGCAATAAAACAACAATACGATATACAAAGAATAGAAATAAAAAGTCAATTATATAAAATACAGTTTAGGGTTTTGAATCAATAGTCAAATAGTGGATCTTATTCTAATTGCCCCAGCTAAAAACCTTGCAACCTTTGCTGTCACCTGCTCATCTTGATCTGCCAAGAGAAAGGACACTGTGGCAGTGGTTGGACAACCTGGAATGGACACTAAAAGAGGGGTGATAATCTCATTCCTCAAGTCTTTATAAAGAGTGCAAGCCAGAAGGGCATGCATCACCGATTCGGTACTGTCATCTCCACGGGGACATAAGCGTTTTTCGTGTGGAATCTGTTGGAATCGTCCCTCAAGTACAGCCGAGGGCAATACATTCAATCTTGTGAGAGTAAAAACACGTCTGTATTTTAGAATTGTTAGATTATGCAGATAGGGTGCCAGAGAGTTGAAATGGGAAGGTGGAAAATAGTCATACCATGGACAAAATTTCCTATTGTGGCCAAGTTGTTCTGATGCTCGATATCATTTAGGCACTGACAAATTAGACTGCTTTACTAAAACCCAAAGTGAGTAGCTGTTGTGGTGATGAGCCACAAGAGTGAAGTTTTTGATAGACAATTTTAGTCCAGGTGCTCTTGTGACAATCTTGCAGCACTGGGGATATTAGACTAGGGGGATTTGAGTTTAGGCAAAGCCAATAGTTAAGTGTCCTACGCCAGATCTGTAATTCTACCGAGGGAAGATTAGCCTCTAGGCGTAATGATGCATTTAGGACACGGTGGTACAGAGAAAATTTGCCTTAAGAACTTTGAATGGACAGCTTCCGTAGATCCAAGGTGAGTGCCTTTCCAAATCTGAGTCCCAAATAATAACTGTGCTTGGGGTTTAGCTTGGAACACTTCCAGGACTGATGGTATATATTTACCATCTTTTGTGTGGAAAACGTGTGTGATTATTCAAACAGGGGAGAGCGGTAGAAGTAAGCAGGGACACATGACTGCAATTCAGAGAGGCCAAAATACCACAGGGTAATGTGCATATGCCAAAAGCATTTGGAGACACTGTGGGATTGAACTGGCAGTGGCGGACTAGGAATGAGACCTTGGGGGTCATAGTGGATAGCTAGATAATGTTGTCTACCCAGTATGTGGCAGCTGTGGGGGGAAAAAGGTGAATTCCATGCTAAGTATCAAGCTAAGAGATGGATTGAAAATAAAACTGCCCGATATCACAATGCCATCATACAAATCTCTGCACGTGGAACACTATGTACAGCTCTGATTGCCTCACCTCAAAAAAGGATATTGTAAAGCTGGAAAACGTTCAAAGAAGTACAGCCAAAATGATCAAAGGGTTGGAGCAACTCCCCTGTGGGGAAAGGTTGCAGCATTGAGGGCCTTTTAGGGGAAAAACGGTGAGAGACAGGATAGAAATTTGCAAGGTGATCCATTTTTCTACCTCTCTCGTAGTGCTGAAACCTGGTCCCATGGGGTGAAGAGGAATGTTGGAAGATTCAGGATGGAGAGAATAGTTAAACTTTACCATTTGCTCCCCCAAGTTGTAGTGATGGTTAACAAATTGGATGTGCTTAAGGGAGGGTTAGATAAATTCATGGAGACTAATCGTGGTGACTATGTTCTACCTCCACTTTCCAGAGGCAGTAAGATTTTTGACTACCATTTACTTGGAATCAGAAGTGGGGAGGACGCTTGCTGTATCCCCATAGGTGTTTTGTTGGCCACTGTGAGAACGGGATGCTGGACTAAGTGGGCCTTTTGCCCAATCCACCAGGGCTCTCCTTGTGTTCTTATGTCTAATCTTGTCGTATAATGTTAAAACACAACAGAATACAGTTGGATTTACAGATGAGATTCATAAAAATGCAAGTAAAATCAGTTCCTAATTTTTAAAATTTAAGAGCTTTGCTGTGATACAGGGGGGGATCATTTGAGATTTGTGTCAAATGATTTCCATGTGAGAGGTGACTGAGAATAATAAGAGGGCTTTGTGCTGTTTAATTGGGGAGGGAAATGGTTCCTGTCTTCTTCTCATATTAAACCCAGTGATGTGTGCCCTGGAGGTTTCACCTGTTATATTTGGTTGGAGATATTCACCTCAGAAGAAGTGCTTCTTGGCAAAAAAAAAAATTAGTTCAGGTATAGCAAAAACACTGCCTAAAGTGCAGCTGAACTTTTTGCATGAATTCCCTTTCAAAAAGTGAGCAAATTCAGCATACTTCAGTTAAAATTGACCTAAGGCAACTCTTAACATATGCAAAAAAAACTTCTGAGACAAACTTCAGGAACAAATCTACCCCTCCAGGATCACTTGTGCCAAAGAGTTGCTACATATTTTAAGTTTGTTCACTACACACAACTGTCGCCTTTTAAAAATTCTTATTCTTCTTGTGTTGTGGAAATTCCCTGGTCATTTCTCCTAGACAGAAAAACCTATTCAAAGGACTAAGGGGCATTTGGAAGGCACAAGTTACCATAATAAATACATTAGCTTTACAAACCAATAGAAATATATAACTTTAGTGCTTAATAGCATAGCTTCTGGGAAGTACCTCTGCTTTTTTGGCCCCAGCAACACTCAGTGTAGGGGTTGATTTTAAAACAGTAAGGGTTCCCTGCGAACAAAATGAGACCCATGCTTCTTATGAGCCGCTTAAAGTACCCAGAGAGCAAAATTGATAATATTCATACCTTAAACATGCACCAGCTGGCCAACTAGACCTAGAACGGCCACCTTTGTTTTTTCATCCTATTCCAGAAATTCAGGGGGCACTGGAAAGCCTATCTCCGTATGCATTCAGCCAGAAGATCATCCCTCACTTCTGAGGCATAAATGCTGGTTGTATCACTTAGATGTTCAGCTGGTATATACTTGAGATAAGAAGTATAAGCTGATCTTAGTCACTTGGGGTGGAGTTTGTGCCCATCTGAGGCAGTAAGATTATATAATGCTGGTAGTTTATTACGTTTCATATTTATAGGAAGGATTTTTAATAACAGCTTGCCTTGAACCATTGTAATAGCCAGAGACAATGTATAAGTTGGTTGCTATTGGCTCTGAGGATATGGTTATAGCCATATAAGTGGGGAGAGGGCTTAATTGACAATAGCTTCTGTTTTTCCTTCTCACTACCTCATTTCTCCCCCTGCTCTGTGCAGTCCACAAGATGTCCTGCTGCAAAAAAAAATAAAAACCCTTGAATTGGGATTGACAACTCCTAAGAATCTTGATTCCTGTAAACCATCTAATTAAATTATTAGTGACTTCCACATAAATTCCAATAGAAACATGAGTTGTATTGCGGGGGGGGGGGAGTTGCTTGTTTGGTCAGGTTAGTTGTAAGTCAATTCAAGGCAAGGTTAGTGTTCAGATCTTGACATAGAAGCATCACATGCACCAAAAAGTGCTGCTAAAGAGCTTATACTTCTTATCTCAAGTGATACAACCAGCATTTATGCCTCAGAAGTGAGGGAACTAGAGCATAGTCAATGGGCTGTTTCTTTCCTACCAGATTCAGATAAGCATTTGGCTCTTTAGTAGCACTTTTGGGTGCATGTGATGCTTCTATTGTGAAATTGCGTAAGGAGAATGAAGCTTGAAGGACTGGATATTGCAGAAATGCAAGGAAGAAACAAGAAACAGACCCTGGTATTAGCAAGATATAGTGGGCAGCAGAACCTATTAGGTGTGCACAATTTATGACCTACATTCTGAAGGCAATCCACTAGCTATTTATGGCTGCCCACCAGAGGCTTGCTATAAAGCCCCTGTTTTTGCTGCATGCTTGGGACTGTGAAATGCAGGAAGCTGATAAGCACCTGGCATGCTTTTGGTATGATGAGTTTAAATTTCTGGAGGCCTGGACTAGACCTAGTATGAGGATGAACTGTGACCAGGAGTCATTGAGAAGTATGGGAGACAAGTCAGAGAAGCCAACAAGATGGCTGACTGGCCTGAGGTGCAGGTACTAATTTATGGGGTTTTTCCTGTTCCCATGGCTTGGTTCTGCCCTACACTGTACTGTCTGTATCCTGATTTTATGCAGAGATTTCCCAGAAATAATTTAGGGCTGGGTACACATTGCTCCAGTGCATTCCTACACCAGGGATTTGAAGCCGAGCACGTATTACATTAGCCATACTCCTTATGTATCCTGTAGTTTCTTGAGAAATACTCCTGTTCAGTGTATTTTCCCTCAAACCAGCTTCCATCTAAATTGTAAAAATCTGAAGTCAAGCTGAGGTATGCACATTTGAAATGTTCAAACTCTGGAGGCCCTGAGTTGGCACTTGCTTTAACTTTCAAAGCTATGGATGCCCTGTGTTGGCACTTTGTCGCGGATTGCATATTTTGTGCTGATGAAGCCAATATGGTGAAACAAGGATTATAATCCAGGTAACATTGTCCTTGCTTTTGGTTTGCTGTGTTTCCTCATGGCAACACCACTTACACATCTTTGACTGGCGAAACTACAGTTCCACCGCCAGACCCTACAGTACCTGGAACCATCATCGTGACAACCAACCCCCTCATTGGACTGGCAAGATTACATTATTTATGTTCATCATTAACTCTTTTGACGTTTGGAACCTCCACTAGACACGTGTGGGTTACACGGGACGTTTTGAATTTTGATCTTACAGCTCTATGATAGCATGTTTATGCATACTTGCATGTTTGGATTTTTGGTTTTGTGGCTTTATGCTGTACATTTTGTTACTATTGTATATGTTTAGTTGGTTCTTATATTCAATAATTATGTTACATGGAGACTGATTTATCAGCTGGTCACGTTTTTGTGTGTTTGGCATACTGCTATACGTGACTGTGGTTTTTTGAGTGTTATATATGCACAGGCAACAGCTTCATTGAATAGGAGCTATAGGGTGTTGGAGGTGTGGGGAAACAAATCAGGTTCTGTGCATCAGGTGAAGACATCCTCTCGCCATCTCTGTGGGTGGAGAATGACCTTGTGTGTGTTGCCTAGTATTCCCAATCTGCTTTTACTGTAGCTTTGTGTTCCTTTTTGTGAATTTGTTTCTCTCTCTTTTATGAGTGATGCACATTTGCAGTCATGCAAAGGCAGCTTTGAATGGGGAATTAGATTAATTCTGGCAAGTTGGAGAACAATGTACAGTACACAATGTTAGGATTCACCCGACAGCTCTCCAAGGTGCTGAACAACTTGGTCAAAAACAGCTTTAAGGGCTTTTCTTTCATACTACTGTGGGCTATTCAAATCAAGTGTTATATGTATATGCCAGGTGAACAGGGCTAGCTCCTGGTCTCTGGAGGTCCTTGGGCATGGGTTATTAGTGAGGCCCTTGGCCCCTTCCACCTCAACCCCCACCCCTCCCTCTTGGCCCTACCCCTTTAAATGAAAAAAAAATCATATGTGATATGGCATCCCTAGTTTCCTGCAGTTCCTGTGCTAGCTATGCATAGCTACTAACTGAATTATTCCTTAAAAAAACAAAAACAAAACACAAGTCAATAATTCTGCTCCATGAAATTTATTCTCTGTCCTTCAGGCCTACAATCTAAAAGGAACATCATAAAAGACAAAGGGGATGGGAAGGAAAGAGGAAACAAGCAAACTCATGGAACAATTCTTAAACGTTACACAGCTCGATGTGTATAAATAATGATCAGCTTGCATGGAAATAGTTTAGGAAGTAGAGGAGAGGCAAAAAGGCAGCTGGTCTTTTAGCTGAGCTGATAGAGAAGGCCCCACTGTACCTAGATATATATGTATGATTTAAGTTAAGGTTAAGTTTTGGTCGTAGAATGTTCTTGAAAGGATATAAAGGATAATTTAATAATGTTGAGTACATTCGCAAACAGAAAAGGAATGTTCATGGGGAAAAGATAGGAAGTTTAAATATATGGATGAATGTTTATTTTTTAAAATCTATTTATTTTTGTTTTTTTGTTTTTTTATAGTTTACTTTCGTGAGAAGGATAAGAGAGCTAATTGAAAGACAAACTGCATATTGGATTGTACATATAATTTATTATTTTGTATAGTGGATCAAAAAATGTACAGCAAGTATATGTATTATACATTGGCGGGTGTTTGAAGTTGAAAATTACAATAAAGTGTTATTAAAAAAGAGAGAGAGAGAGAAGGCCCCACTGTACCATCTCTTCCTCTGATGTAGGCAATTAACCAAACTAACCAAATGAATTCTAGCTATCCGTACCTCGGACAATTGTAATCACTTCTTTGATCCGGCTTCCGGTTTCTTGCAAATACTTGGGAGCAGTGTTGGTTGCATCATGCCACTCTTGTTTTCCCTCTCCTTCCTAAAGTACAAAATACTTCATCACCTTTCCATTTGATTCGTGCGGCATGCCGGAGTGATAGAAACGGATACAAATATAGATTTAGGTATAGAGATGACATACACTGTGATTTACAGGCTGTTGAAACCTCTGGACTTTCTGAAATAGCTTTGCGATGTCATCTTCAGGCAGTCCTCTCTGATATACTGTGCTTGATTCTGTGTCTTGAGGCTTTGCTAATCATTAGCTTGAAGGGTTTAGCTTTCAGCTTGGCTTCTTCCATTTCTTCCTTGCAGTTGTAGGCATGGTGCTATTATTACTTTCTACTTCCGGGCTTGGCCTTCTTTCCTGTAACTGTCGGACTGGGCATTTGCTCTTTCATCTTTTTCAGATTTTAGATTTTGCCTTGTTCTTTTGCTTTAGGCTTTGACTTACTTGAACATTTAATGTCTGCATCTTCGCAGACTGGACGCATTTCACCATACCACTTGATAGAAGTCTCAAAATCCTCTACTTGAAGCACTTGGGGTCTCCTTCCCCTGCCCTGAATTTTGATTTATTTATCTGTTGATTTATGTGTTTTATATGCTGCCCTTTGCAGAAGCCACAAGGCAGTTTACAGCATAGGGCTGTTTGCAACGATGTCATTACGGTCACGCAAATACTTCCACTTGTGTAACAGAATTTCCCCTAATCCCATGCCCACCTAAATCTGTTCCAGGTTGGGGAGGCTCCCAGAGCAGATTTGAAGAAGAGGAATTTCCATTGCACAATGCCCTTATTAGATACAGCCCAACGTCAATATGATAAAAAGGAATCCATAAAAACAACACTGTCCTTATTAATGCACAACAAATAATGAATAACACACTAAGTAGTGTTGTAAGAATTTTAAGGTCTTATATACATTATATATATAATAAATATTCATAAGTGTTCCAAGCAAACAAGGCCACATGTCTGAAGACAGGCCACAGGCCTGTCTCCATTTTGACTCCCAGCTGACCAGTATTTCTCTGCAAGGAAGGAGGGGGTGATTGTCTCAGTGATAATTCCTGGCTTCCTGATACCTGAGTGCCAGACAAAAGGGTGTGATTAACTTGGCTGGGAAACAGGGAAATGTAAATATCTCTTTTATTTTACTTGATGGGTTTTTGGTGGAGGGCAAGAGGAGGCATGGGGAGGGTCAAGGATGCTCAGATTACTGCTACCAGACCTCCCCTTTCATGATGTAACTGTGATGTATCTGGGAGGGGGTCCTGGGTTACATCCCTTTTTGTGATGTATGTATGATGTATAGGGGGGGGGTCTTGAGCGGGAGGGGGAATTTCAAAAGTCTATATAGCAGCTGGCACACCATTGTTCTGGGTTCCTCCTCCCTCCTCCATTTTGGGAGTGAGGGCCCTGTTGCAACAGATATAATAAAGATTTTGCTTCTCAATTTTTCTCTGGTTGGCCTCTGTTATTTACTCCTACCGATGGAGAACCTGAAAAGGCTCTTGTGTACCCCATAAGGGAATAAGAGCAGATTTATGTTTATTTCAGTAGCAATTACTAATAGCCTCAGCAACATATCCAGAGGTGGGAAACCTCGGGTCTGTGAGCCAGACTTGCTCCACCAGGGGTTAAAATGAAGTTTGTTTCCCCAAAACACATCAACTTTCCGTCATCGCTGAAATATGTGGCATCAGGTGTGGAGCGGGATCCTGATTATTATTATTGTTCTCCCTTTCATTTCTATACCACTTTATGTTTTTAAGAGAAATAAAATCACAAAGCAGTGGTGTTCTCTTCTCTCTAATTAGATGTACATTTTACTATGAGCGAGTCTCTTGTATCAACACTGCAACTCTTCCTGCAGATGCTCTTTGTTTATTTAAAAGGTCTGCTGGTGCTGTTAGCTTCTTGTCATGTCAGACTCTGTAATCCAGTTTGTGTGCAGTATTAAATTATGGGTGACATGTGGACAGCTAACTACTAGTTTTTGCAAAATTAATGTGGATGTTTACCAGTTGGCAGGTTCTTCTGATACATGTGCTCCTCTCTTACGAATCCTGTAGTTGATGTTAGATGTTTCAACTGATGCTGTACAATAAATTTAAACATATATGCGTTTCCTAAAAGTGTGCCATCTCTGGCACAGCAGTAGTCATTGTTATCTTTATTTATTTGGATCAGGGGGGTCTGCAATGGAACGGGAAAATCCAAAGAATTTGGCTTGGCTTCCTCCTACAAACAGAAGTGCATTTCCACTCATGCAGGACTTCTGTGGATTCCAGCCTGTATCGTTGGGTATTTTACATCGTGCTGTTATGATGATAATAGTATTGTTATTATTCACCCCCAGAGGTGCACTCTATTGTCTCTTGAGGCAGAGGAATGCCAATAGCATTATTATTATTCACATGTTTTATACATTGCTTGTTCATTGAATTGCACATAATCTCAGCAATATTTACAGCAATCCTGAAAGTGAGAGCAGGATTGTCCCCATATTACATATCAAGGACCGAGGCTGAGAAATGGTGGCTTGTTTAAGGCTACCTAGTGAGTTTAAACCTAGAGGGATATTTGAAGTGGAGACTCCTACTCATAGCTGTTGTGTTACACCAGCTCTCTTTTTATTTCTTTTCTTCCACATGAATTAAACCAAAACTGATTGAATTGACTGTGTGGAAAAGGCCCGAAACACTCGCTCACTTTGGACTGTTCTTTTCATGGTTATTCAGCAGTCCTTTGTGACTGCAGGCAACCAATAGAAAAAAATTCATTGCCTTGCTCGTATCAGCTACTAGAACTGTTTTGCCTGGTGCTTCAGCAAAGAGAAGGATACTGGGAGGCTAGGCTTTAAGCTCTTTGCTGACGGGAAGCAGCAAACATGGGCAGGAAGCCTGACACATATTCATAGTATTGGTAAAGACATGCAGCATTTCTCTGGGAGACATTTTGAAAACCTTGGAACTATTTTTGGATCTGTTGGGAGTCGCTACTGGCAGATATTTCCTGCTGGGTTGAGGAAAGAAGCATCCATCTCTCTGTTACGTAGGAAATAAAGCATAAGTATTTAGCGCCACTCACCTCGCTTCCTCCTTTCCCAGGCATAGTATGTTCTTTCCATCTGGCACAAATCAATGGAGAGCAGACGGTGCTTTACAAACACTTGAAAACCACCCAGTGATGGCTCGTGTTGAGCATAAGGCTGTGTTGTGCACAGAGATGCCAGCGGCAATTTCTTGTGTAGTTAGTGCAGAATGAATGGAACTCCCTGCCTCCTCACTTCCCTCCAGCACATCAACCCATCACCAGGTAGAAAACTCATTCCAAGCAAACAGTACTGCAAATTCATATCAGGTTTATATCCATTTAACTATCAAGGCTGCCACTCTGGGGATCTTGGGAATTGTCATTTGGTGAGTATGCTGACAATTTCATTAGGGATACAGTGGTACCTTGGTTCCTGGATGGCTTGGCTCCTGAAAAAATCAGCTCCCGAACGTTGCAAACCCAGAAGTAAGTGTTCCGGTTTGCGAAGGTTTTTTGGAAGCTGAATGTCCGTTTCGGCAGCCAGCATTGTTTCCGGGGCCAATCAGCCAATCGGAAGCCGTGCATTGGTTTGCAAAAGTTTTGGAAGTCGAACGGACTTCCAGAACGGATTGAGTTTGGGAACCAAGGTACCACTGTACTAGTCTTAGCCCATCTCATGGACCTAGGCAGGATTCCTTATAATGAAGGAATTACTATCAAATAAATCCAGGTAACACTCCAACAAATTTCGCAAAGCTGGTTCACTTTCACACCCACACACCCACACACCACATCCACACACACTTCTGAATGTGTGTGTGTTTTGCAACCGACACACAATATTTTATGATTATTGAAGGCTACTGCACACCCTCAGTCCTCATTGGTCTGGGTTTGTTTGTTTGTTTAAGAAAAAATGTGTAGAAAAATGTGCACTTCTATATACTTTGGGGTTTTTACCTCTGAGTTGCCAAGCTTTGGCTCCAGTAGTGTCAGTGCTCAACCACGTCAGTGGTTATTATTATTATTATTATTATTAGAGGGAATTGTAAATCTGTGGTGGCTAAGACACTGAGCCATGAATTAGGAAATTCCTAGTTTGAATCTTGGCTCTCTCATGGGCTTGAGTTAATTCTTTTTCAGTAGCAGTGTATGGGGAATAAGTGTGAAATGGTTTGAATGCTCTATTTTGGTATAATTATTTCTGTAGCATAGATATACCCTCTCATGTGTTAATTTTTAATGCTTTGTTTGTAATTGGTGTAAAATAATAGAATGAAAATTCCCTGGATGCCTATATCCAGGTTTGGGGCAAATATTTTCTTGGTGAGAGAGCCCCAGGAGAGATTTAAAATCACAAAACATGAAGCAAAGTAAAGCATGGAAATATCACCTTTTAAGTTTTTTCCAAAGTTCCCCTTACTTCCCTTAGCATGGAAAGAGACCACATGTTTGGCAAGTTAAAAATAGTTTACTTACAAAGTCTTCGAAGGTACTTTCCCATACAGCAGCAAGAAAAGACAGGCAGTTTAACTTAGTTTCGAAAAGGTAAGAGTTTCTAAATTATTTGTATAGAAACACAAAAGTGGCTTGCTAAAGCCATACAGTCTAATCTTGGAGGGCCTTCTCGATAGTGGTGCCCACCCTGTGGAATGCCCTCCCATCAGATGTCAAGGAAATAAACAACTATCTGACTTTTAGAAGACATCTGAAGGCAGTCGTGTATTGGGAAATTGTTAAAGTCTGATGTTTTACCATTTTTTATATTTGCTGTAAGCCTCTGAGTGACTGGGGAAACCCAGCCAGATAGGTGGGGTATAAATATGATGATGATGATGATGATGATGATGATGATGATGATGAAGAAGAAGAAGAAGATTAGATTCTATCTAGCTAGATGTCCTTTCTGGTCAGATTCAAATGGTGGAAGAGAATGAACAAAGGCTTTGGTAACCCTTCTTCCCAAAGTGAGGAGGCATGACCTAGTCTGGCAGGACTGCTTACTTTATGGCAGGTGCCCCCAACCTGCAGCCCTCCAGATGTTTTGGCCTACAACTACCATGATCCCTAGCTAACAGGACCAGTGATCAGGGATGATGGGAATTGTAGTCCAAAACATCTGGAGGGCCGAAGGTTGGGGATGCCTGCTTTATGGTCTTAATCCCTTCATGTATTAACTAGAGCTGATATTTATCTGACATGATGATGATGATGATTTGGGGCTCCTTAAGAAAAAATGCTATTGTAAATTGCATATATGAGAAACTGTGTTGCTACCTCTTTCCTGAAGCAACATGCAATTATTTACGAATTATTTATTTAATAAATAGTCCTAGTAATTGTTGTGCTTTGTTCTAACAAAGAACAAACTAAGATATTCTTCTCTTTTAATGAGTATTATGAGAATATCACCATTTTATGTGTTAACATATAAAAGCCTGGGGACTTTTTTTTAGGTTTATGATTTAATTTCAGATGAACTAATCTTTTGCTTTCGTGAACATGCTATTTTCTCACATATACCCATTTCCCTATTTTTAAACATGTTGTAATGTGAACATTTTTGACCCATTTATCAGTATAATGTATTATCTTTGTATCCTTCATAACTGTAGTTGAAATTCAGTTTGCATCAATGGTTTTGCAGTGTGGCACCGATGTGGTTCAGCTTCCAATTGTTGACCCAGCAAATATTTATTTTGAATTCTAAACAGAGCTAAAACATAAAGTATGAAGCTAACGCATAAAGTTAACAATTCACACTGTGCAGTCTGAGACTTACCATATTTTGGATTATTCATGTTAAATCCCGGCAAGTTACATTTTAACGGTGTTGAACAAAGATGTTGAAAACTGATCAGGATGGTTCTTCTGAGTGGATTGTATAAATGAGATAACAATCACCAGTGAGAATAAAGCAAACAATGATAGGAGGGAGGAGGGGAGTAAGCAGTTTGAAAAGCTTCTGAAAATTCACTTAGAGTCTTACGTGTCAGGAACCATTGTGCTTATCATTTGAAATCAGACTCCCTGCTTTATCTCTGCTCTCTATCAGCTGTTAGACCTTGGCAATGAGCAAACAGCTTCTGAAAGATTGTCGGTTTGTAGCCAGTGCAGGCAAAGCATCCTTGTCAGGAGTGGTAATACGTGTCGACAAGCGCACATTAATTTTAGATTATTCTTTCTGACAAGGCTGTTGATTTGGAGGTTTGCTGCAACTGTTGGTTTAGGCAGGCATAGAAGGAAGCTGGAGGCATTAAGAAAATTCAAAAGAGCTTCTTCGTTTTGTGTGGTGGGGAGACACATTAGTATCCTAAATTAGTTAAGAGTTAAGCTCTGTGCTTGGAAAAGTGAAGTGAACTAGAGATGTATTTCAAAGTCTTCACAATGTGGAAGAGGTAACCGTGGCAATTTATCCCATTCAAGTCAAGAAAGCAGGAATGGTAACATAGTGTCCCCCAACCTTTAAACAGAAGACACTTCAATTATCTGAAACATACATGTGCATGTTGCTTTATGTGTGATGGAGAGGCAAGGAAAAATGCTCATATCAATATTTATATCTATTATATTTATTAAACTATGACTGCATGTGTTGATCCCCCCCCAGACTATAGTACCAGTTTGTTTGTCCACCAGAAAAAGAAACCAATACTCTTCTTGAAGTGCAGGATACAGTCTCTAAAGGGAATATGTGATATGAGAAATCAGAGAGAGATGCTGAACTTGAACTAATATGGTTCATTTTGTTTTGTGTGGTTGGCTGGTAACTCTGGGTGGGCATGTGCATCATCTTCTAAAAGGGCATCTATGAATACCATTGTGGACAAAATGAGCACTACGACATGCTTCCACATCAGCTGCCCAAATAGTCCTCTCCTGCCTCTAAAGATGGAGGGAGAAATTTGGGACAGTTCACAGTTTAATACAAACCTATCCAATTCACATTTCTTAAATAATACACTGACTATAATGCAGCTCTGTCAAAAAAAATTCACTTCTCTGAATTTTGAAGTGCAAGATTCCAACCAAATAATGTGTGCAGAAATGCATGTATTAGGGAAAGTGTTCATAAAAATGCATATATTCATGCTTTCCTTGAGAGATTAATGTTTCATTGGAATAGGGGGAGGTTCCATCTGCCTTGAAGAAGGTGAGGTGTGTTCCCTTCTTAAGAGGGCATTTTTTAGAACCAAGAAGTGTTTTAACAACTATCGCCTATTGGTGACTATCCCCTTTTTGGCCAAGGTGGTAGCAGCCCACTTTCAGGCATGTTTCGAGGAAACTGAACATCTGAATTCATTTCGGTCTTATTTCAGGACCAGTCTTGGCCCTGAAGAAACGTTGGTCACTCTGGCTGATGACATTTGCCAGGACAGAAATGGGGGAAGGAGTGTGATCCAGCTCATTCTCCATGACCACTTGACAGCTCTTGACCAAAGTGTCATTGTAGAAAAATGCACACTAATGTCTCAGACAAGAATTTTCATGAGGACCATAAAAAAAAAGCAAACTAAACTTAAGATGGGGAAAAAACAAGAAACTGAGGGGGGGACGACAGATTTTGTCAATTCCTAACTGTGACTGTGTAATAAGTTCCTAGTAAGTTTGTTGCACATTGAACTAGTCGTTGCAATCCAAAACTACTTCAGGCAAGCCCATGCATTTGTGTACAGATAGATTCTCAGGGGGGAATTTTTTTTGCCAGCCCTAATAGGGTTGAATTGGGACTTGGTGTATGCAAAATTCATGCCAAACCAGCAAACTATGGCCCTTCCCCTAATGTATTTGACTATTCAAATGGAAATAGAACTTAGTTACATGCAGCCTCCATCAAGTCTACTTTCTGAAGGCTGGAAGAAGAATACTTGGACTTTCCTGCTACCTTCCCCAGCTTTATGCTCTGCTGCAAGACTAAACAACGAATCCTTTGAGAAATGCATCCAACTTCCTGGAGCTGAGTGTTCGGTATTTCATTATATCAAATCTACTGTCAGCTTCTGCTTATATGCTGGCTTACTGAGTTTCCTCTTATGCATTTGCTTGGGCAGCCTTGCTAAGATTAAATAAACTCTGGGGTTTTCTGGCATTTGATGTTTGGTAATTTTATTGGCTGCCCTTAATCATTTTTTCCCCACTCCCCTGGTCCAGCTCTTTCTTCATCAGCTCAGTATTGGAGCTGGAATTCATTTTAATGCCTTAATATGCAAACACATTTGTGACAAAATTGACTCAATATTTAAACTTGTTCAATTTCAAACACATTTTATGCTTCAGCTGTTTCAACTTGTAGATTATATGAAATGAGATGATTCAAAAATTAAACAGGTTTAAGCATTCAATCAATTTGCTTAAATACTGTGTGGCATTTGTTTTTCAAAAGTTTTCTCGAGTTCCTTGTTCTTACTTCACTATTCTTGCGCCCGTCTTGTTAAGAAAGCTGAGGCAGACCTGACTTGTTCAAGTGCTTTAATTACAGAGCTGTCCCTTGCTGATGACATCATGTAGTTTACTGTGCTCTAGTGCTTGTGGCTTTCAGAGTGAGCCCTGAATGGCAGGTAGTACCAGCTGAACTCTTTGGCCCATGCTGAACTCAACATTTTGGGCCTTGTGGTGCTGTTACCACTACTACCCCATGCCCCTGGCTTTCTTAGGAGCACATCTCTCACAGGTCCCTTATGGTGTAGCATGCCCTGCATTCAGAAAGATTCCATCCGCTTTTAAGAGTTGAGTGGAAAGAGCAGAGGGGCATTTTGCAGAAACTGCAAAAAGGAGCAGTGCATCTGAAATAGACAGGTCTCTCAAATTTGTGACCAAAAAACCAACATATATTTATAGGAACATAAGAAGGATGCAGGTGGCGCTGTGGTCTAAACCACTGAGCCTAGGGCTTGCCAATCAGAAGGTCAACAGTTCGAATCCCCGCAATGGGGTGAGCTCCCGTTGCTCGGTCCCTGCTCCTGCCAACCTAGCAGTTTGAAAGCACATCAAATGCAAGTAGATAAATAGGTACTGCTCTGGCGGGAAGGTATATGGCTTAGTCATGGTGGCCACATGACCCGGAAGCTGTACGCCGGCTCCCTCGGCCATTAAAGTGAGATGAGCGCCGCAACCCCAGAGTCGTCTGCGACTGCACGTAATGGTCAGGGGTCCTTTACCTTTACCTTTAAGAAGCGCTGCATCAGGCCAATGGCCCATCTAGTCCAGCATCCTGTTCTCTCAGTGGTCAACCAGATGCCTATGGGGAAACCCACAAGCAAGACCCAAGCACAAGAGCACTCTCCCCTCCTGTGGTTTCCAGAAAGTGGTATTTGGAAGCATTTCTGCCTCCAACCACAGAGGCAGAGCAAAGTCATCATGGCTAGTAGCCATTGACAGCCTTATCCTCTGTGAATTTGTCTAATCCTCTTTTAAAGCCTTCCAAGTTGGTGGCCATCACTGCCTCCATGGGAGCAAGTTCCATAGTTTAACCATATGTCCTGAATCTTCTATACAGAGCCTGGTTTACACAAAACAGTAGGCTAAACCAAGGGGTGCCAACTTGAATAAAATATTTGGGGAGGGGTAGTAGGTAAGCCCTGCCCCACATAATCGATCACATGACACGGTGCATGCACACCATTTGAATGCCAATGCCCATCCACTATGGGGAAGACTCAGCCCCCTCAAGTATTTTATTGGGGTGGGAGCTGAAGACCCCTCAACCCCTAGGAGTTGGCTCCTATGAGCCAAACTGTCGCTTCCCAGGACCGTGCAAATGTGTAGGCTGCTAGAGAAGAGCTCACAACTGCTTTGCTCCTCTTGAGTCCATTTTATTCCCGCACAGAGTTAGGCTCACCATCTGATCCAAAAACATGAGAATATGAATGGCGTCCTGGAGTAGTTCTATCTGTTTCCTGTGTGTAAAAGTGCCTTTGGTGAGCGCATGCATTTCTTGAATGAACAGGCAAGTTTTTATTTTATAATGCAGTGGATCAGCTAATGTGGTTTGCTCATTTATGTGATAAGTGGTGTGTAGTGTTAAGCACTTGCATTACTAATTTATTGCATATTAAATTATGTGCTGTGATGAAGTCAGGCGGGGTGTATATTATATTGCCATTATGTGATGTGCAGCTTTGTAAGGTAGCCTGAATTAAAGAGGGGGGGGGGATTCCACTTTTTAATATTTTTCTCCAAAATAAGCAGCGGCCCTCTGGGATCCACTGTTTGCCTTTGTGATCTGACTGATTAGAAGAAAGCAGAAGTTGATGATTATTGCTCTCAGAGGAGGCACAGATATAGAAACACACTGACTCATTATGTGCCTGTGTTCACCCAATCATGGGCAGAGTTTTTGACATTAAAGAAACAATCATAATAAAAAGAAATTACTGGCCCATGAAACAATAAATGAAAATTCTCATTTATATTTCATGGTAGACTGTGAAGCAGAAGTTTTTTTAAATGCGTGACAAAATTGAGTATAATAACTTGCAGATCTTAAAATCTGTTTGGCCTTCACCTATTTCAAACCTTAGGGATCAGTCAAGCTCACCTTGCTCCAAAGTAGTAACCCCTTCAGCTATTTTTCCCTGCAAAGGAAGGCATATCTCTGCTGATTAGAGAAATCTCAGTTTCTAGCATTTTGCTCCAAAATAAACAATTCCTCTCTGAGATCCCCTGTTTACCAATTTGATCTGACTGGTAGAAGAAAGTTAAAGTTGATCAGTATGGCTACAAGAGGAGGCCCAGACATAGAAATATCTCTGAATACCTAAGCATTTAGCATAAATTGACGGCAAGCAGATATTCATTATTTACAGATAATAATTGCTTTCCACTCTACTGTGCAGTTCAGATACTTCAGCATTCAGTGTCATAATCACTTAAATTTGAAAGGTACATGCATATGAAGACCTGCACCAGATACCTGCGATCAGCTGTGGCTACCCAGGCACCTGTCAATTTTATGTCTAGAGAGGTGTCTCTCTCCCTTTTCAATTTCAGAACAAAAACAAAATGTAAATCCAACTCAAGTCTGTGAGACTGTTTGTCTTTCTGCTTATATATTTTCTCCTGCTGCACACTTGTTTGACATCTAACATTGTATTTAATTTACTTATTCCATGAGATTAATCCTTGCATCCTGTCCCTTACTGATGAATCCAGTCTTCTGCAAAAAAGGGAGGGTGGGGGAGAAAAATATGAATAGTGACATAGAAAAGTGCATGAGATTTCCAAATGTTTAGAGCCAGTAGACAAACGAAATGCATACATTGTTAGATTTAAATTTCAGGGGAAGGGATGCAGCTCACAACATTTGGTCTGCATAGAGAAAGTTCTAGAATCAGTCACCAGAATCATAGGAAGGCCTGAGATATACCCCATCTGAAACTCTGGAGAGGTGCTGCCAGTGATGGACCAGTGGTCTGACTCTGTATAAGGCAGCTTCCCATGTTCCTATTATGTCCAAAAACAGGGAATTCTGGCTTGATGTCAGTTAACTCACCAGGATCTGGGTTAATTGCCAGTGTGCTATGTGCTATGGAATAGTTTTTAACCTTCTGGATTTCTATCGACCTTGAAACACTTTGAAACCCATAAATCTTGGAGATTCGACATTTTAGAATATGTTTCGACCTTCTGTATTAGACATGGCAGCTTCCTCTGTTCCTATGTTAACCTTTTCTTAAAAGTGAAGCTCATTTTATGCCACGAAAGTGACTTTCCCCCTCCCCTCTGCTCCCCAAAAGTGGTGTAACAATTAGAATGTGGGTTTTGATTTAGGAGGGAGCAAAAATTGTAGGGTGTGTGTGAGAGATAGAGAGATGCAAGTGCTAGTTTTTATCAAGTTAAAGCAGCCAGGAGCATTTGGTTTGAGTGATTGAGGCTGCAATTCCATACATGCTTGCCTGGCAATAGGTCCTATCGAACTTCACAGGACCTACTTCTGAGAAGATATTGCAGGTTTGAGCTGAAAATGCATGCATTACACCATGCACATTTGAACTTTTATCTTTCTTTCTTCGCACTACTATACCATGCACTCAGGTGCATGTCTGTATTCAGTATTATGTTGCACCTAGTGCAGATAACATGTTTGTAAAAGAAGCAGCTGGATTGATGGTACTATAATCATGCAAACTATTCCTTTAAGTCCGTTTCAGGTGGATAGCCGTGTTGATCTGTCATAGACTAAATATATGCGTTCAGGGTATGAGCTTTCGTGTGTAATACACACTTCGTCAGATACTCTGAAGCAGAGGTCGTTTCAACCTTATAACTGTTGATGACTATTATGGTAGTTGGTTCCACAGGGAAGGGCAAGGGATTTCTAAAGGGATAGATGACCAAAATTAGCTTTAGTATGTATAATGGGACATGAATCCAATATCTCTATTCAGACCAGGTCTCTCCATAGTTTTTAGTTTGGTAATGAGTTGTAATTCGGCAACTTCTCTAAAATTCTTTTGCAATAAGACAGCTATTAATTGATCTTAAAGGTGCCACTGGAATTATTCAAAAAGATTTTTTTCATCTTTCATCTTGTTATTTATTATGACCTTTAAGTCAGTGTTTCTGTTTCATATTTTATTGCTGATGTAAGATTGTTAAAGTGAAGAACAGGTTTAAGGATTTAGATTTGGTGGATAGAGTGCCTGAAGAACTGTGGATGGAGGCTCGTAACATTATACAGGAGGCAGCAACGAAAACCATCCCAATGAAAAAGAAATGCAAGAAAGCAAAGTGGCTGTCCAATGAGGCCTTACAAATAGCAGAGGAGAGAAGGCAAGCAAAATGCGAGGGAAATAGTGAAAGATACAGGAAATTGAATGCAGATTTCCAAAAAATAGCAAGGAGAGACAAGAGGGCCTTTTTAAACGAGCAATGCAAAGAAATAGAGGAAAACAACAGAATGGGAAAAACCAGAGATCTGTTCAAGAAAATTGGAGATATGAAAGGAACATTTCGTACAAAGATTACCACAATTAAGGACAAAAGTGGAAAGGACCTAACAGAAGCAGAAGACATCAAGAAGAGGTGGCAAGAATACACAGAGGAATTATACCAGAAAGATATGGAGGTCTCATACACCCCAGGTAGTGTGGTTGCTGACCTTGAGCCAGACATCCTGGAGAGTGAAGTCAAATGGGCCTTAGAAAGCCTTGCTAACAACAAGGCCAGTGGAAGTGATGATATTCCAGCGGAACTATTTAAAATTCTAAAAGATGATGCTGTTAAGGTGCTACACTCAATATGCCAGCAAGTTTGGAAAACTCAGCAGTGGCCAGAGGATTGGAGAAGATCAGTCTACATCCCAATCCCAAAGAAGGGCAGTGCCAAAGAATGCTCCAACTACCGCACAATTGCGCTCATTTCACACGCTAGCAAGGTTTTGCTAAAAATTCTACAAGGCAGGCTTAAGCAGTATGTGGACCGAGAACTCCCAGAAGTGCAAGCTGGATTTCGAAGGGGCAGAGGAACCAGAGACCAAATTGCAAACATGCGCTGGATTATGGAGAAAGCTAGAGAGTTCCAGAAAAACATTTACTTCTGCTTCATTGACTACGCAAAAGCTTTTGACTGTGTCGACCACAGCAAACTATGGCAAGTTCTTAAAGAAATGGGAGTGCCTGATCACCTCATCCGTCTCCTGAGAAATCTCTATGTGGGACAAGAAGCTACAGTTAGAACTGGATATGGAATAACTGATTGGTTCAAAATTGGGAAAGGAGTACGACAAGGCTGTATATTGTCTCCCTGCTTATTTAACTTATATGCAGAATTCATCATGCGAAAGGCTGGACTGGATGAATCCCAAACCGGAATTAAGATTGCCGGAAGAAATATCAACAACCTCAGATATGCTGATGATACAACCTTGATGGCTGAAAGTGAGGAGGAATTAAAGAACCTTTTAATGAGGGTGAAAGAGGAGAGCGCAAAATATGGTCTGAAGCTCAACATCAAAAAAACTAAGATCATGGCCACTGGTCCCATCACCTCCTGGCAAATAGAAGGGGAAGAAATGGAGGCAGTGAGAGATTTCACTTTCTTGGGTTCCATGATCACTGCAGATGGTGACAGCAGTCACGAAATTAGAAGACGCCTGCTTCTTGGGAGAAAAGCAATGACAAACCTAGACAGCATCTTAAAAAGCAAAGACATCACCTTGCCAACAAAGGTCCGTATAGTTAAAGCTATGGTTTTCCCAGTAGTAATGTACGGAAGTGAGAGCTGGACCATAAAGAAGGCTGATCGCCGAAGAATTGATGCTTTTGAATTATGGTGCTGGAGGAGACTCTTGAGAGTCCCATGGACTGCAAGAAGATCAAACCTATCCATTCTTAAAGAAATCAGCCCTGAGTGCTCACTAGAAGGACAGATCCTGAGGTTAAGGCTCCAGTACTTTGGCCACCTCATGAGAAGAGAAGACTCCCTAGAAAAGACCCTGATGTTGGGAAAGATTGAGGGCACAAGGAGAAGGGGACGGCAGAGGATGAGATGGTTGGACAGTGTTCTCGAGGCTACTAACATGAGTTTGGCCAGACTGCGAGAGGCAGTGAAGGATAGGCGTGCCTGGCGTGCTCTGGTCCATGGGGTCACGAAGAGTCGGACACGACTGAACGACTGAACAACAACAACAACAAAGATTGTTAAGGAATACGATTAAAGCAGGATTCCTCAAACTTGGCCCTCCAGTTGTTTTTGGCCTACAACTCCCATGATCCCTAGCTAGCAGGACCAGTGGTCAGGGATGATGGGAATTGTAGTCTCAAAACATCTGGAGGGCCGAGGTTGAGGAAGCCTGGATTAAAGCAAGTTAAGACACATGTACAATGAGATGGTAAATGGTGAAACCATTGATTCCTTGCATTAACCTGCCACGTTTAACCGAATTGAATTTTTCCTAGTTTTATTTTTAATTAGCTGATGCTGAATCCTTATTTTCATGTGAAGAATGGGATATTGCTCTCTGTTCGTGCCTTTAGAGTCTTAAAGACAAGCTATCTGGCTCAAGACATGTTGCTATTGGACTTAATTGAAGCAAACCACAACCAGAATTCTTAATAAAAGTAGGTTTTTCAGTACTGTACTGATGAGACAGCAAGATGAGAAAACAGGCCTGCTTCCTGAAATCTATTTTCTAACCTGTATCAGGCATTCTTTAGCTATTTCTGCCTGAATGAACACAGTTTGGAATACAGTGAGGTAATAAGGTGAGCTAATGAGTACATTATTAAACAGAGACAAAAAAGGAGAAAGTTTGTTTTTTTAAAAAAACAAACCCTCAAAGATGATAGAAATGAAAGGGAGAAAAATGACTGCTCGCGGTTTTGATTTAACTAAAAAATGAGAAAGAAAGAAAATGAAACTTATGCCCCATATACTGTATTCAAAAACAGAAGATAATGTGTACACTTCGAGACCTTTTGCTACTTTTCAGAAAGCTGTGTCTACTCATAACGTACTGAGATCTTGATGTTTTTATGTTGATAATTGCAATGACTGTGCCATACAGATTTTTGAGAGAGTAGGGTGTTCACTATCGTAGGTACTATTCAAGCCTAATTCTGATGTAAGAGGTATTTTTGATAGGGTGGTGTTGTCACAGGTGGGGGAGAGAACTATTTCCCCACCACCACCCACAAGCATTGACACCCCACCCAAAAAGATCCCCTAGGCTACAATTAGCCTGGAAAAACACCCATCTGTTGGCTACAATAGGGCTTTTTTCAAGCCTAATTGCAATGGAAAAAGTGGGTGCCGTAGGCCCCATGGGCACTTGCAGGTACCACAGTGGACACTTTTACAAGTGGTCGGGTAAATAAGTGCAATATTAAGTTTACACAGGGTGTTCAGGGCAAATTAAGGTATTACAGTCCATTTCTGATTCAATGTACTTCAACGCTCTCAAGAGCATGGGACCAGTTTACTTATGGGGCCACATGTGCCCACTGCATGGCTTAAAACTGCAGAACTGGCCCTTTTGCAAGTACCATTCCACACCTAAAATAAGTCGATCTTTTAGTGTGGCTTCAGCTATGCTCTGGAGCTCTCTGCCCATTAGATATGGCCAAATTTATCAATTTCAATTTCTCATTTCCCCATTCTTAAATTCAGTTCTCTGAATTCAAAAAAAAAAAAAACCAACTCATCAGCCCTTATTTTGCACATTTCCCCTAACGCACACATTTTTTAATGCAATCTCCATTATATGATTGTCTCTCATTATATGATTGTGACTAATATATCCATTTTTAATCATACTTTGTTGTTGTATATTTTCTTCACAATATATGGCTGGAGAGCTATACCACAATTCAGAAAAATGTGGACTTCAGAGAACGGCTCAGTTCTGGTCCTCACATTGTTTCAGAAAACACCTGCTAAAAACTTATTTGTTCCAGCAAAGCCTACCCAGGCATGTGATTTTAGCAGCTGGATAGCTCAATTGGTTAGACCATGGTGCAAATAATGCCAAGGTTGCAGTTTTGATCCCCGTAAGGGACAGCTGCATATTCCTGCATTGCAGGGGTTGAACTAAATGATCCTCAGGGTCCCTTCCAACTCTATGATTCTATGTGTTTTAAAATACTGCTTTTATTTTATATTTCCCTTTTAAAAAATGTAACTTTTAAAAAATGGTCTTCAATATCATTATGAAGCAAGTCAGGGAATTCCTGTCATAGGAGGATTTAGGTTCTCCCCCCCCCCCCATTTCTCTGGTATGGGAAAGCATAAAAGAAGGAGATTGAATAAATCGTTTGGCATAAATTCAGGCAAAGCATACCTGTCAGTATCTTAATTAAAGGGAACTTGGGGTCTTACGAAGTCTACTCAGCTGGGAGGGAAGCACTGACTAGAGGTGAACATATCAGATTCAAGTATCTGAAGAAGTGTGCATGCACACGAAAGCTCATACCAAAAACAAACTTTGTTGTTGTTCAGTCGTTCAGTCGTGTCCGACTCTCCGTGACCCCATGGACCAGAGCACGCCAGGCACGCCTATCCTTCACTGCCTCTCGCAGTTTGGCCAAACTCATGTTAGTAGCTTCGAGAACACTGTCCAACCATCTCATCCTCTGCCGTCCCCTTCTCCTTGTGCCCTCCATCTTTCCCAACATCAGGGTCTTTTCTAGGGAGTCTTCTCTTCTCATGAGGTGGCCAAAGTACTGGAGCCTTAACCTCAGGATCTGTCCTTCTAGTGAGCACTCAGGGCTGATTTCTTTAAGAATGGATAGGTTTGATCTTCTTGCAGTCCATGGGACTCTCAAGAGTCTCCTCCAGCACCATAATTCAAAAGCATCAATTCTTTGGCGATCAGCCTTCTTTATGGTCCAGCTCTCACTTCCGTACATTACTACTGGGAAAACCATAGCTTTAACTATACGGACCTTTGTTGGCAAGGTGATGTCTTTGCTTTTTAAGATGCTGTCTAGGTTTGTCATTGCTTTTCTCCCAAGAAGCAGGCGTCTTCTAATTTCGTGACTGCTGTCACCATCTGCAGTGATCATGGAACCCAAGAAAGTGAAATCTCTCACTGCCTCCATTTCTTCCCCTTCTATTTGCCAGGAGGTGATGGGACCAGTGGCCATGATCTTAGTTTTTTTGATGTTGAGCTTCAGACCATATTTTGCGCTCTCCTCTTTCACCCTCATTAAAAGGTTCTTTAATTCCTCCTCACTTTCTGCCATCAAGGTTGCATCATCAGCATATCTGAGGTTGTTGATATTTCTTCCGGCAATCTTAATTCCGGTCTCTAAGATGCTACTGGAAGGATTTTTTTTTATTTTTTATTTTTTTATATATATCAGATTCAAGTGGCTATTCCAGAGCTCTGTGTGCTTTCTAACACACATGTGAAACTTTTGTACAGGTGTGACTATTTCAGGGGTGTCAACTTGAACAAAATATTGGGGGAGGCTGGTAAGCCTTTCCCCCACACAATTGATTGCATGATGAAGTGCATGCATACCATTAGAATGGCAGTACCCATCAACTTTGGGGAGAGGCAACCCCCTCATGGACTGCAAGAAGATCATACCTGTCCATTCTGAAGGAAATCAGCCCTGAGTGCTCACTAGAAGGACAGATCCTGAATACTTTGGCCACCTCATGAGAAGAGAAGACTCCCTGGAAAAGACCCTGATGTTGGGAAAGATGGAGGGCACAAGGAGAAGAGGATGACAGAGGACGAGATTGTTGGACAGTGTTTTCAAAGCAACCAACAGGAGTTTGACCAAACTGCGGGAGGCAGTGGAAGACAGGAGTGCCTGGCGTGCTCTGGTCCATGGGGTCACGACTAAACGACAACAACAAGCCCCCTCAAATATTTTATTGGGGGGGAGCCAAAGACCCCTCGGCCCCTACGAGTTGGCTCCTGTGCTCCATTAACTTCACTGGAGCAGCCAAAATGATGCATACACAAAGCTGATGCTTTGAATTTAGGTAGAGGCATACATTTTATTTGTGTATAGACAAGATAGCTGCCATTTACTTCATCCTTTCAACCAGGATAATCCAATAATTTGAGATCAGGTCAGTGCGGCTCGTGGATGTGCATTGTTCACATATGGGCTCAATTTAAGGTGCTGTTTTTTCACCATGCAGGTTCAAGACAGCTTGGGGCCCGAGAAACTGCCCTCTCTCTTGTGTGCTGCCCAATGCACTCTGGTTATCATCTGAGAACTTGCTCTATATGCCACTGCCTAATGGACAAGGACTCACTAGGAGCATGGCCTTTTCAGTTGTGGCACCAACATTGTGGAATGCCCTCCCATCAGGCCCCGACTTTATATAGTGATAAGCTAAAACCCGGCTTTTTGTAAAGCATTTGTTCTGAATTGTTATGAGCTGCTAAGGGTCAGCGCTTGGTGCTTGCTTTCCACCAGTTTCATTCAGCTGATTAGCTTAGATATTTATTGTGTAATTCTTGTTCTTTTGTGATCACGTGGTTTCATTGTTGCTGTTGCATTTTGTGGTCTTTTATTGATTGCTATCCACCATGGGTTCTTGGAGCAATTTTTTAAACAAAATATAAATATGCTATTACAATTACTACATGGTGACTTTGTCTATATAGCATTTAACACACGCAATTGTAGCATTGCATTAATAGTGTTAGACAGCACTAATGTTTGTGCTGCTTTGTACAAAAGCCGTAATAAGTAAGGAGGAGAACAATAACTGAGAGGAGGGGCTGTAATGTAAAGCCATGGAATGTGAAATTTGAACTGGTGACATCTGAGCTCACAGTACTAACCACTGCACAACACCACCATCAGCTTTCATTCATGACCTCTGCTTTAGTATAGTCCGATAAATTGCTGAAGTCATTAATACATCTGATCCGTTATGGTAAAGGTTGTGAGACTAGGGTTTGAAGCCCTTTAAGTTTTCAAAGAGTAGTGTTTTATTTGATTTTCACAGAGTCGCTTCTCTAATGTTTCAGGGTAACATTCTTCTGGAAATGTGTGTGTTGGTGTTAGAATCACTATACTAGGGATTCAATGATCAAAGTATTTAATTTAAAAAAATAAATAATTGAATACAACCTGCCTCATGCAGATTCCTTTTCATGAATATATGTGTCTTTGTCAGTAATGGGTATTTTGGATAAATTGCTTTTCCTCTGTCCTATTCTCTGTTCTGTCTATCATTCTGAAAGTGCAGGGAAATGAAGAAGGCATATTGATCTGGGATTTCTCTTGTGGATTAAAAGGGTTTACATCCACCTAGGCTTGACCTTAATCCAGAAAGGCAATAATGCCAAATTCATGAAATGAATTATGAGTAGTCCATCACCTCAGTAGCTTCTCACAAAAGCATAACTAGAGCTAAACATGCATGCTATTGCTATTTGGAGGGGGGTGGAGAGGACATTTTGTTAGGTTTACACACATACAAACTTTTCAAACAGCTAGTTGGAATATGTGGCATCACCTTTAACACAGGGAAGCCCTAAAGAGCTATCTAGGGGGGCATGTTTTTCCTGAAATATTGAACTGAAATGTTTTTTTGAAGCATGTTTCCCAGTTCTTTCTGGCTCTGTGTGTGTGTGTATGTTCTGTTCAAGAGGGATAAGAGGCAAAGGAAGTACAGTGGTACCTCGGGTTAAGTACTTAATTCATTCCGAAGGTCCGTTCTTAACCTGAAGCGTACTTAACCAGAAGCACCACTTTAGCTAATGGGACCTCCTGCTGCCGCTGCACCGCCAGAGCACGATTTCTGTTCTTAGCGGAGTTCTTAACCTGAAGCGTACTTAACCCGAGGTACCACTGTAAAGGACCTTTCTTCATAAGAGACAGGAAAGGTCTAACAAAAAGGCAAAGAGGATAAGTGCAAGTAAAGAGTTCGTTGGCCACAAGATAGGCAAGTAGCAACCAATGAGAAGGAGTGCAGCAGAAGCTGGGTTGGAAGAAAGGGAGGAAAGAAAGAAAAAAAGAAAGAAAGAAAGAGAGGAAAGTAACAGATTTTGGCTGAGGTGCAGCTGAGATGAAGGTTTACACTGCAATCCTATTCTACTACTCAAAAACAATCCCCATTGAATTCAATGGAAATTATTGCAGGTTACTGCATATAGAATTGCAGCCTTATTTGTTTACAGATTTGTTCCTAGATTATGCTCACCTGACTGGGGAACAACCGAGAGTAGTTAAAAGGGCTGCAGAATAAAAGGGCTCCTTTGGAGGAAGGGTGGGATATAGATTGAATAAATAATAAATAAATAATATTTATCTGGAGCCCCCTCCCTTCCTGCTGTTTGTTTAATAAATTGGGAGTAGAAGGTATGTTGTGGGCTGTGTAAGATTAGGCAGTGTGCCAGGATGCAGCCCAAGGCATGCAGTTTGCACATGTCTGAAGAATAAATATTTTTTAAAAATTGTAGGCTATGCATACTGATCAGAGAATGTGCATACTGCCCACAGATTGTACAAAATGCAGCCTACAGATCTGTATTCCACAAAGCCTGTTGGAGATTATGCATAATAGTAAGAGAGTGTACAAAATTCAATACATTCTGTTGGAGTTGCTGCAACGGAAACACTAATCTGGACCTTGCGTAGAGCAGAAAAGAATTTGCTCTCCACCACAAGAATGAGTTTGAAAGCTTTACTGCAGAACAGTTTAAAACATTGCAAAATACAAAGTAACACATTGCTCTTAAACAAACAAGCAACGAGGTCCAGTCTTATTTAAGTCCTTAATTCAGTTCAATAAACTTTTCTCTCTATTTCTGGTCCCAACCTGCTTGTTCACCATCATGGAACTTCGCCCCTACTGCTGTTGCTGCGGGTCCATTGCTGATGCCAGGATGAGTCATGAATTAGCCGAAAGATTGAAACTGAAGCATCCAACCTTTGCTGCTGCTTTTGCCACAATGAAACCTCCTGTGCCTAATGCAAACTTCTCCTTGCAAAATGTTTTCAAACACAGTGCATACAAACATTGCATTTTATGCACTTATATATTTAACACATTCCCCAAGGCCTGCTGGGAATTATGTATGTTGACCAGGAAATGTGTACAGCTCCATCTTCATGGAAGTAATATATGGCACCTTCTTCATGAGGCCTGTTAAAGTGTACACAATGGCTGCTTTTATGCACATTAACTGATCAACTCACATTCCCCTTAACACAACCTGGCTGAGTCACATGATGATCTGGTACATCAGCTACCCACATGAATGTACCACATTCATGTTTAGTCTTTGGCATTCATAGGATAACAGTGTAGACCTGTTACCACAAGTCACACAGTTTAATAAGGGCTTTTTTTTTTTAAGTTGGCTTGATTGTGGCTTATTTAATCTGACCTTTCCTGCATCTTTTGAAAAGTTATCCTGTTGCGCTTACATCCTTCAAGGATTCTCATCACTCCCAATGCTGAGATAATTTGAGAGTTGGGATTGGGGCCCAGCACCCAAAAAGGAAATGGTTGGCATGAATTTAAAGTTGTACATTATTTTTCAGCCCAAACTTAAAGAGAATCATTAATTTTTATTTTTTTTAGAATGGGAATGAAGATTCTGTGAAAGATCACCTCACTGTAGGATGCCTATAAAATCATATAAAAAGATCTTTGCTCATGGGTAATTATTCAAAATGTCTTTTAGAGCTGTCACCACGAAAAGGTCATAACCAGAAACCATACAGGGATATCTGGCTTGCTGAAGTTATAAATAAAGAGAAATGGTAGCATAGCTTATATGCCTCTGTATGAGAACTGCTGCTTATTATGTATTATTTACTTCCACCTATTACAGCTGCACAGAGAAGTCCCCTTCAGGCTGCGGGTCCCTATTTTTGCTGTGATAGATGATAAATGTGAAGGGGATTGAAGGTGAAAAGGGTAAAATTCTAGCTTTACTATAAAATATATATATAGAAAAATAAAGCTCGATCAGACTGGACTTTTCGTTGCCTAAATGTTCCGCAATAAGTTTAAGAGCCGTTCCATGGACCCCACTTAGATGAACTCCAGCCCCCTACTCCTATATGGTGAGGGAATAAGTGGGCGTCAGATATTGTGATACAATCGCACTTCCTCTCTGCTAATGCTTTTCGTGAGTTCCTCAACTCTTAAGCAAAGGGGCAAACCTTATCCAGGACTTGCAGCAGTTCTGCAGTTCATTTAAGGAATCTTAAGTAAGGTGGAATAGCGAGGTGGTGCTGTGGAGCTGCTCTCATGTCACCAATGTTACTGCTTCTTATCTGGATGCTGTGGGGGCAGAGTGGTGATGAGGTCCGGGCTGCAGAGGTGCACCAGCAGGAGCTACAGATTAGCTATGCTGGTGTGACCATACAGCCCCAGCTTTGCTGCTACCCTGCCACACACCCCACACCTTCCAAGCAAGTGGCCGTGACTGAGGTGTTCAGAGGCTGCCTCTGCAGTTCCACACATCATGCTACTGTTGCCTACACATCTCTTGCCTGAACTGCTGAACTGCAGGAAGCCCAGGGTTTAAGGCTACTGCAGGATAAGGTTGCCAGCATGGACAAGTTGCTTGCAGGAGTGTGGCTTGTCCACATTCTGGTTTGGCCTTCCTGGCTAATAATGTTTAGCAGAAGGGAATGGCTCCAGGAGGCAACATATGCCTCCTTGCAAGAGGAGATGGCCCTGACTGCCTTGAAAGAGGCAATTGTGAGTCCGCACTTTAAAGGCCCTCATTGAAAAAAGAGACAAGGCATGTACTTCTGTAAACCAAGAAAATCTTTATTATTATTATTATTATTATTAACCCTCATTGGATCCTGAGGATTAAAACAATTGATCACAGATATTCCCTTTTGGGCAAGGTGGAAGAGTTGCTTCAAGACACTCTCAAATGACTGGTTATTTAGATCCATTTCAGCCTGGTTCCAGGCCACTCTGGTGATTGATGCATGTTAGGAGAAAGAGGGCATGCATGCAACTCTGCTCATTCTCACAGACTTCTTTTAGGCTTTAGGTAATGACCACAGTGGTCATCACTTTTTGATTGCTTGAAAGCATAGGGCAGATATAACACAGTGGCTTATCTTAAGAAAAAGCCAGCGTCACAACATAGATTTGTTTCCAGAAAATTTCAGTTCATTCCTTTTTAATAATATGCTAGCAAGCAGTCTTCACTTTTAAAAATTAAAATTATTTAAAAACAGTATTTTTGCTTGATAATAGTGTGTAAAATCATGGCTATTATTTGTAGCAATTTGCTGCTGCTTCACCAAGGATATAGATCACTGGTTTCACTGTGTTCCAAGACACTAAGCAATTTATTTTTTTGAAAAATTGTAAATGCACTTTTGAAAATATAAGGACTTGCAAATGCACAGCTTCCTGGAACAGATCCATCAAATATCTATGTGAGTACTTGATAATGCTGGGTAGTTCTGCTGAGATTTGGGAATTTGTAGGAAACAAGACACTTATTTAAACTTCAGAAATAAGTGATTTACCATAACTATTGCTAATAGCTAATCAGCTCTGATAGGCTTTGCAATAACCGTGAGTGTTCAGTTAACATGTACAGAATCCAACATCCATTTTCCACTTGTATTGTGCTATATTAGGGACATGGGTGGTGCTGTGGTCTAAACCACTGAGCCTCTTTGGCTTGCTGATCTGAAGGTTGGCAGTTCGAATCCGCAAGATGGGGTGAGCTCCGTTGCTCTGTCCCAGTTTCTGCCAGCCTAGCAGTTTGAAAGCACACGAGTGCAAGTAGATAAATAGGTACTGCTGTGGTGGGAAAGTAAACGGCGCTCTGGCACTCGTCACGGTCCTCTGTGTGCCAGTAGCGCTTTAGTCATGCTAGCCACCTGACCCGGAAAGCTGTCTGTGGACAAACGCTGGCTCCCTCGGCCTGAAGCGAGATGAGTGCCACACCCCATAGTTGGCTGTGACTGGACTTAGCCATCCAGGGGTCATTTAACTTACCTTTATATTGGTTGACTTTTAACTGTTTTGGTTAATCTCATTCAGAAGGCTCTCAAAGCACTATTGGTTTGATCTGGATCTTTCATCTCTTAATTCATTATAGAGTAGTGAATAATTTTGTACTAAAAATAGCCTCCTAGTTTGATTCTGAGTTGTAAAGTTCACTCCTTCCTGTTAAAAGTAAAATGGGAGAAATATTTTTTAATGAAGTTGCATATTAGTGAGATTTGTACAGACCAAAGAAAACAACTTAATCTTGCAATAACAGCACTGATTCGTGGTAAACTTGTGTCTGCCATTGATGCAACCACTCATGCTTAAAATCTCCCAGGGCAGATCTAAGAAGACCGCCTTGTTCAACAGTTAATTCCAATTTGGAATAAGAGAATTATTGATGAGCTTCACATGAAAACAAACATGCATAGCTTGCAGCAGGAAATATCATTAGAAAAACATATGCCACTGGAAAGCTAGTGGAAATTTAGTTAAGCTGGAAGTATTCCTTAAAGATACTTGCGTGGCACAATCTACAAAAGCACTTTGCTACTGAACTTTCATGATAACAAGTGTGCTATTCTGGGGAGGGAAGCCATGTTTGAAGATACACATTTACACCAGGAATGCAGAACTTTCAGATGTTTGTGGACTCAACTTCTTTCAGCCCCAGCCAGAATGGCCAATGGTCAGGGATGATGGGAGTGTTTGTCTAGATACAGTCTAGCAGAAGGTCACAGATTCCTCAACCTTGATTTATAGCCATGTCATTTGCTAGCCTGTGATTTTTAATTGGTTTCTCCAAACCATGATATGAACAGCAGGGGAAGTCAGAAAAGTCATCTCAACTGATTAAGGTATCAGGCAGCTTGAAACTCTCTACTAGGAATGGTCTGTTTTCTTATTTTACCTGATCTGGATTGGAATCCTTGTGTGTGGTGAGGTACTGGGTCTTTAAGGACTGGATCGAACTAAATAGTTGTGCTAACAGGCATCCGTGCAATGAATCCTGCTAGTTCACTGGGGCTTTCCCCCTCCTCTACGCCCTGAAATCAGCTTGGATAGGTGAGGGGAACCCTCAGAACAGTGCGTGGGGGAAAGGAGATCATTCCACCTAGCAAGCAGAAAGACTTGTGCTGACAGAATGAACATATTAGCACAGTGTTGACTTCCATCCTAACCTTTTGCCTTCATTGCAATCCAAATCTGGATTGAAGAGCAAATTACTTATAAAAAGCCTTCACACATTTCCTAATCAACTATCAGTTAGAGGATGACTCAAAATTGACCATGCAGCTGGAAACTCCATAGTATAGTTTTGTTTTTTGTTTTTTTGTTTTGTTTTTCAAAAGCTGGCTTTCTGACTGTCACAAAATCTGTTTGGAAAACTGGGATTTGTCTTTGTGGTCTTTAGCACATCATCACCATATTTTTGAACAAAACTTTGCATCCAGCTTTCAGGACTTGCGTTGAACTAATCTTTTACTACTTTTCCAAATTCATTATGCTTTCATCATGTGGTAATGAAAATGATTTGAATTTGAGTTTTGCTTTTCTCCAGAGACGTTTAAAAAATAATCTAAAACCATAGGCCTCATTTGGGCAATTAGCCTCTTTCCAGACTCCTTTACAAACACAATAATTTTCTGTGTGAAATTCACAAGTCACAACAGATTTTTTTTTCCAAGGTCAAAGGGTTTCATTCAAGTGGTGGCAAGCTTAAGATGTGATCACATGTTTCCACTCAATTGTTTACAGTCTGTGTGAGAGACAGGAGAGAATTTTCCCTGATGCAACCATTTTTTGAAGGGGGAGGGTGCTAGAATGAGCATGATTAGAAAGCATACATTCCTTTATTTTTCTGTGCTGCTTTTCCATACTTCAAACCATACTCAAGGTGGCTCACAACATAAAAAATACACAATTACAATGTAACAACAATAGTTATTGTTGTTGTTTAATCATTTAGTTGTGTCCGACTCTCCGTGACCCCATGAACCAGAGCACACCAGGCACTCCTGTCTTCCACTGCCTCCTGCAGTTTGGTCAGACTCATGTTGGTAGCTTCGAGAACACTGTCCAACCATCTTGTCCTCTGTTGTCCCCTTCTCCTTGTGCCCTCAATCTTTCCCAACACCAGGGTCTTTTCCAGGGAGTCTTCTCTTCTCATGAGGTGGCCAAAGTATTGGAGCCTCAGCTTCAGGATCTGTCCTTCCAGTGAGCACTCAGGGCTGATTTCCTTCAGAATGGATAGGTTTGATCTTGCAGTCCATGGGACTCTCAAGAGTCTCCTCCAGCACCATAATTCAAAAGCATCAATTCTTCGGCGATCAGCCTTCTTTATGGTCCAGCTCTCACTACCATACAACACTACTGGGAAAACCATAGCTTTAACTATACGGACCTTTGTCGGCAAGGTGATGTCTCTGCTTTTTAAGATAACAAAAGTAGTCATAAACAATAAGCAAAACATGTCCAAATTGAGCACTTTCCACATAAATCTTATCTAAAACTAAGACACAAAAAGTAATAGCAATAATAGCAACAACCCTTCTCTCCCCACAACAATACCCCCTAAACAATACACCAGCCAAAGAGTCTGTTCAGCAGTTATAGCTATTGTAGCTGGAGTCAATCAGGACTCTGCCCTCCCAGGCCAGTTGGAAAAAGGCCTGCAGGGCAGGGAGCAGGACTCACAACCATGAAACAAACTCTGCTGTGGGGTGGTCATATCTTTTTATGCACTAGCTAAATTACTTACATTAGAAACACACACACACACACACACACACACACACACACACACACACACAAAAGGAGTTGGCTGTTAGCGTACCACCAGTTAGACTTACAGGGCAATCTTTTGCATGTCTACTCAGAAGTAAATCCCACTGAGTTCAGTGGGAATTTCAGTTCATACAGAACTGCAGAATTAATGTTTCAGAAGTGGAGTCAGCTACTCCAACACCTCAAGAAAAATAGCAATTGGTCCTGTTTCTCCGCTTTCTGGCCATTCTGGGAGGAGTCAGGAGGCTTGACAGAGGTTTGTGCTTTAGTCCAGGTGCCAAATATTGTATTTTGAGCCAACCTGGAGTTTTAGTGCACCAAGCATGTCTTCGTTGTTTTCATATGCCCTTTACACCAAAAATGGACAGTGGCACTCTGTAATCTTTGGGCACTTTGAGATATCTGGTTCCAGTGCTTTAAAAGCCAAAAGCGCTTCTAAAACCTCTTTAGGGGAAAAATAAAAATAAAAGTTGTTAGAGCTCATGGTAAATGACTAGGACAACAAGGAAAACAACAATTTCATTTCAATTTATGTGTATTAAGGTAGTGTAATAAACAATCTCATCTTCATTCTCTGACAAGGTTTATGTTGTGACAAGTGTGTGCATGATATTAGTCATACGTGGGGGGAATGGGGAAGAAATTCAGTTCAGTGTGCATTTAAAGCCTGAGCTGTCAATTTCACACTTTCAGAAACTCTATGTGAACTGAAACACAGCTAACCTTTGAAAATCACACTTATCTGAATTTTTGGTGCAGTTCTCCATCCAAACAATGTTTACAAAAATGCATATATTAGGGGAAAGTGTACATAAAAATGAAGATATTAGTGAAATGTTAGTAGGGGTGAGACACCCCCCTGTCACCATCCTCTGTCTAGCAGATTCAGAATGAAATGTTTTGAATTGCTTTCTTTAGACCCCAAATGCTCAGTAAAATCTGTCAAAATCTTCAGTCTTTTGAAAACTAGAATGTTTAAAAAAAAAAACCATCAGGGAGTACCTTTCATGTGGTTAACAAATATACAGTCATACCTTGGATCTCAAACACCTTGGCTCCTGAACCAATTGGCTCCTGAATGATCAAAACCCGTAAGCGAATGTTCCAGTTTTCAAACAATTTTTGGAAGCCAGACGTCCGGCGCGGCTTCAGCGGCTTCTGATTGGCTGCAGGAGCTTCCTGCAGCCAATCTGAAGCCGCGCTTTGGTTTCCAAATGTTTTGAAAGTCAAACGGACTTCCAGAATAGATACCATTTGACTTCCAAGGTACGACTGTATTTTGCAAATAAACTGAATAAGCTGAACTATATCATTGACTAAAGCCCGAGGGCCTTCTGCAGTATAAATAGCCTGTGGTAAACTTCCAGTCATTCCTAGATAGTCCCTGCAGGTGCACGCTCTCATGAGAAAATGCCAGAAGCTATTAGAAGCATCCAGAACTGAGCTACCTGTAAAATGATTGGTCTGTTCACGGAAGACACGTCTATCACTCAGTTGGGTTGCCAGTTGTGAAACTAGAATGTCCACAACATCATCCAAGTGACGTCAGTGAGCATTTCAATTTCAAACATTCTGATTATTTCTACTTTTAGTTAAGTATTTTTTATTTATTTACTTGATTTAGGGGGGACTGCTGACCACCTGATGCACACACACACACACACACACACACACAGACCAGCTATGCCCATGACCTCCAGTGGCAAATGAATGGATGAATCAAATGACCTTGCTCGTGAAACAACAGGGAGGGACAGAAGAGCCATTACTATCTCATTTCTTCAAACAGGATGCCATTGCCCTCCCCTGAAGTCTTATTGAATCAGAGCTACGCCTCCTTCTTATCCAATTAGCCAGATTCTCACTGGCCTCACAGCATTTCACCATCAGCGCAGATGAGAATTCCTCACCTGAAAATTCAGAGCCAGCCCTATCCATCTCCAGGGCACTGGGCTGCTCAAAAATGAAATGAATTTGAGGCTCATTCTTCCAGGCCAGGGGATGGACTTTACACTTTCGGCAGCAATTCCTGACATTGGTCGCCTCCTCCTCCATCTCCTCAAAGCTCATTTTTGCTTAAGAAACACATCCTCCATTCTTTAAATGATTCATCATCGGCATGCCTCTTTGTTAAGAGTTCCCAAAGCTTTTGCAACCCAATGGAGTGAAAAGTTGAGAAACTGTGACCGTCTCCATGCTCTATATCACTGCACTGTACTCAAGGCAGCTGACACCTCCAGGCTTGACATGAATTTATTGTCATGAGCAACTTGCAGAGAGTGCGGCAAAGGAGCTGGAGGAACTGATAACATCTTGTCAAAACATCCTCCAGAACTTGGATATGTCCTCATTCTGAATGTGCCCCTGAAATGAAAGGCAAGCCATATCACCTGAAGCATTTAAACTGGCCTGACAACAATGTTTTGAAAATAATCCAGCCTGGGGAGGGATGGTCCCCTGTGATTCTGAACCTTCCCAGATAATGATAGAAAAATCAGAAACCACTAAGAAATTCTACTTACGTTTTAAAAGGTACAATGATTTTCTGTACACTTTCCTTCCCTCTCTTATTAATCAGTACAGCTCTCTAACACTATAAGTCTCTAGCTAATAAAATGACACTCTAACTAATGATATAACTCTGTTATGCAGTAACTCTCTAATGCAATAACTCTCTGACTCTCTGTCTCCCTCCCTCCGCTTCCTCTGTCTTCGAACTCCCCTCAAAGACTTGCTCTTACCAAAGACCTGTGGCAAGTCACCCAGCTGGATGATGTGTCACAATGAAAGCTATGTTACTGTTACTTAGCAACCTTGCTCAGCATTGGTCCTCTTAATATTAGTTTTGCATAGCTTTCAGTGGATCTTTATTTTTATTTACCTAAAAGAACTCTAGACCACTGCACCCAGTGCAGTGTCCAATCATAAAAATATGATAAAAGAAATCAGCATAATATCCTTCAAACAAAAATAATACTGAGAGACAACCAAAATACAAAACTGTTGAAGTAGGACAGAGGACAGCCACACAATCCCTGGGGAAATGAAAATTGCGTAACCTGGTGACAGAAAGATTGTAGTGTAGTTGTTAAGTATTCCATATGTGTTTTCCTTTATGAGCATCTTTGGCTTTGTAAGTGCCATCATCTGGTTTCTGCCTGCGCAAGGAGATATTAAAACAATGAACACATTGTTTCACATTCCAGGTTGATTCCTCTTTGGCACCCAGAATACTTTGCATTTGATGGGTCTGAGACTGTTGCAATAGTGGTTTGAAGACAGTTTACAGCAGGCATGGCCAAACTTGGCCCTCCAGCTGTTTTGGGACTACAGTTCCCATCATCCCTGACCACTGGTCCTGTTAGCTAGGGATAATGGGAGTTGTAGTCCCAAAACAGCTGGAGGGCCAAGTTTGGCCATGCCTGGTTTACAGTAAGGAATTGGTTGGAACTTTTCCAAATAATACCACAGCTTTCTATTTCTATTTATTTCATTAAATATATATATATATATATATATATATATATATATATATATACCACTTAAATGTAAAAAATCAAAATCAGAGCAGTTTATCTATGTCTGCCCAGGAAAGGTACATGTCTCAGTGATGAAGCCACATACATTGCATGCAAAAGGTCTCAGCATCTCCAAGTAAGCCTCCACCTGAAACCCCAGAGTCCTGCTTCCCACCAGTGTAGGCAATGCTGGTTTACTGATCTAGCTCAATAAACATCTGAATCAGCATAAAGCAGCTTCATATATTCCTGTCTGCTGTCTTCAAAGTTTGATTTTAGTTGCCCCAACAAAACACCAGTGTCCCCAGTGTCTCTGTTCTTTTCAGTACAATTTTTTTCTTCACAGCGTTTGCTTTCAAACTTCCTTTTTCTTCTTTCTACACCTGTGTATTTAACTTCTGCATCTTCCATTCTTGTACTCCCAAGTATTCTATATATATATATTTATTGTACTTGTTGGCCAATAAACAAGCACAAAGTGCATATCATGTCAGATTTGATGGGCAGAAATCGCCTTTAACATGTGTGCAACAAAATTCTCTGTCTGCTCATATTATTAATTATGAATCTCCTTTTACACATATGTTTGAAGGCGATATCCAGTCATATCATAAAACCAGCTAAAATGTGTGGGGTTTTTTTTTTTAAAAAAAAAAACAGTACAAAACAACTGGAAATGGGTTTAAAAACAATAAAAAAATTAACACCTAAGGCAAGAGACCTTTTCATCCAGCTTGGGGGGTAGGGGATAATAGAAAGCCAGAGATTTTACATACATATACCTTAGTTATCTGACATATGTCAGTTTTGTGTGTATTATATAGTTGAGCGTCAACAATCCACTCCAAAGTGGCACATAGCCCTTGGATACTTTGCCAAGCACATGAACTTTCTCAGTATGTGCATGATCTGGGAGCTCGTGACCTCCAATTGGAGCCCTGAGAGGAAAAAAAAAACTTTTTATTTGATTCATTATCCTCACTGAGGCCTTGTTCTCACAAATAGCATATGAGGTCATAAATCTGTGTCTGAACTGTACCAGTTCAGACTGCCAGTGTGGGTTCACATGAATGAACACTGTCTCTGAATTAAAAAACAAAAGTAAATCACGGACAGCGAAAACTGGATATCGGGAAGAAGGATTCTAGCCTAGCCATCTTCCTTTATTGTGTATTGCAATTCTTTCTTTTTTCATAATAATAACATTCCATCATGTGGATTTGAAGTGGTCAGGGCCAAGACATGCATTTAGCAACTGAGGTGCTGTTAGTGGCTGGAATAGCATTCCAAGAGAAAAGGAATTGTCTGAATGCTGTTCATTTGCTTAATATGACCATTAACCATGATCTTCCCCATTCCTTGTTTAATGCTAAACTGCATTGCCAAACAAGCCATTTTCTCTATCAAAAGTTCAATTACAGTTTCTTTGAGGTGCACGTTCAGTTGAGGCTCTTGGTATTCTAAATCAAACATATAACCATTGCCAAATTTCATAATAAGGTTTGGTCATTTATTTTCACTAGTCTATTAGAACAATTTTGGTTATCTTTTTATTTATTTATTTATTTATTTGGTAGAAAACAGTAAAAGCTGGTTAAAAGCCATTGATCACCAACACCCTAGCCAGAATTTAGTTTTCCTGAGAAATTTCCAATCCTCCTTGGAAGTAATGAACCAATAGATGGTGTTCATACTGAACAATTCTTTTCTCAGTGACAATACAATGTCCCTTAAAAAGTTTCCTTCCAAAGTTTCCCTCTTCCCCCTGCATAAGAAAAAGACCACACATTTGGTAAGTTAAAAATTGGTTTGCTTACAAACTCCTCAAAGGTCAGGTTCATGTGCTTCAGAAAAGTTGCACGGGCAGTAAAACTTAATTTAGTTACAAAGTGGTGTAAAGTTTCGATATTATTGGTATAGGAACACAGTTTTGACTTGTGAGAGCCATGCAGTTGAACTGAAGCAACCAGCTCAAACCTCTTCACATGCTGAGCTTCTCAGGTAGACTGAGGAGAACAAAGGCTTGATTACTTAGTTCCTCCCAAGTGAACTGAAGTGGACATAGCTAAGCCTGGCTGGACAGCTTACTCTGTGGTATTAACCTCTTCTTGCATTAACTAGACTTAAGCATGTTGGTTATATGAGGCTGGTTATCCCACAAGTCTCAGTTAGTTTCATGAGACTTATTCCCAGGTAACGCTGTATAGGTTTACAACCTTAGTCCTAGGTAAGTGGCCATAGGATTTCACCCTTATTATAGGGAAAATCCATCTTTTAAAGTACTTTAGGCTGCAGCCCTATACACAATTAACTGAGAGTAGGGCTCACTGAATACAATGGGACATGTCTGACTAGATCAGCGTTTCCCAACCGGTGTGCCGCGGCACACTAGTGTGCCGCGAGACACCGGCTGATGTGCCACGGAAAAAGGGACCTGCAGCCCAGGGCTGCACAGGACCGTGGCGGCGGCGCTGCTGGAGCCCGGCGGCGAAGCGGAAGCCAGGGCAGCGCTGCTCCCTTGGCTGCTGCAGCAGCAGCGTCGCGCGAGAATCCCGACCGGAAGCCTCGCGCGCGCCGCGCTACAGCTGATCCCAGAGGTAACTCTGGGTCAGGAGACCCGGCGCAGCCGGGTGGGGGAGGAGCGGTGTGCCGCGAGATTTTTTCATTGATTCAAGTGTGCCGTTGCCTAGATTAGGTTGGGAAACACTGGACTAGATATCCATAGCTTAAACCAATGGCCATTTTTAACTACCATTTTAATTTATTTATTTTTTACTTCCCTGCCTGGAAAAAGAATTCTCCTAATAGATTATACAATACATATATTGTATATTCCGTAACCATAAATTAAGGCAACAGTGTAGATTTATAGCTAGATAAAAAGCACGTAATGTTATAATAGCGCTTAATATCCAAGTGTCATATTAAAGCACCTTAAGAGTGTGCCTAAATTTTATGTGTGTTGACATAAAAAAGTATGTGGCTAGGATCAAATTTTAATAGTTTAATTAATGTGATCTATTTCTCTCTTCAGATTATTTTCCTCATAGCTGTTTGAGTTTCATTTCATTATTTCCCATCCGGTATGCAAATAGATATGATAGAAATGTCAAACTAAGTGTCCTTGTGGAATTGCAAATCATAGTGAAAAGGAAGACTTGGTCCTTGTATGTCTTTACTTTGCAGAATGCTTGGATGAAGGCGGGGCTGCCTCCCAGACCAACCTTATTGTATGGCTTGGTGAAGAATAAACAAAGCCAATTTATGTGATCTACCAAACGGGCTATATTTCCTGGTGAAATTTGCCAAGTGCTGTTACCAAGTATTAGTGATAACACTGACTATTGTCAACAGAAGCCTTTCCAGCATCGCTGCTTTCTACACATTATGATTGTGGTATACCCATGCAGAAGTGTAAGCTGATAAACTGCAGAGATATTGGAGTGGAATGTACCTCTGGGAGGATCATGTGTTTGGATCCTACCTTATATTAATATATAATAATAATAATAATAATAATAATAATAATTCTTTTATTTGTACCCCGCCCATCTGGCCGGGTCTCCCCAGCCACTCTGGGCGGCCTCCAACAGATATAAAAATACATTAAAATCACAGGTTAAAAACTTCCCTAAATAGGGCTGACTTGAGGTATCTTCTGAATGTCAGATAGTTGTTCATCTCCTTAACCTCTGATGGGAGGGCGTTCCACAGGGCGGGTGCCACTACCGAGAAGGCCCTCTGCCTGGTTCCCTGTAGCTTTGCTTATCGCAGTGAGGGAACCACCAGAAGGCCCTCGGCGCTGGATCTCAGAAAACAGAGCACAGAAGGCAAATGGATGGGCTGGAATCTTTCTCCCTGATTTGCAAGGAGAAGTATGCAAAAGTGGTATCTCCACACATGCTATTTGAAGTGGTACAGTCCATTTTGATCACCTCGTTCAGTTGCTGAAAGCAGACGTTTTCAACCTTTTTGAGTCCACTTCTCCCTTGACCAACTGCATTCTTTCCACAGCATCCCTTAGGGGCTTAGAAGCGCTTGCCTGCAGAGCCAGCAGCCCCTTACCTTTTTTTTTTTAACACCCTCCCTTATGGAGTGTTCCCTCGGCCTCCTCTCCTCTCCCCTCTCCTTGGGAGTTCTCTGGGCAGCTGCAGCTGCTGCCCCTGGTATCTGAGCTGCTCCCCCACCCCAAATAGAGGTGCCTCCTCACATTGCCCCACAGACCCCTGGGAAGCACCCCCTGGCCAGCCCCAGAGGCACCATTCGCCTGGGGAGCTTGTAGCCAAGGCTGCTGCAACAAATAGCTGTGCAAGCCTTTGGGAGGCAGAAACGTGAGAGGGCATCAGAGGAAGGAGGGAAGGAAAGAAGGACAGAGGCCAGTGTTGCCCGCAGCACCCCTGACCATCATTCAAGGCACCCCAGGGTGCCATGGTGCACTGGTTGAAAACTGGTTCTCTTCAATGTAATTGAGGAGAGAGAACCAGCTGAGTTTAAGAGGTAATTATTGCCCCATTATGAGCAGGACTGATCATTTATTTATTTCTTTGATTCAATTTTTGAAGTGCTTCCCCAGTGGTGGAGTTTCATGCTCTGGCACCAGGGGGCGGAGAGCAGACGGGGACGTGACTGGCGCGCGTCCCGGGGCATGGCATGCCGCCTGCAGGGGTGTGGTGTGCCGCCTGCGGGGACGTGGTGCCCAGCACAGGGGGGGCAGCCGCAAGGGCACCCTGCCAGGGGCAGTGTGCTCCCCCTGCCCCCCTTGTCCTCTGCCAGTGTGCTTCCCATAAAACATATTGAAGTTATTTCGCAGTGAAAACATCATCATTTATAAGGAGGCATCGTTTTCGTACTCCTTATAGATCCTGATTTGGACCTAGATGATTATAACAGCTAACAACTTATCTCAAATTGGACAACTCCATAACTTCTGCATGAAACTGATTAGCTGGACCCATTTCAATCTGTTTTTATTGTCTGCTTGTATTGTCTCAGTGAATCACCTGAGAAGGGAGAACATCAGGAAGTGATGTTGGTGGTCTTGGCTCTGCCAGTAGTTTTAAATTCTGTTTGGCCATGGTACCCTTCTGGATCACCTGTCCAGGAAGGGGGTAGATGGTACAGTTTTATGGTAGTGCCATCCCTACCTGATTGATAGGTGGTAGAAGGTGGGCTGTCAGACATTAGTTTGGATTTTGCTATTGTGTTCAGCAGGTTCTGTGCTGTCGCCTCTGCTATCCAATATCTGCATGAAATGGGAGATGAGAGAAGGTGTCCAGAGTTCTGGGCTGAGGTGTCTATGTTTATGACAACCAGCTGTATTCCTCCTTTACTTCAGAATCGGGTGGGATCCTATTGTGTTGAACATGTACCTGGACTGGAGGAGGGCTAATAATACAAAAATGTTCCCATGCAAAACAGAGATGCTGCTATTTAACAGTTCAGTGGTGGTGTTACTAATTCTGCACAGGACTGCACTTCTCCTTAAGGAATAAGCTTCTTATTTAAGGGTGCTACTAGATCTGGCCCTTAATTTGGATGCCCAGATGGTGTCTGTAGCATGGATGGCCATCCATTGGCTTAGGCTGGTTTTCCAGTTACAGTCTCTTCTAGATAGATCTAACCAAACAGCACCCATCTTTAAAAATGTGATCTTGCCTCTACTGCACTTCCAGACTCTATTCAATGTGCTAGTTTAACCTTTAAACCCCTAATTTACTTGAGGCAAGGATACTTAATAGACCATATTCTCCCATATGAGCCTGCCTGAAACTTAAGACCTGCATTAGAGTTCTTCCTTCAGTTACTCTTATAAACTGAGGTTAAGTGGGTAGCAAATGTATGAATGGTTTTTTGGGGGGTGGCAATTCATTTGAGGAATGGGTTTCCACGAGAAGTAAAAGGAATTCCAATACATCTACTGTAGTGCCCTTTCTGTTCACCAAGACCTTTAGTGTTTTGTGTTTGTTTGTTTGCTTGCTTGCTTGCTTGCCTTTTTATAATTTCTGTTATTGTGTTGATTTTGATTTCATTTGAACTTTACTTCTTTTCCATTCCTGTTTTTGTGTACTTATTGCCCTGGTTGCTGCCGTTTTATAGACTTGTTCATAAGCCACTTTGGATGTTGTATCAACAGAAAAGCAGGCTATGAATATTTGCAGTAGTTCACAATGAATACAGATGTGTTGTAATAATATTTACTTAACAATGCATATGATTATGTTGTAATAATATAATTATATGTAAGTGTTCTGAATGCTACACACACACACACACACACACACACACACACACACAGAGCTGGTATAAAGCAGTTTCTTATAAAGCAATTTCTTATTTCCCAACCTAAAAAGCTGAAATGTTTTTGGAGTTCCTCCTAGAGGAGCTACTCCAACCCCTTTATCATTTCGGCTGCCTCTTTTCTGTATCATTTCCCAGCATTATGATAAGCAAGAAATGTATGAAACAAAATTAAAAAACTTCCTTCCAGTAGCACCTTAGCACCATTCTAGTAGCACCAACATGGCTTACCTACCTGTAACAAGAAATGTATGCAATATCCCAAATGTGGCCACACCAGCACCAGTATAAAGATGATATGATACCTACCATATATACTACAAAAGGAAATATGTACTTCTTCCTAAAGGGGGATATATTTGCCAAGTCCTGAACTGCTTACCAGTATTTTGCAAAACATAAGCAACTCTTTATCACTTCCCAAGGTAACCTTACCTATCTCAGAACTGTCTTCTAGCATCTAAGGAAAATTGGGCAAAGGTATGGCCTACTATGAGAGGGTAGTAATGTAGAACTGAATGTCGTTGAAGGAGGAAAAATATGCAACCATGCCATTGTTTGTACTGCCAATAGAGTGCTTAAACTCACAAGATCAGGAAGTGCCATAATCAAGGAAGAAGTAAATGTTTCTTGGCTGGGATGGAATGATAGAAAAACAGAAATAACTTCCACATGATGTCACTTGCCCCATCTGCATGTAACAGTAAGCCATATGGCTTAGCATGATCAAGCCGAGTGCTTGTTTGTTGTTGTTAGCATCTGTCTGTCTCGGGAGACAATGGAAGAGTGCGCCTTTGGCAGTAAAGTCAAACTGTTGGAAGGTTGCCGTGCCTGCTGTGGCCTTGGAGTCCAATATGGGAGGTACATATTTTAATTGCAGGTGGAGCAGATGAAGGCGCCTGGTTTTGCAGCTACAGGTGCACCATGGCTTTTCTTCTCTCTGCACTAATTCCTCCTCTGGTCACTGCTCCGGATACATGACCTGATTGTTTGTCTCCGGGCCCTGCTATCATCTGCAAAGGAATCCCATACAACAGGGTTCATGTTGCCAGCCTTCATGTCATGTTTGCAGACATCTTGGCATGCCAACAGGCCTAGTAGCAGGTCAGCACTTTACTGACCAGAGGCTGCCTGGTTTAATGGAGGCAGTAACTGACCAGTGACACACGATGATCTCTCCCACTGACAAAAGGCAGCCCATAGGTCTCGTACCTTCTGCCAATCAGGTTGAGCTTATAACTCATAACTGCTGCCTCCCTCATTGTTTTTGCTGCATTTGCAGCACTGAAGTGACTTCTCCGGGACACAAGCCTTGGCAGTGTATATGGAAGTCCTGGGCTGCCCAGGCAGCATGACCCCTCTCTCGGTCTCACTGATTTGGTCCAAAGGAAAGGAAAGCAATGCATTTTGCACCAGCCTTGGTACAGGAGTTGCTGGAAGGGGGCATGCAAGGCACCATCCAACAGAGTTAGGGACTCCAGATTTGTATAGGGATTACTCCTTCGCCTTTTCTTCTTCCAAATATGTCCCGCAAGGCAGTGGATACAGATTATTCCTCAGGATTTACTCCTGAAGACTTTCTTATGAATGAGTATCACTGCAAGGCAGTGCAGGTTTAAGCTCACTTTTCTTTCTTTCTTTCTTTCTTTCTTTCTTTCTTTCTTTCTTTCTTTCTAAATGAACTTTATTTATCTTTAACAATTACACAATTACATAACAAAAAATTCTAACATTCCATTTTCTGGGGGGAAAAGAAAAAAGAAAAGATAAAAAAGAAGAAAAAAGATACACAGGTTGTATCCTATTTACAATGCAAGGGCCTGAAAGTTACATCTATAAATACATTGTCCACATTACTCATCATTACTATAGTTTCCTTGCATTGTTACTATATACACATCATATACCAAATGAAAAAGAAAAAAGAAATAATGACATCCACCTGCCACACAGCACTCCCTTTCAGTCTTCTGCCTTTAATCCATTTTTGTTAGTTTTCCTTCCCTGTTTCTCCCATAAACTTAATTAATTCAATTTAAATCTCCTTACCCTCGTTAAGGTCCTCTCCAGTTCACTTCATTCTAAACTCACTTCACTTCACTTAAGCTCAGGGTTTTTTTCCCTAGGTGGGCTACCTTCCCAGGTCAATGAGCCCCATCTGCCCCTCATTTCCCTCAACAGCACATGCAGTAACTGCCTTGCTGACCTTTGGACCCACTGTTGCTCTCGTCTGCTCAATCTGCCAGAGCCTGTCTTCACATCCAGGGGATAGACAAGCCCCCATTCACTGAGGGTTTACGACCTGTCCCAACCTGGTTTAGCTGGCCATTCCCAGGATGTGGCTACTGCCACAAGCTACCAGCTTCTAGGAGCCATAAGTGGGAGCTGAGTGCAGGCTGAGGACCAAAGGTGAAAAAACTACTCCAGAAGGAGCACAACATGTCCCCCACCAGATGTACTACCCCTCCCCTAACACCACATGCACTCCCTCATGTCTGCAATATCTAGGCACTAATTTATGGGGAGAGTGAGCATCTCTTTTGTTCTGGAGAAGTTTTATATTAATTTCTTTTTGTATGTGTCTTGCTTGATAAAATTATACACCCCAGAGTGCTTAGAATCGTAGAGTTGGAAGAGACCACAATGGCCATCCAGTCCAACCCCCTGCCAAGCAGGAAACACCATCAAAGCATTCCTGACAGGTGGCTGTCAAGCCTCTGCTTAAAGACCTCCAAAGAAGGAGACTCCACCACACTCCTTGGCAGCAAATTCCACTGTCCGACAGCTCTTACTGCCAGGAAGTTCTTCCTAATGTTTAGGTGGAATCTTCTTTCTTGTAGTTTGAATCCATTGCTCCGTGTCCACTTCTCTGGAGCAGCAGAAAACAACCTTTCTCCCTCCTCTATATGACATCCTTTTATATATTTGAACATGGCTATCATATCACCCCTTAACCTTCTCTTCTCCAGGCTAAACATACCCAGCTCCCTAAGCCGTTCCTCATAAGGCATCGTTTCCAGGCCTTTGACCATTTTGGTTGCTTGCTTATGCTGCTTAAATTGTGTCCGCCGTGTTCCAGCACTCAATGTTTGTTTCACTTGAAACAGTTTACAAGAGGAAGCCAAGAACAAAACCTTGGCTTTTTCTGTCGTGGTTTATCTGTAAAGGAAACAACCCATGAGCGCTAGTTCACACGTACTGCTAGGCAAGCATGGGTGTTTGTATCTTTCCCACTTGCCCAAAGTAGAAGTGGTGCAGAAGTTATTTAAATAAGGTGAACCAATGTGTTCCTCATTCATGGTGAGCTGTAATTCTTTCGGAACTATGGTTTACAGTAGCATACAAATGAGGTAATTGGTTCTCTTTGGGGAGGAACAGTTTATGTATTTGTGTATTAACATGCATGTAAACAGAAAACAAGAATAAAGAACTCATCAATAACACACCTACAGAAATACCAAATGCCTTTTGCTCCTGGGAATGTAGTAGTGTTGCTTTTGCCTGCTACACCCAAATGCCTATATGAATGGCTAACATTTCTCATGACTAGGGCCCCCGTTTTAAAATTGGCATAATTATAGTATCAAAATCTGTCCCTTGGTGGCCTTCACACTGTTATTCTCCCATAGTAAAATATGCCAAGCCCTCAAGTACACTGTTTGCAGTCACATGTTACATGAAATAATAGTAAACCCTTTGTGGGTGCCTTAGATAGTTTTGAATGGGTGGATTCTTAGTTAACCTACAAGGGCACTTTGATATTCTTCATTAGATTGCAGGGACTGTAGATTTGATTTGCTCATGATGCAATACCATTTCACCCATGGGGGGGGGGGGACGACCAGCATGTCCACAACATGACTCTTCCCTAGCTGTATCCAATCTATTTCTACGCTATATTGTTACCAGTTAAAATTGGGCTTGTTCTTCAGTTTCCCCCATTTTCCAACTGAAAGGGGAAGGGAACAGATAAGCTTCATTTTAATTTGTTCTGGCAATTATTGGAAAGTTCCCACTGTGAGAGGGAAGCCATTGCCTATTGGTGTGGAAGGACGCTCACCCATACAGGACCCAAACAATAGGAGAAGCTGCTTTTCTACAAGTGTATTCAGGCATGTATCGACATATTGGCTAAAGAACCAGCCCATTCGAATCCTAATGGGAAAAAGAGAGAGCGAGGGAGGGAGAGAGAGAGAAGGAAAGAAGGAGGAGAACCTTAAAAAGAAAAGAATAGAAGCTATCAAGTGAGAGCCAAAATTGGAGAGATGAGCACAAATTGTGAGCTGGTGCGATGAGGGTAGGATCCGTTTTGTGTATTTACCTCCGTAGATTACTGTAATGCTTTTGTATGCTATTTATAGATAAATGAATTATTCTATTATTACTGATAAAGGTTACTGTAAGATTAATTTGAGAGTGTGAATAGAAGAAAAGTCTGTTTGGAAGGCAGGCTACAAGTTGGCTTCTTCCATTTTTTTCTTTCTTTCAGCAAATCAGAATTCCACATTAATTCAATCTTTGTAAAAGCGCATGTAAGGATAATATATTTCTGAGCTTTCTAAAATATAATTCTGGCAAAATCCAAGTATTTTACTTTATTAAAAAGCCTTGAAATAGTCAAAAGGTGAAGCAAATATATTGGATGATTATGAAGAAAGGAACAGGTTATTTAAGAAATCGCTGAAGCTGCAGTTCTTTTTAAATTGGCATGCGAGTGCTGTTAAAAAGTGTGATGACAAGGGTAGGTTTTTCCTTTAGAGCTCCCCCCCCCCACTACTTCTACTTCTTCTTCTTCTTCTTCTTCTTCTTCTTCTTCTTCTCCTCAGCTCTTAAGTAAAAGAGCGGGGGAAAGAGTTTTGCCAGTGAAATCACTTTAAATTCTTAGTTTGTTCTGTTTCTGCTTGAATTTTCCTTACTTTTTCCGTGTTTAGCAAGTTTGACAATTGGTTCTAGCCATATGACATCCCAAAAGCAGTTGTTAGGGAGAGATGTCAGAGTTAGGTTCATGACATACAAATAACAGGCCCCCACTGTGCTAATAACATACATTTCAAAGGAAAATCAGTGATGTGAACTGAAAACTAACAAACAGAATATACCTCACTAGGAAAGTGACCTCTTCCAAAGGCTTCTGAAGTGACAAGTGAAACTTCAATCAGGCACCTTGTTTGGAAGGATAAGCATTGGAACTGTGCCCTTTCTGGGGGTGGGGGGAAGTTTGTACTATTCTAAAGCAGTGCAGTGCTTCATGCCATTGTAACCTAGTACAGCCTCTCTCTTCCTGTAAACAAACTATTTCAATGGGAAACCACTAGTGACTCGACCTTCTGACTATCCCTTGGTCAAGTTGTGCAAACAGCAATGATTCCGGCTGGGGAAAGAATTTTATTCAGCAGTTACCCCCCCCCCCAAAAAAAAGCAATAAAAAGCCTGGATGAAATAAAGTTTGATACTGGTGTTAGTAGCTGGTTTGTTAAAGCTTCCAAGAGCCTGGAGGGGAGCAAAATAAACCAGCTCAGTCCGCATTGCTGTTAATGAGAGATTTCTCAGGGAGCATTACTTAATTAACAACACTTTGAAAGGCAGTTCAGCTGAAATGCTACATTTAGTGAAGTAGGCTAGTTGGACAATAATCAGAGGCGTAGCAAGGTCAGGTGGTACCGGGTGCGGATTTTATTTTTATTTTTTTGTCAAACCCACCCACACCGACGGCTCGAGGTAGGCTTGGGAGTCACGGATGGGTGGCACGCCAAATGTCACCCCCCCAGCGATGACACCAGGGGCAGTCCGTCCCCTCCCCACCTTCCAACACTCCTTCCTACACCAGCGTGGTGTAGTGGTTAAGAGCGGTAGACTCGTAATCTGGTGAACCGGGTTCGCGTCTCCGCTCCTCCACATGCAGCTGCTGGGTGACCTTGGGCTAGTCACACTTCTCTGAAGTCTCTCAGCCCCACTCACCTCACAGAGTGTTTGTTGAGGGGGAGGAAGGGAAAGGAGATTGTTAGCCGCTTTGAGACTCCTTAGGGTAGTGATAAAGCGGGATATCAAATCCAAACTCTTCTTCTTCTTCTTCTTCTTCTTCTTCTTCTGACAATAATGCAACTTAAATTGTAGCTACAGAAATAAGCACATATTTGTTTCAGGCTGTGCGTTGATAGGTATGGTTTTTTATACACAAGAAGAACGGCCAAATGCACTTAGAGGGCTGAGTTGTTCTGTTCAATAGATGTGGGAAAGGCAGAATCCTCATATGTGCATCTTCTCAGGAAGGGGTGATAAAAGTTGCATGCCTTGACTTTCCCCTTTCTGCACAATTGTTAGTGGCAGAGGTGACCTTCCTCTGCTGCATCTAGTCTCCTATAGTGCAAGAGGGCTTTTCTCTTATACAGACTGCAGAGCTAACTACTGCGCAGTTTTCAGTCCAACAGTTTGCTACTGCTGTCTCATCATGAGCGAAATGCAGAGTGGTGTAAGCTATTTTCAGCTTGGCTCACGGGCTCGCATAAAGAATTCTTGGGGTGCCCCAGTTCATTCTTTTTTTCAAGTCAAGGCGGGTAGCCGTTATCCTCATACATGCATTATTCATTCTGGAGCATCTTGTCATAAAACGGTGTCCTATTGTTCTCATCCAAGTGGCTTGTGTACCATCAGCATCTTCCTTGTGAATGGCTTCTGTATACCTTGCCTTGTGGCCTGCTGTATTCAGCATCTAGCTAGCACTTCAAGCAGAAAAGGAGGCAAAAAAAAAAAAAAATCAGAATAAAAATTCTCTTGTAGGTTCAAGATTATATTTCCTGCCTGAGAGAAGGCGGAATCTTAAATTACAAATGAAACACTCTTTTTCTATCTTTTCTCTCATATATATATATATATATATATATATATATATATATATATATATATATATATATATAATCTTTCTTCTATGGGTTAAAGCTACAGTGTGATGATAAAAGGAGAGAATTGCAGAGGCTCCTGCCAGAGAAGCTGTTGAATGAAGTATCTACCTGTAACCTCAGCTGCAGCAGTAAGTGACAGGAGCTCAGAGGAAAGGCCAACATAGTGACATCAGTAAAAGAAAAAGGAAGGTATGATACAATGCTATTTTTGTATGGCATGATGTGCTCTGAATCCCTCCTTTTTTCCAGAAGGCAACTGGCTGAAATTTTGCCAGCTGTCCAGAAATAAATGGCTTTGGATATAAAATCCAAAAGAAGCTGCAGATACAGTTTTCCTTTTTTTTCTTAAGGAAGTTAACTTTCATGGAAGCTTAGTTTGTGTATATTTGTTCAAAAGTAAGTTCCACCATCACTCTTGTGCCCAAGTAAGTGTGTGCAGATAACTGCAGCCTTAAATGTTCTAAAAGCTTTAAGAATAAAGCTGTACAACTTCTGGAACTTTTCAACATGTCATTTCTTTTAATTCAAATTTTTCTTGGAGAGGAAATAGTCAACTAAAATGGATAATATTTCTATCTATTATCACATGGTAATATCCATTGGCTTCAGAAATAATGCTTAATATGCAAAGGGAAGTCATAATGTATTCTGCTTAATGCAGAATTCAGAGCTACAAAACTTTATTTCAATAGAATACACAAAAAGGTTCATCCAAATTTAGTTGTGCCTTTCCTATAAACCAACATACCTAAGTTCCTGTTACGGTTTGAAAAGTTAAGTGTGAGTTAATTTTCCTTTTTTAAAAAATCTAAACAATACCTGAATTGAAACTTTAAGTTCTGAAATTTAAAACATGACTTGATTGGAGCTTAATTAATTAAATGGAGGTTCCTCCATGCTTTCAGACAGCCTGTATGTATCCCACAGTTTCGTTTACAATTCAGATGGAGGAATTTGAGGCAAGTTAACAGTCAGTGGTTGGGACAAAGTCTTTCTGCTTTGGTGTGCTATATATAAGAATCAAATTAGATAAGCCAAAGTTTTATTTAAAAGTAGAAAGGCACTCCCACTCGTGAAACAAAAGTTCTAGTTTTGGTCAATTCCCCTTTCCTGTTTCACTACATAAACCACATTCTGTGCTGTTCCAAACCTCAGGGCATGGGTTACTGTGGCTAGTTTCTCTCTGCTCAGGAGGGGCAGCAGTTGGCATATCAGTCTCACCTCATACAAAAGGCCCCAAACCAACCAGAAAATAGAGCCAGTGTGGTGTAGTGGTTAAGAGCGGTAGAATCGTAATCTGGGGGACCGGGTTCGCGTCTCCGCTCCTCCACATGCAGCTGCTGGGTGACCTTGGGCTAGTCACACTTCTTTGAATTCTCTCAGCCCCACTCACCTCACAGAGTGTTTGTTGTGGGGGAGGAAGGGAAAGGAGAATGTTAGCTGCTTTGAGACTCCTTCGGGTAGTGATAAAGCGGGATATCAAATCCAAACTCCTCTTCTTCTTCTTCTTCTTCCTCTTCCTCTTCCTCTTCCTCTTCCTCTTCTTCTAGTCTGGGAGGATGCATGGTGGTGGCAAAGTATTGCTTCTTTACCACTCTCAGGGATTCTGGGTTCCTTCAGTCTCACTTGCATGAGCACAGGTTAAGTATCCGTACTTCTTCAGTTTTCCACTGCCACCAATTCACCCAGGATGCTTTCAAAACCTCCTAGAAGCGTGCACAGCAATTTCAGAACAGGTTGCACTTTAGAAAACGGGGACTGGACAAAAGAAGATCCCTACTGGATTACGTTGTAACGGCTGAACTTCTACTGTAGATTTAGATTGATTGCAATGACACAAAAAATTCTCCATCTTGCCTTTTGAGTTTAAAGAATTATTTAGCTCGCTTAACATCAAAGTAGTCCTTCCAAATAAATATCTGAGTGTTATTTTATCTTGGGGCATGTCTTGTTATGTAGGATATAATCAGACTGATATGGTATTGCATATGGAAGTGTGCTTGCTCTTTTGATATATGCCTCATAGCAAAAGAAAAGAGGGATCTATAACAATGTATGTATTTCTTTGAAGAGAGAGACAAATTACAATGACTGAATGGAGCCCTGCTATGCTAATTAAATGTTAGACACTCGTCTGGTCCTGACATACTGAAATAAATATAAAACAGTTCAGAGAAATGCTTTACTTTCCTATAACTTACATTTTAGATCTCAATGCATTATTTTTGTTTCCGTTCCTACACTTTCCCATTCAGCTCATGGTAATGAACAGAAATTTTAAAACCTGGTCAAAACATTAAAATGTAACTTGCAATTAGATTAGTCTTGGTTTTGTTTCTTTCTTTCTTTTTTTACTGGGAGATATTTAGGGCCAGGCTTTGGGTATGACATAATTGGAGAGTTAGGAGGAGTTCACCAGTAAGGTCATTGGATGTGCCCTGCCAGTTCCTAAGTTTTAAACAGAAGATCCAATCAAGGGACCAGTCTCATTGGACTATAAAACCAGCGGGGCACAGAGCCTGAGAAGGCAGTCTCTGAGGACTGTATATTCACATACATATACAGTGGTAGCTCAGTTTTTGAATGTCTTGGAAGTCGACAGTTTCGTTTTTCGAACGCCGAAAACCCAGAAGTAACTGCTTTGGTTTTTGAATGCTTTTCGGAAGTCAAACGTGCCACGTGGCTTCCGTATTGAGTTTTCTGTAAGTAAATGCTTCAGTTTTCGAACATTTTGAATTCAAATGGTTTTCTGGAATGGATTAAGTTTGAAAACCAAGGTACCAGTGTGTGTGTGTGTGTGTGTGTGTGTGTGTGTGTGTGTGCGTGCATGTCACTTGGTTTCTGACCACTCAGTATTCAGATTATGCACTTAAAGATGCAGGTGTGGATTAAACTGAGACATGTATGCAGGCTTACAGTGCAGGAAGGGAGCTTAAGAAAGGAATCCAGTAGGAGCTTGTATGTATAAACAGTTGACTAATGATGATGCCTTGCATGTATGTTTGAGCCGAGACAGATCATGCAGTAGAAACAGAACTTTCAAGTCAATTCATATCACTTCAGACACGTGTGTTTGTTACTGGAGTCAATTCACACAGTGAACAACCAAATGGTGAGAAATGGTGAGGATCATGAATGGGTGAGCCAGCCCTTCATAACTGGCAGCTAAATATATGAATGGACTCCATTGAATAAGATGGTCCCTGAGGCATAATGCGTAAGACCAACCTGTCAATAAAATTTAATAAAAATTATTTATTTAAAAAAAATGTGAAAGTCCAACCTGAGGTGCTATTGTGATGGCTTCTATCTCTTTCTCAAACAGCCATTTATAAATGACACGTGGATGCATTGTGAAGTATCCCAGAAGTTTGTAAAGTCCTGTACAACACATTGTTTATCATTTATTTGAAGTACTTATATACCACTCTATCACTGCACTCTTAGAGTGGTTTATAATAACTTGAACTTAAAGAGAGACTATTGACAGTAACAAATTGTAGACATCTGCTAAAAATCATCAAGTAAATGAACATAGTTAAGTACTATGTGTGATTTGCGGCCCATCTTTCATATTTTGACAGTGCCAACTTCCATGAGAGATTGAGAAGAAAAGGATGTTCTTTCATATCTGAGAGACAGAAGTGTACAGAAATATATATTGAATCACTTCTAGTCAAATATTGAGATAAGTACATTCTAGATAATGCCAGTGCTGCTGGCCAGACCTAGGCTTCATGCATAGCACCATTTTCACACAGTAAGGTTACAACTTTGGGAGAGAAAGGTTAGTGATCTTGTGAATCCACTGGCACATAAGGCTGCAGCTCATTCAGCAAATTAGTATAATCAGCAGAATTAGCAAGTACAACTTTGTCTTGATTTTCCTATATGAAGCTAGTGCAGGCAAGGTGAAAGGGAGCCTGATATTTTGTCCTCTTGATTTCAAGCAGTTTTGTTGAAGCATAACTTTAATCCAAGCCCTTGCCTTGCAGGCCTTAACTGAAAAAAGGATAAGACTATTGCCAGTGATTTTACACAAGCGTTGTTGTTTTGAAGATACAACTCTGTTTTCTTGTAATGCTTTACATACACTTATGGAAGTTCTTTTTATGAGGCCTACAATATTCAATCAAGGTCACTCTACTATTACTTGAACATCATTACTGGCACATAAATTAATCAAATCCCCATGATTTCTACATGTCCTGAAGAGATAGGATGAATTTGTTCTGTCTTTCTGCAGCTTTTGCCCCTCTTTGCCTTTGCTCATCTGAACAATTTGCTAGTCAGAGCAAGAGCTATATTTCATAATTAGGGACATAGTATTTCTTAAAGAGTAGGGACGCGGGTGGCATTGTGGTCTAAACCACTGAGCCTCTTGGGCTTGCCAATCAGAAGGTCGGCGGTTTGAATCCCCGCGATTGAGTGAGCTTCCGTTGCTCAGTCCCAGCTCCTGCCAACCTAGCAGTTCGAAAGCACATCAAAGTGCAAGTAGATAAATAGGTACCGCTCTGGCGGGAAGGTAAACAGCTTTTCCGTGTGCGCCTCTGGTTTTGGTGTTCCGTTGCGCCAGAAGCGGCTTAGTCATGCTGGCCACATGACCCGGAAGCTGTACGCCGGCTCCCTCGGCCAGTAAAGCGAGATGAGTGATGCAACCCCAGAGTCGTCTGCGACTGGACTTAACCATCTGGGTCCTTTACCTTTACCTTTATTTCTTAAAGAAGAGGCCCAATTCAGATGTTACAAGCTGTTGGAAGCATGTGAAAATGGAGATTGCACTTTAATCCTAACACTGTTTCATAGACATTTCCAAAATTTAGCACAAAAGAAGGAGCAAGTATAAGATCATAACAAAGAGATTGCAATCCCATGCATCTCCTGAGTAGAATAAAACCCCATTGAACTCAGTGGGACTTCACTTTTCCAAAGCTAGCCTAACCTTCTCTGATACTCAGGTTAGAGGTTATGTTGTTAAATTGCTTGCTTTCAGTTCATATTACTTAGAGGGGGTGGGAGGGATATCAAACATTCAATAAAATACATGTGTGGGGGTTTTTTTTAAAAAAAACTCAGTGCTTTCATAATGAATACTTTCATATTGCTGTGAGGAAAAGATTGTGTTTAAGAGTTTTCAGCTCATCTTTCACAGAGATCTCAGCCAGCCCTTGGAAAAGGAAGGAATCTTTTCTGAATAAATGCTACATCTGTCTAATAAAGATGATCACACTGAGGATTACTGTAATACTCCATTAAGGCAGCTTACAGTGATCCGGACGTTACAATTACATGTCCAGAGTGCATTCCACTCAACACAATGATAATTGTTAGAAATAAAGCAAGCCACTAGGTGACAAACAAGCAACTAATGTTTTCTGAAAGGGGCATTAAAGACACCATAGCTGTAATTAATTATAGGCAAAAAAAAAAAAAAATCCACCCATGCCATTCAATTAAAGATTTCAGAAATCAGGGCATTTTACCTTGCAAACAAAGAAGTCTTGATACAATGTCCACTGTAGACTTTTTCTATTCATTTCTACTGGCAATACATTAGGGAAGATTAGGGCAATTATTAAGAGGCCCGTCTACGTATTATCCATCCCTTACTCCAAATAAAAGCAGCTCGCAGCAGTCGCAATGGAACAGGAGGTGTTTGTTGCTTTCCGCCTCAATCCACGTTTTAAAACACAGGTGAAGGACCATGTTGCATCCTGTGGGAAAAGAAACAAAATAAGTTGTAGCTATGGAGTCTGATGGAAAATTGTTTGCTAAAAGAAAACGAGAATATTTTGTATTAATCTTAGTGCCAGGTTTGAAACTTGAATCTGTTCTCTATTCCCGTCTTATCCTCAGTAACACTGATAAATTTATACGTGCTCAAATAAACTACTCGTTAATGGCATGGCTATTTCTTTTACGGTACATTCTTGTTTTTGTGAAGACACCGGGGCTGTAGAGAGTTGAAGATAGAATGTGTAGGGCCATCATTGCCCATGCCATGCCTACTCACCGAGCTGTTACCTCTAATCAGTCAGGGTTTATATGCTGTACTAATGCTTCAGATACTTGTAAACCCTCTTTGACTAGAGGTAACAATGGGACAAAATAAATGAGTGTGTACATCAGAGATAATGATGGTGTTATCATTTTGTCATTCTGCCTTCCAACTCTCAAAAACACATTATTTGTGCCCTTGTTTCTTGTGGCAATCCAGCTTGCCACTGTGAAATCCATCAATATCTTCCTTCAGTAGTACCATTTTATTTGGTACATAGATTGCTTTAATGCACACGTCATCTCTTGGCCACTTTCATAGTTAGCTAATTTACTATCCAGTGAATGCTGTAGTGGAAAAATGTAAGTACCATTACAGGTGCAATCCTATAGCCACTTGCCCACAAATAAACTCCATTTTAACACAGCTGGGTTTATTTCTGCATAAGCATGCATAGGGTTACTCTATTAAATCTTCAAATATGAAACGTTAAAAAAATAGTTGCGTAACGTGCATAAATGATGATGAAGTGTACAAATAGAGAGCGATAATAGTGAAAATCTCAGGTAAGTAGACAGTACTGTTGCTCGGTCCCTGCTCCTGCCAACCTACAGTAGCAGTTCAAAAGCACGTCAAAGTGCAAGTAGATAAATAGGTACCGCTCCGGCGAGAAGGTAAACGGCATTTCCATGCACTGCTCTGGTTCGCCAGAAGCGGCTTAGTCATGCTAGCCACATGACCCAGAAAAACTGTCTGCAGACAAACTTCGGCTCCCTCGGCCAGTAAAGCAAGATGAGCGCCGCAACCCCAGAGTCGGTCACGACTGGACCCTACCTTTACCTTTACTGTGCAAGAAATATTCTTACATTTCTTTTTTGACAGCTTTCCATTTAGTGTGTGCATGTTTCATTTCTCCAGCAAATTTTGTTTAGCTCTGTGAAATCCCATGAACTGTTAGGCAACAATCACTACAGTTCAGATTCTTTGTTGTTGGAACCCAGTTTAGTGTAGGGGCAACTAAACTGTTCGATGGGTTTATAAGTAGGAAAGTGCCTTATACTAAGTCAAATGTTGCTTCATCTGGCTCAATATTGTCTACGGACCATGAAGGGTTTTAAACAGGTGAGGGAATGAGCTGGTTTCAAATTTTTGCTATGCTATGAAGCTCAGCGAGTGACCTAGGGCCAAGCATGGTCTCTCAGTATAAGCTAATTCACAGGGCAGTTCTGAGTATAAAGTGGGTGTCAGGTTGCCTTCTCGGTTGTTCAATAGAAAAGCCAAGCCATTTGTCTTTTAGTTCTTTTATTCTGTGCCAAGCTATATACAGTGCAGAGCTTATTCTTATCATGTCTGTTCACTCACTAGCAGAATCCGGAAGTGCCTCCCTCCGGTTTTGGCGCCAACACCACAGTCTGGGCAGCCGAAATTGCCTCTTCCTCCTCCTACGTAATCTATGCGCCAGACCTGACGTCTCTCCCTCCGATCGAGCCTGCTGGGTGGTGCCAGGCCTCTCACTAAATCCCTGGAGCCCTGACACTCCTTCCCTCCCAGCCACTAACTGCTTCTCCCCCAAGGGACTGCTGTTTTCACTCGAAGATGTATCTGTAGTTAAACAGGTGGCGGCTCTCTATAAACACTAAGAGCTGGACTGGCAGGGGAAGACAGATCCCTGACAGTGGGTGACTAATTCTGCAGTGCAAATTAAATTCTAAAATAATTAATAATCCTGAGCTCCGTCACCACCAGTTAATGTGCCTAGCCTTCATATACTCTTCAGAGTATAGCTCTGTGCAGATGTTTAGGCCTACTGAATGAATGTTTGTATGGTGGGGTGATGGCAGACTACCCCACCACCATAAACACCTTCTATCACACACCTGCAGATACAGGTGTGCCTTAAATTCCAACTAGTGTATGCAAGTTGCAGACATGCAATGAAGCATGCAACTGGTGGTGTGCAGTGCAGTGTCACCCAAGCCCATTCATCAAACACTTGGAGACCAACAGCCAGTCACCTGAAAGGAGCTTAAGAACGTGACTATGTGGTATTCTTTGGATTTATGTTTGGAAGAAAATGCAATTAAATGCCATTTTTTTAAGAAAAGAAAGAATGAAATGATCCACACAGTATTGCTTTGATGTTCCGTATTCTCATGCAACTAGTATGCACATTAATACATTGTTTACATTATACCGTATTTTTCTGTGTATAAGACTAGGTTATTTTATTAAAATATTATGCTAAAAACTTGGGGTCATCTTCTACACAGATAGTGGAGAGGTGGGACGGGCTGCCACGAGCAGGATATTGCCTGCGGCGTTTTTGTGGGTGAATGGTGGGTGCTGCAAGGTCCGCTGGCTATTGGCTTCACCGATGTGAGTGCGATTGGCTGTCGCGTTCCTGCGGGTGAGTGCTTTTCAGCAACCCCCCCCCCAAAAAAAGCTCAGCAACTGTGGGCAATCTCCCCCCATTATGTCTATTTGTTTTGTTTTTATAGTCCCCCCCACATTATTACATCACACAAAAGAAAAATACAAAAATAAACAAATATCCATCACCTCCTAACAATTAAAAGACCAACAAACAAACTAATACACATCTACGACAACAATGTATTGATGAGTGTTAACATACAAATATTCTTTTTTCTATATACCTGACTTCCCATCCGCTCCTTACTTCTATATCTCTTCAATTGTTTACTGCCATAGCATAACAAGTTTTATTTTTAATATTATGTATTCTATCACAGGTTTTCCATCTAACTTAAAGTTCTTACTGAGGTTATTTGAATGCTGCTACAGACTTTAAACTATCATTGCTATTTTTCAAATAAATTTTGAAGACTTCCCATTTTGAAATAAATACTTCCTTTGTTTTATTCTTTATTCTTTCTGATAGATTGTCTAATTCCGCATATTCAATCATTTTCTGAGTCCACTCTAATCTATTGTCTCTATTTGGAGTCCCGAAAGCAAACACCAATCGCCCGCCCAATTGCCGCAGCAGCCAATAGCCAGCAGACCTTGCAGCACCCACCAATCACATCTTATACATGGGGGCATCTTATACACGGAAAATACGGTATATTGGGAAACTATTCTATTGAGAACACACATTTATTATGAACAAACTTCATGCAGTCTCAGCTTAAAACACTTGTGCTGTAACAACAACAAATCCACACAGATAGCATATGTATATATATATTGAGTGGCCTTGGGGAAAAGACAAGAAAGGCTGTACAGCACTTATCTATGGCAATGAAAACAAGCCTGGGTTGTGGCATATTCACACTGAAGTACATTGTTAGTTCTTATAGTTTGCAGCCTTGACTAGGTCAGTTGTATGGTACCTCACACAGTTTTCTTCTAGAGTGGGGCCACCATTGAGCTGAAGGAGCAAAATGCATAGATTTTGAGGTGGCATTTGAAGCTCCGAGAACATCATTTTTGTAGCATTTTGGACCATTGTGGGACAAAAAGGGGTGGAGGTGTCTTTATTTCCTTTTCCTTTATTCTTTTAGCCAGAAAGACTGCTGTGAAGGCCATGGACTCATATTTCATATTCCCAGAGGTCCTTTGAAGCCTGGATATAAGAACAAGGTAGACAGTTCAGTAGCACCTCAAATAGTTATACATACACCGAAAGACTCTTATTTCTTTTCCTGGTTTGATTTCACAGACAGCCGAAAATGTTCTTTATCTTGCTAGCTAATAGTATTCCTTCATGGAGTTGAGGCAATCAGCAAGGTCAGGACCGGATAGTATAGATGTCACTTCTAGCTAGCCGTTATAAATGTCAGTACCAAGAAGAGATAAATTAGCTCTTGGGTTACCACATATTGCAAGCATTACAGGATGAACTGGCATCAAACCTCGCATTGCGTTCCCTGCACCTGCCCTACATATAAATGTAAATGCATAAAATAAAAAGTCAATACATTTGCACAAATTGAAGGCTCGCTTGTACCTGCAGGTTATGAGATGGGAATAAACTGTTGGCAGGTTTACCGTTTCAGAAATAAAAGTCATCTCTTACACACACTCTCTCCCCTCCCCCCGAAACGTTAGGTAGTTAGCAGATCTGAGACCAGGGCTGCCACCCAGAGAACCTTTCTTTCTCTTTAGCAGCTGTGAAATTGTGCGGGAAGATCAGGACCGGTGCTGGGGATTTTGGCGCCCTAGGCGAGGGGGCGGGCCACGTGACGTCATTGCGCATGACGTGTGGTGCCCCGCCCCCTGCCCGCCGGGCGCCCCGCACCTCCGCGGTTTTCGCCGCTGGTTGGGGCGGCGGGGGGCAAGGGGCAGGCTGGCCAGTGCCCCCTCCATTTTGGCGCTCTAGGCAACTGCCTAGTTCGCCTAAATGGACGCGCCGGCCCTGGGGAAGATGCAGCAATGGCTTCTTCTGTCACACTCAAGCCCCATTGTAAACTCTGCCCACATTTCCTTCCTGCTGGCCTGGGTGGAGAGACAGGAAACCAATGGTGGGAGAGGTTCCTGCTGTATCATTCCTTGAAAGTATATGATTCATTGGGTTGCCACATGTAAACCCATGTAGCCCAAAGTTTAAGATGTTGTGTTGTATTCCGTTGGACTGGTTTTTCTGGGCATTGATGTAAGATAACCAAAATTAATGTAAATTTCACAAAAGCATTCAGGCTCGTGTAATGAGGTCTTTCATGGGACGCGGGTGGCGCTGTGGGTTAAACCACAGCCTAGGGCTTGCCGATCAGAAGGTCGGCGGTTCGAATCCCCGCGACGGGGTGAGCTCCCGTTGCTCGGTCCCTGCTCCTGCCTACCTAGCAGTTTGAAAGCACGTCAAAGTGCAAGTAGATAAATAGGTACCGCTCTGGCGGGAAGGTAAACGCCGTTTCCGTGCGCTGCTCTGGTTCGCCAGAAGTGGCTTAGTCATGCTGGCCACATGACCTGGAAGCTGTACGCCGGCTCCCTCGGCCAATAAAGCGAGATGAGCGCCACAACCCCAGAGTCATCCGCGACTGGACCTAATGGTCAGGGGTCCCTTTACCTTTACCTTTATTGAGGTCTTTATTTCTTCTCTGAATGTCAGGCATATAACCATCCCAATATCTAATAACCAAAAAAACTGCCCCAATATCTAGTAACAAGCCCTGGTTAAGAACAGTTGCAGCCAATGACATAGTGCCCTCTGATGTTGCTGGACTACAACTCCTATCATCCCTGACTATTAGCCATGCTGGCTGGGACTGACAGGAGTTATAGTCCGACAAGATCTGGAGAGCATCATGTTGCCTACCCCGGCCTAGATTGCATGTGCCCCAAACCTAATCATGGCTCATCAGGCAAGTGGTGAAGACATTTTTAAAAATCTTGCCTGGTGTTTGGACTTGAGTTCCTCCCTTCTGCTGGTTAGTTCTGTTACACTGTTGTTTTTAATGCTTTCTGCTCTTATCATGTAACTGGGCAATTAATAATAGATGCTGCTCTGTTTTTAAATGTAAGCTACCTTCAGGCCCCTTTTTTAGGTCAGAAAGGCAAGATGTAAATGGTGAACAATAACCAGGTTCTTTCATAACCATCCTTTGTAAAGCCACTTGAAACCACGACTTCAAGTTCTGTTAGTGTCACTGCACAGAATGAAAATCTAAAACATAGTCAATGCCAACTCAGAAAGGGAGGGGGGCATTCACAGAGGGAGGGAAGGAGATGAAGCAAACATACCCACCTCTGGTCCCTGATTTGCAAAGCATGATCTCCAGGAAGAGATAGTGTTGCACTACTGCAGGAAAACCAGCACCCTGGTTCAGCCTTTCAAATAAATCTGCAAATGCTGCTAACCTCCTTGCACACATCCACCTGTCTTAGCAATGAAAAACAAACCAGTTGACAAAACAAATACTGCATGGAAATTGTTTGTTTGTTTTATTTCATAAAATTTACACACTACATGGTTGTAAAAAGCATCAAATATGTTTGCACAAGATAAAACAGAATCTAGGAAAAAATTGCAGCCATACTGTAAACATAACAAACGTTACAATACCAAAACAGATTAGAATTACCTCAACTTTTTAAGCATCTGGGTAGGCTGGTCTAAACAGGAGTGTTTTTACCAGGCACTGAAAAGAGTACAGTGAAGGCGCCTGCTTGATCTCAATAGGCAGGGAGTTCCGAAGTGCAGGTGCTGCCACACTGAATGATCAAGTTCTTACAAATGCAGAACAGGTATTTTGTGGCACCTGTAGTAGTGCCAATTCTGTTGATTGCATTGGTTGAGTGGGCACATGTGGAGTAAGACAATCTCATATGTAAACTGGTCCAAGCCTCCCCTAACCTGGTGCCCTCCGGATGTTGTTGGACTATTTCTCATAGTCCGTGACTGTTAACTATGCTGGCTGGGGCTGATGGGAATTGTAGTTAAAACTTTCTACCTTAACAGAACTGTTTTGAGGATTACAAGTTAATGCATGTGAAGGTTTTAAATGAGGCTTTAAAATGCTATGTGAAAGCTGGGTTTTGCAAGTGTATGCCTTCGAATTCACTTTGGGGGGGGGAAATAGGCCAAATGAATTGCAAATTGGGTGCATTGTAGTGTGGTATATATTTGCCATCTAGTGCCCTTTTAGAGAAAGTTTGCAGGAAGATTCTCACCTTATGAAAGTCGCTGGCATGGCTTTGTACGAGTCGCCTTTAAGAAGAGAGAAACAATACTATGCATATGGTACTGTCAGTATTCCTCTGGGATTTATAGGACAGAACTTTTCTGTTATTCTATAAGAGGTGTTCTTCCCCGCTCCCCCCACCCACTTAAAAAAAGAAAAAGAAAGATGAAATGCTTTGAATGTTGAGTGAAATGAGTTGCTGATGTGTCCCAAGAGAGCCTGCTGACTGATCTGTGGTTATAACTTTGTGACACTGGATTGTATTCTGAGTTAATGTTTATGCACCATATGGTGCATTGTCAAGTTTCATTGTATTTTTCCAGGATCTTATATAAGAGAGAGAGAGAGAGAGAGAGAGAGAGAGAGAGAGAGAGAGAGAGAAAGTTAAAAACCTAAAACCCAGTCTCTTTCAATAATGAAAACAAATGCCCCAGGACACGTTTTTTTAAAAGAAACTCACACTAATGTACAGCAGCCATCCAGCCAAGACATTTAGCTCCCGTATCCGATGATATGATGATATGAGAACACCAGGCAGCAAGAGCAGGTGGCATGGGTGGGGTGAAGGTGCTTACCTGACCTCCAAGCAGGTGAGTCGCTGCTGCTTACCAAGAGGAGTGAGGCAGTGGGGAGGGGATGTCAGCACAAGGGCACTGGCAGGAGCATTTCCACCGCACTGACCTTTCCTTCCCAGTAAGCAGCAGCAACTCACCTGCCAGGAGGTCAGGTAAGTGCCTCTGCCCTACTGTGCCATCCGTAATTGCCAGGTAGTTGTTTTTGATGTGAGAAGGGCAAACACCTTCTTCTTGGCCAGTTTCCACCTGCCAAATCTTGCCCCACTTGTCCTGCTGCTTTCTCTGGGAAAACGTTCTGTTTATCTTTTAATGGGGAGGTGGGGCGTCAATCGTTTTTTTCTGCAGATTGACGTTCGCTCCGATTCAGTGGTAAACAGCAAGTGGCAGGGCAAACAAAACCCACTTGGACTTAGAAAGCACAGGACAAGCAGGAAACCTCTCCGACCTGCGCTTTCTATGCATTGGACAAGTAGGAGTGTGTTCAAGCCCTTAGTTAAGATAGGAGTTCTGAGCAATTATGCACAGGATTGCAGTCAGTTCAATGGGACTTTCAGGTTAGCATGAAAGCTTCCTTTACTCAGGAATCTTCTTCTTCTTTGGCGATCACTCGTAGCCGAGTAAGATTGTCTTCCATAAACACGGTTTTAACAATGAGTCCATAAGGGACTGTAGAGGCCAATTCTGGATCCACCACGTCCTTCCACAGTGGGGACATTGATTTCCAGGGGGGAGTTGATCACAGTGAGGGTTTGCCAAAGGTGCCTTCCTCTTAGCATGTTTCTCCCTTGCGTCCTGAGTTCCAGTGTCTTCAAAGCCCATGACACCTTTGATAAAGGCTGTTCTCCAATTGGAGCGCTCGCAGTCAAGTGTTTCCCAATTGTTGGTGTTTATACTACATTTTTAAAAATTTGCCTTGAGACAGTCTTTAAACCTCTTTTGTTGACCACCAGCATTACGCTTCCCATTTTTAAGTTCAGAATAGTTGCTTTGGAAGACGATAATCAGGCATCCGCACAACATGACTAGTCAAACGAAGTTGATGTTGAACAATCATTGCTTCAACACTGGTGATCTTTGCTTCTTTCAGTACACTGGTATTAGTTCGCCTGTCTTCCCAAGTGATTTGTAAAAAAAATTCAGAGATACCGTTGATGGAATCTTTCGAGGAGTTGGAGATGACAAGTACTGTAAGATATATCTGGCAAAACTTCCCCAGCCCCCAATTTTCCAACAGCTACTGGTGAGCTCATTTTCGCAAACCGAACCTAGAAAGTGGCACTGATCTGTGAATTTACCTGGAATTTGGTGTGAGGAGTGCCAGCTTTTCCTATGGCATAGCACAGTGACATAAGGCAGTGTATACAAACTCCTTATTCTTCTGGATGAGACATAACACACAGTTTCAGAACCATCCTGATTGGATGGATTGGACTGGTGACATTCAAAAGCATGGAACATTGCAATTGATTCCTTTACCCATCCAGGTTAGAATTACAGGACAATGGTGCGAGCATTGAAGAGTAAGTAGGACAACTGCAGAAGTAAAGAAAGCATGAAAATTAAGCCCTTTAATGAAGAAAAGTACTTAACCCCCTGCTCTCAGTTTTAAATATCACAACAAATTAAAAGGCAAAATAAACAGCTCACTTGAAGCATACTCTGCACTCTGCTTTAATTTCTTCCTACTGTGTTCATTACCAAGCTGTTTGCTTTCTTTAAGGCAGGATAAGGATGGGAGAGGAAAACCTTTTTAAAAGAAGTCATTACACACGGAAGTCAATCTCCACTAATGTATTCCTGCAACAGGGAATGCGCAGCTAGAAACTGCTTGCTATGTAAATATATATAAAAATCAAATCTAAGTATAGATACATACATATGCAATTTTATAAATTTGATTGCAACCCTCTTTCTCCTTCTTGACTCAGCTGAGCACATAACCCCTTCTCCTTCCCTCTTGCTTTTTCTCACAAAGCCAGCCTGAAGCCCATAATGTTCTGCACACAGATCCAGGCGGAGTATTCAAGTATTGGTAGCAATTGGAGAGTCCCTCTTGATACAATCGGCAGCTTTGGAGGAGCAGCTTTAGGTGGGACTGTTGGGGAAACTGTTTCATCGGGAAGTTTGAACAACTCCTGTTCCATCTTCCCTTCCTCCACCACACAACACAGCCCCAACCTGATTGGGCCCTTCTGCAACTGCCATCTGCATTTCTAAAAGCAGTGACATTTGTTTGTTTGTTTGTTTGTTTGTTCAGTTAGCTAGTTAGTTAGTACGCTGCCCTTCATCCATGGATCTCAGGGCAGTTCACAGCACAAACATACAAGATAAAAAAACACACAAAGTACATAATAAAAAATAGAACAAAAACAAACCAATAACTCTTCTCCTCTCCGCCACCTGTATCACTAAAATAGAGCTGAGATAGTTTTAACATTCAAACTTTCCCTAAATATCAAAGTGGTTATTCATATAATTAAAGGATGTCCAGCACTTGTGCAACTGGAGACCTATCTAGATCAAATCACTCTGTGATTGTCAATTGTTTTATACTGTCTTTCATGTTGTGTCTTAGTGTTGCAACCCCTCCTGGGTCCTTAGGGTGAAGAGCAGGTTCACAGAATCAAAGAACCATAGAATCATACAGTTGGAAGGTGACCACCCCAAGGGTCATCTAGTCCAACCCCCTGCAATGCAGGAATCGCAACTAAAGCACCCAGGACAGATGGCCATCCAACCTCTGCTTAAAAAACTCCAAGGAAGGAGAGCCCACAACCTCCAGAGGGAGACCATTCCACTTTCAAACAGCTCTGACTGTCAGAAAGTTCTTCCTGATGTTTAGTCGGAATCTCCTTTCTTGTAACCTGAAGCCATTTGTCTCCTACCCTCCAGAGCAGAATAATAATAATAATAATAATAATAATAATAATAATAATTTATATGCCATCCTTGTGCTGAACAGACCAGGGACACTGGTTACTGGGGGCAAAGGAGCATTTAAGGGGTGCTCCTCTTTCTTACAGGCAAAAAGGGTCATAGCCCTGCCAAGCTTCTCCCCCCCCCAAAAAAAAACAACCCTCCAAAGGGATGGTCCAGCTTTGTCCTGTCCCCAACAATAATATCAATATATTTCCAGTGACTAAGTGGCTTCTCTGTTATCCTATACAGTTTTATTTGCCACCACCCACCCACCCCCACCCCGCCCGCAAATGCTTTTTATTTATGTTTGGAGTATTTAATTTTGTGTTCAGCTAAGTCCTTCTCAGAGAAATTAATGAACCTAAGTGAATCATGTCTATTAACTTCTATGGGTTTAGTCTAGTCTAAGGACTACTGTAGAATACCCCCCACCACCACCACTTTTGCCAGATTGCATGTGTGTTGATGTGGCGGGGGTAGAAAGACTTGGGTGTAGAGGTAATTTTGGGGAGTTCTGTTGAAATGCTAGGTGCAAGCACTTGGGGAGGGGGGGGGGAAGAAATATATAACCAGTGCGACTGGTGGCTTCTGTTGACATTTGAGTGGGGAGTTTCATCACAATCCTATATATGTCTACTCAGTTGTCATCCCTATAGGGTTCAATGGGACTTGCTCCTATATATATACAGGGTGATTTATAATAAAGTATACTGAATACTTCATTATGAATCACCCTGTATTTGTATAATGTCAGCCCTAAATATATGAAATGTATGTATCTGTTTGAGGAGGATGGGGCTGTGACAAAAAAAATACAAGCTGCTTAAAAGAGTATTTGAACTGAAACGATCCTTCCGATACGGCACTCTTGATTCCCTCCAGGAAATAGCTTTCATACACAGAATTTCACTCAAAATCTGGTGCCCCGCTCTTGCCTTCCATTGGAGTAATAGTGGCGAACTCTGCTCTGGGTCTGATGCAACCACACTGGTCACAGCCCCCTAGAACCGCCTCTACCCACCAAGCATTCCTGTGAGGGTGGCGGGACTGAGAGACGGGATATCAACAGTACAGCTGAGCAAAATTACTCCAGTTACGAATTGCACCAAAAAATTACCGTGTTGCTAACTGGGGGGGGGGGGGAAGAAAAAAAAGAATATGCATTTCCCCCCATACCAAATAAGGCATGGATTATCATCCATGGTTAGATTCAATTCTATATAATGACAGACCTCCCAGTCCAAAAGATATGTGATAATGATCTGCTGAAAATGGGCAAATTGGAAATATTGCAGGAACTGATGCTGCTCATCCCTCACACGTGTTTACACCCTCCCTTAGCAAAGCTCTAATTCATCCTCTACCATACAGAATAAATGCAAAAGAGTGCCTTTATTTTTTTTAAAAAACAACTGATTATAAGAGTGTATGTATTGACCTATAATTGCTTTTTACTACCTAACTAAATGGCTATATTAATCATGCATGCATGCAGAGGGCATCTTACCTTTGCTCTGCTAATTAATCAAAACAACTAAAAATAGTAATAATACTGATGAAGGAGCACGATCCTATAAGGCTGTTGGGTACTCTGCATCTAATCCACACCGAAGCACTGAAAGTTTCTCCCCCAAGTTACTGCACCAGTCTGCATTAACATGCAATGTACAAACTACTGGGTGTTTGGCAGGAACAAGCAAATACTACACACACGAGACAGATGATTTTCAAAAGGCTTGTGTAATCCAGTTAATCAAAACCAATGTGTGCTCATGCCCTTTCCAATAAGATCTCCTCTTGATGAATGCCAGAATAATAATAATTATGCAGTTGTTTTTGTGTGAAGGCAGGTTCTATTTTTAAGGAATCAGTAAGGCTTTTTATTAACGTATGGTGAAATGTATATCTTACTGTATTTTAATAGGGCAATCCTATGTATGTTTACTTGGAAGCAAGTCCCACTGTGGGGCTTCTCACAGGTAAATGTGCATAGGATTTCAGCCTTAATCTAGATGACCTCCAGGAAAATTGAAGGCTTTCCTCTCCCTACTGAGAAATATTAGTGGTAAGTGCAGCTGCTGTTTCTATGGCGCTTTTCGGTGGATTGGCCTTGTCAACAACTAGATTTCATGGGGAGCAACTTTGTTAATGGACTCGAACATACAGGGCTAAAGCCATAACTCCTGATTCTTGGCTCCCATAATCCAATAATTCCCTTATGGCAAAGCCCATCCCCACCATTGCCACCCTTTCACATCCTTCCCCAATCTCTAGAATGGCAGAACAGCTGCTGCTGGGAGAGCTGTCATGGGGGCTAGGTTTTATGCTATTTTTATCCTATTTAGTAAAATGCATTTCTTTTATTTGTTTTACAAAGAAAAATTAGTAAAGTGTTAATCCCTGTTTCCATGATATTCCAAGTTTATACTGTAAAGGTAAAGGACCCTTGACAGTTGAGTCTAGTCGCGGACAACTCTGGGGTTGTGGCACTCATCTCACTTTACTGGCCGAGGGAGCCGACATTTGTCCGCAGACAGTTTTTCCGGGTCATGTGGCCAGCATGACTAAGCCGCTTCTGGCGAAACCAGAGCAGCACACGGAAACACCGTTTACCTTCCCGCCGGAGCAAGTAGTATTTATCTACTTGCACTTTGACGTGCTTTTGAACTGCTAGGTTGGCAGGAGCAGGGACGGAGCAACGGGAGTTCACCCCATCACGGGGATTCGAACCACCGACCTTCCGATTGGCAAGCCCTAGGCTCAGTGGTTTAGACCACAGCGCCACCTGCGTCCCCAGTTTATACTGTAGTGGTACATAAATTAACTCAGCTAGAGAAGTCCGCTCACCCTCATTGGTGGGCGGTGTTGGGGCCAGGCCCTGGACTGCACAAGTGCTCCAGCAAATAGCAGGACTAGCTGGATGCTGAGGAGTGGTGAGAGGCACCAGCTGGGGGACCCCCAGGGTACCCCCAAGGGAAGAAGGCTCGCAGACAGAGGATTGGTGGTGGGACAACAATGAGTGGTCAGAGGGAGCAGACTGGGAGGAGATGTCAGAAGCTGGCAGCTGCTGTTCAGGATGCCAGCCAAACAGTTGTGCCCTTATCCTGAATACGCCATTTCATTCCCCCTCTCCCTTACTTTTCCATCTTTTCCCACAACAGATATTTAGCATTCCACACCCACAAAGCATGCTCAGTCCTCAATGAGATTTTTCGTTGCTGTTGGAGGGTTGTGTGTGTGTGTGTATCTTTTAAAAACCTCGCTGATTCGTTCCTCTTGTGCATGGATGGTGCTGTTCTGGCTGCATAAGGATTCATGCACAGAGAATGAGTTTACAATTAGTAGATAAGACTGGTTTATACAGTTGATGAATGGAAAGCCTGTAGAGGAATTATATGCCCAGAATGCCTTGGAAAAATGGATTTCCATTAAAAAAAAGAAACCCTCAGCCACAACAATTTGCCCTTGCTCAGTACTACAATAGAAGAATCTGGTCGTGCTAAAACTCAAATGTTTCGCAATTAACTTTACTGGCATGAGCAAACTGTTTCCAGTGAGAATGGGTTTAATGCTTGATCATTTGTTTTCTTTATTATCCTAAGCTTTGCTGACGATCACAGATGTTCAGTAAACAAGACTGCTTGCAAGATGACTTTAAGCAGAACCTCTGGTGACTCATATTCAAAGATCATTTTGCCACGGGGATCAGTAGAAGGGTTGATTGCAAACCTTTGAACAAGTGTCTGTTGGGAACACAAAGAGAACAGCCCGGGCCCATCAAAGCTGATGGAAGTTTTGACATAGATTTCCACAGGAGATGAAATACAGCAGCCTATATATCCATAGCTATATCAGTATCATCATACTTAAGAATTTTGATAGTGCTGTCAGTAAGGGAATCTGTGAAACTTACTGACTCACATCGCTGACAGGAATATCAAAATTCTTAAGGCGTTTTCACAACTGATAGAAAGCTGAAACTTCATGCACGCATGGCTCAACATACCTTGCTTACTCAAAAAGTCTGTAGATTGGACATTTCTACCTTTCTCCCTCAAAATCCAGGACACGAATTTTGCCACATGCCACCGTACAGAACTCTCACCCTGAGTGAGACAGAATGTTGTATTGTAGGATCTTCATCACCCCTGAAGCAGGAGAGGGGATGAATTCCAGGTGGCATCCAGGAATGCAAGCTTGTTGTTGTTTTTTAGTTGTTTAGTCATGTCCGACTCTTCGTGACCCCATGGACCAGAGCACGCCAGGCACTCCTGTCTTCCACTGCCTCACACAGTTTGGTCAAACTCATGTTGGTAGCTTCGAGAACACTGTCCAACCATCTTGTCCTCTGTCGTCCCCTTCTCCTTGTGCCCTCAATCTTTCCCAACATCAGGGTCTTTTCCAAGGAGTCTTCTCTTCTCATGAGGTGGCCAAAGTATTGGAGCCTCAGCTTCAGGATCTGTCCTTCCAGTGAGCACTCAGGGCTGATTTCCTTAAGAATGGATAGGTTTGATCTTCTTGCAGTCCATGGGACTCTCAATAGTCTCCTCCAGCACCATAAACATGATCCATCTGGAGTAGGAACTGGCAAGCCACTCCAGTATCCCTGCCAAGAAAACTCCATGGACAATGCAAGCTAGTTGTTCCAAAATTACTTCCCTTCACAAAACAAATTCAGCCATGCTCAATATTGTTTGCAATCAACTCCTCTCTAGACATTGGACTTGGCTGTCACTTGAGGAGACAAGGCAACACCTGGACTCCCTGTGTGTCTCTCTCCTGACACCTAATAGCTTATAGAAGCTGTCAGAGAACCCTACATGGAATGCTGTGGTAAAAAGCAGTATAATGCTTAGGGACAATAGGATGAGTGATGAGCATATGCACTTGAGTATGATCGGGGATGTGTGAGAGAAAATATACCAACTTTATTGTCCAACTAGCCTACGGACCTTTCCAGTTCTGCATTAAACAACAGCCGGCCAGATAAGTGCTCACAAACAAAACATGTCCACTCTACTACTTTCACATTAGCTTTGAGTATACCCTCAAGATTCCTAACTCCTGCTGTAGATACCAATCTGTTTTTGAAAGGAAGAGTTGTGTGTATGGTAGGTGAGGGAAATGGATAAGGAGAGACTGTGGGGAGCAGCTTAGATCTGTGGATGTTCATAAGTTTCCACTAATATTTACATATTTTTTGCACATCATAATCATTTCATAATAGCCCTTGCTTCTGTTATGAGTTCGATGAGCCTGGCTGCATCTCCTGCTGCGTATGTGGGGTGTTCGGGGTTTTTTATTTTAAAAAGATCATCTAGATAAAAAATATTAAGTGGTCTGTCAAAACAGCAACCTAATTTCACAACGGAGAGTAGAGTGAAATCGTAATAGACTTTAAAGACTTTTTTTAAAAAAAAAAAGATCAATATTAGGCTTTCTAAAGAATTCACTTGCCCTCAGAGGACACAAAGGGCCCTCCGCCTCCCGAAAATGAACATCTGAGGATGTTTGCTAACTGCACTGACAAGAGTAGCTTAGTGCAGTGCCACCTCATTAAACCTCGCAAAACAGGGGAAGAAAAGGCTGCTACAAAACATGGCCTGAGTGAGGTCACCAGCTAATCTAACTTCATGACAACAAAAGATCTTTGACTGATGAGAAATTCCCCTCTGATGGAGGTCAACATTCCTTGGTCTAAATGAGTCTTTCAGGCTCAAGGTGGAAGGGGGGGGAGTTGTTCGCTTGACTCACTGAGGCATATGCTACGGTAGCATGTGGCTATCAGCATCCTGAGACCTTTTGTGACAGATATAATGATTAACTGGCTATTCAGAATTCTAGAAATGTCACATTAGCTGCGGTGGCCAACTCCTCAGAGAGCAGGCAGCAGAGTGTGAAGCCTGGCTTGAAGCAGAGGATGGTTGGGTGCTAAAAGAATAAAGTGAGAAAGAATTTGCAGCTGCTAAAATAGAATCAAAAGCATTGCAGTGTGTCTGTGATATTTCTGTGCATGCATATACATGTGAGGTGACATGCAGAATTTTGCAGAAGGGTGCCAGGTGGGAGGGGAAAAAGAGACTCAAATCGGTATCTATTATAACTTTTATGAAGTGAACCCTCCTTCAAAATACTGCCAGTGCTGTCTGGTCATAAATATTTCTCTCAAAAATGTACTGTTCACTCAAGACAATCAATTATATAGTGAGATCTGGCACCTACCTTAGCATACTGCCAGAGTCTTCCTTTCTAGCTAATCAAACATTACCTTCATTTGGGAGTGCAGTATGCATGCTATAAGCAAAGAGCCTTCCTTTTTATGAAAGAGGATTACCTTGTTATCACAGTTTTATGAGAGGGATTAAATACTGCATGAAACATATTCCTTTCTCCACCCCCATCCCTTTTTAAAAAGAAACTATGCTCTCAAAATTCCTTGATGGAAACTTGAACAGTAGGATTGGTTTTGAGTTGTTGTTTCTCTTCACAGGAAACTACTGTCCTTAATGTGGCTGGCTTCATATCATTGAAAGACTGCCCTTGGGAGTTTCAGAGGCCTTTCTGTTGGATGCTTTAAAGGACCCGGCTGCAACTTTTGGAAACAACCCTGTTATGGCAACGCGAACTTCGTGTAAAATGGACAGAGCAAGGAAGTGGCTCGGACTCAGTATATCTTTAAGTTGTTGCTTAATGATGAACCTCATTACGGCTGTGTTATCTGGGAGCAGCAGACCACCCAGCAAAGGCCAAGAAGGCAGCCTCTCAGACAACTTGCTTCTGCATCTGCGAATGAAGAGGAGCTGGGTGTGGAACCAATTCTTCGTTTTGGAAGAATACACTGGAACGGATCCTTTGTATGTGGGAAAGGTAAGTTGCATGGGGGGGGATCAAGTTGTCGCTATATTAAACAAAAATGTGTATGTAGTACTTTATTAATATTGTTGTTGTTGTTGTTGTTGTTGTTGTTGTTATATCACATCACTATTAGTAGTAGTAGCACCCCGCACATCTGACTGGGTTGCCCCAGCCACTCTGGGTGGCTTCCAACATATATAAAAACATAATAAAACATTGCACATTAAAAGGCTTTCCTATGCAAGGCTGCCTTCAAATGTCTCCTAAAGGTGTCGTCTCCTTGACATCTGATGGGAGGGTGTTCCACAGGATGGGTGCCACTACTGAGGAGGCTCTGTGCCTGGTTCCCTGTACCTTCACTTCTTGCAGTGAGGGAACTGCCCGGAGGCCCTCGGAGTTAGATCTCAGTGTCTAGGCTAAATGTTGAGTGTGGAAATGCTCCTTCAGGTATGATCCCTGCTTCCTTTCAGATATATACATATATAGATACACACACACACACACACACACACACACACACACACACACACACACACAGGGCTGTGCCATGGTGCTCAGCAGCCTTACCTACAGCCTCAACTGCTAGCAAACCACCCAACTCTCATCAAATCCCCCACCACTATCCCATTGGACCCGGGATGGGGAACATTTTTGTTTCACACCTGTCAGGGACGTGCCCTCCCCTGCCAGTCAGGCACTGAGTGGGTACCGGCAGCCTCAGCCTCTGCTGTTGACGGACACGTCTCCCAGTAAGTCTGCCAGCTCCTCCCCGGGGAAGGAGGAGTCACCAGGGAGGAGCCAGGTGGGAAGGGGTCTCCAGGATGATGCAGAGAGACCTGGCACCGCTCAGCAGACACATTCCGAGGGGGAGACACCGTTTCCAGCGCCTGCTTTACACAGAATGGTCAGGGGAGAAAGGAGGTGGCACTTTAGGGTGCCGAGACTGGTGTTGGCGCCGCAGCAGGAGGGGGGCACTTCCGGATTCTGCTAGTGACTAGAAGATGGTCATGTTTTAGGATAGCTCCGCACTGTACATACTTTGCACAATAAAAATAGTTGAAAGACAAGGCGGACTTGGTCTTTACTCAGGAGCAACCGTTAGCGAACCTGACAATACCCTATGAGCCAACTTTGACAGGCGGGCAGAACAACCCACGTCAGTCACATCACGTCATTGTCACATGATCGGAGGTTGAAAAGGGGAAGGGTTGCATAGCCTGCCCTGCACTGACCCTTACAACCTTTGGCGATCGTCCCCCTGCTTTTCCTTTCCACCTTTGATGTCAGGTTTACAAAGGAGTGTGAACTCCACCTTCCTCCCCAACCCTCCCCAACACTTCAAGGGCCCCCTAGACCTCCTCAGCCTCCATCTCCATATAGATCTTGCCAAGTCTCCCACCTGCTCCCGTTCGATTTCGCCAAAAAACAAACAAAGCCACCCACAGCACTTCCTTTAGATGTACAAATGAGGTGGAGATGGGTGGCAGCCGGCAGCCCAGGGGACATGGAGGGACAGTTGCAACAGGCCAAGGCAGCTCTCCCTCCACATTCCCCCTTCTGCTGAGGCTGAAACACTGTCGCTGGTGAGGTGGTCAGTGGCGATGGCAGTGGTAGAGCAGGATGTTTGCTGAGGAGCTGCCCTGTGGCTCGCCTGGGCCACCTGCCACTGCGGCCCTCCATTGCTGCTGTGATGGTGCAGCTGTAGTTTGCAGTGATGCCTTAGGCAAATATATAATAGGACACACACACACACACACACACACACACACACACACACACTTCTCCTGAGGATCTTCCAATCTAAATTTTGATTGCTGGGAGTGACAAGGGTAAAATGATGGGTATGCACAAATGCACTTGGCTTTGGCTCTGGGGTAGGACTAAGAGGCTGAGCCAAAGTCTCCACCCAAGAGGTGGTTTTTGAGGAGGAATTTGGAAGAAGAGGAGATCTGGCACCACACAGGTTTTCCAGGCTGTTCTCCTTCAGGCGGTGTATCGGTGGACACCTAATTTATTTCAGTTCCTAAGAGCTTCCGACGGGTGTCACCTTGAGCTGTGAATAATGTCTGTTTTGAAAGGCTATCGATGATTTGCCTTTTTCCAAAAGATCAGCACTAACAATTATCTGGTGTAATTGATGTCACCCTTAGAAACTCTCTGGCAGTCTTTATAGGAAGTGCTCCAGGTTCAGAACATAGGCAGGTTATATTGATACAGGAGGGATTGGTTGAGGAGAGGGAGGGAGAAAGAAGTTGTAGTGGCACAAGTGGGCATGTTATATTAAATGTGCAGTTGCAACAGACTGCAGTTTGCATTTCGCTGCCCTTTAGCAGGGGCAGGCAGAAGTAGGGAAACTCATAATGTATTGACATCCCAATTTGGACAAGTTGTCCCAGATCAGGGATGTTATGGTGTATTGTGTTTTTACTGTAATTATACAGCTAATGCTGAATTGTGTTTTTAATATTCAGTTGGAAGCCACCCAGAGTGGCTGAGGAAACCCAGCCAGATGGGCAGGGTATAAATAATAAATTATTATTATATTATTATTATTATGTCCAACCGGTTGATCGTGGACTCAGTAGGTAGGTACTGTTGGAGATGCAGAAGAGAGGCTCATTCTGTGGTTGAAGGGTTAATTTGGTTAATGTTGAAGTCAACTAGCCAAGATGGGGAATGTTGCAGGTGTGGCTTAGCAACTAAGCAGGGCCACATGATATTCACCAAGGTGATACAGTGGCCTGATTGGCTGTGTAGTTCTGAGGGAACTTTGCCCCTGTATTTTTGGTTGAATGTACAAGGCCTAATGTAAGAAAGTAAAAACCTCTCTGTTCATTTCTTTTTCAATTGTACACTGTTTTTGTTCAGTTTTCCTTGGTAAGGTGTTATCAGGGCTTTTCTCTCTGGAGTCTGCATTATTTAAGTGACTTTTCTAACAAATACAGCATGAATTTCTCCAGGTAGGAAAGCCTATAATGCCTGAAAAGGGCTTTTGGCAGCAAAGTGTCTCCTCAGAATGACTTCTTCATGCCTTTAACTCAAGCTTTCACCTTTTTGCTCTTGTTTTCCATCTGTGATGGCTCTTTTGATTCAAGCTGGCTTGAGTTTGGATGTCGTGGATTAAGTTCCGATTTAGAACAGCAGTATAAACACTCAAAATGTAATTTCAGTGGCACATTATATAAAAACAGGCAGCAGGGGGAATTCTCAAATGGCTAGCAGGCAGCGAAAAATAAACACAATATATGATAGCCTGAATCACTAGTCTGCATTTGTCTTTTCATGAATGTCTGCATTCTTATGACAGTAGAAGTAAAGTCAGTTATATTACTTACAATATTGCTTTTCTTGGCTACGTGCAAAGTTGAGAATAATTTTCCACCTTAACTTTGTTTGAGACCTGGAGAAAACACACTTAACTGTGTTTCCTATATTACTTAGAAGATGTTTGGGTCAAAGGAAAGCCAGGATATGCATTTGGGTTTTTTTGCCAGACAGCTTCAATTTGTACCTTCTTGAAACCAAAGTCTACCATCTTTCATTCTTGTCTCGTAGAACACCGGCATGCTTAATTACTTTTTCCCCATCGTTCTATTCTTATAACAACTATGCCCCTAGAACCTACATCGTTCGTTGTCCATTCTTGTTTGACGTTTGCCAGAACAATAATCTAATAAACACTGCACTCTTATTATCGGCACATCCTGGGATCAGAATATGAACTAAAATGATAGTTTCTCTATTTATATACTATCAATATGCAAGGGATGAGATACAAAGAGCATGGGCTTGGGAATGCCAAGTGGGATTTGCCTAGGTGGAATTGTTTTTTGGAACCTGCAAAATCAGACTCACCCCCTCACCCCCAAATAAAAATTATATTTAGTGAAGTTATGTGAGGATATACCAGAGTGTTTTTCTTGTTCTCCACTGGGAGAACTGTGTGTCTTTGCACATGAGAAATACAACTCACCCTATGAGAACTCCCAGAATTCTTCAGTGATATGCTTTGCATGCATAATATATTGGAGTTGCCATAGCTCAATGACACTACATACACTGTATGCATAAGACCCCAGGTTCAATCTTGGCTCCTCCACTTACAAGGATTTCAGGTTGCATGGCTGGGGGAAAAATTAGATGAGTTGATGGCCTCACTCAGTACAGTGGCTTCATACTTACACATCAGTCCCAAGTCCCAACCTTAGTGGCTCCAATTAAAAGGAATTCAGGTGGCAGGAGGAAGAGCCCTCTCTGAACTTGCAAAACTCTTAATTTATCTGTATGCATTCAGTACTGTGTCAATGGCTGGCTTGGTTAAAATGAACATACAGTGCTTTTAAAGTTTCTCAGTACACGAAGACAAATCAGATCATATTTCTTAATGCATCATATGCTCTCCTCAGATTACTTCCCAAGTGGTCTCATTGATTTTAAAGTCTGTTCTGGGGCAGATCAGCAGTGTCTATTTGCTTTAGTTATTAAGATGCAGCATCTAAACCTCCTAAACTACTATATATGTAAAGTTCAAGTATTTTCTAGGGTGTGTGTGTGTGTGTGTGTCATACTGACTTTTAAAAAATTCACAGGTGGACTCTACTATGGAATCGGAATTGCTCTAACAAGCAATTTTGTAGATAAGCATGCATGAATTTATTTTTTGCAAACATAGCTTTTCTTGCCATTTTGTAGCAATACCTGTGCATGCAAATAAAGAACGTTTGCTAATACTGGTAAAGAAGCTCATCCAATTTTTTTATTTTACCAGCATTTTCATTCAGCACTAAAGAATTTAACCCTAAAAGCTTCGATACTTCTAAAATACAGTTGATACAAAGCAGCTTATCATATATCATACTCAAAAAGCACCTCCACATTTTGATAAAACACTTTCTTATTGTTTCAGTGCTGCTGTTCAGTGTCCTTCATTGCCGCCGCCTCCTTTGCCTCTCAGCCTTTGGCCTCAATTTACCCACAATGATGCTGGCTGTGGTGGTGACACATATAATTTTGTCAATAACACCATGATGTTAAATCTGACATGATGCTGTCATAAATACTCATGAAGTCACGTGGGTTTCCACAGTCAATCATATTAAACAACAGTTTGGGCAAAGGCAAAGAGGGGAAATGGTACCAAGAAAAATTGCTGGGACATGCAGGTTCCAGGGTGCCTTAGTGCCCTTTCTAAATTCTGAAGCACCCTGGAAAATGTACCATGGATTCATGACCCTAGGATGCTGCAATTTCAGTTTCAGATGACAGGAAGTAATGAAACTCTCCCAGTCACTGCAGGTGATGCCTGCCACATTTGCGACAAAGAGAACAGATAGCTGTGGTTACAGGTAGGTGGCCGTGATGGTCTGCAATAGTCAAAACAAAATAAAAAAATTCCTTCCAGTAGCACCTTAGAGACCCAACTAAGTTTGTTCTTGGTATGAGCTTTCGTGTGTATGCACACTTCTTCAGATACACTGAAACAGAAGTCACCAGACCCTTATATATAGTGAGAGGGTGGGGAGGGGTATTACTCAGAAGGGTGGTGGGAATGAGTGATTGGCTGATAGGTGTGGTAGTTTCCTTGCATATTCAGTAGGATAAGTGGATTGTAGAGGGTTCTTAATTCTAAGACCCTTAGGTATAATGTCCAGGTTCTTGCATTTAGTCAGAAAGAAGATGTCTGTCTGTACCTGTGCAAGTTTCTTGGTGAGGTTGATGGACTTCCATTTCATGCGGCTCAATGTGATGCCTTCCATAGTTCTAGTTACAGGTAGGTAGCCGTGTTGGTCTGCCATAGTCGAAACAAAATAAAAAAAATTCCTTCCAGTAGCACCTTAGAGACCAACTAAGTTTGTTCTTGGTATGGGCTTTCGTGTGCATGCACACGTCTTCAGATACACTGAAACAGAAGTCACCAGACCCTTATATATAGTGAGAGGGTGGGGAGGGGTATTACTCAGAAGGGTGGTGGGATAGCTGTGGTGTGAGAGAGTTATTAGGAGCCAAGCCTGAACTTTCTTGAAGTTTGAGCTTAACATAATTAGTACAGGGACAAATTCACAAGTTCACCATTCAAAGCTCTCCAGTTCCAAACTGCAAAGTCATCGCTAATTGTAAGGCACTGTATCCTACACAAAGAGCAGTTTGTATTCTAATGTATCTTGTGTGGCAATATAGCACCACAGATTCACAACCTGTGTCTATGCCGCCGGCTAATTTACTGCAGTTTAGTTTGCTGGTTCAAAATGGGATGAATTTGCAATGAGGAGATAAACAACTGTGAGCACAGCTCTCCCTGGCTGTAATTTCCAGCACCCTTTGTAATATGTTTTGCAGTAGTTTTAGTGGACCAGGATGTAGGGTAGTGTATTTAGGCACTTTGAAAAAAACCAGTCCTGTCTCATCTCTGTTAATAATAATGCCATTCTCCCATCCCCACAGTCATGTTTATGGCACTTCCAAGGGCGCAGGAGCACACTTGATAGTTACAACTGAAGGTGAGAAAGACAGGGAGAAAGACAAAGCTTGTGCATTTCTCCCTTGAGTTTCATTCAGGGGCGTCTTACCCATAGAGGCTAGTGGCGCAGGCGCCAGGGCGCCAAGTTCTGGAGGGCGCCAGGGAAGAGGAGGCGGCTGGACGTGGCGCCTCCCAGCATCAGCTCACTGCCCTCGCCTGCCTCCACCATGCCGCGCCGAAGCAGCACCGCGCCTGGAGCTTCCGCCTGCTGTGGCCACCACGGTACAAAGCGGCCAGCTGAGCCGGGAGCCGCCACGTCCAGCCTCCACCTCTTCCCCACCGGAGGAGCTGCCTTCCATCCGCTACCCGCCTCCTCCAGCCCCACAAAGCTGGGCTCGTCGCCTGCAGCGCCGTCCTCCCTGAAAAAGGTTGGCAACTCTGGGAAGGGGGGGCACCAGAGGGATCTTCGCACCACGGCGCCGGATATGCTTAAGACGGCCCTGGTTTCATTTTATCAAAATATTCCTTAATATAATAATTGCCTTGATGAATGAGACCTGAGCCCATCTAATCTACTATTTTGTCTCCAACAGCAATGATACAGCACTCCAAAGCAAGAGATGGTGGCCTTTCCCTTTTGTTAGCCCTAGGATCTAGTATTCAGATGTAGACTGCTTCCCACTTGGCATTTTGACTCACGGTTGCTGCCATCAACTCACATCATGCTGGTAATGCTTGGTTCAAAAGATGCATGATGTGACATCATTGCAGTCAATGTTTCCCTTCCCCTATTTCCATAGAAGGTAGAGAGGAGCGCTTAACATAAACAAGACATCATCATAAAAACATGGGGGAGGATATGGTTTGGGGACAGCCATTTTCCTCGCTGTCAGGTCCAAAGTTGCCACGGATTCTGTTATGGAAGAAGATGGCAAATCTAAACCTAGGAATGGAATAGAGATCTCCATCTGTGCCTTGCACCTGCTCCTCTTTTTTACTTGATACTATAGCCCAGATGTTCATGATTAAGAATATATCTGTTGTTTTTCTCCCGCATGAACTTACTGATGGCCAAACACAATGCTCAGTGGTTCCATTTGCAGATTAAATTCATACCACAGCAAACATGAAGCATGGTAGAAATAGAAGTAGCTTGATGGTAAAGCACAGATACTGCACACAGAAGATTCTTACTTTAATATTTCATCTCTGTCTGAAACCTTGGAATGCTATTGCTAGTTGAGTTAACACAAACCAATGATATGAAACAGTATAAGGCAACTTCCTAATCCACCTTCAATTTTCATATGCAGCATATCTGGTAAGGAAAGGTGCAGGCGAAAGGCGTTGGTTTTTTTTAAAGCACCTACTCTCATTCTGCCTGAACTCAACCAAACTTTCTTGTTTGGAACACAGACCTCATATTACGCTGCAACCCTGAGAGTAAAATGTTGATTCTCCTTTCTTATTTCGACATTTTATTCATCTTGATCCATTCATTGCAGTGGCAATGAGCTTAGGACAGATTCCTTAGCTAAACAGAAATATATGGAGTTTTCTAATATGTTTCCTCAATCACAGCTGCAGTATTGCTGATTCAGGCTGTGACCTACACAACATCTTCTGAATTCAATAAAAGCAGGAGCAGGTTTTATGTAGGCCAAAATCAGGACGTTGACAGGTTGGGAAGAACAACATTCCCCAAAGATTCACTGAGTCATAAGGTCAGGCCTTCTGCTTGGTGAAACTTCGCATTCACCTCTTGCATTCATTAAAGCCCCACTGACACAGAACAGGCTGATTAGAAAAGAGTCGCGATGCAGTCCATTATTATTTTTTGAATCAGGAAAATTATCCAACACTTTTAGCACTATTCTATTCTAGCACTATAGAAATAAGACTATACAAAATTCTTTTCTTTCACATTGCTTGGTGTGTGTTTTTCAGCATGCTGTGTTTCCATAATGTCCAATTGGTATGGATTTACCTCTCACGTCCTTTTCTATATTTCATGTATTCTGGGCAGTGTGCTCTTCTAAGAATACGTAGAAAGCTGTCATACAGTAGCTTATTATTAGATGAGATGCAAAAGACTGAGCATCCATTCTGCCTTTACTTCCAGCATACTTCCACACATATGCACACACAAATTGGACTGGTGCCAGCATGTAGACAATCAAACTAGCAACTCAAATGAACCTTCCCAGGCCTTAATATCAGCTCAAAAGTCCACCATCAAGATTGATTAGACTGGTGGACACTAGAGACCAATTTCCTAATGAATTGATTTTCATACATTCAATTTGCACATGTTAATTTATAGATTACAGCTATTCTGGATCCTATAATACCACTCAGATAGTGGAGTTGTTCATTTGTTTGTTTTCCAATACATAGTAGGTTTTTAAGGGGCATCCTAGCTAAAATAATGGGCACTGGCAATAGGCCTAACAAGCTGGTAATATCCCATGGGTTTTGGAAATAGTACTTACTGTGTAAAGGTACCTTGCAACAGGCCTGGCCTAAGACCTGGATGCAGCAGGGGTCAACAGAACTTCATCAGGTGTGCTATAATATATATTTATGAACAACTGGACAGCCACTGAGCATAGCAGCTAACCAGGCAAAATTAAAATTCCCAACAAGTTCCTACTTGTTGAAGTCATTTCTCTAAGACAGGCCACACAAATCTGTGTTTGCTTTTCTGCTGAGACTGGGAGGTGGGACTGTTTGAATCACATTTTATACCAGCCATTTTACTCTTCTAGGTTGTTCTTCAGTGAAGCACTTCCATTGTACATGAGCATGACTTCCTCAGTTATGGAAAGTATTGTGCATTCGTAGAACTCCATCAAATGGCTCACATGCATGCATCCATGAGACTCTGCAAGGTAGTCCTGAGGGTTGGTCCAGACTAGCATCAGCCCAGAAGTCTTCTTTTCTTCTTTGGCGATCACTTGTAGCCGAGTAAGATTGTCTTCCATAAACACGGTTTTCAAAAGTGAGTCTGTAAGTGACGGTGAAGGCCAATTCTGGATCCACACGTCCTTCCACAGAGGGAACATAGGTTTCCGGGCAGGAGCTGATCATGGTGATGGTTTGCCAAATGTACCTTCCTCTTAGCATGTTTCTCCCTTTCGTCCTTAGTTTGAGCGTCTTCAAAACCCATGACACCTTTATGAAAGGCTGTTATCCAAATGGAGTGCTCGCAGGCCAGTGTTTCCCAGTTGTCAGTGTTTATACTACATTTTTAAAGATTTGTCTTGAGAGAGTCTTTGAACCTCTTTTGTTGACCACCAACATTTTGCTTACCATTTTTAAGTTCAGAATAGAGTAGTTGCTTTGGAAGATGATAATCAGCATCAACTTTGTTGGACTCATCATGTTGTTCAGATGCCTGAAGAATCATTGCTTCAACACTGGTGATCTTTGCTTCTTCCAGTACACTGGCATTAGTTCTCCTGTCTTCCCAAGTGATGTGTTTTACTGATATTCAGATCTCACAGCTTCCGCTGCTATGTGCTACTAAGAGGGAAACTGCACTTTCCAGGAGGTGAGGCAATGCTGGCATAGGAAGTAGCTATGTCATCAATTCCCCCTAGGTGACTTCAAGCCTACCAAAGCATTGTGGAAAGGAACTGTGCTGAAGCCGGCAACTCTCCTAAAGCAATGAGATAATGTCGGAACCTGTCACTAAAAACCTGACCGAACACAGCAGTTCTAAGAACACAGAGAGCCGTACATTTGCAGCCTCCAACCAAACAGCACGATATGCATTACCATATCTCTGGCTTCCTGACATATCCTAGCATGGCAACAGTTGGCTCACTGAGTGGCAGGAGGCTGGCCTCATGTCTGTTCTTAAGCGATCATCATGCTTGAATAGTCACCTGATTTCACTGTCAGGGCCCCTGCTGATGCTGCCTTAATGACATGGGAGCCACTGGAGCATGTGGTTCACAGAGTGTGGGTTAATCTACTTTGTTGCGATAATAAAAACAATTGAATAACTCCTTTGTTCCAAGCTCTTTCAAGAAAGGGTGTGATACGGATGTGCTTGACACCTTTTCTGAGCCACTACGTCAGAAGACACAAGGCCATGCAGGAGTAGCCAACAGTGTGTGTTTTCCCAAATCACTGGCACCGGGGTATGCTCCACCCACAATAATTGCATTTTATATTGCGTGTGTAGGTCACCCAGCCATTCCCCCCAATAACTCACACCTGAGGCATAAATTTTGGTTTGGGTTTTTGGCAATAATTTAGGCCACAACTTTATTGAATTACAAATCACGTGAGTGGTTGCTTAGGCATTGGTTCGCACTGTCCACTAGACAGGGCTGACTCCTTGTCAGCATGACTATCTGTCCTCTTGACAGAGCTGACCACTGGTCAGCGATTGGGGAAACCATTAACTGGGGAGAGTAATGGGGCTGGTAATCGGAGCCACCCCCTCCCCAGGGGTTCCAGGGGCTCTTGCGTAGGCCCTGCAACCCCAGGTTCGGACAAGCATGTTGAGCCCCCGGGCTTCCTTTAATGGAATTCCCATCACCATCATCCTTCTTGGATGGCACTAACCACTGAACCAATGCCTAACCGCCAACCTTACAAGTTGTGACTAATTGCTGTATAGTAGGCAAAAACCAAAAGGCAGGGCCAATCAGCCAATTGGACAAAATTCCTACTAGGCCCCTCAAGTGGAGGCGACCCCGCGACAGGCACAGCAAGGTCAAACGCAATCCTATACCAGGGTGGGGGGGTGGGAGATCCGAAGCTCCAGACAAGAGTGCCGAATGGATCACGTGCTGGTCCATATAAAGGACCTGAGCTGTCAATCAACTGTCCCATGCTAATTCCGGCCAGCCCAAGCCAGTCAACAATTGCTGTGGCCATTAGCCCTTCCCCCAAACCAAGAGGAATGGCTTCGTTGCCCACCCCGCAACTAAGGCTCTCTCTTTGAGAACCCCCTTTTGTGATTTTCCTCAAAAGGACTTCCTGGCTTTCCTCTCTCTTCATTTAACCCTCAGAACAGGGGTAGGCAACCTAAGGCCCATGGGCTGAATGCGGCCCAATCGCCTTCTCAGTCTGGCCCGTGGACGGTCCAGGAATCAGCGTGTTTCTACATGAGTAGAATGTGTGCTTTTATTTAAAATGCATATCTGGGTTATTTGTGGGGCATAGGAATTCGTTCATCCCCCCCCCCAAAAAAAAAATAGTCCGGCCCACCACATGGTCTGAAGGACAGTGGACCGGCCCACGGCTGAAAAAGGTTGCTGACCCCTGCCTCAGAATCACCTTCTGAAGTAGCTTAGGCTGATAGTGAATGGCCCAAGGTCAATCAGCAACACATCATGGCTGAGCAGGGATTGGAAACTGGGTTTCTCTTATCCTAATTCAGTACTCTAGCAGTTCCATTACACATTGTCCAGATATTTTCCAGGAAGTACAAATGTTGCATTGAAGCACTGAAGTGCTCTAAGTGGTTATTGGTGTTTTGTTGTAGCTGCTGCAATCTTTGAAAAACACAACTCCCATGGACCTTGGTAGAATTTACATCTGAGTCCACATCATAAGTATTGGGTTGTGAGACTTTCCTGCTCAACTAGTTTCTTGGCTGTTTTCTTCCTATTCCCATACAGAAGGTTAAACAAAAGAAGCAGGCAGGTTTTGGTAGGCAAGGAATCCTCCCAAGCTTTTTCGTACTGTTGCCAGTTGTGGTCCCATAAGCCATTTGATTAAGCCTCGGGTGATTTTGCTCTCAATATTTTTCAATTATTTCACAAGGCAAAGGTGTTTAGCAGACTTGTAACTAATTGAATCATTCTTCTTGCCTTTTGTAAAAGATAATTGATACTGCATTTTGCTTGTCTGTGTTCTGTTGCTTCCCAAATTATCAATGCCTACTCAGAACTAATTAGCCGCCATGCAGTGTGTTAATTCGCTAATTCCCTCTAATATTCTAGGGTGCATTATCATCTGCAGCAGCTGTGCTAGAGTGTATGATTCAGATGTTCCAAGCTGCTTACCTTGCCCTATTCTTTTACAGTAGCTGTGTTACAACTTTTTCATTTCCTAATAGTTAAGCTGTGTCTTTTTTTCCTGCAGTCACCATGAATCTCTATGAAATCAATTCACTGCCATAAGGCTCCTTTCCTGCTTTAATTTAATCTTAGGTTAATAATGAAATATTAATTTGGGGTGTGGGGCCATCATAAAATATGCAAAGAAGCAGTTGCTTTTTGTATGAAAAAATGCAGGCCAACTAACAGTCTTATTTCTTTCCTAGACATTAAAAAAGAAATGTGTTGTGTAGTATGAGAGTTCACTAGCTAACGGCCTTTCAAGTTTTGTGGCATGGGGAAATGGAGTGGGGGGAATGTAGAGTCACAGTCCTTTTTAGAGTGGCTATATGCCCTACTTTGTAGAGTACTGTCCTCTATTTGTGGCAGAGAGAAGTCTAGAAACAGAGGAAGAAGCTGAAGCAGGAGGTGAGGAAGGAAGGAGGCCAAGTGGAAGAGATCAGTCAGGCTGGTGGAGAGACACAGATGTCTCCCCCTCCTGTTATGAAAGCTCCCATCCCCTGTCTCCCAGAACCAGAAGAGGGCTTCATGCAGTTGCAGCCTCCAATTGCTTGGAGAAAGTTATGGAGAGGAGGGGACTTAAGTGGCGGTGCTGGGATGGGGAGTTTCAGTCTCAGCAACTGATTCATGGGGTAAAACCTACCAGGGATGGGCTGCTGTGTTCATTAAGCCTGACACTCAGCCAAGTCTGTGAAGATTGTGTTTTTGTTAATAAAGAGTTAACTCCAACTTTGATCAGTGTGATTTACTGCCAGCTCGCTCTTTGACACACATAACACTGACAAGGGTATTGGGCATGTTTTGCCCCAACCATAAAGTTGTTCCTAAGTGCAGTGCTTCATTTTTCCCCATAGAAGTGAATGACAGACCTGCTAACAGAATGACAGAATCATCAAACCTGCTTAGTCTTCCTAGTGAGTTTTGCCTCAACTAAACCCCAAGACTACAACCTGTTTACTTTGTCCCACAGAACCAAGACAGGAATAAGCAGCTTGTTCAACTAAAACACATGGCACACTAATGGTGATGGTGATGGTTGATGATGGCAGGGATGATAACCAGAAGTTGTTTGCCTTTCTCTACCACAAAATCAAATGTCCTGAACCAGATGCATTTAATATCTCTTCACATATACTGTGAGCTAAGTTCCAACTACATATGGTTACTCTTTGCAGTTGCATTCTGATATGGACAGAGGAGATGGATCCATCAAATACATACTGTCGGGAGAAGGAGCAGGCATTGTGTTTACCATTGATGACGCAACTGGAGATATCCATGCCATTCAGAGGCTGGATCGAGAAGAGAGATCCCAGTATACTTTGAGGGCTCAAGCCTTGGATAGACTGACTGGCAGGCCTATGGAGCCGGAATCTGAATTTATCATCAAAATCCAAGATATCAATGACAATGAACCCAAGTTCCTGGATGGACCATATGTTGCTTCAGTACCAGAAATGTCACCAGTAGGTAAGTGGGGGTTTTGAGAACATGCTTTTGATATATAGCAAACAAGCCAGTTAGTATGCTAAAGAAACCTTTGGCCTTTATTCCAGCTCCCTAGCAGAAAGGTTGCAAAAGGAAGGGTGGGAATGGGTTTACAGTCTAGATTTTAATTTCAGCCTATGTGGAGTGAAGGATGGTTATAAAATAGTGATTCCTAGGTGGCAGGGAACTTCCTTTGATCTGGCTGGTTTTTCCCCTCAGCCTAAACTTTGTTTTTCCTAGCTGTGTAGGGAAGAAACCAGGAAATGTATGACCCTTAAACTTCTTGTGAAACTTCCCTCCCATTGGCTGTGCAGTTTGCTTTGTACTGTTTATTGCTGAAGTGGAAAACCTCTCCAGAGGTGGAAACTCTGGCACAATTGCTCTGTTTGCCAGCAGATTCTGTAGTTGAGACTTGTACCCTACCAAGGTGAACACAGCCCAACGGCCACATATTGGTGGCTTCCTGAGCAGGTTGCTCTGAAAGGCCCATGGATTAAATGTTCATTTGAGCCCCTTTGTTCTTGCAGCATCTTGTGCCAGGGTCAGTTCCTTCCGCCCTAGTTTACTGTTTACTGGTTTTGATTTCGTTTCATCCAGTTGCTCCCTTTGCACTTCCTTAATAGCAACAATACTACTGCCAGATATTTATCCTACAGTACCCAACAGATGGCAATAGGAAGATCAGTGGGCCACCGTGCATGTGTGGCTCAGAAGTTGTGCAAGCCTGTGGTAGACTGTGGCTGTAAAAGTGGTGCTAGGGGAGTCCTCTGTTGCTACACCAAGGTGTGCTGCTTGCTACCTGTCATTTATATGCCCACTACAAAGAGCAAAGAAAGAGCCATAAGCACAGAGCCATGAAGACCTGTGGCAACAAGCCTTGTGCTTCATTGATTTCCAAGCTGTGCTGTGGTCCCCAGGGGCCCATCATCAGCCTGTGTAAATTAGATCAGTCGTGAGCATTGGTCAGTTTTACACCTGGAGCTAAAAATGACTTTGACTGCCCATAGATCAGAGAAAGGCAAAGGTGGTTTTAAAGCACCTTAAACTTGGAAAGGTTTATGAGATAAGAAATCCATTGGTCTTTTCGCAAGAGCAAGTATAGCACAAAATGTATCTTCCTGATTCTTTGCAGTTTATTAAACAATATTCAAATCCTAGACACAAATATTGTTTACATTGAATATATCATATCGTATGAAGAGCCAGATTTGAAATACAGTATATTTAATAGATCCTCATTAATGGTTCTTACTTTTCTCACTTTCCTTCTGTTCCTAGTCCCAATAACATTGTCCAAGCATACAGTATATGCATTTGCTCTTGAATTCTATTACAATGTGCTATTTCTCTTTTCCATCTTTTCATTTGCTTTTTTCCCTCTGCATAAACCTACAAGTTCTTTGGAATGGTGAATGTGTGATAGCTCCATTATACACCAGACATATTTCTTGTTTTGTATATATAACAATATCTTTTTAAACAATCTAATCCCCAGGACTGCAAAGATAAATGTGGGGGGAAGTATGCTAAGAAATACACTAGTGATAGTGTATTTCCCTGTTTAGGGAAGCTTTTAATGTTTGATTGATTATTGTATTTTAATGTTTTGTTGGAAGCCACGCAGAGTGGCTGGGGAAACCCAGCCAGATGGGCAGGGTATAAATAATAAATTATTATTATTATTATTAATTATTATAGTGATACACACTCCTACTTCACACAGCCACAGCTAAGTATTTTTAAGGCCTGTTGAATTCAAGAGAAACATATTAAAACATGCCCAACCCTGCCATTAACTAGTGAGACTCAAAACTGCTTAATATTGGCCAGATCATGCCCTATGGCATTTGTAGCATTGTATGGATGTTATATTAGTATTCATGCATAAAAACTACCAGGGCAGGCTTCCTCAACCTCGTCCCTCCAGATGTTTTGAGACTACAATTCCCATTATCCCTGACCACTGGTCCTGCTAGCTAGGGATCGTGGGAGTTGTAGGCCAAAAGCATCTGGAGGGCTGAGGTTGAGGAAGCCTGTACCAGGGCCATCAGATTTCAAGAACAATGAGACAAAGAACCACACCTCCAATTATGATTTTCAACTCTCAGAATTCTGCACCCAAATATTAAGCTTTTTGGCAAATATAATCCATTTTCACCTTTTGGGAATGACATTACTTAGATAAATGCAATTTAATTGCCCAGGTGTAATTTGGTTCCTACAATAGTCGTGATTCTTTGTTCAGATTTCATAATATATTTCGTTGATGTTTCTGGAATACAGTTTGTTAAAGGGACTTTCTCATTTTTCCCATGATAATGTTATTCTCTTCTTCATCATATAATCCTTTTTTTTCATTAGCAGAGGTACCGAGTATGATTTAAAGTTTTATTTTAAAGCTGAAGGACTTATAGAATAGAAAGAAGGTGATAAGTTTAGCACCCTGTGGGTCTTAACAGTTCACCAACAAGTGCTGTTATCCTATAGATTATTTACTGATCCAATGATGTCTGGTGGGATTTGTGCTTGCAACCCCCATTAGTGCTAAGAGCTGTGTGTGTAAATTCCTCAAGCATTAGAAAGAGAACAGGCTCCTAAATAAATACTCTGTATAGCAGGACATTTATAATTCACTGAACATAGTTAGATCTCTGTCCTCTCTCCACAGCTACAAATCTAACAAGGTTCTACACTGTTTTTGTCAGGCACCTCCGTTATCCAAGTGACAGCAACAGATGCTGATGATCCTACCTATGGGAACAGTGCCAGGGTAGTCTACAGCATTCTCCAAGGACAGCCATATTTCTCTGTGGACTCCAGAACAGGTAATTTCATTCAAGAGAAAAATCAGCCAAGAATGTGACATTTTCCATTAACTTTCATTCAGTATTCACCTTAGGCTTCATCTTCAAAATGCAAGTCATCAAAGACTATGCAACCCATTGTTTCTCAATAAAGCACCAAGAAGTGTTGAAAACATGAATGAGAAATGATGTGCCGAGTCCAGCAGCAATTGTAGGCTGGTGCAATGGAAAGGAAAAGAACTACTGTATATTCCTGCGTATAAGACTACTTTTTAACCCAGGAAAATCTTCTCAAAAGTCGGGGGCCGTCTTATACGCCGGGTCGTATTTCTTATACGGCGAGTATATCCCAAACTCTATATTTTAACTGGAAAAGTTGGGGGTCGTCTTATACGCCTAGTCGTCTTGTACGCTGGAAAATATGGTATTAACTTCTGTGGACATTGCATCGGATCCCAAGTGTGGAGAAACGGCATAAATAAAATGATGGTTAAAAGAAATACGCAAAATAGATAAGATTGAATGAATGTTGGGGGAAATCAGCAAAGTTAACAGTTGTATATGGGCTTCAGAGAATCTTGTGACCTGTATTAGCGGTTCCTCAGGGTTAATGTTATCTAAGTCTGTAGAAAAGTAAAATAGAAACAACAGGATAAAAAATTGACCTCATCAATCTCTAGGTGAAGATCCCCAGCCAAACCTAAACCTACAGTTTCAGCCCCATACTGTGGGTTAAACTGAGAACGGGGCCTGGAAAACTTAATGTGAACCTGATGTCAGCCAGATGCGAATGAAGCTGCATAGCAGCTTTTCACTCTTACGACTGTGTGAGGATGCCCCATATAGCCACAATGTTGAGTATTGGGAGGGAGAAGCCAGATTCAAATCCAGGTCAGCTGCCAGGGTGATCTGTGATTATTCACTGTCTTTTAGGCTAAGCCACCTTGTGTGTTGATGTGAAGCTTAATAAACAAAGCCCTGTAGATTCCTTGGATGAATGATTGTTCACAGACTTAATAAGTGTTAACAATCAAACAGCAAGCGATGGCCGCTTACCGCCTTGCCAGTGAGCGGCAGTTGCGGCCCGACATGGCATATCCTCTCTCGCCTGGACCCACGGCACCATTTCGAGATGTTTCCCCATACCCTCCGGCGGCCGTGGAGGCTCACCAAACCTATCCTTCAAATGAGCCAATCCGCAGTGGCCTGGGAGGAGGGCGGGGCATGGCCATCTACTTAGCCTGGCCAGACCACTAAGCAGAGTCCATTTGTTTTATCACTCAGCACTTAGGCACACCGGAATGGGGGACTCTGTGACTGGGCATGGAAATCCAATGCATGCATCTGCTTTAACTCAGTGAAGTTCACAGGTTTAGCTGAAGCATCAAAGGACTGGAATTATAAAGATTGTAGATAATGATCTGTACTGTAGACAAGATGAATTGCATTATATATGCTTATAAGAATTTACCAGCATGTAAGATTACAGTGACTTGTATGATAATAGTTGTTTTGTCACTACCACAAGCGTTGTGTCCACTAAAAGCCAAACACCATGCTTTTGTTTTGTTGTTATAGTCTTTGTTTCTTAAAGAAGGGAAACTGAAATCCAGAGAGAGAGAGAAGTCAGACGCTAAGCTGAGAATAAAAATAAAGAGATCGACTATTCCACCAGGGTCCTTTGAGGAAAAGACAAAAAGCAAGATAATAAAATATTACCCTAAAAGTCCAGAGAGGTTTAGCCCTAGGGGTCCATTCTTCTACAACCATGAGTAATAGTATTCAGCAAAGGTAGGAACTGAACTCGGACGTTTTTGGCAGGGTTTATCAGAGAAACCTTGCTGCCACCTCATGTTCTATTTCAGTAAAACTCTCAGGAAGGGAAACTGACTCCAACAACCCTGGATGTTAACTATGGGGTAGTGCCTCTGTTTCCGTGTGCAACTTTTGCAGTGTAGCTCCGATTCACTGTTGTGCATTGCATGCATATCCCTAATTGCAATTAGCTCAATTACACATCATGTTCCACATTCAAAAGCACAGGCATCTCTTGAAGAAGTATAATGAAGTTCTGAACCATTGTTTTGCATGCCATGCACAATTGGTTTAATTACATTAGAGCTTCAGTCACCGCTATAACCTGTTTGCAACAGCAAATATACATTCTAATACCAAGAGCACAAAATCAGATATGCGCCTAATGATAGCATGACCACAGAAGAGTAATTATTTGAACTTCACACCATTCAAAGGATTCTAACTGATTAATCAATTGCCTTTCAAATAATTAACTGATTAATTTTCATTACCAACATGGTGCCTTTTTAAAAAGAAAAATACTGAAGGAAATTTGAAATAACTAAAGAAAGAAAGAAAGAAAGAAAGAAAGAAAGAAAGAAAAAGGCAGAAGTAGCAGCTAGCAGTCAATGTTAGGAGGAAAGGTTGTTTTCTTTTGTATTCTCTGTTGTAGATTTAAAATAGCCCTGAAAAAGTAAACAGGCATGCCCTTATCTCTCAACCCAAAATGTGTCTTTTCGCCAATTCAAATTACTCAAATTTAGAATATATAAGAAGACAAAATGTACTTGTTTCCTACTGTAAAAGGAAGAACTAGGCTCTAGCCCTTCTTTCACTAACTCCTGAGTGATCTGTTCACGGAAATTCCTTCCGTGAATGACAAATTACTCCACCGACATGGCTGTGGACCAGCGTTGCATCTGATTCCTGGTATCTTGAGAGTATAGTTCATTCTGATTCTGCAAAGGGGCATGCCTTTCTGGGTGGCTCCTAATAAACTTTGTTTTTCGTTTTGAAAAGGAAGCATTTCCCAATCAATATTCGGGTTAGTAAATTTGTTACTTTGTGTGCATTATTCAATTAAATGCCTTTTTGTGTGTGCCTTTATTTTTCCTTGCCATTTTCATAGGCTTAATTAGGACAGCGCTAATGAACATGGATAGAGAAGCAAAAGAATATTATGAAGTGATTATCCAGGCCAAAGATATGGGCGGACAGCTGGGAGGATTAGCTGGGACGACCACAGTCAATATCTCCCTGTCTGATGTCAATGACAACCCACCCAGATTTCCACAGAGTAAGTCTCAGCCACGATGTCTCAGCATTTGCGGGGGGGTGGGGGTGTAGCTTCTCAATGGACGTTTCTTAATTCCAGGGTATTCTTCCCCTGGTGTGCTGTTTTGTCCCTACCCAGATTTCCACACGATAAGTGTCCATCACAATATAATAATAATAATAATAATTAATAATAATAATTTATTATTTGTACCCCGCCCCTCTGGCTGGGTCCCCCCAGCCACTCTGGGCGGCCTCCAACAGATATTAAAATACATTAAAATATCACAGGTTAAAAACTTCCCTAAACAGGGCTGCCTTCAGGTATTTTCTGAATGTCAGATAGTTGTTTATCTCTTTGACCTCTGCTGGGAGGGCGTTCCACAGGGCGGGCACCACTACCGAAAAGGCCCTCTGCCTGGTTCCCTGTAGCTTTGCTTCTCAGTGAGGTATACAGGTATACCATCAAAACACGTCAAACATTTCATAAGATAAAAGACAGAAGTAGACTCCAGAGCTGATGACACAGTAAAACGGCCTCGGTCCTGTATACCTGAAGGAGCATCTCCACTCCCATTATTCAGCCCGGACACTGAGGTCCAGCGCCGAGGGCCTTCTGGCGGTTCCCTCACTGCGAGAAGCAAAGCTACAGGGAACCAGGCAGAGGGCCTTCTCGGTAGTGGTGCCCGCCCTGTGGAACGCCCTCCCAGCAGAGGTCAAAGAGATAAACAACTATCTGACATTCAGAAAATACCTGAAGGCAGCCCTGTTTAGGGAAGTTTTTAACCTGTGATATTTTAATGTATTTTAATATCTGTTGGAGGCCGCCCAGAGTGGCTGGGGGGACCCAGCCAGATGCGCGGGGTACAAATAATAAATTATATTATTATTATTATTACTGGTGATGGTGAAAAAAATGAACACTCCTGTAGTTACCCTAGAAAGCTCTGTGATTTCCGATGGGAATCAGATCCATGCCTACTTTCTAAATTCCCTCGCATTTTAAAATTTAAAATACCACACTGCTCATCAATTAATTAAGCACTTGCATTTGAGGGGGGTGTTGCCTTCCATTCTTCATGTCCCTCCCAACTTTACTTTTCAGTCAAAGAATTACACACCGCCCTTTCCTCCTGCTGTGCTAGTCTGAAGTGCAACTCTTGAGTTACCGTAATAAATACTGCTGCAAGAGGAAGGAATTAATCGAAGCTACTGTGTATTCAAAGGAGCAAAGCGGAACTTTTTACTCTGTAGATTTGTTGGTTATGCATAAGTTTTGCTCTCGGATCAGCTTTGCCACAGGAAGAACGGATGGTTTGATACGAACAATTTAAATATGCCCCTGATATGTCGAGAAAGCTATTGAAACTCAGCAAGGGGGGGGGGGTTAAATTTGTTTGGATTTTCCTCCACTGGAGTTGACCATGTGCTTCCACAGCCCAGCATAAGGAACTTCGGAGTTTAAGCTTGCAATCCTAACTCTGCTTACCTGGAAGTAAGCCCCATTGAATTAAATAGGATTCACTACTGAATAGAAATAGTTAGGATGGTGCTGTCATTTGCTATAGACTTATTCACAGTGGCTACTTCATTTCATTTCTGGAAGTCTTGTAATGTATTTAGGGCATAAAGAATTCAGCCAGTTTGGCATTTTTCAGGCCTTTTGATTTTAAATGATTTAATATGATTCAGGGTGGATTTGATTTAAATCAAATTGATTTAAATCACGATTTAAATCACGATTTAAATCACTAGTCAGTAAGACTTGATTTAAATATTTTTTTACAGAAAGACTCATTCTTGCTGGTATAATCTTAATATTTACAACCATATGAAGGTTTCATTTTTGGAATAATAAATTTTCAGAGTAGTTTTTACAGTTATATCAAAAATTACTGATTTGGTTATACTACTAGAAATACATAGACAGATAATTATGAAATTATGGTGAGGTTTAATAAGTTAACTGTTTATATTTGGACAACTTTTCTGCTGTACTTTATTGGAAGGAGAAAAATAATCATTTCCTTAATAATCATTTAAACAATTGATTTAACTAAAACAATAACATGATAGCATATGTATCCATGTTTGTTAACTGATGTGGTTAAACAAAAACAAAAAAAACCTTAGACTGAGTTTTAGCACACTTGATAAACTTAAAACAAATCCTTATTTCCTGATGAATAGCCTTTGGACTACAATGTAACTTAAATAGAAGACTATATTTAGAAAGATTTTTCCTCCAAAAGCATTTTATTTTAAAAATCCAATTTAAATCAAAAAAATCCAAATTTTTTGATTTTTTTAAAAAAAATCATTGATTTTTATCCACCCTGATATGATATGATTTCCACTGAAATCAGCATGGAGCTTGCAAAGGCTTAATTTTGAAGGCATTGTTCTCTTTTTAAATATCATTGAACTTACTTATTTATTTTATTTCACAATTAACCTTTTTTTCCCCCCAGAACATTATCAGATGAGCGTTCTGGAGTCTGCTCCAGTTAGCTCAACTGTGGGCCGTGTCCTTGCTAAAGATTTGGATGAAGGCATTAATGCTGAAATGAAATACAGCTTTGTGGATGGGGATGGACTGGATGTCTTTGATATTGCCACTGAACCTAATCGCCAAGTTGGTGTCATCACAGTGAGAAAGGTAACAAGTTCATTCCTCAGCAATGTGCAACCATTACTGTCAATGCAATTCCCATTGCGATAAAATATTGTTATTGCAATTATTTTTATTACTACTTTGCATACCGCTTCTACAAATACAGTTTACAACTGAGTCCATTGATAGTTCAATCCTATTCATGTCTACTCAAAAGTAACCTCTGTTAATGGGACTTACTCTTGAGTTTAGGATAGGGCTGCCATACATCTGGGAATTGGGCAGGAAATTGGCAAAATGTCCAGGGGGGATTTATAAAATTCAAATAAAGGCCAAAAACTTAGACTTGGGGGGGGAGAGACAAAGCTCAACAACTTTGTCTGGATTTTCACTTTGGGGGATATAGTATAGGATCCTAACTTAAATCAGTTTAAAATGGGTTTTCAAAAGAAGAGGGGAAAGCAATCCGTTGTACAAATTAAAAGCACTCTCACATCTTTTCCATTCTGGGAGAGGCTGGCACAGGCAGAGTTAAAAGAATGTCAAGTTAAAAGAAGCTGGGAGGGAAAAGTTTTAGGGGGAAAGGTTAAGCACTCTGGTGCAAATGGCCCCTTCGGGAGGACAGGTTGCAATTGAAACGTCCCAGCAGGACTTCATTGCATGTGGCTGCAATGTAGCAAATAGTTTGCATCCAAAGAAACTAGCATGTGAGCCATCCTTCTGACTGTCTCGGTTGTGCCGTTATTCAGTTTTGTCTGCTCATTTAAAATTTTAATTATTTCTAAAGTCTGAAAAAAATCTCTTGTTCACTCATTGGGACTGTTCCAGGTGAAGTCCAATTGACTTCAGTGGGGCATTACATGTTCACTTGGACATGTAAGATGTTTGATGTATAATACCAAAAATGTAATACACAGTGAAATGTACTCGGAGTCGAGTGTGGATTTCATGCTCTTTATTCAGCTCATAGTAGTGAGGAATGAATGGTCCCCCAGAACGTCTGCTTTATATACATTATTTACACAATGGCCCCCACGTGATTGGCTAATTCCGGGATACTCCTGTAGGCCAATCAGGTTGCGGATTCACTTCCACCTGGAGCTGGATTGGGTGGCTCCTGCGGACCAATCAGACTGCTGCATTCTGGATCCTATTGTTCTAGGAGCAATCAGACTGCTGCATTCTGGATCCTATTGTTCTAGAACCAATCAGACTGCTGCATTTTGGATCCTATTCAACTCAGTACATACCCGGTAACACACACACACACACACACACACACACACCTATCTATCTATCATCTATCTATCTGCAAACACATGTATCATTTATTGTTCTTGAGGGATGTTCCTAGACTGGCATAGTTCCCTGCTGAGTGTTTGCTAGCAAACTGGGATTTTCTGTTGCTGACTCTGTTAATTAATGCATTCCACCATTCAGCATATGCCTTACTCAAGAAGATACAAATCCCCAAGATTAAAGTAAATATAAACTATCAATTTGTGCTTTTAAAAAAAAAATCCCAATGCAGAAAACAGATTTGAACTTCTTTCAAGACAGTGTTTGCCTCTAAAACCAAGACGACAGCTTTAGAAGCACACATTTTGTTTTGATCAAAGTCTGTGCCAGTTACAAGGATTCCATTTTGCTAATATTCACCATTAAACTACCCATTATGTAAAAGTAAAGAGCGTATAACCGTTGTATTCTTGGAAATTAAATTATCAGCAGGAGGCCTCATAATGCTCTATAAGACCCTGGCAACCATTTCTAGATCCACTTTTATGAAGGTTCTTTGGTCATTCCTAGGCTTCGCTTTGCTGTTGCCGCTAAGATTCTTTTCAATTATCATTTTATTGTTATACATAAAAAGTGCACGCTAAGTAACACTGCAGTACAATTATCGGCATCAATTTCCTTCGCATGTAATACTGTATCAAGAAAGGGCATGAAAACCCAGCATGGAAAAAAGAATGTCTTCTGCAAAAGGAAGACGTTAGCACGGTTGCCTTTCAGTACCGGATTTGCTTTGTGATAAAGCCCTCCCTCTAACCATTTAGGCAATAATAATAAAGGGCTTAGAAGAACTGCCAAAACAGAATACATTTGAATCTCGCTAATTTCTGTGGAATAGCTAAGCCATGTGCTTAACTCTCCCACATTGAAATAAATAAAATTAATGGTGCTTCACCCTGGCTGAATTATAGCAATTAAAATATAATTAAATGCATTATATACAACATTTTTGTCATATGCTCAAAGTGCTTAACACACATAACACCCATAGGGGTATTAAAGTGAATCCAGGTAAGACTCAGGTGCTGTGGACTATGGGCTCCCATACCAGGAAGTGAGCAGAAAGCCTGTCCTTGATGAGGTTACACTCCCTTGAAGGAGCAGGTATATAAGTGGGGGTTGTGGGAGTGAGTGCTTTGTCACTTGAAGCCCAGGTGGCTCCAGTGGCAGGGAGTATCTCCTCTCAGGTATGGCTGCTTCACCAGCGATGGGCGTTCCTGAATAGGAAAAAACCTGACCACTGTAGCCCATGTTCTGGCAAATTCCAGGCTGGACTTTTGCAACAGACTCTATATGGGGCTGCCCTTGAAGACTGCAGCAAATGCAGAATACAGTGTCCAGAGAGTGGATGGGGATAGCTGGTTGAACTTGTGTGATACCAGTGTTTAAAAGAAAAATGCACTGGTTGCGAGTCATTTTCTGAGCCCAATTCATGTAGCTTATGTTGACAAGTTGCTTGGGACCCAAATATCTGAAAGACTGACTCCTTCCGTATTAACCTGTCCATGAATTACTGTATTTTTCGCTCCATAAGACACACTTTTTTCCTCCTAAAAAGTAAGGGGAAATGTCTGAGCCCGGCTTAGCCAGGGAAGGCAGGGTACAAATAAAAATTATTATTATTATTATTATTATTATTATTATGGAGTGAATGTGTGGTCCCTGGAGCTGAACTGCCCAGGGGCAAAAGCAGATCTGCTTTTTTTAAATAAAAAAAAGAGAAGGTGTTGAAAGGAAGCCCGCTGAGCAGCTGCTCAGCAAACGATCGGGGAGAGAGATAAGGGAGAGAGATTGCAGCCCCGCCCCCTTGCAGAGGGAGGCTGTTTCCCCAGCGACATGTGACTGGCTGATTAGATTATCTGTCTGGAAAATTGAGAAATGGCTCCCTTTTCCTGAAGCTGCAGAACTGTGAGTTAAACCCCATAAAACAGGGGTTTTTCCCTTTGCAAAGTAAGCTCAACAACTTTGAGCTGGTCCTCAAAAAATGGGGTTTTTCTCCTTTGCAAAAGAAGCTACAGAAATTTGAGCTGATCCTCAAAAAAATGGGGCTTTCCCCCTCTAAAAACTAGGTGCATCCTATGGTCAGGTGTGCCTTATAGAGCGAAAAATATGGTAAGTTCTACAGGGGATACCCTATTGGTGATTCCACCATAAGAGAATTCAAGTGGTGGGACGTGGGTGGGCCTTCTCTGTAGCAGCTCCACATCTTTGGAATAACCTAATTTGAGAGAGAGAGAGAGAGAGAGAGAGAGAGAACACGTGAGTTCGAAAGAGCAAAGGCTTCTTCTTTTTGCTGTTCCTATTTGGATTGGGGGGGTGTGCGTGTGGTCAACACTGGTACCCAATCCTGGCTACTGCTGGAACTGGACTGGGGCACAAGATGACATGCTAGACCTCGCTATCCTCTGTGGCTGCTTGGACAACCCTCACCCTCACCCAATTATTACAATAATATCTGGGATGCATTTTGTTAAAATGAAAGCAGTAAATTTGTGGGGCTGTCATGTTCATCCAGCCGGTTATATACAATGTAAGTGATACAAGTTTAAATGGCAAGTGTTGTATTTTAAAAGGAATTGGGTGGTACGGCTCAAGACGTTCTGTTCAGTCTCAGAGGAGGTCTTCTAATAATTTATTTCTTCTCCATCTTCAGCCCTTGAACTTTGAGAGTAAGAAGAGCTACACTTTGAAGGTGGAGGGTGCCAACCCCCACTTAGAAATGCGCTTCCTGAACCTGGGCCCCTTCCGTGACACTGCAACTGTACACATCACCGTTGAGGATGTGGAGGAGCCCCCACTCTTTGAGCCTAGCTTTTATTTTGTGGAAGTCCCTGAAGATGTGGACATTGGGACCACCATACAAATGATTTATGCCAAGGACCCGGATGTGACCAACAACTCCATCAGGTTCCTTTCTTTCCTCGTTTCTCTGTTTTTTCCCCATCATCCTAAATATCCACTATGTTAACTCCTAGGATTGTTCTTGTTGCTTTAGGGGAGTAATGCAGATTCAGAAATTTATTGTTCTTTATTTAATAGGATTTATATGCCACCCTTCGTCATAAGATCTCAGGGCAAGTTCACAGAATGAAATACAGGATAAGAACAAGTAAATAATTAAAACAAAATAACAACACACACACAGCCCTTCTCACAGACACATATAAAAGGCTGAAGAATATTAATCCTCCGGTTTCAAATAAATGCTTAACCTTAGATGCTAGCAAGGCTATACATTATTTTGTGCAGGAAAAATCACCATTTACTTGTCCTCTCTGAATCAGAGGCAAGATTTAAGAACTGGCTCTCTCCAGTGCATCCAGAGTTAATTAACCATTATCAATTTAGGACAGATGGTATTGAGTCTCTGTCAGTGAGGAGGCTGCAGCTCACTATTCAGGCAACAAAAGGATGGTTTATGTCATCCCTGCTGAAAAAAATCTCATTCTACACTGTTACACTCTGAGAATAAATTAATAATAATAATAATAATAATAATAATAACAAACAAACAAACAAACAAACAAACGTTTATTTGTATCCCACCCTCCCCAGCCAAGACTGTGCTCAGGGCGGCTAACATCAAATATATAACACTGGTATAAAATCAAACAATAATTAAATTGCCTCCTAAAAACAAGTCAGGATCAAATTAAAATGCAGGATTAGGGTTGGGATTCTGCAGGATTAGGGTTGGGAATGTTCATCAGTATGTATTTACATGACCAGCGTAACATGTGGCCCAGTCTAGGCCACCCACAAATTTCAGGAAACCGAAGCTTCCTTGTCACAGAAGTTTTGCCTGAGGAAAGACACCTGGAACTGTCCAGAGCAACTGAGTAATGATTGCGTGATAATTTATTATGTGAAAAGAGGAAACGCGTGCTCTCCTTTTTTCAGGTCTCTCAATCTTACCCGTAATGTCTCATCTTCCCCTCAGAGCAGGAGACTTTGGTCAAGGGGATGTGTGCAGATATGCACCCCTTGCTATAATTTCTTTAAAGCTTCGTGGGCTATAGATAGAAAAGAAGATTCGGGACAGGTGGGTCTTCATATAGATGTGGAAATAGAGGGAATCTCTTTCTTGAAATTCTGGTGAGCACAGTGATCTATTGTTATGCGCTCTCCAGCTGCTCAGGGGAGGGTGACACATTCCAGGGGTAGCACTACCAGGTTTCGTTTCCTTTGAGTGACAGAGCACTAAGGCCTAGGACATTTTTGCTTCATTTATAAATATATAACCAGATAGCACAGGGAGGAAAAAAGGGGGAACTCCTACAAGGTAGCAAATTTGCATCAGATGCCCAGACACACCAAGGCACTTCACATTCTGGCAACCCACTGCTGTCTCTGTTTCTGTGTCTTCAAAATAACAAACTCTTGTGTCTCTCATCACCACCACCACCACCACCACACATGCTCCTGGGGCTTTCTATATGCTAAATATTGTGTTCTACCCTGTAAAATCCTCAAAGTTTGAAGCATCCAACAGCCTTAACAGGATGTTTTATTAAATACAGACAGAGTGAACAAGAGTTCTGAAGAACTTGAAAGCTTGCTCACAACTTTCTGATATTTTAGTTTGCCCTATTAGATTCTCCCCCCCTAATAGACCAAGGTGGCTACTTACAATTTTAGTATTATAGATGGTTTAATGAACAGATCTTAGTCTTACCCCATGATATGCCAGTAGTACACAGCTGTACTGATATAATTTGGTTTTGCGGGCGTCCCATAAGCACAATTCCACCAGAAAATGTTCGGGGGATTCCAGTGGTTATTTCAATAAATAAGGGCAATGCTATGTTTGTCAACAGAATTTCAGAAAGGCGGGACATATTACCAGAATGCTCACCGAACTCACCAGAAACTCTCAAATCCTCTTATCCCTGCCTTTCTTGACATCTGGATTGCCCACATTGGGAGATGCTGATTGCTGAAGGCATGGCCTGATTAATTCAGAATGACTAAGGGAGATTATGTAAACAGTTCAATGGACTCGAGTGCTGAGAAACAATTATTAATAATAGGCAAACATGTGCAAAGAATGCAGTACAACGACTCCACCTGTGCTGCATGACACCAGTGATTAATGTTGCACCACTAATCACAAGGCCATATTCAATTTCAGATACAAGTTAGCCCTAAACTGTCAGAGGAGAATTTTTTTTAATGGGCATTTGCAAGACAGATCATTATTTCACAATCTAAAGCTTTTGTGTGGATTTCCTTAATAAATCTAGTAGACTGGGGGATACATCTTTATTTTAAAAGTGAGAGAGAGCATTCACAATGTTGATTTTCCTTCCCTTCTTATTCTTAGACCAAACAAAGCTGCTTCTTTCTTTGAAAGCAGTTCAACAACGTCGTGTGCCTTGCGTTTCCTTTGCCGCGTGCTTCCATTGCACAATGAGAACACGTTGGGTTGCATCCCACACAGTTCTTCTGCTTCCACAACATACTTCCGCTTCCTTAATGGGGCTTTACCCTCCCCTCCCCTAGCTCTCTTCAAAAAACCTTCAAAATCTTCTCCAAAGAGTTGGGAGACTCTGTGGGGCAGGTTTTGGGGTCATGCAAGGAACAGGAGCAAAGAGGAACCCCATTGTGTGAGCAGAACTCCACTTGTGCAGCAGTACTGGTCACAAGTTGCAGCTCACTTTGTATAGCGCTTTCTACTTATTGTTGTTGTTATTTAAATGTGTTGGTCCCTTTACTTTGGCCAAGGCAACCCAAAGCAACTTACAAACACACCCCACGTAGATACATTAAAACCAAGCTGGGGGTGGTGGTTACATTAAAATCTTCCCACCCACTGCTAAAAGACCACGGATAGTTCAGGGCCAAAGGCCTGGTTATAGAGGAAAGTTTTTAGCCTGGCACCTAAAGATATATAATGTTGTCAACATGCTTTGCATCTGTTCCCCGCTACCAGATGCAACAGTGGGTCCAACCCTTATAACAACACCAGAGGGTAGGCCAGTTTTATGATTCCCATATTGCTAGTTAGGGAGACTGACTCGGGCAGTCAAGTGGATTTGCAAAAATTCGTCAGTCAATCAAGCTGTGATGTACATTTTAACATAGATGAACCCTAGTACAGTGGACACCATTTCATTTAATACTTTTGAATGATCCATTCTGCCTTTGTCTCTCTCTGCTCATTTCCCTCGTCTTGCTTTCCGCATGGAGGAATGAGGGGAGACAGCATAGACACAGAAGAGACCCCCGTAATTTTGGTTATATGGAATTTTTGCATATGTGTGACCCTTAGAACTGAATCCCCACGTATGATGCCTCGTGACTGTATTTATTTTTGTCTGCCCTCAACCTGCTGTGCCAATTGACTTATTTGGGTCTGGGGTAGGAAAAAATGTCCTATCTCCTCCCCAACCATTCATAATTTGGTAAATGTCAGTCTTGTCCATCTTAGTTGTCATTTATTTTCCTAAACTAAAGAAAGAAAAGGGACGCGGGTGGCGCTGTGGTCTAAACCACTGAGCCTAGGGCTTGCTGATCTGAGGGTCGGCAGTTCTAATCCCCGCGATGGGGTGAGCTCCTGTTGCTCGGTCCCAGCTCCTGCCAACCTAGCAGTTCGAAAACACATCAAAGTGCAAGTAGATAAATAGGTACCACTCCGGTGGGAAGGTAAACGGCATTTCCGTGCGCTGCTCTGGTTCACCAGAAGCGGCCACATGACCCGGGAAAACTGTCTGCGGACAAACGCCGGCTCCCTCGCCAGTAAACCGAGATGAGCACCGCAACCCCAGAGTCGTTCACGACTGGACTTAACTGTCAGGGGTCCCTTTACCTTTTAAAGAAAGAAAGTCTCATACTCTCTTGCCTTTTCTCATATGAAGTTGCAACATGTCCTTATTCATTTTCACTTCTGCAGCTTTTTCAGTTCTTATACTCATTTTCAGATCAGGTGAAAATAACTATTATACATTCGTATAATAGAACAACAGAGCACTGTATGTATTATTCACTGTCAGGGGAGACCAAAAATATATATATTCAAAATTAGTTATAATTATTTTCAACTATTCTTGCTATTCTAGTTGTTGCTGTTTTTATTTTTTTAAAAACTATTTTAGGATAAAAGCAATCATACAAATTATCAAGCCATGCTTTAAATTTAGTGTCTGAACTAGAATTAAAACCAGAGAACCAGAGAATTAAAAATTGCCAATGAACCTGAACGGAGCCTTAATTAGGAATGATTTATTCCTTGCATATAATGCCTTCTAAATGTATACTTTTTTACAGGTATTCCATTGATCGAAGCAGTGATCCCGGACGCTTCTTTTATGTCGACATTGCAACAGGTGCTCTGATGACTGCAAGACCTCTGGATCGGGAAGACATTTCGTGGCACAATATCACCGTCCTGGCAGTGGAGCTGAGTAAGGAGAACAAAAACCATGCAATTATATTTGTTTTTCAGTCTCCTGCACATTTATCTCCATCTTATCCTCCTTTGAATTATGTTTCATTGTTTGTTACAATGGAAACACAAGAGTTCAATATAAGCACCTTCCTTGCTCCAGTTATCTCCAAATGTATTTTACCGTGGTTCCAATTTAACCAGCATTTAAAGCCAACTCTGGCAGACTCTTGGGGTGGTCCAATCCTATGGCAAGATCCACTGGATTTCTGCCTCAGCTGGCTAATTCCTGGTTCAGACAGCATTAAGTCCCCAACCCCGGCTCAGCCAAAGCCAGCATAACTTGTTCACAGTAGAAACAACAGACAGTCACGGTAACTATACAAAGGATAATATACAAAACCGTGAACAGCTATAGAAGAAAATGTATTGAATCATGAACTGGACTTTATCATCAACACAGAACTAGGATATTCCACATGGCTAAGCTATTCTAAGAAACTCAAACACTCATCATTCAAATAAAGCTAATAATCATTATTAAAGTCCAGTCCTTGACGAAACTGCTGGTGAAACGGGAAGATTCGAAGCTGGCCACCCGTCGGGAAGACAGACCCATAAGTTTGATGGACTTTGCTTAACTATCTTTAACACTGGAAAGATAGACCCATACGTCTGATGGACTTTGCATAACCATCTCTAACACTATATATTGCACTTTGAATTAGCACTTTAATGTTTGAAAGTATATAAGGCTTTTGCCTCTGAGGAAATACCTATGTATGCTTTTTGTATGACATTGTCAGTTTAGTTCATGATTCAATATATTTTCTTCTATAGCTGTTCACGGTTTTGTATATTATCCTTAGCATAACTTGTTCAGCTCAGCCAAAGTTTGCTGAGCTGAGGCCAGTGTAAGTCCCCAAAAGGGGGCATTCTGGGGTGGGACCAGAGAGAGGAGACATAGACTGGATCATAATCCCATTCAACTCAGTCATGTGACTTGGCAACCTGGCATAGAACACTTACTTTAAAGGCTTGTTCTCCTTCTTCCAGGCTTAGGATGGGGTTTGGATGTGGTGCAACTTTACACTGGCTTGCTCTACGCCAGCCTCCTGTGCATAGGACTGCTTCCTCGATAACTTCACTGCAGTTAAGAAACAGCCAGAGTTCAGCCTACACAAGCCGTATGACATGCATATTTATATGCACTGCAGTGGAAGCCACGCTTTGCATCTGATTGAGGGAATGAAAGTAGCATTTAATTTTTACGCTCCTAGGGAGGTCTGCAAATGAAATGTTTACTCAAACCATTAGCATTCAAGGGAATTGTTGTTTAATTTCTCTTTCTTGCTTTTTTAAGAAAAATTAAAAAAAATGCAGTTCAGATAAGAGCTAGCGCACGCACTCTCGCCCCAAGAACTATTAGTAGAAAAAACAGATGCTCTGAATATTACAGGGCTTATCAGAGTAGAAAGCAGCATTATCAGGAAGGATTGAATGGCTCAGGGATTTGCTAATGAGCTCAGAGCCTTTCACTTCTAGGTCACTGGTTCAAAACCTCCTTGAGCCAGTAGCAAGCGACTGTTATCACCATCTGCTTGCTTGCTTTTTTTAGTGGCCTCTAGAAATAATTTTGTAATAAACCCATGTTTAGGGCAGGGAAAGCTGCTTACTAGGGTCTCAGATATGTACCGAAACGTAGGGGTCACTGTTACTTGAGAACTACTGTGGCATTTCTGAGAAACCTTCTGCCCCCGTTACATATTTAGAGTTTCAGTGTATGAAACACTGGCCGGAAATAGACATTACAGCAGACAAGGGTCATTTAAAAAAAAAAAAGTTATCTGTGTCACATTCTCATCCGATGGGGGAGAAAATTAGTCTGGTTTGCATTTTAAAATGAACCTACGTACCGGTAATTCACACTTTCGGAAACACTAGTCGTGCTGTGGGAACACTTTTCTATCAATCCGAGTCAAAAATTGTGAAGACGTTTGGCTCAACATGTGCTGTAATGCACTGCAGGTCTGCCTGCTCTTCTTGGGCAACCGCAACCCTCAAACGTAATTCACGGCACCAAGATTAATTTACACCAGGACCAAGCCACTCTGATTTATTTTATTTTATTTTTTTTGCTTCGTTCTATCTTCTTTCAGACAACCCCTCGCAGGTTGGCAGTGTTTCTGTCACGATAAGAGTGCTGGATGTGAATGACAACGCTCCAGAATTCTCCAGGTTCTACGAGGCTTTTGTATGTGAAAATGCCAAAGCTGGACAGGTGAGAGAAGCTAAGAAAAACTGTATATATGAGGCTGGCACCATCTTCTGTGTATAGTCCAAGCTTACAAAATTAGAGTGAGGGATTTAAGGGTACTACTAATGGACCCAGGGCTTTTTTTCAGGGGGAACTCGCCAGAACTCAGTTCTGGCACCTCTCAGGTGGGTGTGATTGCCATTCTAAGAGAAAGAGGGAGGCATTCATGGTGAGTTCTGGCACCTCTTTTTCTAGAAAACTGTGCGAACCCATGAATTAATGTTTTGTGCAATGCCAGCATAGTAGTGATATTGTTACTTCAGAGCTACCAGTGAGTTGAGGAATAATGGTGGGTGAACTAGCAGGATGCCAGAAATGACCCTTTAACTTGGATCAGCTAAATCATTGTGTCCTTTTCACTTCCAGGGTTATTATGCAGGCCTTGGGGTGCAGGTACTGCCAGGGCATGGAGTTTGCTTAACAGCTACCTGTGTTCCTTGGCTGGATAGTCGAAAGAACTATTGAGAATTTGTTTTGACTCCATTTTAGCTCATTTCTCACTACCCAGTGCAGTTCTGCATATTTCATTCACAGCTACATCTGCAAGAAATCACATATATTAACCTTTCTCTCACATTCTCCATGGTTAATGTTTACTGTGAAGGTGTCCCCACATGGTCCTGTTTTATATTTAGATACATGTTGAAACAACACTTTTTCTTTTCTCCTTTTACATTCCAAAATGCAGTTAAATGCAAATCTGACCATGCAAGAAGCCTTCATATGAAAATACAGAATGAGTGATTTACCTCCCTCTTTCTCTTGCAATTTTTTGGCAGCATGCAAGTCTTTGAGTTGCATCCAATGGATGCACTAACCCAGGGGTCCCCAAACTAAGGCCCGGGGGCCGGATGCAGCCCAATCGCCTTCTAAATCCGGCCCGCAGACGGTCCGGGAATCAGCATGTTTTTACATGAGTAGAATGTGTCCTTTTATTTAAAATGCATCTCTGGGTTATTTGTGGGGCATAGGAATTCGTTCATATTTTTTTTCAAAATATAGTCCGGCCCCCCACAAGGTCTGAGGGACAGTGGACCGCACCCCCCAGCTGAAAACGTTTGCTGACCCCTGCACTAACCCAAGGCAGCTTGTCCAACCAGTCTTTCTCTTCCCCTCATCCTCACCTCCTGCAGCCTGAAAACCCAACTCCAGAAAGCTGGAGAATAAACAGTGGTTGTGCAGAACAGCAATTGAAGGGGGTGGGGAGTTGCCTGAAACCAGACAGAGAGATCTCATGGCAGCAGAGTTCCTGCTGTAGCAAGATCTGTCTGCTTGATTTCAGCCAATTCCCCTCTCACACTGCAGCTGCATTACAGAGCAGCTGCCCTCGGACCAGGGGCGTAGCAAGGGGGCGGGGGGCGGGGGTGACACTTTGGGCTTTAAAAAAAAATTGTTTTTAAATATTTTTTTTAAGGCTATTTTCGGCACTGCCGGGGTGGAGCCGCAGGGGCGGCCAGCGAGGAGCAGTGTCACCCCCCCTCGCTGGCTGCCCCTGCGGCTCCACACCGGCAGCGCCGAAAATAGCCCCCCCCCCCCTTCCAGCGGCTTTTCCCGGCGCTGGGCGGGCCAGCGAGGAGGGTGACACCGCTCCGCCGACAGAGCCCGGGCGGCGGCTTCGGGAGTCTCTGCGGACTGCAGAGACTCCCGAAGCCGCTGCCCGCCCAGCACCCCTTCGTGCGCAGGCACGAGCAGCCAGCACATGAAGGGGTGCAGGCTGCAGGCGGCTCCGCCCGGGAGCGGGGGGAAAGCGATTTAAAAAAGAGAAAAGCCAAGGCAAGCAGGCTGCTTGCCTTGGCTCTGCTCTTTTTTAAAGCGCTTTTCTCCCCACTGCCGGGGCGGGCAGCGAGGAGGAGGCGGCGGAGGGGTGTCACCCCATCGCTGCCCGCCTCTCCCCTCGCACCTGCAGGCAGCTCCGCCCGGCAGCGGGGAGAAATCGCTTTAAGGAAAAGCCAAGGCAAGCAGGCTGCTTGCCTTGGCTTTGCTTTGTTTTAAAGCGCTCCCCCCCCCACCCGCTGCCAGGACGGAGCCGCAGTGACGTTGTGTCGTGACGTCATGACATCACGACACCCTGCCCCCAGGGGTGCCTCCTCCGGTCGCCGCCCCGGGTAGCGAGGAGGCTTCCTCCGCCCCTGCCTCGGACCCTCAGAAGAAGGTTTGTAGTTAGGCACAGGGCAGGAGAGGGGAAGAGAAAGTTCAGTTGCACGAGGTCCCTTCATGCTCACACAACCATTGGGTACAACCCTTTGGATTTGCAAGGCTCTTCTTCAAGCAGAAGTTGTGTCTAGGAGGTATAATCTCTCCTAGAGTTACATGCAAAGTTTCTTTAGGCTGGAGTCCTATGATCCTGGTGGGCATCCTCAGGGCCACAGGCTATTTCAGATCTTCCTCCCTGAGAGATGGAGGCAGATCTTGAAAGCCTCCCACTACAGAACCTCAGCAGCTCTTGCCTTATCGAGGTCAAAGCTCCAGTGTCATAGACTCAGAATTGCAGAGTTGGAAGGGACCACAAGGAATGCAGGAATCTTTTGCCCAACGTGGGCCTCAAACCCACGACCCTGAGGTTAAGAGTCTCAAACTCTACCCACTGCGCTATCAGAAAGGGGGCGTGCTGGGGAACGTTCACAGGCATGCCAAGGATTGAACCTGCAACCTCCTACATATGCTCCGTCTCCTGTCTATGGGACACCCAAATGTTAATTTGTCCTTCTCATATTTTAGCCAGCTTAGGTCCGCCCATTCTGTTTTTAATCATTTCACCCACCATTGATTCTGGCAACATATTGATTACCTTCATAGATCCCTGCCCCCTCAACAAGATGAATCTGGGCTTGGCTTGGCTTTTCATTGTAATCCTGAAACACAGCTTTCTCCCATCAGACCCTTTGTTTTGCTCTCCCCTCCTACAGCTGATTCAGACAGTGAGCGCGATTGACCAGGACGACCCACAAGAGGGACAGCACTTCTACTATAGCTTGGCTCCCGAGGCAGCTAACAACCCCAACTTTACTCTAAGGGACAATCAAGGTAATTGGAGCGGACACCCATTTGTTTCGCTAACTAACGTCTTCTGCAATGTGTTGGTCTTGGGAGGTTTGGACTTAGCACTGCGTCACGAGACTGCCATTGCAAATGATGCCAAGTGACACCTGCTCCTTAAGGGCAGCAATAAAATGACATATTATTTTACACTTTGAACAGTTGTATACAGAAATTTCCCCCTGTACACATTTTCCCCAGTGACAGGTTCTCTTACTTTGTGGAAATGTGCCAATGTCGTGCAAATTCAAGCCTTGTTGTCATGCTCGTGGGCACCTTCTCTGAATGGTACCCTGCTCAAAATGCTTTAAAGGTCAGGCTTGTAACTGTGGGAATGTTTTGGAACGTGGATGGAGATTTATAATTTAATATATCTCATCCTAACTTGTGCTAACAAGTTCAACTAGCAGAGTACATTCCCTTTTTAAAATACACACAGCGGAAGTTGCTTTGATTCGCTAGAATCAACTTAATCTAGTTTCCTGGTTTATCACTATATTTCCCCTTTGTCCCTCTTAAATAAGACACAACACACGTCTTCTATAAAAAGATATAAAATGTTTACTCACATATATCCAGCTCAAGACAAATCCCAAAGAAGGCAGGCTTGTTCTTAGTAAAGATATTTACAATAGGAATCTCCCCATTGTGGGAGAGAAATCTACTAGGCCCCAGTTGGGTGGAAGCCAACTGAGCATCCTCCTCGCAGTTCGAGTGAGAGAGTGGAATGGAATGGCCGCTGACCTGTGGGTTCTTTGTTCATACCTTCCCAGGTGAAGCCACTCCCATATCTAGTTGCAAGAGGAAATTGTCTCAATCCATGTGACCAGGAAGTTGTGGCTGGAGGACTGAGGCAATCTCCACTATCTGCTCTAGCATTGTTGTACTTGACTGCTCTAGTGTTTACATCCCACAAACCCCTTCTCAGGCAAATACAACATACAAAACATAAACAACTTTATTCAACCACCCAGAGTCCCAGCTTGACACGTAGATTCTGGAAACTCTCTTTTGGCAAGGGTTTTGTCAAGATGTCGGCAGTCATCTCTTTGGTGCAGCAATAAGACAGTTCCACAAGTCCATCTTGCACCATCTGGCGTATGTAGTGGTACCTGACCCCAATGTGTTTGGTTCTGGCTAGGAACTTTTCACTCTGCGTCAGCTTCAGGCAACTTTGATTGTCCTCTAGCAGGCTGACAGGTTCCCTTCTCACCAGTCCAAAGTCTTTGATGAGTTCATCAAGCCATGCAATTTCTCTGCATGCTTCTGTTGCAGCAACATATTCAGACTCTGTTGAAGACAAAGCTACACAACTCTGTTTATAACTTCCCCACACAACAGGTCCACCCCCAAACATAAAAACATGACCACTTGTGGATTTATAGTCAGCATTATCCCCGGCCCAATCTGCATCAGTGTACCCAACCAACTTAGGGTCTCTGACAGCTGGTAACTTTAATTTACAATTTATTGTACCTTTCAGGTACCTAACCACCCTTTTCAGTCCCGCTAAATCATGCTCAGTGGGAGAATTCACTTTTCTGCTCAGAATCCCCACAGCATTAGCTAAGTCAGGTCTACATGTGGTAACTAAATACAAAAGTTTACCAATTACCGACCTATATTGACTGTTATCTGGCAACAGCTTCGAATCCTGCTGATTCTTCAAGAAGTCTGTAGCCATGGGCGTTGCAACCGGGTGTGCGTCTTGCATCTGCAAATACTCAATCAGTTCATGAATCTTTTGCTTCTGGTTGAGAAGAAATGAGCCGTCTTCTTCTTTTTCCACTTGGATTCCTAGGTAGTACCTGACATCTCCAAGTTCTTTTACTTGTACCTCCTTGCTGAGGTGTTTTACTATTTGTGTATAGTCTCTATTATTTGCAGTAGCAATAATCAAGTCATCTACAAAAGCCAATATGTATGAATATTGTCCATTACTTGACTTGGTGTACAAGCACTTGTCTGCGTTTCCTTGCTTGTACCCTAGTTGCACAAGCATATTGTGCAATTTCTGATTCCAGGCTCTTGCAGCTTGTTTAAGCCCATAGAGTCCCTTCTGGAGTCGACATACGAGATGTGCCTCATTTGGTTTTGTGAAACCTTTAGGTTGTTTCATATATATTTCTTCTGAAATTTTCCCATGTAAAAACGCAGTGCATACGTCAATGTGCTTCACGTCTAATTGTTTAGAGGCTGCAATGCTCAAAAGCATTCGAAGGGTACTATATCTCACGGTTGGTGCGAAAACTTCGTCGTAATCTTCACCAAAACGTTGTGAAAAACCTTGTGCTACTAGCCTTGCTTTGTAGCGTTCCACTTCCCCTTCTGACCCCTTCTTAACCTTGAACACCCACTTGCACCCAATGGCCTTCTTACCAGGAGGGAGCTCTGTCAGGGTCCACGTCTGGTTCTGATGCAGTGCATCCATCTCCTCCTGAGCGGCCTTCTTCCAGAGACTGGCTTCCGCAGATGGCATCTTCTCAATCTCTTCCCATGTGGAAGGTTCCTGTGGAGACACCGACCCTGCAAGGTAGGACAGTCGTACCGGCGGGACACCTCTGTTGGTTCTGGATGAGCGTCTGACCTCTGGTTCTGGTTCCTGAACCGCATCAGCTTCCTCACTCCCTTCCAACGGTGGCATGTCCTCATCTGTGTCCTCCTCTTCGTCTCTGGAGCCGCCAGGGGTCTGGTCATCTGCGTCTTCTGGTGCGTCGCCTGTAGGGGGTGCTATGACACTAGAAGGCAGATTAGTACCATGTGGGGTTTCAGAAGGAAAGTTTATGAGTTCTTGAGTCCATTCTGACTCCTTGGAGCAGCCAATAACAGTGTTCTTTGTGTCTGCTTTTGCATGTTCATCAAAATAAATTGCATGATGCGCACTCACTTTGCCTGTCTGTAAGTCCATTACTCTGTATCCTTTGCCTCCAGCAGCATATCCGACTAAGATACCTGCTTGTGCTCTGGAGTCAAGCTTGTGCCTCTGTTCCTTGGGCACGTGGTAGTAACATATACTGCCAAATACACGTATGTGCGACAGACTAGGCACCTTTCCATGCCAAAGTTCAAATGGTGTGCGCTGTGTTGCCTTTGTTGGCAACCTGTTCTGGAGATAGACAGCCGTGTAAGCAGCATCTCCCCACATCTTCCTAGGCAGGGACGCTTCCTTAAGCATACACCTTGTCATTTCCATAATGGATCTGAACTTCCTTTCAGCTATGGAATTCTGTTGTGGCGTGTAAGGAACTGTGGTTACATGTGTAATTCCTTCCTTTGCCATAAGGGCTTTCATCTCATGTGAGCAGTATTCTCCTCCATTGTCAGAAACTAAGACACTTGGAGCTCTTTGGAACTTGTTCCTGACCATGGCAATGTAATTCTTGAACATTTCTACTGTCTCACTTTTATCTTTGATGAAATATGCCACACAATATCTCGAAAAATCATCAAGAAAAATCAAAATATATTTGTTGTGTCCAAGTGATGGAACACTGAGTGGCCCACATAGATCTGAATGCACAAGATCCAGAACTTTTGTACTCCTTTGTTCTGTGCAACGTGTAAAAGAAGGTTTTACTGCCTTTTCAGTAACACAAGTTATGCATTTTGTTGGAGCCTGGTTGCTGCTCCCTTTTACCTGCATACCTGTGACAAGATCACTTCCCTGTAGACTCTTAATGATGGTGGTATCTCTGTGTGCAAGTCTTCTGTGCCATAGCGTCAAATCTGCTTCATCCTTCTGGCTGGAACGTGCCACTTTCGCAGACTGATTTTCTGAAAGATCAACCTCATAAACACCATTTATTAATTTTGCTTCAATGTACACTTCACCATCTTTAGTTACACTGCATTGTCCATTCTCAAATGTGATCTTGAAACCTTTCTTGTCCAAAGTAGAGACACTGAGTAAATTGCAGCTCAGTTCTGGTACATACACAACATTGGACATTCTGGTCCTAAAAGATTCATTGTTTACATTGAATTCCAAATGTATTGAACCTTCACCTTTGGACTTTAAAATATTTCCATTTGCAACCTCAATTTCAGTCTCTTTACCATTTAATTCATTAAAACAGTCTCTTTTAAAGCTATAGTGGCTTGACGCTCCACTGTCTAGCAACCACTTATTGTGTGTGTTTTCTTGGCTCTGAACAGCTAAACTTCTTTCTTGCAACAGCATGTTGCACTCAAATTTCCCTTTTCTTTCTCCTTTATGCTGAGAAAGATGAGAATCCTTTGCTTTAGCCTTTGGATCCTTGCAATGCTTTGCCATGTGGCCGCTTTTCAGGCATTTAAAACACACAATTTCTCTGGATTTTGTAAATTGCTTTGAAACAAAATTACAATCCTTTCTCCTAGGGTTGCTTTCTGGAGAATCAAATCTCTTTCTGCATTCCTCTCTTAATTCACTAGTCAGTTCCTTAAAAGTTAGATTCTCTTTATGATCCATCAAACTAACAAATGCATCAAAATGTGGCCCTAATGAGGCTAACAGAAATGATACCTTTGTTACTTCATCAAAAGATTGTGGAGTAAGTTCAAGCTTTTGAATAATTTCTGTGAATTTATCAATATGCTCTGTGAATTCTTCTTTTGAATTCATTCTCAGCCTAGTTAATTTGCCCATCAATGTTCTGTAGGAGTTCTTTGTAGATTCTCCATACATGCGCTCAATATCTTTTAGGATCTGAGATGCATCATCTTTGCTATTTATTAACGATAGATGCTTATTGCGAAGTCCATTCAAAATTATGTGCTTGGCCTCGCTGTTCTGCCTTTTCCAGACTTTAACCTTGGCTTCATCATCTGCACCTTGAGGCTTTGGTTTCTCAATCGCATCCAAAATATCCTTTGATTCTAAATATGCCATTAAGCGCATTTTCCAGTACACAAAATTGTCCTCATCTAGCAGCATTAAGCCTGGCTTTGCTTCACTATCAAAACTGGCACTAGCCATCTTAAAATCCAAAATTTGGAAAAAATTTCAAAATTCAAAAATTTGTCCAAATTCAAAATCAAAATCTTAAAAATCTCAAAATGCAAAAAGCAAAAGCCTCAAAATAAATCTTCACTGCCTTTGGGTCTTTTGTGAGCTCTGAGGGAGGGGAGGGGTAGCTTAATCCCCCTTTCTCTAAACAATAGGACAAAGGACCATGCGGCCTCACCAGGAAATGCAATCAGAAAAATCTCTCTCAACTCAAAAATGCAATCCAACGCAATCCTTCAAAAATACTCAAAAATACGTAGCGCTGGGCACATTAACCCTTTGTGGGAATGTTTTGGAACGTGGATGGAGATTTATAATTTAATATATCTCATCCTAACTTGTGCTAACAAGTTCAACTAGCAGAGTACATTCCCTTTTTAAAATACACACAGCGGAAGTTGCTTTGATTCGCTAGAATCAACTTAATCTAGTTTCCTGGTTTATCACTATATTTCCCCTTTGTCCCTCTTAAATAAGACACAACACACGTCTTCTATAAAAAGATATAAAATGTTTACTCACATATATCCAGCTCAAGACAAATCCCAAAGAAGGCAGGCTTGTTCTTAGTAAAGATATTTACAATAGGAATCTCCCCATTGTGGGAGAGAAATCTACTAGGCCCCAGTTGGGTGGAAGCCAACTGAGCATCCTCCTCGCAGTTCGAGTGAGAGAGTGGAATGGAATGGCCGCTGACCTGTGGGTTCTTTGTTCATACCTTCCCAGGTGAAGCCACTCCCATATCTAGTTGCAAGAGGAAATTGTCTCAATCCATGTGACCAGGAAGTTGTGGCTGGAGGACTGAGGCAATCTCCACTATCTGCTCTAGCATTGTTGTACTTGACTGCTCTAGTGTTTACATCCCACAGTAACTGGAATTGCAGGGGAAATCTAAGGGGTTGTTATTTGGCTCTTTCCCCCCACACCCACCCAGAGCACAGAAAACAGCATTTCCTAGGTACTTCAGAAGAAGCGAGGGGGTTGCGTGCCCAGGCGCAGTCCCCCACCCCCACTCTGGGAGCCAGCTCTCAGATCAAGGAAAACACATGGCAACATATTTGGGATTAAAATGGCCACAACTTTATTAAATTTCAGATGGCTTAGGCATTGGGCATATATTCCTCTCAGCCCCTAGTTGGGGGTCTGAGGCAAGACAGGGTCAATCGGAAATATCGGGAAACTCAGGGCCAGATTTAGGTTTGATGAGGCCCTAAGCTACTGAAGGTAATGGTGCCCTTTATATGTCCAGCTGTCTTTTGTCAACAACAAATTGTCACTGTTTTTTGTGTTGAATATATGCTATATGGTAATTTATGGACCAAATAGGTATCTAAAGCCATTTGCCACTGTTGCTGTATGTAGGTTTTATTTTATTTGTTTTTTATAATATATTTCAAAAATGTACATCCAAGTTTTTTTTTCCTTTAATTTTTTGGGGGCCCTAAGCTATAGCTTGTTTAGCTTATATGTAAATCCGGCACTGGGTACACTGCAAAACTTGCGTTTACACAGCTGGCCCCCTCCCACATTGCTGAAGGGAGCTCAATGGCCCACTGCTGTGCACTTGGGGTCAGAGGCACCCCTCTAACGGGGAACCCTGATATCTCCACCGCAAAAAGGGGTGAGTCACCACAACACCCCCTCCTCGAATGTTGGACTAAAGGATTCCGCCCAAGGCCTAAAACCGCCAAAGTTGTGGCAATTGCTATGGGGAAGGCAAAACCTGCAGAGGAGGGAAAATTCCTTCTCGGCTCTGAAAAACAGCAATCTGACTGTAGCAATGCCCATGGACCTGGAAAGGAAATTTGGTCAGGCTGGGGAAAAAGATACAATTAGAGGAAGGGCTGGGTGGGTGACACTCTGGGGCTGACTGTGCTGCAGGCATCAGCATGGGCCCCTTTTTATCCTCTAGGAGCGGACTGGAGTGAAGCCTGCTCAGTCCCGGTCCGCTCCTCTTGCCCCATCCCACAGAGAAGCCAATTTGGAAAAAAAGCGCCACTTAACCGTGGGGAGGAGTTGCAGTGGACCACGTGGCCACCCACTGTCGTCCTCCCTGGGCGGGGGACGAAGTCCCGCGTCTCCCGGAGGATCCCGGCCTTGTCATCAACCAGCCAGCCAATCCGCTGGCTGGGGGTGTGGCCAGGACCCATTTTAAGCGGAGGCGCGAGCTGGAGAGTTTTCTCTCAGCTTGCTTCCACAATCTCCCTCCCTACTTGCAGGTTTTTTCTTAACTTGCCTTGATATGGACCTCGGTTGGTCACCGTTGAGGGGCTTGGTAGGAATTTTTCCACTTGGCAAATTGGCTTGGTCCATTTGGTTTTCGCCTACCTCGTAGCAATCGTCACAACTTTGTAAGGTTTGGTGGTTAGGCATTGGGTTACCTTATGATGGGGGAGGGAAGGTGTGGCCATCACCTGCCCCTCCAAGCTTAAGGGCATTACGTTAAACGAATCTGGGGTTTGGATCTCGTCCGAAGCCCAGGGCGGGGCCATGACCCCTTTGGGAACCCAGGGGGGAGCTCGAGTTAGTTTGCATCGATGGGGCTCCCCCTTCCGGTGGTTTACCCTTACCAGACTCCCTGTGTGATGGGCAGGGGTCTCTTCAATGCCTAAGCCAATACCGCTCACATTCTGTAACCAATAACGTCGTATCCAAAATTTGCCCAATAACATTAACCAAATATTCTGTGTCCTGGTGTTTTTATTCATCTTCGAGGGGGTGGTTGCGGAGTCTCGACACTCAAGGGGGTTTTGGTGGGAGCCCAGAAAAAAACTGTGGCGACCAAGGGGGTGGGGGTGCAGCAGCATGGCGGGGCGGATGCCAGGCCGCAAACCTCACCCACCGCCAGACCCAGTGAGCAGATACTTCCAACTGCATGTGTAGAGAGAAGCATACAGTTGGAACGGCAAGTAGAATGCAAGAGGACCTCTGTATAATATGCCTTAGGAGTGCCCTGTTCCAATATACTGCATTCCATTTTACGCCACCCCAGTGCAAGTCAACCAAGTGGCCTGTTTTCAGGGTGTTTTGCCTCCTTTTTTTTACAATATATATTATTAATAATTTCAAGTATAATTTGATACTTTTCCTCCTGGTGCACGGATAGTGCCATTTCGGACTTACTTATTTCCTATGCTTTTATATCGCCCACCCAGCCAAGTTTCTCTGAGCAGTTTGCATAAACCATAAAATAAAATTCACAATAGAACACTTAAGGCCATGTACCCACATCTCCATTTACTCCGGCTTCCACTGCTGCCATGCAACACATAACATTAGCCACATAGTTCATATCTTACCTTGTAGTTTCTTGAGACATACTGCTGTTTGATGCATTTTTTCCTCGGTTCCATCTGATCTGAAAATGTAAGCAGCACAGTTAAGCTGAGGTGCATGCGTTTGAGACAGTCATTGTGTTATGTGCAGGTGACAGCACACACACAGATGACAACTTCATGAATAAGAGTTCGGAGGGGGGGCTGCAGGTGCAGAGAAACCCAACAGATAATGTGCCCCAGCTGAGGATATCCCAGCCTCCTCTTTAGTTGCATACAACCATGTGCAGATGCAAGTTCAAACTCAGCAGGGGGAAACTGCCTCACTTGCATTTTAAACTGCTAATTCATACATAAAAAGGTAAAAGTACCCCTGACCGTTAGGTCCAGTCACGGACGACTCTGGGGTTGTGGCACTCATCTCGTTCTATAGGCCAAGGGAGCTGGCGTACAGCTTCTGGGTCATGTGGCCAGCATGACTAAGCCGCTTCTGGTGAACCAGAGCAGCGCACGAAAATGCTGTTTACCTTCCCGCCGGAGTGGTTCCTATTTATCTACTTGCACTTTGATGTGCTTTCAAACTGCTAGGTGGGCAGGAGCTGGGATCAAACAACAGGAGCTCACCCTGTCACAGGGATTCGAACCACCGACCTTTTGATTGGCAAGCCCTAGGCTCTGTGGTTTAGACCACAACGCCACCCGCGGCCCTTAATTCATACATAGCCTGAAATAAAATCACAGAAGCCTAGCAAGACAAACTAAAACCAGCACCAAACACTAGCGAAAACCATTAAAACATAGCAAAAGGGAACTTGGTACAAAAACTGAAGCACCTGATAGATCATTATTAAAAGGACTGGCAGTCAGAGAATTGAATTTGCTGTTAGCATGGTATGGAATGGGGTGGCATAGAAATAAACAGCACTGCAGCATCACCTAGTGGTGAAGACAATCTTCATAACATTAGGAAAAGCAGGGGGAGTAGAGATTTATGAAAGCTCCAGTTATTTCCATGTACATCAAATCACGGTTCACCTTGCTGAAAGGTGACATAGCATGTTCAGGATATTTTCTTCACAAGAGCAGATATGTAATTTTCATATAGATAAGTTTTTCTTTGGATGGTTAGAGTGCTATTCCATTTAGCATTTGCCCATTCCAATAAAGTGATTCTATTACATACATCAGGGACCCAGGTGGCGCTGTGGGTTAAACCACAGAGCCTAGGGCTTGCTGATCAGAAGGTCGGCGGTTCGAATCCCTGCGACGGGGTGAGCTCCCGTTGCGCGGCCCCTGCTCCTGCCAACCTAGCAGTTCAAAAGCATGTCAAAGTGCAAGTAGATAAATAGGAACCGCTCTGGCAGGAAGGTAAACGGCGTTTCCGTGCACTGCTCTGGTTCGCCAGAAGAGGCTTTGTCATGCTGGCCACATGACCCGGAAGCTGTACGCCGGCTCTCGGCCAATAAAGCGAGATGAGCGCCGCAACCCCAGAGTCGGACACGACTGGACCTAATGGTCAGGGGTCCCTTTACCTTTACCTTATTACATACATCATCTGAAAGGCTGATCAGCATGTCACTGTGAATGCTGTACACTGATGATCCTCCACTTCCTTTTCACCCAGTCCCTCCCCAGCATAGCTGGGTCCTCTATTTGGCATTCCTCTAAACAGGGCCGGCCCTACCATTAAGCAAAGTAAGTCGGCTTCCTCAGGCAGCTGTTTTTGGAAGTCAAGAAAGGGCAACAAAATTATTAATCAATTAATTTAGGGGGCGGTTGTTTTTTGTTTTAACTGCTAGAGAGTTTTAGAAGCATTTCTGGTATTTTCTGCCTCAGGTGCCAAAACAACTTGGCCAGCCTTGCACTTGCGTCTCTGCCTCAGGCAGCAAAATGTCTTGGGCTGGCCCCCTGCCTCTTAAATTCAGAGGATAGATATGAATGCAGTCCTGTTCGTTGTAGAAACCTGAGCATTCGGTGGGACAAAGGAATAATCTAATTATTCAGAGAAATCTGCATATTAAATGTTTTGAAAAATTCTAAATATTAGCAGATCTTCTCTCCTTAGATAACAAAATGAAAATCTACTTCAGTAAGTAAGAGGTGTCTTCTTGCATCAGCATGTTCTAGCGCTAAGCTGCCCATATCAGTTATTTTGAAACGGCTGCCAGAGTTTCCAGGGCATTGCCTTGCTAGAACACACTGTGACCTTGTCTTCCTTTTTTTGAACATGCGTTGCTGATGAGGTTGAAAGAAACCATCACTACAGCATTGGGTGATCCAGGCTCACTTCATCCTTGAGGCACTGTGTTAAGAGAGAGAAATTTGGGGAGAATTCTCAGCATCAGATGTACTTCCTACCCCCACCAAGCAAACAGGTGGTGTAATTTGGAGTGACAGCAGTGAGTGAATTGCTGTTCCTTGTGATTTGTTTTGAAGACCAGTTTTCAAGCACAGCCATTGTATCAGTCACAAGAGCAGATATTGGTCCTGACCTGTGGCACTTAAATGTTCTTTTAAACATTGAACCCTTGTCATCTTTTAAATGGGGGGGGGGAATCTCAGAACAGTGAATCAGGAAAATGTTTGGTTTTAGAAATGCTAGATGTCAGAATAAAATAGAAACGTTGGTATTTAGTACTTTATAATCAGTAGAGCAATTAAAATAAAATTTTAAAAAAATGGGGCAGGAGAGTTTGTGGTGGAACTATTTCTTAAGTGGGTTGTGCCTCCTCTTCCCCCTTTCTACATTCTCTCCCTCTGGGAGGGAAATAAGTCCCCCATCTCTTAGGCTGATATAGTTTCTGGTTGTGTTTGGGGGCATGTCAGGCTTAACAATGGAATTTAGGATCCTAGAGATCCTTGCTGGCCCCAGACTGGTCTTCAACCCTGTCACCAAGCCACCCCATTTTCAGCTCCCATGACAGGCAGGGCAGTGGAAACCTTTGCTGCCAACCAGATAGGACCTCTGGTAACAGGACCTCTCACTCTGCCCTCATTGAGAGAGGTCCAAAATATTCTATGGACTCAAGAACTCCCTTGCAGGCCCTGTAGGATTGCACCCTGCACTGTATAATGCAAATACTCTTCAATAACTATCACCATAAAGTAGACCTAAACACTGGTTGGCCCTCACCAATAATACCAGGGTTGACTTTGCAAAAACAAAAATAAATTTTCAAATGCATAAAAACATCATTCTAGCTCACAAAAACATTTGTATATTTGTCCACCCAGGTCATGCATTACCACTGTGATGCGTCTGCCACCAAACTGCTTGTTCCCTTCGGTCAGGATCCGTGTCACTGCAGCAGTGTATGCAAGCACTGAGCACCCATATTATATGGTTGCTACCACCACTATTGACCACTCCTGGCAAGAGATGTAACTTTATGCTCTCTGGACAAGACTTATATGAGCAGCACTCGTGTCTGTTATTACCTGACCATGCCAAAGCAGGTTGTTTTGCTAGCAGTCTTGGCACAGTATGGGTAGAGAATTGGCACAAGTAAACATTTTCCAACAGAGTAGATTTCAGTATCTACAGTATTTAGAGATACCGGTACTTACTTTTCATGCCAATTTGGTAGGGGAATGTCTGTGTCTCTTAAGTGATAGAATACTGCAGTGGCCGCTATCCAGTGCTGAAACATAAAAAAGAGCGCTTTAGATTTCTGACATCCATGTCTTATCCCATCATGTTACTTGCAAACAATACTTATGGCATCAAATCACTGTGGCATCTTATCGTGCGCAAACAAGGTTTGGCACAAATGCATTGCACTTGAATTGTCAATCTGTCAACAAGCCTGGAAATTTCCATAGCGGTCGGTGCACCAGATGCCTGCCCTGACATTAAGCTTGTCAAAAAAATAAATAAAAGGGATGGAAAGGGATAAATGCTGCTAACCTCTAAGAAACCACCTTGGTTTGCTTTTCATCCTGCTTAGCCATCAGGAGACTTTGACAATAAATCTAGCTAAACTCCAGCTCAACCCCAAGCCCTCTCCTTCGGTCAAATGCATACCCTCCAACATCTGAGAAAGTGGAATCACAAGTTTTATAGTAAAGAGAGAAAAGGGTCAGAATTTAGTGTGCATGTCAGAAATCTTACAAATCCTAGTATCTTAGAGCTGTGTGTTTCTATAGCATTTTGTCATATGCTTTATCTTCTCTCCTCTGCCCACAGTCACACAAGGTAAGCAACACAGCAGCATCAGGCCAAAGTAAATATAGCGTTCTAAATTTATGGATCCAAGGGAAAATAGTTTAATAGCATCTACCTCCAATTGAATTTTTTTTTTTTTACATTGCAAATCAATATTGACATATTTTATTTCCCCCTGCCTTCTAGACAACACAGCTTGGATTTTAACCAGGAGATCGGGCTTCCGGCAGCATGAGCAGAATATCTTTTACCTTCCTATCCTGATAGTTGATAATGGACGCCCCATGCTGAGTAGCACTGGGACGGTAACCATTCACGTCTGCAGCTGCGACGACAAGGGTCTTGTGATGTCCTGCAATGCAGAGGCCTATGTGCTCCCTGTCAGCCTGAGTAGAGGAGCTCTTATTGCCATTCTAGCCTGCATCTTTGTCTTGCTAGGTAAGTATACATATCATTTCTTAAATTAAGAGTAACACCATCTGTTCTTCAGGCACAATAGAGGCGGCTACCATGCTTGCTAGAATGCAGTGCCAATAAAAGCAATGTTCTAAAAATAGGCAAGCTTTCGAAAAGGCTTTCTCATTAAGGTTTTGTGTATAGTACTGTTCTTAGTTGATTTGACTTGTATTTGATTTAGGGCATTTTCCAGCCACTTGCAGGTACAGTTTTGCTACCGTAACCCTAGGCGATAGCTACGATAATTCACCGTTGTACGGGGTGGCAAGTGACTTGTTTGGCCTTGAAAGTGGCCATGGGCATTTTGGGCATCCTGTTTTTCAAGCTGCGATTGACATTTCCCTTTTCATGAAAACCGGGTTATGTTCACAGTGTTAATGAGACCTTCAAAAAAATGCCTGCTTGGAACTAGAAGCGATCTGCAAAACTCAGCTGACCTTTCCATGAACTAGATATAACTGAGAAGGTAAATGCAGCAAGCACTCCCTTAGCATTTAGCACAGAACGAGGTAGCAGATACCACCCAGGGTAAAATCTACATCCCTCAATACTGCTTGCTTTAAGTCTAATGCTGCTGCTGCATCCATCCTAAAATATTGCCCAGTCCTGCCACTTACATGCTGTTTGTGTTTTGCTTTGTCTTTTGCCACCATGGATGTTGCTGCTATTTCAAGGGCAAGAACGGTTGGTGGGAGGGGGTGGGCAGCATCTGTTGTGCAGGCCTTCAGTGTGGTGTAGTGGTTAAGAGCAGTAGTCTCATAATCTGGTGAACCGGGTTCGCGTCTCCGCTCCTCCACATGCAGCTGCTGGGTGACCTTGGGCTAGTCACACTTCTCTGAAGTCTCTCAGCCTCACTCACCTCACAGAGTGTTTGTTGTGGGGGAGGAAGGGAAAGGAGAATGTGAGCCGCTTTGAGACTCCTTCGGGTAGTGATAAAGCGGGATATCAAATCCAAACTTCTCTTCTTCTTCTTCAGCTTTGACTGGAGGGACACTGTGATGCTGACTGTGTTCTAAAAGTCTTGCGTTTTGGCTTGCTCCCTCTAGTGCTGGTACTGCTGATCTTGTCCATGAGAAGGCACAGGAAGCAGCCGTATATCATTGACGAAGACGAGAACATCCACGAGAACATCGTGCGGTACGACGACGAGGGGGGTGGGGAGGAAGACACGGAGGCCTTTGACATCGCGGCCCTGTGGAACCCGAGGGAGGCTCAAGTGGTGCTGAGGAGCAGGCAGGACATGATGCCGGAAATCGAAAGCCTCTCCAGATACGTTCCTCAAGCCTGCACGATGGACAGCAGTGTTCACAGCTACGTGTTGGCCAAGCTCTATGAAGCCGACATGGACCTCTGGGCACCACCCTTTGACTCTCTCCAAACGTACATGTTTGAGGGCAACGGCTCCGTGGCAGAGTCGCTCAGTTCCTTGCAGTCTGCATCCACGGACTCAGAGCAGAGCTATGACTACCTGACGGACTGGGGGCCCCGCTTCAAAAAGCTGGCCGAAATGTACGGCGCCACAGAAGGGAACGGGGCCCTTTGGTAATAAAGAGGCGAAAGCAGAGTACTTACTCGGGTACTCGGCACAGCCATCTGAATTTGTACTCAATCAGATATTGAGGACACAGGCGAGGTGGCCTCCTACAAATAGCAATATGGTGCTTGAGGGAGAATGCGGAAGAGGAGTGGAAATAAATAAGAGCTCTCTCTGGATCAGCTTTACTCAGTTACATTAAGCTACATTTGTAAACGACGAGAAACAGAAAATAAAAGGGGTGGGGTGGGAGCATTTCCTGGGTGGTTCTTTTATTTTAATGGCTACACTTGAAAGCTGCACTCCTGAAATAGAATGACACTATTCTCTTTTGCAGATTTTTTTTTTAAAAAACCCATGACAGCTTATTATGTTCTTTGCATCTGGGTGCAAAGACCCGTAATTTTCAGTTCTTGAGGAAATTGTCTGCAGAAAGCCTTCCCCAGTGGAGGATGCCCTCCTTTCCTATCTCGGTTTACAAAGCGGTCGCTCACTGGCAAATTCAAGAAGGCACAAGACAATAGAACAAAAAACATGAAATGGGGGGTTTCTGTCACCAGCAAGAAAAGGGGCCTGGCTTTTGCAATCTTGCACAGCAGAAGAGTCTGAGCGATGGGATGTGGGAAGCAGTTGGATGCACTCAACTTGAATAACAACTGACCTGTGTGTCATATGCATTAATACTAATATCAAATTAATGTATTTTGAGTCTCCTCGGCCTTTAAAAACTGTGACCTGGAATTAAACCGGGGGTGGGGGGGGGAGATGCCTCTTTTTGCACTGTCGATGTTTCTTCCATGTGCCAAATGTGAAAATCAGATACAACCAGTGAAAGCCAAATAAAGAAAAGAAAATTATATGATAACCATATGGGGTTAAGAGGGGCTTTCCCAAACTATGCGAGATCAAACTGAGGGAAGTTTACACTGTAGGTAACCTACTTGAACAAATGCAGTATTATAGAGGAATAAATGGATGTAATAAATATTCCATATATAAGTTTTGTATATTTGTTAATAATTTTTTGGTAATAAATATAATGTGCTGGATACAGTACAGTACCTTAGAACCTCTTTTAATAAAAGTTAAACTGAAGGAAAATATATATATGAAGATGGTGTTTTGGATGTTTTCTCAACCATTTTCTGAGACCCAAAGAGCTTCAAGGTTCAGCCCCCTCCAACCCACCCTGCCTATTCCTTCCCGTATGCAATGTCACAAAATGCTTACACAATCCACACTTTCAAAAGGTGGCACAGAGGAATGCCATATGTGAAACACAGGTCTAAAACAGCACTTCCCTTCAGTTCCACGTGCTGCCTCCCAACAATGGCCTATATTTGGTCCAGAACACCCAGACCCCTCTAAAATCAATGAAGTTTAAAAAAGCAGTGAAACACTTTAAAGTCCACGGATTTCAAGAGGATTAAGGGCCACTGGGTTTTGCAAACTTCCCACATGCATGCAAATCACTGCATGCAGATGTGAAACACACTGGGAAACTGCATCCGCCAGCAGTTTCTTTGCACCCATGGGTGCTTCCAGCTGAGGGACTTAATTCTATAAAAAGATTGTTGTGGGGAGGGAGGGAGGAATTGCAAATGGGTTGTTGGCAGAGGTCAAAGAGATAAACAACTATCTGACATTCAGAAAATACCTGAAGGCAGCCCTGTTTAGGGAAGTTTTTAACCTGTGATATTTTAATGTATTTTAATATCTGTTGGAGGCCACCCAGAGTGGCTGGGGGGACCCAGCCAGATGGGCGGGTTACAAATAATAAATTATTATTATTATTATTATTATTATTATTATTATTATGGCAACAGGTTTTGTATTTAATAAAAAAAAGGTAAGGGTAAATCTGGATTAAATTGCAGGCTGACATTTTGATGGCAGTGACATCATGTGGATGCTTCAAAAAAACAAAACTAGCATTCATGTGGAGCACCAATCCCACAATAAACACCTGCCTAGAGAGCCCTACAAGAGCTGGGCAGGCATGGCATCAGAGCCAAGTCAATGGGGAGCTAGGGAGATAGAGCAGTGGGCTAATTTGCCCCCATGAGCCCTGACCACCTAAAGTAATTACGGTACCTCCATTTGTCTAACATAAGAGCCAGCCTTGGGTGATATGGAATCGGGGTGTGGACACAACACGAAAGTTTTTTGACAGCTTACCAGAAGGCTGAGAGGCCTCGGGGTCACTGAGGGCAAGTACAACTCTTTGTCTCTTAGCAAATGTCTTCAACAAAAACTCCCTCATCAAAGCTGCTACTCCTGCTACAAAAGAAGCCTCCACAGCCGCCTCTTGTGGTGGTGATAAACCGGTGTCTGAGCCATACCACTGCAAAGGTGGGTAGAGAATAGGAAGAACAGCTGCTTCACATGGCCTATTTTGCCCAAGCCAGAAGCTGTCTTGGGGTATTAGCCTGAACACACAAGGGTTAAAAGAGTTCAGAGGTGCAGGGCGACACCTACAAGCCTCACATTCAATGCCCCCACTGTAGGAATGGATTTAGGCACTAGGAGAGGATATATCGTTCTCCTTCCTCAGTCACGTTTGTGAGTACCATCCTTCGCAGCTTAAACTCAGAAGCTAAGACAAGGTTGATTTAACCTTCAAACAATAATCCAGGATGCTTTAAGGCAGACTGGATTTTCCTGGTATTACCCCTTTTCTCCCACTTAAAAACAATAATCACACACACGTCGTTTTACGAAGAAATGAAAGTAGTGCTTGCTTACATAATCTAGGGGGTCTTGAAGCAGCAGTTACAGTAGCAAAAGGAAGGCGGGTTTAAAACAACCACAGAGCCTAGGGCTTGCCGCTCAGAAGGTTGGCGGTTCGAATCCCCGCAACGGGGTGGACTCCCGTTGCTCGGTCCCTGCTCCTGCCCACCTAGCAGTTCGAAAGCACATCAAAGTGCAAGTAGATAAATAGGTACCACTCCAGCGGGAAGGTAAACGGCATTTCCGTGCGCTGCTCTGGTTCGCCATATGACCCGGAAGCTGTCTGTGGACAAACACCTGCTCCTTCGGCCTATAGAGCGAGATGAGCACCGCAACCCCAGAGTTGTCCACGACTGGACCGAATGGTCAGGGGTACCTATACCTTTTAACTAACAAAAGCTCAAAAATGGTCCCTGAGCTGCAGAGCTCAGAGTTGCACATGTGGTCACCTTGGAAGCATGACGAAGAAAGAGGAGGCTGCCCAGGCAGGCAGGAATTATGTAGTGTTACAGCTTCTGGCCAAGGCAGACAAGCGAAGTGATCTCACAGAGTTCTCTTTAGGAAATTGACAGGAAAGCTCTGTGAGCCTCAGCCCCTTTGTGTGCCTATCTGCCACATAGCTGTCAACCCTCCCTTTTTTTGCGGGAAACTGCCTTATTCCAATGCCGTTTCCCGCTGCTATCCCGGATTGTTGATATCCCTTAAATTTCCCGGATTTCAAAGGAAGCAGCTCCTCTCCCTCCCTGCCGGCCAGGGAGGCTCCTCAGCTGCGTTGCTCGGCTGCCAATAAGGAGTCTGAGACCGACTGGGGGCGGAGCTTGCATGCCTTGTGCAGCCAGACCCTCACGCCCAACCAGACGGCCAGCCTGCCTGCCGTCTATGCGCTCGCTCTTTCGCTCACCCGTTCGCGCGCAGCCTCTGGAGTGCAGCAGGGTGGCAAGGCTACTTGGTGCCATTGCACCGCCCTCGCAGCATCCCTTATTTTCAAATCAGAAAGTTTGAAAAAATCCCTTATTTTCAACTCCGAAAGTTGACAGCTATGGTCTGGCAAAACATGAATTACTGGTTTGACTGCAATAACATCGCACACCCGGGTAAACATACGTAGAAGCTCCTTTTGCAGCTTAATAAGAAACACGTGAAGGTTGTGGAGGGCGGTTGCATGGCAAGAAGTAAGATGGGGGCAGTATATACATTCCCAGACCCCTAAGGATCAGGCTAAAGGCCTGAATGGGGCTAATATTACAGAGGGAGATAAACTCCAAAGGCCGTTGCAATCTGCCCCTCCGCTTGTCATCATGAGATCTGTCAAAAGTCTTATGCTGCCTTGAGGGAAGACCGTTGCCTCTGCCCTATCCCTCCACAAAATATTGCAGAGGAACGACCATTTGATGTCACACAATACTGACGATATGCATGTTTTTATACTATCCAAGATTCTGGCTCACTAGACTCGGTTATTGCAGCTACTGCAACGATCAGTGTGCCATTTATTTTGTGTGGTGTTTTTTTTTTTTTTTAGAACACTGTCGCATCAGTGTTCAAAGGCAGCAACTGCTACCAAACAGCTGTTCGCCCTAAGGAAATGAATCGCAACCACACAAAGGTCAGACAAGGATTTTCCCCTCTGCTAGAAACTATGTTTGAGTACAGAAGCATAGCAATTTGCAGTAGTATTTTACACATTGCCATTTCCTATGCAACTCGAAATTGGGGAGAGGGGGCTGAAGGAAAACACAGCTATTATAAAATATTCCAAGTGGGAGCTAAAGTGGCAGTTGTATATTCTTAATTGACTCAAGACTCCTGGCGCTGCACATTCTCTATTCGCTCTCTGATACTTCTGTTTCATAAGCCCTTCTTCTTAAGGCACTCACAGATGTTCTTCTAATCAGGGATGGTAAAAGAAATGCAACTCGAAATAACTCTTTTTGTTGGGGGTACTTTTGGTTGGAAGGGGTTGCAAAGTGCTGTTGCACAGTGATAGCTCTGACTCTCCTAACTGCTAGCCGATTCTGCTTGTTGTTCTTGGCAACCATCTGTCACAAGAGACAATGGAGTGTGCCTCTGGGGGTGAAGTCAAACGGCTGCGTTAGCAGCACCAGAGTGACCTCCCCAGGGCACAAGCCCAGGCAGTGTGTATGGAGGTCCTGGGCATAGCTGTCAACTTTCGGATTTGAAAATAAGGGATTTTTTCAAACTTTTGGATTTGAAAATAAGGGATGCCGCAAGGGCGGTGCAATGGCACCAAGTAGCCTCACCACCCTGCGCTCCAGAGGCTGCGCGCGAACGGGTGAGCGAAAGAGCGAGCGCGTAGACGGCAGGCAGGCTGGCTGTCTGGTTGGGCGTGAGGGTCTGGCTGCACAAGGCATGCAAGCTCCACCCCCAGTCGGTCTCAGACTCCTTATTGGCAGCCAAGTAACGCAGCTGAGGAGCCTCCCTGGACGGCAGGGAGGGAGAGGAGCTGCTTCCTTTGAAATCTGGGAAATTTAAGGGATATCAACAATCCGGGATAGCAGCGGGAAACGGCATTGGAATAAGGGAGTTTCCAGCCAAAAAAAAGGGAGGGTTGACAGCTATGGCCCTGAGCTGCCCAGATGACCGGACCCTTCTCTCGGCCTCACTGACGTGGTCCAAAGTAAATCAGAGCAATACGTTTGTTGCCAGCTGGTCTGTAGGAGTTGCCATAAGGAGGTGTTCAAGGTGTCATCCAACTGTCTTAGGGACTCCGCTCCAGATTTGTGTAGGGCAGGCATCCCCAAACTCGGCCCTCCAGATGTTTTGGGACTACAACTCCCATCATGCCTAGCTAACAGGACCAGTGGTCAGGGATGATGGGAATTGTAGTCCCAAAACATCTGGAGAGCCAAGTTTGGGGGGTGCCTGGTGTAGGGTTTACTCCTTAGCCTTTTCTTCTCCCAAATATATCCCACAAAGCAGTGGGGGTTTAGGATCAGAGTTTTCCTTCGCCTAGATGAGCTACTCTGCTTACTCTACCATGATTAGCAATGGTAGGGGTGGGGTTTTCCCTTCCTGAAACTCTAGATCATAAGTGACCATAACTATGATTCGGACTATGGACTCAGCTACAACAGTAAAGAAAATGCATCACTAGATAGCGCTGTGGAGTCTTTCACCAACGTGATTTCCCATTATGAGGTTTACAACGTGTTTTCCTGAAATGGTTTTTTGATGTGTCTAGATCCAGCCCTGCTCTGATCCATGTGCAAAGACACTGCTGTCAGAACACCCCTAGCCCCTAAGTCCATTGAGCGTGCAAGGGCTTCATAAATTCTTTTCACTCTTGGGCATCCCCAAGCCAAAAATATTTCCAAACATTCCAGCATGCTCCCACTGAAATCCTATGACTAAGTCTGCAACAAAATGTTGCAGCGTATGCTCACCACCTAGCAGAGGAAGCTCTTGCTCAGAGTTCCAGCTAGCCTTGATTTCCTCCAACATCACCCATTCAGCTATCACCCCAAACAGTTCCATGTGTGTCCGACCCCACAATTTCCAACAGACATGCTATTATGCGGCTATTGACCCTGCTAATCCTCAATGAAGTTTTTTTAGAGGTTTCCCCTTGGGTTGTACCTTGCACTTTTTTAAACCCTGGAGTTCCCCCAATATCGCTAACACCTTTCTCTTGTTTCTCAGTAGCCCATTCTGGTTCCAAGCTACTGCAATTTATCCTACTGTTTATGAGAAACGTTCTGCGATTCCTCCAGTAGAATTCTGGGGAAATATGCATGGAATCTGCAACAAAATATTCACAAATATATTAATATAGAGGGGGAATTAGCCGACTGCTTTTATTGTATAATAACTACAGCATGCTACCCTCACAAACCTGGTTGTATCATAATTTAACTTCTTAGCAAGAGGCACTGGGAACGTATTTCGTTATTCCAAAACTGCTCCAGATAGTAGCAGTACCATCAAAGGATCCAAAAAATCAGGAGAACAGCTCCTCCCAGAGGCATCCTCAAATAAACAAAGGACCTCATAAATAGACTGGGGGGGGGGGAGAGAGCCGGCATCATTTTTACTGTGAAGCCATTAGATGACAGACAGACAGACAGACAGACAAAGTGGTGATAGGTGCTTCAAAAGGTTCTGGGTTCTGCTATAAGCTTCAAAAGGTTCTGGGTTCTGCTATAAGCCCATGTCCTCAAAACAGGCAGGAAGAGTTAACTGTTCACTCTCAGCCAGGAGAAGTTGCTTCTGCAGAGGCAGCTGGACTTGGGGGGGGGGATCTCTCCCATCAGTTCCTCAGCCCCCCCCCCTTCCAATTCTTTTAAAAAGCCCACTTCAAGTTGATTCAAAAGGTCGCTCAAAGACATGTCTGCTGCCACAGATGAGGGGCACCAGGTGGGCTGGATGCAGGGGGCTTCATTTCCAGCATTCTGTCTCATGCCCCCCTCAGCCCAAAATCCTTCACATACTCAATCTACCACTACTTGCTCAGCAAAGACTAAAGTCCCTCTCCTCTCCTTGTGCAGTCTGTGTGGCGACCATAACAGAAGGAAAGGGTGGCATCCAATTGCAATTGATATCTACCGGTAATATTCCTGGTGTCCAGTCAAAGCTGAATATGAGCTATACAAAGAGCTGAAAGTCACATTTCTACAGGTATAATGTACAGGAGGAAGGCCTCTGTGGGCATCAAAGCAGGCATTGGCAGGTGTACAGACACCAATGAGCATTGCATCGACAACCCTGGCCTCTTGATCCCAGCCATCACAGCTGGTGAAATTGAGCCAGGGAGGGTTGATCAGGTGTTTCCAGGGAACTGCAAATGCTTCCTTGCATGAAGCAAGGAGGGAGTAGTGCAGCCACGACTGAAAAAGCCAGCCCTAGACTCAATGGATTGCAACAACTATTGCCCCATCATAAATACTGCCTTCCTGGAGAAACTGATTGCAACAGAACCAACTGCAGACATTTCTGGATCAGACTGATTGTCTGGATACATGGATTCAGGCCTGCATTGTGGAAGAGAAATGGGCAAGGAAAATTACCCACTTCACACCAGAAGACGTGTGTGTTTAAGTGATTTTGATGAAATAAATGCTTGGCCTTTTTGGGCATCACATTCCTAACTTAAACTCTTGATCTCAAGGTCATGGGTTCGAGCCCCACATTGGGCAAAAGATCCCTGCATTGCAGGGGGGTGAACTAGACGATCCTCACGGTCCCTTCCAACTCTACAATTTATCTTCCTGCTGCAGCGGTACCTGTTTATCTACTTGCACTGGTGTGGTTTCAAACTGCTACGTCGGCAGGAGCTGGGACAGAGCAACGGGAGCTCATGTGGATTCGTGTGGATTCGAACCGCCGACCTTCTGATCGGCAAGCCCAAGAGAGACTCAGTGGTTTAGACTACAGCGCCACCCGCGTCCCAACATTACATAAGAACTGAGCCACCAACAGACTATTTTCAGCAGCTACAGTCACTCGGGATACTGATAGCACTTTTAGGCTACATAAGAAAACTCTTTGATGATGCTGAATCCATCAACCAAAATCTAAGGGGCTGAAGTGCCCATATTTCCCTTGCTCCTTTGCATCTGGACCTACTCCACAACACATCTGTTTCCTGCCACCACATCCCCTTTGGCAACCCCACATGAGTACAGAACAGAAGCGGGTGGTTCTTATAAAGTACAAGTACCGGTAGATTTGTCTCACAACACGCAAGGTGTATTTCAGTCTGTTTCAAAACGCTGCCTTGATGAACTTCAATGTCGTTTTGTTTTTTTGCTGAACCACAGTGCCACCCAGCGGTGCAATTGCAGACTTTCCATATCGTGAATACTTTCTTTTTGAGATGTGTGTAGAATTCAAGCGTAGGCCTACCCAAAGCATTAACATGCAAGAGCTTTCAAGACAGATCTGAAAGTATACAAAAATTGAAACTCCTTGCCAAAATAGATTTCCCAAGCCACAATTTAATAAAACAACAGATAGTAAAAGCAAGAAGAATCTAAAACGCTTCTTTTGCATCATGGGCAGGAGAAGTTTTAGGAACCGATATCCAGCTCAGGCTCATGCATATGTACTTAGAAATATTTCACAGAGTTTAATGGGACTAACATCCAGGGAAGTGTACTTCGGGTTACAGCTTAAGACGCATTCTTAAGCAAGCTTACTAGGGAGTAAAAGCCTTTGGACACAGTGGGACCAACCTCTGAGTAAATATGCATAGGATCTTTGCTTATTTAATATATTTATATATTCTGCGTAATACTTAATATAGTCTCAAAGCAGTTCACCAAAAACAAACAAACACAACAATGAAAAACAAATACAATAATGGAACTGTGAAACGACAATGCAATGCAATACAATCTCCCAAAACAAAAACATAGCAGCACATTGTGAAACATGTTTAGGGCCGGCGATTCCACATCCTGCCCACAAAATGCAACACTTGCCACAGTAACAAATAAACACGTCACATCCTAATGCCGCCTTATATCTGCACAATACAATATAGTCGTACCTTGGATCTCAAACACCTTGCGAATCAAACATTTTGGCTCCTGAGCACCACAAACCCGGAAGTGAGTGTTCCGGTTTGCGAACGTTTTTTGGAAGCCGAGTGTCCGACGTGGCTTCCATGGCTTCTGATTGAGTGCAGGAAGCTTCTGCAGCCAATCGGAAGCCACGCCTTGGTTTCCGAATGTTTTCGGAAGTCGAACAGACTTCCGGAACGGATTCTGTTCGAGAACCGAGGTGTGACTGTACCTGCAACTCATAGAATTGTAGAATCATAGAGTTGGAAGGGACCCTGAGGATCATCTAAGTCCTGCAATGCAGGGATATGCAGCTGTCCCATACAGGGATTGAACCTGCAACCTTGCCGTTATCAGCACCATGCTCTAACCGTCTGGGCTATACAGGCTATCATTCAATAGCACACATCCCATCTATTCCCACACTTCCAGCACAAACACACCACCCACTCAATCACTCCAATATCTCCCACCCGATCACCAACCACTATCACTAGTCATTCCTTAAACTCAACAAAAACGTACTGCAAAAACACAAGGAGACAATGCAACCATTCACTGGCAGAAACATTGGCCCCATCAGTGACTGGCAGCATCTCTCTAAGGCATGGGTAGGCAAACTAAGGCCCAGGGGCTGGATCGAGCCCAATTGCCTTTAAATCCGGCCCATGGACGGTCCAGGAATCAGCGTGTTTTTACATGAGTAGAATGTGTCCTTTTATTTAAAATGCTTCCCTGGGTTATTTGTGAGGCATAGGAATTTGTTCATATATATTTTTCAAAATATAGTCCAGCCCCCCACAAGGTCTGAGGGACAGTGGACCTGCTGAAAAAGTTTGCTGGCCCCTGCTCTAAGGTTTCAGACTGGGACAGATGCCAGGAATTGAACTTTGGACCTTACACATGCAAGGAAGATGCTCTAGCACTGAGCCTTACACTTAGGAAGTCTCAATCTCTGGCATCTCCAACCACAGATACCGGTAGCAAAATCCTGGAGAGCCACAATATTGAGCTAGATGGAATAATGGCCAGAGTATCTGCAAACATTACCTTTTTGTCCTCATCAGTATCTGTTTCACAAAAAGTTTTCTTGGCACACGTGTATTGCTGTTACAGCCACAACCTTAATTGCTTTATATCCATTTACCCCAAAAGACTAATTTGAGCCATGCAGTCGCAGCAAATGTGGCTTCACCTGCTGTTTTCCTGCTTGCTAGGGCACTGCAGATTTATTTTTTTATTTTAAAAAAGAAAAAGAACGGCATTTGTAATTAAAAGAGACACAGCTGTATAATGTGCCCCTCAACCCATGAAGGGGAAAAGTTCAGTTAAAGAAGTTAAGCGTATGTATAAGCTGAGTAGTAACAGAACTGGGTCCGGGAACAACAAACTCGCAAAAAAATACTTCATCTGGTTTCAGCGACCATCTGGCCGGCCACAGTCAGAATGCTGAAGCAGGTGAACTCTTGGGTCTGATTCAGTAACACACTTTCATGCTACTCTGGGAGGTAAAGAAAATACAGAGAGACTGGGTGCTTCCAGGCTGTCATTATTTTCAGATGGGATTCGATCACACACCAGCAAATCCAGGTAGCACAACTATAGTTGACTGGGAGGTCCTGAAAAACAAACCCGCCTCCTGAAAAGATCAGACTTTTTGCAGTAAGGAAAGTGATGGGGAAATGTCCTGGGAAACACAAGGCAACACTTGCCTTGATGAAACGTCATCTAACCTCCCCCACAAACCAATCAGAATGCTCCGTAAGTGGTCAACATCATCTGGTCTCCCCACAAAGAAACAAGGAACACAATGAAGCCTCGACTTTCTGGACAAACATGAAAAACTGTTCGGAGATCTGAAAACAACACTGGGACTACATGCAACATAACTCGACAAAGCTACAAATGAGAATCTTGTCACTGAATTAGCATTATTTCTATGTTTATTAGCAGCAGGTAAGGGCTGTCACACATTCAAGCAGGTTTCACAGCAGCTATGATACATAGCAACTGAGGACATGTAGGAATGGTGTCAAATGGATTTGCTGGTTATTCAAGAAAGTCTTATGCCTCAGACGTAAGAGTTTAAGAAGAGTCCTGTTGGGTTACGTTGAAGGTCTAGTTCACCATTCTGTTCTCCACTGTGGTGAAATGGATACCCACGGGAAGCCAACAAGGAGGTTGAGAAGGCAACAGTCTTCTCCCATCTTTGCTTCATGGTGTGGCATTATGATGGTGAACCTCTCAGCCTGGAGGTTCCACAGAGCCATCTCAACTACTAACTCTCGGCAGACTTTTGCTTCTTGCCTTTCTTAGGCGTAAACAGGGCCGGCACTTCCATTTAGGAGAACTAGGCAACTGCCTAGGGCGCCAAAATGGAGGGGGCGCTGGCCAGCCTGCCCCCCGCCGCCACCCCGCCACCCCAACCAGCGGTGGAGCAAGCAGGTTGGGGCAAAAACCGCGGCGGTGAGGGCGCCAAAATGGAGGGGGCGCTGGCCAGCCTGCCCCTCGCCCCCCGCCGCCGCCCGGTGCCGCCCCAACCAGCGGCGAAAATCGCAGCAGCACAGGGCGCCCAGCGGGCAGGGTTCGGGGCACCGTACGTCATGCGCAATGACATCACGTGCCCCGCCCCCTCGCCTAGGGCGCAACAATTGCCAGCACCTGTCCTGGGCGTAAAGCAAATGCATAGACCCTTTGTTTTTGTTTTTCTGGGCTAATTTCATTCATTTAAGGGGGAAGAAGCATTGCTGGAGTGAGATTATGTGCCCACCCCCAAAACCTTCAGCTCCTCCATTCTCCACCTTCATCCATTGTTGCAAAGGTCTGGTGGAAGATTCAGTTCAATGCAGTTAGGATCCTCCCACCCCAAGATTGTGTAGAACTCCTGATCACCTGGAGGATTCCAACCACGTCCAACTGAATGTAGTTAGAATTCCCCTTCACTGGGGAAAGAGGTGAGGGCATACATGGGGATGCAGCCAGCATATGCCCCTAACCAGCTCGGGCCCTTACAACAACCTCTGAATGCCTGACACATCCAAATCCCCCTCGGACTAAAGCAGGCATGGCCAAACCTGGCCCTCCAGATGTTTTGGGACTACAATTCCCATCATCCCTGACCACTGGTCCTGTTATCTAGGGATGGTTTGGCATGCCTGGACTAAAGGGCCAGTGGCCATGGGTTGTATCCAATGTTAGTCCTACTCAGAGTAAATCCACTGGAAGGAGTGCCTCCACCCACATTGTTCAGCCCGGACACTGAGATCCAGCTCCAAAGGCTTCTGGCGGGTCCTTCACTGAGAGAAGTGAAGCTACAAGAAACCAGGCAGAGGGCCTTCTCGGTAGTGGCACCCGCCCTGTGGAATGCCCTCCCATCAGATGTCAAGGAGATGAGTAACAACCTTTAGAAGACATCTGAAGGCAGCCCTGTATAGAGAAGCCTTTTAATGTGTAATGTTTTATTATGTTTTTATATATGTTGGAAGCCACCCAGAGTTGCTGGGGCACAATTAATAATAATAATTATTATTATTATTAATAATAATAATAATAATAATAATAATAATATTGACATGAACCTTTCAAAAGCACTTTTACCATCATTGCTTTAAGGAACACCTGGGACTGTTTAGCAGGTGTCATTAACGTGCTTGCTTACTTCTCATTCTGGGTCGCGTTCTCTTATCTTGCCTTCGCCAGCTTTGGATCAGCACTTCTGCAAAACGCAATCCGCATCCAGCAGCCTGATTGTGCCGAACGACTTATTGGTGGACACAAGGTTTAAGAAGCATTTTACCCAGACTCTATGTCTTTGGAGGCCGAGGAAAGAAAAGTTAAGCAGCAGACGGCTACAGTGTCCTAATGAACGGACGTGGCATCGGATTGGCTGTGATGCAAAATGACCTGTACACAAAAGCCCATCAGAATCCAGCTTTCCAGTAATGGCACTGTGGGAAAATTCTCATGCACCCATTAACATTCAGTGGGGGAAACGGGCTATGCCTATCTCATTAATCACTTGGCGCAACACAAGTAATTTCCGTGAATGCTATTTTGACATCGGCAGATCATTACCCTATAACAAGAAGCTACTCAATCGTCGTTACATCTTGGCTGTATAAGTAATTGGAAGTGAAGTGGATATTGTGAAATTGTTTTGAGGCGCCACATGATTGACATAAATATTTGCTCATTATGGCTCGTTCTCATTATGTTCCATCTAAAGCTGCAGTCGCAGCATTGCTGGGTGTTGCTTTAAATCAATCTAACCATTGGGTTAAGCTGGTGGCAGCATGATTAAGGTGAGCAGCTGCGAATGGGAAGAACGAGGCATGGGTGTGCCTGCAAGATGATAAATCAGGGGTGGGGGACCCTCTTTCACTCCAAAGGCCATATCCCTTTGTGGACAAGTATCTGAAGGCTTATTCCCAATGGTGGGAGGGGCCAGAAAGCCAAGTGGGAGGAGCAACAGTTGTGACTCCTCCCTTTGCACAGACAGGCTACGTTCAAGCCTCATAAAAGTCACGTGTTTTCTACACATGAATGTCCCACTCTGCTTCACATTACTCCATCCTCCATCCAGACAAATGATAAGCATGATCATAATTAAAGGGCAAAGTCCAGCCAGGCAAAAGCACTTGGGGAGAGTGTACGGCAGGGTGGACAAAAGTAGCCTACAAAGAACAGGCATTACACCAGGAAAGGAAAGGAAGCCACTATCAGGGGTGGGAACAACGAAACAGACCAATCGCCATGCTAGATTCCAACTCCTACTTCACACATTAAACGCACGCTTCCATCTGAGACTAAGGAAACACCGTGACAGGAAATGAGGCCGCCATCAGAGGTAGCAACGGAACTGAAAATTCACCGTGCTACAGAAGAAACTAATTTTGTTTTTTAAAAAAATAGTTTCTTCTCCCGTTAGAGTCACAAAATGTTTAGGGGTATGCGTACGCCCCAGAACAAAAGCACTGGATTGGACTATATTTCAGCCAACATTTGATTAAATATTTCAACTGTCAATTGATTGCCCCACTCAATTGATTCCCCTACTCAAATTTTAACCTTTGTAAAAGAGAAGTAAACATCAAGAATTAGCTAGATATAAATAGTTCAGAAGGAGTTGACCAATTATAATGGCTAAAGGTGGCCAAAGGCATCAGAAAACTTACCCACCCACCCCTTTTCTTCTTCTTTTCCCCATCCTTTGGAGAATTGCTGATGATAACAATGTTACAGTGCTTCAGAGGAAGCGTGCTGCAGATGTTAACTGATACTTTTGATTAATTTCTATAGCACACTGAGCTGTGGGCAGATGGATTAAAGAGCCCATTTGATCTTGAAGAAGAAGTTTAAAGTTGCTTTGATGAATACGTGCCCAGGGGATGCAACGGATTATCTCATACAAAGGATCAAGAAAGAGCATTTACGGTAAATATAGGTAGAAATAAAATGGCATATTTATCATTTTATGTATGCGCATCTGGCTTGGGAATATAAGTGGTGCCAGCACTCGTATATACATTCCTGCATACCTTCATTCATGCATATACAAATTAAAACACACTCCATTTACACTCCCTAAACTGAGTAATTTCTTAGTGTAAACTACCCATGTGGGAGAGCATGAGAGCACACTCCCCAACCGCCCATAGTCTTGATAGTGAACAGAGTATTATAATATAAAGTTACTGACTCACACATGTGTGCATGAAAGGGTGTTTAACATAACATATAAAACACCTTTAACATATAAAGGTGTTTTCTGTCTAAACACAAAATTTTAATTATTTTCCCTCAAAATACACTTTTCTAGATGTACTCTCTCAAAATACATGTTTACAGTGGTACCTCAGGTTACAGATGCTTCAAGTTACAGACTCCATTAACCCAGAAATAGTACCTCGGCTTAATAATAATAATTAATTTATTTTTATTTTGCTTCAGGATGAGAACAGAAATCGTGCAGCAACAGAGCGGCGGCAGCGGGAGGCCCCATTAGCTAAAGTGGTACCTCAGGTTAAGAACAATTTCAGGTTAAGAACGGACCTCCAGAATGAATTAAGTTCTTAACCTGAGGTACCACTGTATTTTTATTTTTACAGTTTTTATACATTTATTCCTGGGAACTGCATTTTGATAAGGAAGGGTACTTGGGGGTACCTGAAGGAGCGTCTCCACCCCCATTGTTCAGCCTGGTCCAGCGCCGAGGGCCTTCTAGTGGTTCCCTCCCTGCGAGAAGTGAGGTTACAGGGAACCAGGCAGAGGGCCTTCTCGGTAGTGGCGCCCGCCCTGTGGAACGCCCTCCCAGCAGATGTCAAGGATATAAACAACTACCTGACTTTTAGAAGACATCTGAAGGCAGCCCTGTTTAGGGAGGCTTTTAATGTTTGATGCTTGAGTGGCAGGGGAAACCCAGCCAGATGGGCGGGGTATAAATAAGTTGTTGTTGTTGTTGTTGTTGTTGTTGTTGTTGTTGTTGTTGTTGAGTTATTAGAATTACCCTCACAGAGCTACAATTTCCAGAGTTCCCTGTGAAGAGGGAATGGCTGCTGAACCACTCTGAGAATTGCAGCCCCTCTGTGATCAAATTGTAAAAAACAACGCTTCTGCATGTGAGCATGTGCTCTGTCCCTGAGCTGGTCTCCTCTTCATAAAACAGATGCACAATTCCCAGACTTCGAACTAGCAAGACTGGACTGCAGCCCTGAGATGGCTTGGGATAGCTCTCGCTCCAAATGGGGAGCTGGAGCTTTATATTTTCGCCACGCATGCCAGATCTCAGGTAGTAACTGGGAAATACCAGCTTGTGAGTGCTCCAATTGGAGAACAACCTTTACCAAAGGTGTCATGGGCTTTGAAGACGCTCGAACTCAGGGCGAAAAAGAGAAATGTGCACGCTTGGCAAACCCTCACCATGATCAACTTATGTCTGGAAAACTATGTCCCCTCTGTGGAAAGACGTGTGGATCCAGAATTGGCCTCCACCATCACTTACGGACTCACTGCTAAGACCGTGTTCATGGAAGACAATCTTACTTGGCCATGAGTGATTGCCAAGAGTAATAAAAGGCAGTGCGGTGTAGTGGTTAAGAGTGGTGGACTCATAATCTGGTGAACTGGGTTCGCACCCCCACTCCTCCACATGCAACTGCTGGGTGACCTTGGGCTAGTCACACTTCTCTGAAGTCTCTCAGCCCCACTCACCTCACAGTGTTTGTTGTGGGGGAGAAAGTGAAAGGAGAATGTTAGCCACTTTTAGACTCCTTTGGGGAGTGATAAAGCGGGATATCAAATCTAAACTCTTCTTCTTCATAGGGCTGAGCCAGATTCACAGTCAGAAATCAAGGTTAGAGATTGGGATTCTCTGCCATGAAGCAATGTTGCTGTGTAGATCGTAGCAAGGGGAAAGAGTCACTCACAATTTTCCTGAGATTTTCAGGTAATCCTTTCTCATTTGTCTGACAGTGACACCCATATCATTGCTCAAAATTTTGACAGCAAAGCTCGGCACAGGAACAAAATGATGTACTCGATTCTCCCCCACCACTGAAAAAGAGATCACTCTGTCAACCCACTTAGCACCTTATTAACCTTTACCTTCAAGCTGTCCATATGCTGCACACATTTTGCCATATGGTGCATGTGAAATGAACATTTCTCAACTGTAAATTATATATATATATATATATATATATATATATATATATATATATATATATATTACACACACACACACACAAAATACTCTCCTGCTCTGGAGGGTAAGATTCGAATCAATGGAGTCAAGCTACAAGAAAGGAGATTCCGACTAAACATCAGGAAGAACTTTCTGACAGTCAGAGCTGTTTGACAGTGGAACGGTCTCTCTCGGGAAGTTGTGGACTCTCCTTCCTTGGGAGTTTTTTTAAAGCAGAGGTTGGATGGCCATCTGTCCTGGATGCTTTAGCTGAGATTCCTGCATTGCAGGGGGTTGGACTAGATGACCCTCGGGGTCCCTTCTAACTCTACACTTCTTTGGTGCTACTTTTTAGAATCATATGGCTGTACAGCAAATTCCCCCTCTGCAGATGAGGAACTGAGACTGAGAGGCACATTTATACTCAGCAATTCAATGAATTCATGGCTGAGTCCAACAGGGGAGTCTGGGGGACATGGATACTCTACTTCTACTTATGCACATCTGGACATGCAGCTCAGTCGAAAAAAAGAGCTCCTGTGCATCAGTGTCCCCATTCACTTCAGTGGAGGGGCAGCTCCTCTGAACTCTGAACTCCTCTGATCCCTTTCTGAACACTAAGCTGCCCACTCAGCTCAAGTAAATGAAGTTCTTGCGAGGGCTGGCCTGGGACATTTTGCTGCCTGGGGTGGAGCAGCTAACGACCCCCCAATCCACAAATCAAAGTGCATATCACCCAAAACTGGTCAAGTTATTTTGGCACTTGAGACAAAATCTCCCCTCCTTGGCAACATAAAACAAATAATAAATACTTTACTATTTACTGTCCTTCCATCACTGTTTTGGTCCCCATCAGTTTTGCATGTGTTCATTCTAGTACTTTTATTTCCGTTTCATTCTTATGTCCGTTGCCTACCAAGTTTCTGCATCCATCTGTGAATTTATTTAAACTGCATGCAAAAAGCTCACAAGTTCTTGTACGTGTTTAAACATAAAATAGTCACTTTTGGCATGTATTTTATCCTAGGACACTCATTTCTGTATACAACGTAACAAAACAAAGCATTTCCCAATGCATCTTGGTTTGTTTTTTGACGCAGTGAGGTTTTGACTAATTTTGTATTCATTTTAATGTCAATTAATAGTTCCATATTACAGAGTAATAGCCAACTTTGGCTGTGTACGCACTTCAAAGCTCATTTGAAGCACCTTCTATCCCTCAAAGAACTCTAGGTGCTGTAGTAGTTTATGCCTCACAGAGTTACAAATTCCCAGCACCCCTTAATAACCTACAGCGTCCAGAATTCTTTGAGGGACAGAATGTGTTTTAAAGGTACAGTGTGTGCCTACCCTAAGTTGACAAACTGGAATCAATGCACTTCTACCCATTGATTTCAAGGAATCTACTCATGAGTGTGACAAACAGTTATCACCTTCTGTACTTTGTTAGCCAAACTTACATAGTAAGTTGGAAATTGTGCAATATGCTTAACAAAGAAAATACGGTAATAAACATTAACATGGGTAGGGGTGTCCCCTGGTGTTTTAAAAAGGGAATGCAAACCTGATTCTAGAAATCTTCAGAGACTAATCTTCTCAGAACTCAGTTGCACTAAAAAAAAAACCATTAATACATAGCAGAATTAAATCACTCTACACGTGCTGTATTGATACATAATGCTCTGGTTCCCTTTTAATTTTTTGTGTAAAAATGCTGAAGATGATAAAAATAGGAAAGAAATCTGGGCATGTGATTCTCAATTTGAGAATGTTCCAAACCAAGAAGCTCAGTGCTGCCACTAGATGGTAGTACTTCAGAACATTGCAGGTATATACCAGGGCAATAGGACCCATGCAAAATTCCTGTTCTTTTCAGTTGCTGCAGCACATTGTTGTAATCTGAAGGGTTAAGGGTACAGTCAATATTTACATGAAAGAGGCTGCCACATAGCATCCTGCTCTAATGCAAAAAATAAATGATCCAGTAAGTATACCAAGTATATCCGTCCTCTGCTCCCCAATTAGGCGTTATTAATTAGCCAGGTGGTGCTGTGGGTTAAACCACAGAGCCTAGAGCTTGCTGATCAGAAGGTCGGCGGTTCGAATCCCTGCGACGGGGTGAGCTCCCGTTGCTCGGTCTCAGCTCCTGCCCACCTAGCAGTTCGAAAGCACATCCAAGTGCAAATAGATAAATAGGAACCGCTGCAGCGGGAAGGTAAACGGTGTTTCCGTGCGCTGCTCTGGTTCGCCAGAAGCGGCTTTGTCATGCTGGCCACATGACCTGGAAGTTGTACGCCGGCTCTCGGCCAATAAAGCGAGATGAGCGCCGCAACCCCAGAGTTGGACACGACTGGACCTAATGGTCAGGGGTCCCTTTACCTTTACTTAAGTTTGAATCGCTGTGCCATATTTAGAGGTAAATATTCTTCCTGCCAGGGGCAGAGCAAAATGGGGGCGGTCCTCCCCAGGTGTCACCTCTGAGGAGGGTGACAAAACGCTGTGTGGCACTCAATGTCTGTGAGAGATGCTGTGGCTTTGGCGTGCAAAGGATTCCTGCTGCCAAAACGGTCCCCCTCAGCTGTAGGGCGGCAGGCAGACTCCTCGTCGCAAGGCACACAATCTCTCCCCAAAAAAGATCAACAACTTTGGTGAATCCAGTGGGTAGATCACTGCCAGTTTTTTTTAATAGTGGGAGTAGATCACAGTCTCTTGGGACATGCCTGCTGTAAATAAAATAACACAAGGCAAAACACAGTCCATCCTGTAGATTTAAGTATCTATCCACAGTCACCACTTGTTATCAGAGGCCCAGAATCCACATTCCTTTGTAAGAAAATATGAAATAAAGTCAAACCATTTTTGCAGGCAAAAACAAAAAAAATCAATGGGGGGGCGTGACAAAGAAATTTTTCGCACCGGGTACCACCTGACCTTGCTACGCCACTGCTTCCTGCCTCGGGATCCTCTCCAACCCTCAAAACCCCACCCCACCCTGACATCCTGTACTCCACACTAATGGGGCCCACTCCACATTTTAAGAACCTAGTGCTTACCGAGTTAGAAAACAGGACCCCTCCGACGGTATCTATTGGTGTGGAGCTCAGGTGCCTCCATTACTGCTCTTCCAATTACATGTACCAATGTTGCTGCAGCTCGTAATTACCTGGTGCAGTACAGAAATTTGTCTCGCTCGGATGTACAAGTCTGGCATCATTCACCCCCACCCACCAATAAGTTGTTCTTCTGCTTAGACTGTAAAGTGAGATCCTGCATGTGCATCTTTTAAGAGCATTTGGAAGGCCCAAAATCACTTTGCTTTGTAGGTACATGCCCAGAAGTGGTTTAATGTAAGCCCCTGGGTCCAGATTCAGTGTTCTCTTGACTAGCAAGGTCAGTTACATTAGTGTATGGGTAAGAATCATATTGCTCAAAATAAAATTCAGTGCAACAGCTATGCTAATGGAAGTTTGTTGTGCAACAGGTTGAGCAAGCAGACCCTCCATTGTCCCTATTTTCCAGGGACAGTCCTGGATTTAAAGAAGCCATCCCTGTTTCTGATTTGATCCCAGAATGTCCCGCTTTTCCTTAAGATGTCCCTATTTTCATCAGAGAAATGTTGGCGCATGTGGCAGGACGTCCCTAGTTGCATTGGAGAAATGTTAGACAGCATGGAGTTATGCAACCCCTGAGTCAAGGAGATAAGTAACTATACAGCCTTTAGAAGACACCTGCAGGCAAGCCCTGTGTAGTGAAGTTTTTAAATGTTTAATTATGTTTCTACATATGCTGGAAGCTGCCCAGAGTGGCTGGGGCAGCCTAATCAGATGGGTGGGGTATAATAATAATAATAAATAATAACAATACAGTGGTACCTCGGTCTACGAACAGTCCGGTTAATGAACTATTCGGGCAACGAACTCCACCAAACCAGAAGTAGGTGTTCCGGTTAGCGAACTTTGCCTCAAAGCCAAACGGTGGAAGGGCACCGGCGGCGGGAGGCCTCAGTAGGGAAAACACGCCTCAGTTTAAGAACGCTTTGGTTTAAGAACGGACTTCCGGAACGAATTAAGTTCGTAAACCGAGGTACCACTGTAATAATACCACAAGAAAAAAGTATAATGGCATTCCTGCATTGGCAGGGGGTTGGACTAGATGACCCTTGGTGTCTCTACAATTCTATGATTCAATGAATTGAATAGGACAGTGATGGCTAACCTTGACACCCCAGATGTTTTGGAACTACAACTCCCATCATCCCTAGCTAACAGGATCAGTGGTCAGGGATGATGGGAGTTGTAGTCCCAAAACATCTGGGGTGTCAAGGTTAGCCATCACTGGAATAGGACGTCCCTATTTTCATCAGAGAAATGTTGGAGGGTGTGCTATTGAAATCTGTTGAGTAACCAGCCATGAGAACCATGCTGGCTTCTCTTGCCCAATTGATTCTGCTAGCATAACTAGTACACCACCAAGTGACTTTAACTTAGCGCTACAATTCCTCCCCTAATTTTCACGGAGGCTCTCACTGAAGCTCTTCTTGTTTGCTGTGAAACTACATGAAACTATGAAGTCAGGCACTTTCTTGGTGCATGTGCAAAGCTGTGAAATATAAACCTTTGAAGTATACTGTTCTAACCCTCTGCTTCCCCAAATGAGGGTGAGGGATTTCACTCACTCACATACCCAAATGGGATGTGTGGTTTTGAAGGTTCAGACATTCTTCCCCCCAACTATAATATACAATTTTGATCTCAATCCTTTCAAGATCTTGGCAAACACTCCAAAAGGGTTGCCTCAATATCAGTCATGGATTGTTTCAGGGATAGAGGTTAGAGTTCAACTATAGCGGTGCGTAAACACTGGAATCTCATTATGCGAGGTAATCTGTTTGAATAAAGAGAAGTTAAATCTATCCCTAAGTCACCATATCTAGGTTTTTCCCGACATTACGAAAGCTGCCAGAAAACATGCCAGACAGTAAACACTGTCAGATTCTCTGCCGGTTAATTGGCACATCAATTTATCTTTCTAAGATTGTTAATCACCATCCACATTCTTTTCAATGTTTCTGTTTTACACCGTAACTTCATTTGTGAATAAAGCTCTTCAAAGAAAGCATTTAGCTTGAAAGATCACAGGTCAAATTAGAGGTACAATTCAATCTTCTATATCAATCTCTTCCATTCAGATTAAAGCAGCAAGAGTCTGACCTTCCGTATGAAGTTCAATTGAATGCAAATAATAAAACAGAAGAAAATGCCTCATGTCCCAGGCAGAGGCAGATTTAGGGCAGGGCAACTGGTTGTGCCACTCTGGGCACCAAGCCTAGGGGGTGTCGCAGGATGTTGCAATGATGATGTAGTGAATTGAGCAGAATGGAAAATGAGAGAGCGGGTGCCAAATTTTGGGCTCGTACAGAGCATCCCTGAAATTTGAAAGACCAAAGTCTGCCTCTGTCCCAAGGGCTAAACAGCATCTGACACTACATGCAACATATATAGTTCAAATATATAAAAGGATGTCATATAGAGGAGGGAGAAAGGTTGTTTTCTGCTGCTCCAGAGAAGCGGACATGGAGCAATGGATTCAAACTACAAGAAAGAAGATTCCACCTAAACATTAGAAAGAACTTCCTGACAGTAAGAGCTGTTTGACAGTGGAATTTGCTGCCAAGGAGTGTGGTGGAGTCTCCTTCTTTGGAGGTCTTTAAGCAGAGGCTTGACAGCCACCTGTCAGGAATGCTTTGATGGTGTTTCCTGCTTGGCAGGGGGTTGGACTGGATGGCCCTTGTGGTCTCTTCCAACTCTATGATTCTATGATTAGAAAAAACACCAGGGAAATAGATAGAGGTGGCTGGTTTTCAACAACTGGGAAGGGGGAGAGATATCCCTTCCATTCACAATGCTGATCTTGATGAAAATGGCTAATGGAATTAGGAATTAGGAAAAATGGTTCCACTGGCCTTGATGGGAGTCCCCCCTCGCCCACTTAAAGCTATCGTATTGGCCCAAATATAAGCCACAGCTTTAAAATTAAAGGGGGGGAGAAAAAAAGACAATACCCAGATATAAGCCGCTCGCTTAAAATTCCACAGGCACTCACACCCGTTCCGTTTTACCGTATGTCTGTTCAGCAGCGATATCGCAAAAGCCCATTTTTGTAAGGTCGTGAATTTAAGCCGCACTTTTAACTTTTCACGGTCGAAATTTGGAGGGGGGGGAGTGCGGCTCATATTCCAGCCAATATGGTAATAGCAGCATTAGGTGTCAAGACTAAGGTTGGAGTGGGAAGGGTTAAGCATAACCCCTGATATCTATTATTGCTTTTTGAAAAGAAAAGGAAAGGAAAGGAAAGGAAAGGAAAGGAAAGGAAAGGAAAGGAAAGGAAAGGAAAGGAAAGGAAAGGCCTGACTTAATTTTGTGTCTCGTCCAACTGATCCCCATTTTCACTAATGCCTGTATCACTTGGGGATGGGAGAGGAGCATAGCTGTCAACCCTTCCTTTTTTTGCGGGAAACTCCCTTATTCCAATGCTGTTTCCCGCTGCTATCCCGGATTGTTGATATCCCTTAAATTTCCCGGATTTCAAAGGAAGCAGCTCCTCTCCCTCCCTGCCGGCCAGGGAGGCTCCTCAGCTGCGTTGCTCGGCTGCCAATAAGGAGTCTGAGACCGACTGGGGGCGGAGCTTGCATGCCTTGTGCAGCCAGACCCTCACGCCCAACCAGACAGACAGTCTGCCTGCCATCTACGCGCTTGCTCTTTCGCTCACCCATTCGCTCGCAGCCTCTGGAGCGCAGGGTGGCGAGGCTACTTGGTGCCATTGCACCGCCCTGGCGGCATCCCTTATTTTCAAATCCGAAAGTTTGAAAAAATCCCTTATTTTCAAATCCGAAAGTTGACAGCTATGGAGAGGAGAATACTGTTGCTTTATATATCATATGTATTTACACTTATACAAAAGCAGGCAGGCAGTACTCCAAATGAATTCTGAGCGAAGAGGCTTTGAATGGAATAATAATAATAATAATAATAATAATAAGAGTTTGGATCACTCCGCTAAGGAGTCTCAAAGCGGCTAGCATTCTCCTTTCCCTTCCTCCCCCACAACAAACACTCTGTGAGGTGAGTGGGGCTGAGAGACTTCAGAGAAGTGTGACTAGCCCAAGGTCACCCAGCAGCTGCATGTGGAGGAGCGGAGACGCAAACCCGATTCACCAGATTACAAGTCTACCGCTCTTAACCACTACACCACACTGGCTCTCAAAAAAAATAACAAAAATAAGAGAGAGCCCAGAACACACATGCTCAAGTCAGAGATGGAGACCGTCAGACCACCTGGTTGCTTTTCCTGAATCGACTCTTCACTTCGGCTTTACTTATAAAACGATCCTTTTGAATACTTTTGAATATGAACTGATATACATTTATTGTTACTTAAAATCTCTTATGTTCTTATACTGTAACGACTTATTGTTTACTCATACTACTGTGAATTTGAAGTTGTATTTTTCATTTGAAGCTACACATATTATTGTGAACTTGAAACTGTTTTTCTTATTTGAACTGACATTCTCTGCCTAAGACTGTAATTCTTAACAGAATACATACTTTTATTTGACTATAACTCACAAGTAGGATTTATTCCTAGTATTGAAATTTCTGGCCAGAGCTCTTGGTGTGTATTTCCTTTCAGTATAAGGAGTCTCAAAGCAGCTAGCATTCTCCTTTCCCTTCCTCCCCCACAACACACACTCTGTGAGGTGAGTGGGGCTGAGAGACTTCAGAGAAGTGTGACTAGCCCAAGGTCACCCAGCAGCTGCATGTGGAGGAGCGGGGACGCGAACCCGGTTCCCCAGATTACGAGTCTACCGCTCTTAACCACTACACCACACTGGCTCTCAAAAAAAAGAGAGAGAGAGAGAGAGAGCCCAGAACACGCACACTCAAGTCAGAGATGGAGACCGTCAGACCACCTGCCCAGTGCATGCTGGGCCATCTGCTGCTTGCCTGTCTTACACCTGTGCTTCCTTCTCCAAGGGAGTCTGGCCTCCTAGAGGGGACCAGGCTTGACCCAGCAATTTCCCGCTATCTGCCTCCTGCTTACATCAGCTTGCATCGGTTTCCTGGGGGCAAGGGCTTAACAGCAATGCCAACTTAGAAACTGTGATCGCTGCTGGCAGAACCACCCCTTCAGGGACAAATCTGAACTTGGTTTAGTTCCTTTTGGGACGTGTCGAAGTTGAACTAGAACTAGTTCCTTTTTAGAATGAACTTTCCAAGCTCCGCAATGTTTTTATACGATAAACTCATTTCTAATGGCAAGAGTGAAAGAGAAATAAATATCCACTAACAACCTCATGCTATTTATCAATTTGTACTGCTGTAGCAAACAGACAAGCAAAACCAGTGTGTGTTTATTGTGCTGCGGCAGCTAAAGTACTATCCTATACTTGGCAAGTAGGGCAGCAGCACCCAGCTGTGCCCCATTTGCCATTAAAAAAAGCAGCAGCAACCTTTAATAAAAATGAAAAGGGGGGAATCTAAATAGCAATTCCAACAGAAAGGAAGAGAAAACTTACAATACGTAGAATATTATCGCTGAATAGAAGGAGAGAGAATGGCTGCCATACCCAGTAATCATGACTGCTTTTATTTGGAAACTTATGTTGGTCTGCCTGACGCTTTTTACCTCAGAGCACAGAGAGAATTTTAAAATTAATCAGCCGTAACAAAACAATAATATCAATACAAAATAAAAAAACCTAAGAATGAGGCATAAAAGAACCAGGATTGGATAAGCAAGATGCAAATTATCGAAATATAATACACCGTTAGGAGCGAGGCATAACATTGCTCTTTAACCAGGCCTTGGGCTGATTGACATGTTTATATTATGTATTTTGTGTTTTTATATTGTGATTTTATGTTGTGAACCGCCCTGAGACCTGTGGGTATAGGGGTGTATACAATTAATTAATTCTACAATTTATTTATTAAAGTATACAATTTATTTATTTTATTATTATTATTATTATTATTATTATTATTATTGCCAGAAGTGCCATTTGGCCTGGTGTCTCAGGCTCAAAGGGGGCCTCAAATTATGACACTTGTTAACTTTTTGGCATTTGATAAGTTTCACAACTTGCTTTTATGCACGCCAGACCAAAATGTGACGGAAACCTCCAAATTCAGAAATCGCGGCTGTAATTTGAATAGAGACAAACAGATCCCAACAAAGGTTACCTAGAAGAGCAGAGCTTCCTAATTTATTATTATTAGCAGAACTACTTACTTTAACAAAGAACTAACTGAATAAAAGGGACGCGGGTGGCACTGTGGGTTAAACCACAGAGCCTAGGGCTTGCCGATCAGAAGGTCGGCGGTTTGAATCCCCACGCCGGGGTGAGCTCCCGTTGCTCGGTCCCAGCTCCTGCCAACCTAGCAGTTCGAAAGCACGTCAAAGTGCAAGTAGATAAATAGGTACCACTCCGGCGGGAAGGTAAAACGGCATTTCCATGCGCTGCTCTGGTTCGCCAGAAGTGGCTTAGTCATGCTGGCCACATGACCCGGAAACTGTACGCCGGCTCCCTCGGCCAATAAAGCGAGATGAGCGCCGCAATCCCAGAGTCGTCCATGACTGGACCTAATGGTCTGGGGTCCCTTTACCTTTTTAATTGAATAAAAGCAGATTGCCTTTTGCTCCCCTCCCTTGACACCTGAAGGCAGCTCTGTATCCGGAGGTTTTTAATGTCTGGTGTTTTAATATGTTTTATATGTACTGTAAGCCGCCCAGAGTGGCTGGGGCAACCCAGCCAGAATAAAATTATCATCACCATCATCATCTCACCATAGCGGGGAAGACTTGGTGACCAGGTGATTGGTGTTCCTGCTCGAGTGCAAAATGTTAATAGGCAATTCAAGGGTCTTCTTTGTCTTCTTATGGTTCTCTGTCTCTAAAGTGGACTTGGGTAGAACAACTTTTCAAACAGAGAGCTGTCCTCTGTACAGCTGGGTTAACTTTTGGTTAACTTCGCCCTGCACTGCCACAGTCATGAAAACACCTCTGTTGAATCCATAATAAGCACATTTCCTGAACTCAGTGCAAAGCCAGAAACAGCAGTTAGGTACAGTAGTTGTATGTAATTTATCGCTCGCCTTTCCCCAGCATGTCCCCGGGGCAGGTTACTGTGATTTAAAACTCGGAACTAAAAGCAGCTAAAACAGATTGCAGTCACAGAGATAGGGTAGGTCCTGAAAACACACGTCCCAGGTATCCAAGGTAAAGAGCTGCGTCTTTGGGAACTCTGGGATAGTTCAGCCAATAAAGCATGAGACTCTTAATCTCAGGGTTGTGAGTTCGAGTCCCACATTGGGGAAGAGATTCCGGCATTGCAGGGGGTTGGACTAGATGACCCCTGTTGTCCCTTCCCATTCTATTTTTTTCCATTCGAAGAAAGCTGTAACTGTACTGAAGAAGTGTGCATGCACATGAAAGCTCATACCAAGAACAAACTTAGTTGGTCTCTAAGGTGCTACTGGAAGGAGTTTTGTTTTGTTTTGTTTTGTTTTGTTTTGTTTTGTTTTGTTTTGTTTTGTTTTGTTTTGTTTTGTTTTGTTTTGTTTTGTTTTGTTTGTTTTGTACTGAAGAAGCCAGACATATCTCTGAGGGGAGGGAATTCTACAATTTAAGGGCTGCCACAGAGAATCCCTTCTCCAGGGCCAGCACCCTCTCCCCACCCCCCAAAAAACAAACTTCTGAGGGAGGTGGAACTACCAAGAGACAGACCCCTCTGCTTATCTTAACACCTGAGAAGGAGGTGGTCTCTTAGATATGACATTATGAGCCCATAGCAGTGCAAGGAAAAGCCACTCTGGGCTGACCAAAAATGGCGGGCTCAGGAGATCATGTGAAAGAGCAATCCAAGCACCCAAATTTAATTTTCAGTTTCTTAGGGTGACATGACTAGTCAACAGGGGCCAACTGCAGTCTGCAATCTACACCGAAACCAAAATCACAAGGGAGACTGCATTTTTTTTTAACCCCTTTCCCCCAAAATACCATTTGTGAAGACTCTAGCTTAATCTCCCTGGTGAATTCATTAGGTGTCAAGAGAAATATTTAAATATACTAAAAAAGCAACAACCCCACCACTTGCATTCTGAATGGTAAGAAAACCTGCCCCATATGAGCCTGATGCATGTAAACAGACAGTTTTTAACCTCCAAAATCTGAGTTCAGATTCCAGCTAAACTACAGGCTTAAGGCCTGAGCTCACAGCCCCAGTTCCTTATTTGTACAATATAGGGAGAAATTAACCTGTCACATAGGAATCCTGTGAAGATAAGAACTAACACACATTGCATGCTAAATGCTCTGTAAATTATGGATAGCAATATTTTTTATTATGTCTCTCCTGGATTAAGATGCATGTCTGGACCATAAATTTTCCTAGGAGGTTCGCTTCATGAAAGGATTGTAGATCATGACAGGGGCCCCCTTGTGGATTTGCTGTTGTGGAGTGGGAAGGAACAACTCCACCAATTCTAAACTATCACCCCTAAAAGTCAATTATCTGCATACCCCTAAAAGTCTATGTCTGCATCCAGGGCCGGCGCGTCCATTTAGGCGAACTAGGCAACTGCCTAGAGCGCCAAAATGGAGGGGGCGCTGGCCAGCCTGCACCCCGCACCCCACCGCCGCCGCCCCAACCATCGGCGGAGCAAGCTGCTTGGGCAAAAACCGCGGCGGCGGGGGCGCCAAAATGGAGGGGGCGCTGGCCAGCCTGCCCCTCGCCCCCCCCCCGCCGCCCGGTGCCGCCCCAACCAGCGGCGAAAACCGCGGCGGTGCGGGACACTCAGCCGGGAAGGGGGCGGGGCACCATACGTCATGCACAATGACGTCATGTGGCCCGCCCCCTCGCCTAGGGCGCCAAAAGCCCTAGCACCGGTCCTGTCTGCATCATTCTCAAGAGTGGTTTAACAAGCAATGGCTCTTCCCAGAGGTCTCTGCAAACCATAGCTCTGTGGTGAGAATAGGAGTCTCCTAACAACTCTTAAACAACAGCTCCCAGAATTATTTGAGGGAAGCCATGACTATTTAAAGTGGAATAACAGCCCTTAAAATGCATCCACTCCCAGACCATCAAACTGTCCCTATTTTCCAGGGACAGTTCTGGATTTACGGAAGCCGTCCCGGTTTCTGATTTGATCCCAGAATGTCCCCCTGTCCCCATTTTGACTGGAGACATGTTGGAGGGTATGAAATAGGACGTCCCCATGCCTTTTTTGTAGCTGGAACACACACGATTTCAGTTCCAGCACCTTTCGGGTGGGTGCCATTGCCATTATAAGTGAACAAGGGAAGGGTTTGTGGTGAGTTTTCCCCACCTCTTTTTCTAGAAAAATAGCACTGGAAGTCCCTATTTTCTTCAGAGAAATATTGGAAGTGATGGAATAGGATGTCCCTATTTTCATTGGAGAACTGTTGGAGGGGATGCCCTCCAACATTTCTCCGATGAAAATAGGGGAGCCCTATTCCATAACTGGGGTGAGCTCCCGTTGCTCGGTCCCTGCTCCTGCCAACCTAGCAGTTCGAAAGCACGTCAAAGTGCAAGTAGATAAATAGGTACCACTCCGTCGGGAAGGTAAATGGCGTTTCCATGCGCTGCTCTGGTTTCGCCAGAAGCAGCTTAGTCATGCTGGCCACATGACCCGGAAAAACTGTCTACGGACAAATGTCGGCTCCCTCAGCCAGTAAAGCGAGATGAGCACCGCAACCCCAGAGTCGTTCGCGACTGGACTTAACTGTCAGGGGTCCTTTACCTTTACCTTTATTCCATAATTATAACTATTATAATGATGATTATTTATACCCTGCCCATATGACTGGGTTGCCCCAGCCACTCTGGGTGACTTCCAACATATATAAAAACATAATAAAACATTAAACATTGAAAAACTTCCTTATACAGGGCTGCCTTCAGATGTCTTATAAAGGTTGCATAACTCCATACCCTCCAACATTTCTCCAATGAAAATAGGGACGTCCCTAAGGAAAAAGCAGGACATTCCGGGTTCAAATGAGAAACCGGGACGGCTTCTGTAAATCCGGGACTGTCCCTGTAAAATAGGGACACTTGGAGGGTCTTAAAATGTATAGTGTGAAAGCAGCCTCTGTTACTCCAGAAAGGCTTCAAGTGCCTTGCGCAAACTTACATCTGGCCTAGAGAAAACAAGCTACATGCCAGCTGGCTGCTTGTTGGTTTTTTTGGGATAATTTCACTATCTTTTTTTAAACATCCCGATTAGGAGTCTTAAAAGATTCCTGGAGAATCCTAGAGAGCATGTTGACAGGTACCGAAGACATGAATAAAGCATAACCCTGTAGGTTAACAATATTATCAACTTGGAATTACCGCCAAGCGCCGTGACAGCAGCCACCAATTAATTCATAATTATTCAGATTGCCATAGAAACTGGACCTGCATCCCAGAAATTATCTGTAATGCCTCACTTCAAACATTCAAGCGTAGTTACATAGTAATTACAAAGATAGTAAAAACAAAAAACAAAACACAGAAATATTATCGAGTCCGGATAAACCTGTAGCATGACTAAGATGAAGACAAACTAAACAAAAAAAGCATGGGAACTCTCTTGTGAATCTGGGAGCAGCCTTTCTCCCTGCGTCACAAGAATGTGTTGTCATTGTCTGCCATGTGTATCTATCGCTCGCCATAGAGCAGTATTTGAAAACTTAATTCAAATATTTAAAGACTCTTAATCTTCCGCCCACTCTATCACAGCTTAATGCTGTGATTCAGCTGTCTAATACACCACTGAAAGCTTCTGGGATGCCAGAGAAATGTTGGGAGAGGATGAGCTTAACACAGGCAAAGATTCTGTGAGCAGAGGACTGTGCTGGGACTGTGCTCAGAGCTCGCTAGCAGAGAAGGTGCTTGGCATGCAGAAGGGCTCGGGTGCAATCCCTGGGCATCTCCAGGGAGCTGGGACCCTGGAGAGCTGCTGCCAGTCAGAGTAGACAACACTGAGCTAGACAGATCAAGGCTCTGACTTGATATAGGCCAGCTTCCTTTGTTTCTGTACTTATCTTCTGGAACAGACGGTGCATTTCTTTGGGCAGGAGACAATATGAAGGCCCTGGAGGGCTGGAGGTATTTGGATCCTGTCTTGAGATGGCAGTCTAAACTCACTTATTTTCTATAGCAAGGGATGCTTTATCAGCCCAAGGGCAACATTTTTACATGGATAACCTTCTGGGTAACCAGGATTTTTTAATTATTTACTTATTTATTTTTATTTTTATTTTGGTGAAAAGCTTTCATTTAATTTTAATAAAATATTATGCTGCTCTGCTTTAAAAAAAAAATCAAACCGAGTTCTTCAGTGCTCTAAAGATGGTCTTCTGGAAGGCTATTATATTATTGTTATTGTTACAGCCGTATCTTGGAAGTCGAACAGAATCCGTTCCAGAAGTCTGTTCAACTTCCAAAACGTTCAGAAACCATTTATAATATGTTCATAAATTTACAAGGCAAACACATACGTAAGTATATAAACCACGTGTCTGAAATACCATATTTTTCTGTGTATAAGACTAAATTTTTCCCTAAATTTTTGAAGTTTAAAATAAGGGGTCATCTTATACACGGATAGTGCATACTGCATTTTCTTAATTTTGAGTCCCAAAAAATAGGGGGCGTCTTATACATGGGGACGTCTTATACACAGAAAAATACGGTAGTACAGAAGAGCAATCCTGAAACCATTTTGACTCTCCCAGTGACCTCAAATATTCCTCTGCAGTAAGGAAGGAAATGGGAGCGAGCCTTCCCATTGTCTTTTTGCTTACAAATCCTGTCTTTAGGGCATATTTTTGTATGAGTGAGCCTGTGACCTGGATTCAGCAACTAAGTACTTAGCATCTCAAAAGGAATGGTCAGGCTGCCCAGGTAAAGCAATCAAGTGACCATTGTCAGTAACCTGCCAGACAGGATTTCTGTTGTAGACCGCCCCCTGTGATGTATTTCTGCTGTAGCCCGCCTCCTTCTGTGATGTATGTATGATGTTTTGGGGGGTGGTCTTGAGCTACAGGGTGGGCTATTTCAAAAGTCTATATTAGGGCTTGCGCACCATTGTTCTGGGTCCCTCCTGCCTCCTGCATGTGGTGAGTGAGGACCCTGTTGCAAACAGTTAATAAAGATCAGCCTTACTAGCTGCCTTGCTTTTCATTATTACCTGGTTGGCCTCTGTTATTTTCTCCTTCCGATAGGGGACCTACTTAAGGACTCTATGCGGGCTCTTGGATACCCCATAAGGGAAAAGAAGCAGTATTTTCTTATAACACCATGGTTTGGCAATATGGGAATGAGCACCCAACTTCCTGAGTTACTTCCTGTTTTCTGTGGAAAATATACAATGCCAAAATCAATGAAGGACTCTCAAAAGACAAGATTTCCCTGTTGATGGATAGGTTTCATAGGAGAAATAAGGCATTGCAAAAAGAGATTTTGCCGGGATTATCCAGACCACAAGCTAGGATCTGTCTCTCTCTTTACACGTACCTTGAATTTACCACAAGCAAAGGCAACATGTTAAAAAAAACCAGCCAAGCATATCTTTCTCAGTTAAAGGCCAATTGCACGCTTTGCTTCTCCTAATAGCCATTATGTAGCTGTGTAAAACAATTGCTCCTAAGTACAAATGACTTCGTAGTCGCATACTGATTACCAACAGCAACTTGTGCTTTTATAGCAAATGCCGCCGGGAGGGAAGGGGAGTTGCTCTCATAACTCCCATACAGCAGTGGGATTACCAACGAGATCAACAAAACCTAATGCCTGGCATTTCTGAGTTAAAAAGGTAAAGGGACCCCTGACCATTAGGGTCCAGTCATGACCGTCTCTGGGGTTGCAGCGCTCATCTCGCATTATTGGCCAAGGGAGCCGGCGTACAGCTTCCAGGTCATGTGGCCAGCATGACTAAGCTGCTTCTGGCAAACCAGAGCAGCGCACGGAAACACCATTTACCTTCCCGCCAGAGCAGTACCTATTTATCTACTTGCACTTTGACATGCTTTTGAACTGCTAGGTTGGCAAGAGCTGGGACCAAGCAATGGGAGCTCACCCCGTCGTGGGGATTCGAACCGCCGACCTTCTGATCAGCAAGCCCTAGGCTCTGTGGTTTAACCCACAGCGCCACCCGTGTCCCATATTTCTGAGTGAGATCAACTTAATTTCCCAGGAATCAATACTCCAAGTCCCCTCGGCTGCAGGCGGCATTATAGAAAGTCTTTGAACTGGGCATCACAGTGTGGTTAAGGCTGTCTAGAGAGGAGGAGAAGTAAGGGGGGAAACCTCGAATATGTAATTGGGGGGAAAATACTGTACAGAATAATCGACAATGGTCTGAGATTGCATTTTCTAGTTTACACTGGTTAGCTATAGCATATAGACATAAGTCCATAACTTTCTAATTGTGTCTCCCTTGTTCTTTTTTACACTCTTAGCACACTTGACATACTTCCTGGTCCATGCCTGTCAGCCAAGTGTGTCATTGGAAGCTGATTTTGTGTCTCTGCAGGTCCATAAATGGCTTGGTGCACAGAAAGTTTAACATAATAATAATAATAATTTATTATTCATACCCCGCCCATCTGGCTGGGTTTCCCCAGCCACTCTGGGCGGCTTCCAACAGAACATTAAAATACAATAATCTATTAAACATTAAAAGCCTCCCAAAACAGGGCTGCCTTCAGATGTCTTCTAAAGGTCTGATAGTTGTTGTTCTCTTTGACATCTGGAGGGAGGGCGTTCCACAGGGCGGGTGCCACTACCGAGAAGGCCCTCTGCCTGGTTCCCTGTAACTTGGCTTCTCGTAGTGAGGGAACCGCCAGAAGGCCCTCGGCACTGGACCTCAGTGTCCGGGCTGAACGGTGGGGGTGGAGACGCTCCTTCAGGTATACTGGACCAAAGCCATTTAGGGCTTTAAATGTCAGCACCAACACTTTGATTTGTGCTCGGAAACATGACATTAGACTTGCTCTTTCTTCAGAAAAATTAGAATATGCCATGATTATAGTAATCACTGCCTTTACTATAATTTTTGTGCTCCCCACCTCTCAAATTGGCTCTGGGAAGTTGGGAGAACAGTGCTGGGGGAGGACAGCAGAGACAGTACAGCAAAAAATACTTGTGCCAGCGCAGCACTGAATTCCTCCCTCTGAATTCATTTACAAACAAAAAGACTGAGTGCAGGTGAAGGCATCCAATTTTAAAACTCCAGTGGAGAGCCCATTGCCCCATATCACATGTCTAGAGAGTGGCACCCCTGCACCCCCTTGCAATGTTAACTTACAGAGCCCACCACCCAACTCTGCACTCTGTGTCTCTTTGTTTCCTTTGACAGATGCTCACACTCCTAACTCGCCCCTTTCCTAGCTGGTAAGAGTGGGAATGGTAAGGATGAGTTATCTTCCTCAACCATCTCTTAGCCTTCCCAAGCCACTTACGAGTAATTTCTCTTAACAGACAAACTTGCCCAGCAACTTCTGTTAAGGAAGTCTCTCTCTTGCCGTACGTCTGGCTCCATTAAACCTCTCCTGCCCAAACCCCATTGAGAGCTGGACCATAAAGAAGGCTGATCGCCAAAGAATTGGTGCTTTTGAATTATGGTGCTGGAGGAGACTCTTGAGAGTCCCATGGACTGCAAGAAGATCAAACCTATCCATTCTGAAGGAAATCAGCCCTGAGTGCTCACTGGAAGGACAGATCCTGAAGCTGAGGCTCCAATACTTTGGCCACCTCATGAGAAGAGAAGACTCCCTGGAAAAGACCCTGATGTTGGGGAAGATGGAGGGCACAAGGAGAAGGGGACGACAGAGGACGAGATGGTTGGACAGTGTTCTCGAAGCTACAAACAGGAGTCTGACCAAACTGTGGGAGGCAGTGGAAGACAGGAGTGCCTGGTGTGCTCTGGTCCATGGGGTCATGAAGAGTCGGACATGACTAAACTACTAAACAACAAGCCCAAACCCCATTTCTGCAAGGGTATTGCTGTGCTTGAGAGGCCTGACTGAGCCTTTCCTGTTCTCCAGCACCACTTAGTCACAACAGAGAAAAAGCAGGTGTTTGGGAGGCCAGGATGTTCCTTGCACGAACACTAACCCCCAGTGGCTGTGACTTTGTCACTTTCTGGGAGAGAGTCATCTGCCGGCACACCACTTTGAGGGATAGCTTTTCACCATCAGAAGAAGCCCCATGTCCTTACTGGTGCAGACCAAGATAGGTTATGTGCAGCTACAGCAGTTTGAGTGGTTTATGACCTTGCCATGAAAGTAGGCACGTTACACATTCCACTTTGAAGTACAATTGAGACATGGGATGAATAAGCGAACGTCAACACTTTCTGCTCCCAGTTCCGTCAGAATTCTCCGACATCCCTGCCTGCCCATTAAGGAAGTACCAGAGGCAATGCCTTTTCAGTGGTGGCCCCTCAATCTCTGGAATTCTTCCTCTGAGAAGTTTGTTTAGCCCTCTGGTTTGGCAGTTTTTAGCTGGATTTCCTCCCATCAAGCCTTTTTAAAAAGAAGCAAAGGAAGAAGGAAGGAAGGTTCTGTGTCTGGTTCACTATTTTTTTTAAATAAAATCCGGTGCACTTTCATGGATATCAGCATTATTTAACAATAACAACAATACAGTATTATTTTTTAGTATTTTGTTTTGTAAACTGTCTTGTGAGGGCAAATAACTAAATGAACGTAGACATATACTGCACATGTCCGTATGGCAGGAAGTAAATGTGTGTGTGGCCATAATCCCCGTCCCCCCAAAAAAGGCTCACACTTAAGTGTCTGAACCACTCCTTTATTTTCCCTGTTAATAAATATAGCTAAAGTGTATTTACAAAGCAGAAATTTTGCATTAAGCATTGCTCAGTACACAAAGAGAAGGTGGATTGTGGCAGGAAAAAGGCATCTAAGATACACTATGGCCTTCCTGACTCTTTAATACGTCCCCTTCTCCTAATCTATCCTAAGGAAAACATATGGCATGTGGTTAGTGCCGTAAATAGGTCACGGAAGCAAGATGCATACATGGCATACATGGATGGCGCATGATGTGCTTTTGCCTGCTGTCCAGGAGTAATTGGCTACTTGGAGACAGAAGGATCCCTTGGAATTGCAGGGGAAATGTGAAGGCTTAGCCAGCAACAGAAGGAAAATGTGAGTCAGTCCCTCATTCATCTCCACTGTAAATGGGGATGGAGTAGCACTATACAAAAGTGCTACAGGAGGACCCTCCAGAGGCTGAAGCGAAACATCCCTTCTGTGACTATTCCTCCAGAAAACAAGGACAATTTGCCCCTGCGCCAATGCCAGGTGACACACGACGGCATAGCAAGGTCAAGCGCAAGCCCTAAATATAGGGAGAGGTGGGTGGGTGTTCCGATGAACTAGCCCCAAGAGGAAGCTCAGATGCATGTGCATGGGCTTTAAATAGGTCCCTCGATGCCCTTTACTTGCGCCCCATTGGCCGGATTGCTCCCAGCAACGAGGGACCTACCAATAGGGTGTTGTGGCCATCCAATCGATCCCACCCACAACACTGGGCTTGGTTGCCAGGTCACACCACAACACGTGCCCTCTTTGAGGGAGGACCCAATATATCAAAGTTGGCCAAAACAGTGGTGTTGGCTGTTGACCTTAACACTTCCTGATCACTACCATGTTCAAGCACCAAAGAGGTCATCTATCAAGACAATAAAGGACTACCACAATTAGCAATATTACAATGACTGTGGTGCCACCCACTTTCCAGCACTGGGACACGTATTTCCAGGTTTGGGGTGTTTTGCAGAGGATGAGCAGGCAACAGGCGTCCAACTCAGCAAAGACACAATGGAATCCAGGCCATTTGTGTACCATGCTAATTAAATACCAAGGGTAGCATAACTGAAAAGGCCAGGCATATCTGAAGGCTTCAGCAGAATGGGCCTCAATGATTTAGCAAACAGCTCTGGGTGTTTTTCAGAGATGAATCTTCTAGGCTAAGGCTGCATCAGGCCAAACGCACACAAAACTTCGGTGAATTATGAGGCTTACACTCACGTTGGTGCAAAACAGGCTTCTAAGAGGGGCGTTTCTATGTAATAAACACTGCTCTCCTTGGCGGAGGCTCGTTGATCTGTCCCAAGCAGAAAAGAAAGGCCACCGTCCTCTCCGAAACACGCTACACTGAGAGAAATCCACAGCACTAATTGAGCGAAAGCCCACCAGCAGGGTGTAAATATGAACAGCTTGGAACTATAATTTGCATTTCAGATTCCTCTATGAGAATGTCGTTCAATAAACCCTTGACACAGCAATTCATAATAGTCCCAACAATCAGAACGTCGGTTTAACCTACCAACCTCCTGGTTGTACTAAAGATTGGTTGTACGTTGACTCAGCTACCATGCAGCTATCAGTCTAAACCATACCTGCTTGACATTCAGAGTGGATTTCAGCACCAGGGCTCAATTTCCCCACCATTTTCATAGGGGATTTATAGGGGAACAGAAGCATGCCCATGCATAAATGGTGGCGAGATGTCCACTGGTGTCCACTGTTGTGTCACACTGAGCACACTGGCATGGATGGAATTCATAATCTGTCATTTCCTTAGGATTCCACTTTGAGAGCCACTGCAATATAGTGGACTAGGACCTGGGAGACCAGGGTTCAAATCCCTGTGAGGTAGGTCAGGCTAAGACACAGCAATTGACCCGAGGAGAACTTCATGACCGAGTGGGGACAAATTATGAATTACCCGTAGATCCGATAAATATATTTTTAAATTATTTGGAAGGGTATGTCGAAACTGTGGATATGAAATGCGTTTTGTTCTCTTTATCCTCAGCAAAAAATGACAATAGTATGGAGGAGAGGTAAAATTACCATCGGTGCAGTTTTGTATAAATTTGCTTATTATTTCCATGCAATATATGAGAATAACTTCATAGAAAAATTGGCTATTTTTATATCTCTGTGGAATGAAAATTTTGAAGAGAATGTGATACCCTTTTCATTATTTTCCCTGGCTTAGGACTCTAGTCTTTTTGTTATTTACTTTCGCTGAGGGACGGCGAGGAGGGCCTATCTGCGATTACCATCACGCATGACCAGGTTTTCTTGCCTGACTGTGACCGTTCCCTCACAAAAGACTTTGCGCGTTCAGTAGAGTACTATTTGCAACACTTTTGCGTAATTTGATTACGCTAGGACATTATCATTTGCCTCAGTATTATGCCATCAGTTTATTGAGTGTTTACAGGCTTGGATTTGCACGCTGCACCTTAATGTGTTCATTTTAACATGTTTGATTGAGTAAACTGTTCTCAATATTTATTAGCCAATTTGGTGTTTTGGAGTTTTGGTTTTGTTTGATCACAATTATTACAACACCTGATACTTTTTTGTATACTTTTTGTTATTTACAGCTTTCAGTGTCTCTAACCTAGCCTTCTTGTATTCTAGTCCCTGGTGGTTATTTCAGGACAATCTTGCCCTACCAGAGTGAGATTTTTCCTTTAAAAGGCTTCCATGCCTGTAAGATTAACTTTATCTTCCCCCTCTCCCTTCCCCTCCATCTAGGGCTTCAGCCCCACTTTATTATTATACTTTCCAAAATGATTTAATCTAAACATACAGTGCAGTTATAAACGTACCCTCAATATATGGTATTATTGATTAATGCTACCGAGCTAATGCTGACAAGCTTCTTGCTACAGATCTCTCCTCATCTGTAGGCCTATCTGTATATCTGTTTCCATGAAGACTGGAGCCTAAAAGGCTTGAAAAGTTATTTACGGTTGTATATGGTATAAAACCTGCGTTAAATATTGTGTCCCACTTAAAAGGCTGTTTTGCTGACTCCCGGAAGAGGCAAAGAGCTCAGGGCGACAAACAGATATACGACTTGAAAACAAAAGCAAAGCCAAAAAGAATTCAAAAAAGATTAAAATGCTCCCCCCCCCAAAAAAACCCCAGTTAAAAACATCTATGGCAGTTACAGTTAAAAATATCATTCCATCCAGTGATCTTGAGTTTGCCTGGAACAGTATTCTCTAATGCCTGGGTAAACAGGAATGTTTTCAAACTGATTGTGATTGCTTGCAAAGGATATTCTGTTTTTTAATGTCTGATGTTTATTTGTGTTTTTATGTATGCTGTAAGCCACCCAGAGCGGCTGGGGAAACCCAGCCAGATGGGCGGGATATAAATTAAATTATTATTATTATTAGGACTGCATTGGTGCTACCACTATTTTAATATCAGCCAAGTATAAACAGAGACCAGGTATATATTAATGGGGCATTCCTTCACATTGGCTATTTTTAGACCGCAGATGAACATGTATTTATTTGCACAACGCTTTTGAACCTGATGATGTTGATAATGGGTGGACTTGAGGCTTGGCGTCGCTGGTTTTACAATGGATGTAGGGTGCTGTTTTGTTTTGTTTTCCTTAACTACCTATACTCTATGTTGTGTTGTAAGCTGTTCTGTGCTCCAATCTAGAAGAGAGAGGTATGAAAGCTCTGCTATAAAGAAACAAACCAGGGAGAACAGGCTAGGCGTTTTGGGACTACAATTCCCATCATCCCTAGCTAACAGGACCAGTGGTCAGGGATAATGGGAGTTGTAGTCCCAAAACATCTGGAGGACCAGGTTTGGCCACCACTGGGCTAGGGGAAGCTCAGAAAGATTGCTTTCTTCATTTGCAGAGACTAGACCTCTCTTACTGGGATACAGCAAGTCCTTCAACTTTCTCAAAGTACTGGGCTTAACAAGGCTGGGCTGACTTTAACTATCAATGTCATGCAGCTCACATCCTGCCAAGCATCCTAGTCAGTAACCATTATCCATTCATAATTATGTAAGCAAGCCTTAAAGAGACAGACAGATGCCATTGGTCAGGGCCAGTGTCAGATGTCAGCATCACTGTTCGCCTGCTAGGGTCTACACCGCAGAGGGGTCCCCTGCCAACCCAAGGAGCCTGATGGTCCTGTTAGCAGGAGCATCCTACTCTCGTGTAGGACCCTGTCAGAGACACATGCCCGGCTGGCATGTTCTCTCCCTCCTGGTCAGTCATTTGGGAGCTTCAAAAGCTTTCTTCTGCCCGAACATCACAGCGACTGAATCCAAGAAGCATCAGCACACTTAGGGATCCGCAGAGTCTTCGCAGCATGCGTAAACAGACCTCAGCAACTCAGCATTGTGGCTAATCTACTTTATTTACATATAAACACACACGGAGCACTGCAACATGACTCCCTCTCTCTCTAGCATCAGACAGCAAAGAGAAAGAACAAAGGACAATAGTCCCACTTCACGGAACACAGTAACACAAACATCCTGTCTCCATCACTTCCCACTCTGTGGAATGAAAACATACACCGTCATGTGATAGATAACAATCCCATGACTGCAGACAAGGGGAATGAATCTCCAACAGGTCCTGCTGCTGCTGCTGTTTCACTTCCATCCTGGAGAGACCCCACCTATAGTGCCATTTCACTGGCTTTTGAAGAAGCAAGGAGAAGCACTAGCTACCTCCACTCACATTGTCCTCTCATTCTGGGCGTCCTCTCCGGGAGCAACTGGAGGCGGCGGAGGTGGCAAGGACAGAGGGTGAAGAAAGAGCTGTGAACAACATGTTGTATGTTGAAAGTATATGAAAATGATCTATCGCTGGTACCTAACTCCTACTAAACTAGCAAAAATGTATAGAACTGCTACAGATACATGTAAAGAGGAGGAAGGCACATTTTACCACATGTGGTGAACGTGCAAAAAAAAAAAAAAATTGATGCCACGTACTGTCTCTAAACTAATAAACTTGCCACGCCAGTCAACATTGTGTGCTCATTAGCTTTTCGGAGAAGCAAAATTTCAAGACAGTTTCTCAAGACTTGTTTGTCTTTCTAATTTCCCAAGCAAAGCCCATACCAGGGTCCCCCACTCCTCCCTCATTGATTCTTGGCAACGAGACTACCTATGCAAGAGATATGCACAGTTTTACTCTAGCAGGAGACTGACCCTCCTTTTGAACTGACTGAAGCGTGAATTGAACAAAAGCCAGCCGACCCTTTGTGGTTAATGTCAACAAGGCCTTTGAGTTCTGTTTTCCGCCCTTCAGAAGGACGCAAGCAAAACCCTAATAGGTTTGTTTTCTTCTATTAATTTTACCCAGGCTGCCTTTGCTTTCTGAAGAGATGGAAGAACACCAAACTGCTGGACTAGAAGGGAGCAGCAGCAATGTACTCTCGGTGTCACGCCTTACAAATACATCCCTTGCTGTGAGAGTAACAAATGAGTTTGTTTTGTTGCACATGGCAGAACCAGGACAAAGCAGAAAGAACCATCCAAAAATATTTTCTTTTCTTTTTCTTTCGTTGCTCAAATCTACTGCTGGTGTAAAAAAATGCATAAGTCACAGAACATAAAACATATTGCCCAAGACTCTTTTTGAAACCTATTTTTCCCACTTATATGAATTAATTCAGTGCTTTTAATTATCTCACTATCCATCCTGGAGCTAAGCACATACTAACCAGCTTTGCCCTTGAGTGATCAGCAATATTGAGGCCAGTGTGGTAACTCAATGCTTTTTCATTTTCTCTGTCACTTGTTTTTCTCAATTTTTTTAAAAAAACCCACACCTCTACAAGTGAATAGAGAAAATTCAGAAGAACAAATTACTAATTCAAAATCAGAGCACCTTGCAAGACTGGCTTATCTGAGACAACATGCTGAACAAGGAAGAAAGGGGTGGTGCCTGAGCTGGCTAAACCATAGCTCATGATCAGCCAAGCAAAGCAGAATTGCAAGCCATGAGTTGAAGTAGATTTGCAAACAAATGGTGTTGAGCTCATGGTGGTTTAGTGCCGTAGTGTAACATTGTCATTAGGAGAACAAGTCCTGAACAAACTTGATCTAAATCTCAACAGAGACGATACGATATGATAATCTTTATTGTCATTGTCCCATACAGAACAACGAAATTGAGAATCTACATCAAACATACAAAAACCGACCAGCCTACTATCCAGAAAAAGCCTGTCGACTCATTCCCCATCCCGCTTATGCATAATTAACCTCCTAAAACTTTAATACCCTACCTGGTTAGCTCCCTAAAAACTCTGATTCCCCACAACTAAATACAGACACTCCCTTAGAGACTGTCTTACACTGCGTTTAAAACCAAAATCGCTTATGGATAGAAACTATTTCTCAGGCGGCTAGTCCTGGTCTTTATAACCCTGTACCTCCTTCCAGAAGGCAGAAGCTGAAAGAGATCATTTCCGGGATGCGCACTATCCTGCACTATCTCTGCAGCTTTCTTATAGCACCTGGAGGCATAGATTTGATCCAATGAACTCACTGAGTAGACACAGAGCAAAACCACTCACCTTAGAAAAAACAAATTGAACTGAATGGGACTTACTTCTACACAAACTTTTATAGGTAAAGGTAAAGAACCCCTGGACGGTTAAGTCCAGTCAAATTTGACTATGGGGTGCGATGCTCATCTGCACTTTCAGGTCGAGGGAGCTGGCGTTTGTCCACAGACAGCTTTTCCGGGTCATGTGGCCAGCATGACTAAACCGCTTCTGGAGCAACGGGACACCATGACGAGTGCAAGAGCGCACAGAAACACCATTTGCCTTCCCGCCACAGTGGTACCTATTTATCTACTTGCACTTTGACGTGCTTTCGAACTACTAGGTTGGCAGGAGCTGGGACAGAGCAACGGGAGCTCACCCTGTCGAGGGGTTTTGAACTGCTGACAAACTTGTATATCACCATGCAGTCAACATCAGCTCCTTTCTGGCCTATTTCAAAGCTTTTACAAGGACTACATAGATTATACGTAGTTAGGAAAAGTCTGACATAATTACTATTTCTTAATAAAAAGGAACATCGGCATCATCTGTGGTTTATATTACATTACCATGCAATGCAATAATCTCGCAATGAACGACTCGCTTTATGTTTGACCCAAGGATTCTCACTTATTTGCCTAGATGAAATATGATTTAAACATTACTGCAAATGACACAAATCTCTCTCCCCCCACCCTTTTTATAAAAGAAATTGTTCATTAAATTGAAAGCAGCAAGGCAGGTCATACCACTCTCCTCTGATTCCTTGCGAAAAGAGAAATTTCAGAGTGTGCTATCAGTACAAGGAGACGTAGGGAGACATATGTCCAATTAAAAGTGCTTAAGCACTCTGTTATCTTAGCAGAATTCTAAATTTAGATAATGCGATAGTGCACTGCCGAACTTCGGTACAGCTGGAAATAGCCCGTGGCAAAACAAATGTTAGAGCAGTGCAATTAGAAAAAAGGCCAGTGTTGTAATATATTTTCCATTTTCCTTCCTTCATCATGACGATTGCTACAAAGTAATGCAAATGGAGCTGTACTAAACGAAACGAAACTAGACAAGCACCTCACTCAAGTTGGGCAGGAGAAACTTTCTTCTGGAACACAATTGGAAATGGAACATAAGCAATTTCAAGCCCCCCAGGAAAATAATGTGGGAGGGCTCAGCTGCTGCTAAAATGGGGCAAGGGGGTGGATCATAGAACTGTAGAATTGCAGAGTTGGAAGGGACCCTGAGGGTCATCTAGATCCAATGATATTTTATGCAACATCTGCATGCAAGCTCTGCGATATTAGCTCAGGAAATATTCTCAAGGGAGGAGGTGAAGAGCATGGCACATGTATTTGACAAGAGCAGAGGCCCTCAGATCACAAATACCTTTTCAAAATGTGTTTCCAGATTTTAGACATTCTGCTAAAAATCTGTGCGTAATCAGGACAGGATGGACTTAGTCCAGTCTCCATGCAGAAATGATACACACTGGACTTCAATGGATCCATCCTTTCCTATTGGGCTCAAAATTTAAAATCATAGAATCGCACAGTTCCAGAACTAACTGGAACTCGGTTCTGGCACCTCTGAGGTGGGCACCATTGCCATTATAGGAGAACAAGGGAGGCGTTCATGGTGAGTTCTGGCACCTCTTTTTCTAGAAAAATAACACTGGAATTGCAAAATAGAAAGGGACCACAAGGGTCATCTGGTCATAGCTGTCAACCTTTCCCTTTTCTTGCGAGGAATCCTATTCGGAATAAGGGAATTTCCCGCAAAAAAAGGAAAACGTTGACAGCTATGCATCTGGTCCATCCCCCTACAATGCAGATTTTTTTTTTTGCCAATGTGGGGCTCAAACCCCTGACTCTGAGATTAAGAGTCTCATGCTCTACTACTGACTGAGCTATCCAATCTCCGACAAACACACACTCCTTTGCCAGCAAGGAGCAGCTATTTTTGTCTAGCAAGTTAGAATTCCCTAAGGACAGATGACGACATGAGTCAGGCAAACCTCATAATGCATATGATCAGGCCAATTGCCTTGTAATTAGGGATGTAAGGAGGCAGCGATTTCTAGCCCTTCCTGAGTCCCTTGCAATCAGTGCTGTTCCTGTTCTGCTGCAGTTCAGCTTCCACTAAAATGTTTATCATTCATCTCGCTATCCACTCTTACCAAAAACCTATGTAATTAATGAGGTAACTAATTACGTAATTAACTTCAGTGCATCTGAACGAAAGGGAAATGTCAAAAAAATGCAGAAAACATAATTATGTATCATTCGAGGATTATAAAAACTGATAGTGAATAATACCAGTCATAACCAGTCATACAGTCGTACCTTGGTTCTCAAACAGAATGCATTCCGGGAGTCTGTTCGACTCCCAGAACTGTTTGCAAACCAAGACTTCTGCAGCCGATCAGAAGCCACTCCAGACGTTCAGCTTCCGAAAATCATTCGAAAACTGGAACACTCACTTCCGGTTTTTGGTTGTTCGGGAGCCGAAACGTATGAGTTCCAAGGCGTTTGGCATGGTAATGTAATATAAACCACAGATGATGCCGATGTTCCTTTTTATTAAGAAATAGTAATTACGTCAGACTTTTCCTAACTACGTATTTGCTTGTGTTCCACACCTTGGATGAACATTGGAATTGTGGCAATTTCCAGTGCCGTTTCTGTTCCCGTTGGAATTCTCCAATATCTCTATTTGTAATACATCTGATTGGTTTCCCCTGCTCTAGGAAATAGACTCCCTAGACACCCCTAGATGTTTACTACCATTGAGCAGGAGTGACAGCCACATTAGAAGAGGTGGGAGAACTTACATTCCGTGTATGAAGGTCGTTGTAAAAACCGGAACCTCTGTGTTTATTTTAAGTGAATAAACAAATGAACCAGGACGCTGGGAATCACATTATATCTACCAATATTTCCAGTTCTGCACAAGCCTTAACAACGCAAACAGAACTGTGGCATCTGCAGGAACGCGTTCAGACTCCGAATGTAAAACCGAGTATATTTAAATAGGTACTTTATAGCGACTAAGAGGCATGGACAACAGAGCTTACCAAGCTGAATTATGTATGCACTTCATTATATGTTAATACGCTTTAAAAATTAATAACTTTTTCATTTTGTAGAAGAGAGGCTGTGCCGCCCAGATATTTCAGTTGAGAACAGAGAAGCCACGCTCCGCTTCCAAATGCACCATTCATTTTGCTTCTAATCATTGTTGCAGCCATTTGCAGACCCCGGTGTTTTTCGACAGCAAACATGTTAAGTGTATTTGTAAAAGGCTGTGTACGAACATCTTTAAATACCCATGTACTCATGTCTGGGAAAGCTGATTGGCCCAGGCTGTTTTTTGGGGGGAGTGCATTTCTCTATGTTTTCAACTTCAGCCTTTACATATTTGATGCATAAAGGCTTCCCACAGCAATCACAGTGTGTAATGCAGCTGTAGGTGATGTCAGATACCACAGATGTGATGCTACAAGTCAGGTTAAAACAATCTAGGTTAGTTGATTGCTGCTGTCAGAAGCGAGCCTGCAGTGCAATCACACAGAGTAGGTGGAGTTAACTCTTTCTGAGAAGAAACCAGGCCTGCTCAGGGTTGCCAGGCCCAATGAGCACAGCAACTTTTCTCAGTACGTCTTGCCCCTTACAAGGCAGTTGCAGAGACTAAAGGTTCCCTCAGCTGCGTAAGTCTCCACTTCTCCAGGGTTTCCCCCAAGGAATCAGACTACGCAGGTGTGCCTGCCTTTGCTCCTCCCACTTCATGTCTCTCCTGGTCTTAGGAGACCAGCGGGAGGGGAGCTTGTTGTGATAGAAGCAGGAGATCCCTGTACTTTTTCACCAGCCTTACTCATCTCTGCCTCTTGGCCTCCTTCTTCTCCAGTCTCTGCTTCTGTCTCTGGTTTTGGACTGCTCTCTGCCACAGCCTCTTCCTGCTCACTAAACCCTGCTACCGCTTCAGCTTCCAACACGTCCTCCTCCCAGTCTTCTCCGTCTCACCATCGGCCCACCACCAATCCATGGGCTCTGACCCTTCTACCCTTGGGGCTCCCCAGCTGGTTCCTCTTACCCAGGGGTAGGCAACCTAAGGCCCATGGGGGTTATTTAAACAGCCCATGAGCAGCCCCTGAACTGAGCCACCCGCTCAGCAAGCCCCCGTGTGCTGCGCTAAACCGGCACAGGGACTCGCTTCCGCAGTGCTGGAAATCGCATCTGACATGCTCAGATGCTGAAAATTGTGTCTGCACAGATGCCGACACTGGAAATTGTGTCTGTGCAGACGCAGACGCTGGAAATCGCGGCCGCATGCTCTCACATGCACATGCGATCCGGCCCACGGAGGGATCTCCGCTGGAGTGAACCAGCCCAGGCAAGGTTAACCTTGCTGACCCCTGCTCTTACCACTCCTCTGCATCCAACTAGTCCATGACAGTTACTGGGATGATGCTATTGGTCACATTAAAAGCTATTAAATGCTGAATAGGGGAGCTTCCCGATTATCTGTTTATCGATATTGCAAAAGAATTAGATGCTGCTGCTATTGAACGAGCTTTCGTTCCGATTTGTTTGCAGCAGGAGGCTAGATGACATTGCATCAGAGCAAATGTTACCCTGTACTTTTGGGGAAACAGGTTTGTTGGCACAAGGCCTCCCAATCATCTATAACTGCACTACCTGAATTTGCCAGTATGTGATTGAATCCCACCCCAACAATAGTGACAGTCTGGAAGCACCCTAGGATGCCTCCACTGCAAGCCAAGGTGCCTGGAACTCAAGTTCAGCCATGGGTACCAGTGCACTGGAAGAAGCAAAGTTCACCAGTGTCGAGGTAATGATTCTTCAACATCAACTTCGTTGGACTGGTCATGTTGTGCGTAAGCCTGATGATCGTCTTCCAAAGCAACTACTGTATTCCGAACTTAAAAATGGTAAGCGTAATGTTGGTGATCAACTAAAGAGTCAAAGACTCTCTCAAGGCAAATCTTTAGAAATGTAGTATAAACACTGACAAATGGGAAACACTGGCCTGCGAGCGCTCCAATTGGAAAACAGCCTTTACCAAAGGTGTCATGGGCTTTGAAGACGCTCAAACACAGGGCGAAAAGGAGAAATGTGCTAAGAGGAAGGCACGCTTGGCAAATCCTCACCATGATGAACTCCTGCCCGGAAACTTATGTCCCCACTGTGGAAGGACGTGTGGATCCAGAACTGGTCTCCACAGTCACTTATAGAACCACTGTTAAAACCGGGTTTATGGAAGACAATCTTACTCAGCTACGAGTGATTGCCAAAGAAGAAAGTCATGAGACCACCTCCCCACCTCAGCCACCACCAGAAATGCCTCTTCTCCACTCCCTGGTAGTAAAACCACAACAATAATAAACTAAGCATCCAACAATCTGATCATGAAATCCAAAATCACCTGCCTAAAGCAGCTGCTTCATTCTGTACAATCCTAGGACCGGATTGATTGTCACAGCTGCTTATATGTACCTGCCCTTCTTCATGTTATAAGCTTGAGATTACACCCCATTGCTAAGAGTTTCAAGGCAGCCGATGCTTTGCTCCTAACGCAGTTCGGTTACAGAGCAACCTTTTCCCAGACAATATTTCCTTGCGGCTGGTGTGTTATTACCACCAGCTGCCAATGTTTAACTAATGGCTATTATCTGTGACATTTCCATCTTCTCAAAAAGGAAACAAAAATGGCTTTCCTTAATTAGACTCGTGCCCTAAATACCGCACTCGCAGTCAAGTTTATTCCTGATGCCTTCCATAAGGACTTTTGAAGGAGCAGAAACCGAGGTAGGCATGTGTGGTTTCTCAAACTCATCTTGGATTACAAAGCCTCTAATTTTTGCTTCTTGGCCCAGTGCACGCACAAAGCGTTCTGAGTTTCTAGACGGGAAGAAAATGGGCAGATAGCTGGCAATTTATCTTTTTTTAAAGGCCAGAAACCTGTTTCAGTTTTTTAGGCCCTTGAGGAGCACCCTTTATGCCAGCAGCATTTCATTAGAACTGTCAGGAGCGAAAGTGAGTGACAGCTGGAAAACTTCATTATGTGTGTCAGCAGAATCGCAGCTAAGTTTCGATTAATATTTAGGTCTTGGTATCTGCAAAACCAACCTTTTTCTTTGCTTTGAAAACTCTCCGGCTAATACCCTGCAGACTTACATTCGTTTATAAAAATGAGTCACTTCTAGAAAGATTGCCTTCATCTCTATACTCCTGTATCTTTTCAGCTTTTCTTGGTAAAAACATTTTGAATACATAGAGACACACACAGGGCTGCTGCCCCCTGCTCATCACCCTTCTACTGACTGGGGCAGATGAGCATTAAAGTATTGTAGCTTTTAGAGAAATACCCCTCTTCGATGTACTTTATGTCAAACCAGGTTCCATGCAAATTCGAAACAGACGCCACAGTTACACTGTGGGGTGAACAGTTCAGGCAGCTTTGGGGCCTGCAGAGAACTGGAGTTCAGCACAGGGAAGGAAATCATCAAGTGAAGACAATTTAGAGTCACCATATTTTGAAGAGCAAAAAAGAGGACACATTTGCCGACTTCTACTTTTAACTACAGATGGCTGTGATGATGCTCATTTTAAATACCCCTACTATATGCCAACCTAGCAGTTCAAAAGCACGTCAAAGTACAAGTAGATAAATAGGTACTGCTGCGGCAGGAAGGTAAACGGCGTTTCTGTGCGCTGCTCTGGTTCGCCAGAAGCGGCTGTGTCATGCTGGCCACATGACCCGGAAAAACTGTCTGCGGACAAACGCCGGCTCCCTCGGCCTATAGAGCAAGATGAGCGCCACAACCCCAGAGTCGTTCACAATTGGACCTAATAGTCAGGGGTACCTTTACCTTTTACTATATGTAGGCTATCGAAGCTGTGATATATTGCTAGTAGCAATGCTATTAACTTTCAACAGCAAAATAATAATGCATATTGCTCCCTCCCTTGCCACATGAGAGAGAGCTGGACCATAAAGAAGGCTGATCGCCGAAGAATTGATGCTTTTGAATTATGGTGCTGGCGGAGACTCTTGAGGGTCCCATGAACTGCAAGAAGATCAAACCTATCCATTCTGAAGGAAATCAGCCCTGAGTGCTCACTGGAAGGACAGATCCTGAAGCTGAGGCTCCAATACTTTGGCCACCTCATGAGAAGAGAAGACTCCCTGGAAAAGACCCTGATGTTGGAAAAGATTGAGGGCACAAGGAGAAGGGGATGACAGAGGACAAGATGGTTGGACAGTGTTCTCAAAGCTACTAACATGAGTTTGACTAAACTGCAGGAGGCAGTGGAAGACAGGAATGCCTGGCGTGCTCTGGTCCATGGGGTCATAAAGAGTCAGACACGACTAAACGACTAAACAACAACATGCAGTGTTATTTCCCCCCATGTTTTTGAAAAAACAGAACTTCCAAAACTCAAGCTAGGAGTCAATGGAACAGATAGTCTCCAAACTATAATCAAATTTCAAATTTTGCATATTGTTTACATTTGTGGCATAAGAAGAATCAACTTGTGGAATACCAGTGAGGACTACTTCGTACAGAAAGGGTCTTTCTTTATCAAAACTGGGGAAGTGATTGTTAGGTTTACATTGGAATGTTGCTTACAGTCTTAATGAAGAGGTTTACTACTACAACATCATAATAATTCTGCATGAATTCCCCTCCTTCCCATGTGAACTGACCCCCAAACAACCCAATTAAAATTGTTCAAGGTCGTAACCATTTAACGCCAAGCAGGCCAGCGTTGTAAAACAAGATTTTCTGTATGCTGTGAGAATTGCTTCTTTCAGTAGTAGCAGGAGATTTGGGGGGGTTGCTGGTTACTTAGCACACATTTAGATTTCAATGCTTCACTAGGAAGCTAAATAGCCACTCATCAATCACGGAGCACCATTGGTGTAAAAAAAAAAGGTATTTGTTTTAAATGGGAAAAACATTATGGCATTGATCGTAAGGACATTAGAAGAGCTCTGCTGCTGGATATACTGAAAGTTATGTTTAATTTGCTTCTAACCATGGCCACCCTAGGTGGCTCTGGGAAATCCACAAGCAGCGCATGAATTTTGACATTTTTTCTTTTTAATTTGTTTATTAAATTTCTATACTCATCCAAGGACCACAGGGTGGTTTACAATATAAAAACACAAAACTGCTTAACAGAGTACCAAACAAGAAGAAGAAGAAGAAGAGTTTGGATTTGATATCCCGCTTTATCACTACCCGAAGGAGTCTCAAAGCGGCTAACATTCTCCTTTCCCTTCCTCCCCCACAACAAACACTCTGTGAGGTGAGTGGGGCTGAGAGACTTCAAAGAAGTGTGACTGGCCCAAGGTCACCCAGCAGCTGCATGTGGAGGAGTGGAGACTCGAACCCGGTCTCCCAGATTAGAGTCTACCGCTCTTAACCACTACACCACACTGGCTCCCAAAAACAATAAACAATACCCTCTCAGTTTAAAAGGCTATCGATTTTTCAATTAGTCAAAGTCCTGGGAAGAAGAGGAATGTTTTTGCCTGGTGCCTAAAGATATGTAATGAAGGTGCCAGGCGGCCCTCTCTGGGGAAAGCATTCCACAAATGGGGAACCACTGCAGAAAAGGCCCCTTCTTGCGTTGCCACCCTCACGGAGCAGGAACACGAAGAAGTGCCTCAGATAATGATTGTTAAGGTCAGGGTCTGTTCATATGAGGAGAGGCGGACCTTGAGATATTGCAGTCCTGAGCCATTTAAGGCTTTATAGGTAAAAACTAGCACTCTGAATTGGGCCTGGAAAGTAATGTATTGGCATTACGTGCTCAAACCGTCTTGCGCCGATGAGCAACCTGGCTGCCTAACTCTGCACCAGCTGAAGTTTCTGAACCATCTTCAGAGGAAGCCCTATGTATAATGCGTTGCAGTAATCTAACCTAGAGGTTAGAAGACAATAGTCAGCTCCTGATGCTCCTCCTGAGCACCAACTAGTAGTGTCTCTGAATCTGGAGGTTCTAGTGCGCCCAATAGCCAATAATGGCCCTATTCTCAATGTAGCTGCCTAATCCTCCTTCAAAGTCATGTATGCTAACATCGGTTGTGACCAATTTTCTGCAGTGAAGTCCATAACTTAGTAAGAAAAGGATCCACAGATCCTCTCACACACAAGCGTACATAGTTCAGCTAAATATATTGAGGCGCAGCCAGCTCTGACAGCACCAACCACCTGTTGGAAGAAGTCCTGATACAGCGCCCATCCCAAGGCACATGGTCAATTTTGGCAATGCCCATTTTATATAGGCTATAGACATAGTCATCAATCAGACTTCAGTCACTACTGAGAGTGATGGATGTGGGAGAGTTCACCCTTTTGCAAATGCAGGACCTGATCCATCAAGCCAAGCCATTCACAGAGATCTGTATGGATCATCCTTGCTAAAGCAACATGCTCATAGGATTGCCAGCCAACCAGTATTTTGCTAGTCTAATCTGTAAAGCCATCTTCTGTCATCTAACTATTACCGGGATGCGAAGAAATAGGATAATCCAGGTTCTGCTTCCAAAAATACTTGCCAAATGCTGTTCTCTGACCTTGACACCCAAAATCCTGCCCTGGCTCTTTCCCTTACCCACAAGGTTTTGCCTTGGCTCTGCCCCTGACCCAGCTGCTTCTGTCTGCACTGGGTCTGATCCTGAGCCACACCCAGATATCCAGTATTAGTAAAACCTACGATGGCAACCCTAAAACGCTAATCTTTGAAAATCACTGACATTTAAGAATGCTGGCTGGTAACTAAAATCAGTCATAATACAATTCATAGATATGTATTGAGTGATGCACTTTTGCCCCAGTGTTATGGGAGTAAGGGCTGTCTCTCGCAGAACATATTCCATAACAGAAATTGCCACATTATGTTCATTAATCATAAGACAGTGACATTTCAAGTAGAGGGCCCAAGGTTATGGGACTTCCTGAAATGGTAAGTGACAATAAGATGTGTCAGTCAGGGAAGGAGGGGGAAAGAATGCAATTCATTAAGCATTCCTAAACATACAGCTTGTGTCAATGTGACAGGGATGATGGCACTGTGGCACCGTTCGCACCTATAAGAAGAATATTTCACTGGTCTGACATGATCGCTACTGAAGTTACAGACAGCACAAATAAACCATACTTGAAATCCGTCTTCCTGGGTTTTATGATTCAGACTGTTGCTAGTGGGAATAGAGGACAGTTTTAGGTCTTCCATATATATGCCTTCATAAACTTAAGGTCATGAACCAGCCAAAGGGCCATCCTTTTTACAGCTCTCCCAAAATGCAGTGGCAGCAATTCAAGGTGTTGGTTTTAGCAAGGGCATGGCTGGGCAAAGGGGTAATTTTTGGGAACGCTTCCATTAGCACTGAAAAGGAGAAAGGTTGGCTGCTCACGAAGTACTGCCCTCCAGCTAAATAGATCTTGTTTGCCCTGGCTGACCCTGCTTGGATACGTTTGCCCATGTGACCACTCCAGGAAGCACCTCCCTACCTGCAAATTGGCTGTGTGTACCCCCAGCAACATCAGCAGAAGCCCAGTGTGATTAGCTGCTTAGCATAATGGATACCGTCATGTTCATAATATGAACCGCTACTGTGATTGAATGAGATCCCGTCTCTGAATTGTGTGCGGAGAGTAGGGGAATTGCAGTGAACCATTTTGGGGGAGAAAGTTAGCATTAATGGGGGTGTCAGAAAATATCCCCGCCCTCCCAAAGCGCTATTTTCAACCTGAAAACTGAAACAGGCAAACATTTGTCACAGTCTTAGTGTTAACTTCTAAAGCCTTAACTAGCTCAGGCTGTAATCCTAAACACACTTACTTGAGACAAAGGCTCAATAAAACACGTGGGGCTGCCTTCTGAGTAAATGTGCATGCAGTTGGGTTATAAGGCCCTACATACCTTAATACATCTGCACTGAGGGCCAACCACAATAAGCAAGATTTTACAGATTTTACTTTTGACTGTCTCATTCATGCAACATGACAAAGCGTGTAGAGACAAATTTCTGGGCTTAAACCTTGCACTATTGGGTCCACCTGTTGGAGATTTGCACCTGAACATTTCCCAGAAGTTGTTTATGTTGATTACCCCTCAATGAGATAATTACATGCTGCAGATTGCTTTGGATTGATTATCATATGGTATCTCCCACACTAAATTTAGAATAATTATCTGTATAGATGCTTCATGTCTTAATGTTTTGACTGAAAAAACAAGTGTAACCCAGCAGATATAGAGTTAAACTTAACCCAAAAAGATGTCATATCCAACCTTTGCTCTCTTATCAAATGTAAAATGGTGTTAATAATGACCAACCTTAGAAGGGTGCAATAAAGTTGGACAGTATTGATGGCAAAGTATTCATCCTATAAAGTTTCATATACATTATTTTGATTACTGTTGATTAAATGCATTAAAAACGATGCAAACACATTGAGCCTCCTGTATGTAACACATTTATTGTTGACTCTAAACTATTATGGTATGGCATCGCATTTTATTTCCAACAAAGTTCCATTCTCTGATGCTGCAGTGCTTTCTTTGCTTTATCACAAAATATAAATAATTTGGAAAACATGATTCCAAAAAACACATGCAAGGAAATCACAACAGGGTCACAAATTATTAGCCAACTTGGAAGGTCATAAATTTATTTAAACAACCTCCAAATAGTCCCTGATCACATAAACAACCCCTGTGAACATTGTTTTTAAGAGCTGGTCTGGTTTCCCATTAACTAATGTGCCAGCCTAATTTGCTCAAATGGATATAATCCTGAATTTATGCAACAGTTTCTTCTGTTGGTGAAATGCTATACTGTATTACTTCTCAAGGTGAAACATTATCTCTGAAAAAGATTTCTCTCTCAGATCAATAAATCTTGATACTCCTGTCAGATTCAGACAAAGGGCTTTGTTCTTAGTCTCTCTGGAAAGCAAGCAAAAGTTGTAGAGAGCAGAATGCTTCATTGTTCGGTTTCTGCTTGTCTTCTTCGCATTTATGTTGCCAGTGGTTATGCAGAAGAGGAGCTGGCAAGCTTTTCAGCTCCATGGGCACATTTGGAGTTTTGAGCGAGTGCCGTGGGTCACCGGTACTTTGGTCACTTGTCTCCCCACCCCCAGGCATAAAGAGAGGGAAAAACAAACATGAAAGCTCACTTTGCTTTTCTAAGGGATCTTGAATAAAAGTATGAAAGTTGTATCCAGTAAAATTAATCCGAAAAGTACTCAGAGTGTAGCAACATCCCAGGAAATGGGCAAAAGAAACAGTCAAGGCAGCGGTGGCAGAAAGGAAAGTGGGTGAGAGGGAATGAAAGTGGTTCAAAAGATCTTGAGTGGATGCATGGATAGCAAGGCCACGGTTTGGAGGAAGGAACGATGGATGGGATCAAATGGGAAGAAATCCAAATTGATATGGAGCCACACCCACACCAATCATTTAAGGCACCCTTTAACCGTTATGGCTGTTCCCCCGAGAATCCTGGGAACTGCAGTTTGTTAAGGTTCTTAGTGTCCTTTACAAACTCAGTATCTTTTACAAGCTTCAGGATTTTTTAGGAGGAACTGTTACAGGTAGGTAGCTGTGTTGGTCTGCCGTAGTCAAAACAAAATAAAAAAATAAAAAAAAATTCTTTCCAGTAGCACCTTAGAGACCAACTAAGTTTGTTTTTGGTATGAGCTTTCATGAAGAAGTGTGCATGCACATGAAAGCTCATACCAAAAACAAACTTAGTTGGTCTCTAAGGTGCTACTGGAAGGAATTTTTTTATTTTGTTTTGGAGGAACTGTTATTCCTGCCTTGCAGGGGGTTGAATTAGATGAGTCTTGGGATCCCTTCCATCACTACAATTCTATGATTCTAAAGTGGAATAAGAGTACTTCAAATGTAGGATAGGTAGGATTGGCTCAGATTAAGCCTATATATTTCTGGTTCTTATCTCCCCCACCCCATTCTCTTCTTTTTTAGGAAATAGTTTGACTTAATCCAAACTAAACGCAATCTGAGCCTGACTAAGCTTGTGCATCGCTTTCAGAAAAGTAAAATCCTGAAGCTTCTTTGAGAGGAGCCACGATAGTGAAACCAGCACAGGTTTGTAACACAGAGATGGACTTCAGGAGCCCAGAGCAGAAGTGCTGAGCCTAAAAAGACAATAAGAACAGAAACAGCCTTGGAGATCAAAAGTTCCTTCCTGACAATGACAAAGTGGTAGTTCACCAAGGTTTCCGCATGAGCAAAGTGGCCTCTACAAGCATCATTTCACAAATCTTATTTACATTCCCCTTTTGTTAACATTCATTTGTCATTCACTGTCAACAACAATTCCTCACTTCTGTTCTATGGGTGCTACCTGCAAAATGGCCCAGAGTATTTGCTGTTCAGAACTACCCCAAACAGAAGAGGAAAGAGACAGTAAACACATGACATTTGGTGCATTTGGCAGGGTGAGGAGAAGCTATTTTGTTTAAGTCTTCAGCTATACCCAATTCTGGAGCTTTCATCTGGTCCCTATTTCGTTCAGGGAGCACAGCCAACTAAAATGCATTCAGATCAGCGATTCCCCAACTTTTCTTCCCCCATGGACCACTTGAGAATTGCTGGGGGTCTTGGAAGACCCCCTTAATGGCTTTTCAGCCTGCCATCACAATCGTAATGCACTGTGCTAGATGTTTTTTTGGTTTTAACTGTATTTTTAATGCTTCTTTTTCTTCTTCTATATTGCATGACAATTGGAATTCAAATTACAATGCAGCAAAAAAAGAAATAAAAGAGGCAACAGCTCTTAAAAAATATAAATATTTAATCCCACGGATGTGCCACCTTCCATCTTCAAGCACAAATCCATGGACCACCTGAATGAAACTCACAGAACACCCATGGCCTGCTGACCACAGCTGGAAAACCTTGATTTAGATCAGGGGTGCCCAAACTTTTTTCAAAGAGGGCCAGATTTGATGAAGTGAACAAGCGTGAGGGCCAACCAAAGTTGTTGAGCTTTTTTAGGATTTTACCCCAGGACATACAAACACTTTGGGTTACAGACTCCACTAGTACCTCAGGTTACATACGCTTCAGGTTAAGAACTCCACTAACCCAGAAATAATGCTTCAGGATAAGAACAGAAATTGTGCTCTGGCGGCACAGTGGTAGCGGTTGGGCCCCATTAGCTAAAGAACAGTTTCAGGTTAAGAACGGACCTCCAGAACAAATTAAGTTCGTAACCAGAGGTACCACTGTATACTGAAACGGACTTTGGACATGCCTGGTTTAGATGCTCTGATTTTACCCAGGACAATGTTCTCATTCTGTTTTGAGATTGTTGTCTCATGAGGAAAATGATTGTGGTTTACCTCAGGTCCTATATTTATGCTGGGTCCATAAATGTATGCAACAATTTGGCAGGTGTGGCCGAATCCACGAGAGTGATGTTATCGGGCTCCTTTGACTTGGTCAGGTGTCTGTTAAGGGCTATTATTGACTCATAAGGTGGAGGAAATGTACCAAGTATCTTTCCGAGGAAAGGGCATCCATCACTGTGAGGAAAACTTTTTGCACAGCGGGTGGAAGAGGAGCTTTATTGTCTCAAGGATAAAAAAAACAAAAAAGAAGAAGGCCACCAGAAGAGAAGTGACCGTCAGGGGAGTAGAAGAGGAAAATTACTAAAGCAGCAGTCTTTTGGACAGGCTCAGGAGAGAAGAGCCAAGAGCACTGCGGCAAGAGAGGAGCTCACATTAATCAAGAAGAGAGAGATAGCCAGCTAGAGACAGGAGCTTCACATACATAGAGCTAAATCTGGAAAAAGCAAACCAAAGAAATAACCTCCATGCGCTTTCGCTTAGAAGGCCTTCACTTCAGAAGGGTTCACCCCGTGGTTATTTCAGTAGACAAAACCGTTGAGCGGCAGCAAACTTTGCACTAAACTCTCTGAATAGATGGCGCTGAGGTACACCAGAAAGAAGCCTTCTCCCAAGAGCTAAAGGCTGTGGGGTATACAGCTGTTAATGATAAATTAGCATGTGCTCTTAAGGTAAGACAGGGAATATGCAGGAGAAATGATTTTGAGGAGATATGGAGGGTGTTTGTAGAATTTGTACTGTTAAAACGGAAAAGGGTCAAACCATCGAAAGAGGTGTTGAAATTTTGGGAGGTTGGATAGTTACAATGGAATGGTCTCAGGGGTGGGGTGCACATTTTTATTATTGTTTATTTTCATTGCTTTGTCAAAATAAAAAACAATTTATTTAAAAAAGAGCTAAAGGCTGCCTCCTTGCATTCTGAGAGTTCTTGGGAGACGCCATCTTCCCCTCACCGAGCTACAATTCCCAGAGTTCCCTTGGGAGAAGGAGTGATTGTTAAACCACTCTGGGAATTGCAGCTCTGAGGGGGGAAGATGGCGTCTCCCAAGAACTCTCAACACCCTAACTACTCTCTCTATGATTCTTCGTGGGGAGCTGTGGCTGTTTAAAGTGGTATGATGCCACTTTAAAGGTATAGCACAGATGGGACTCCCCCCCCCCCATTTTCTCTCTATATACACACATATATACTTATACACACACACATGCTATTTTTCTAGAATAAGAGGTGCCAGTACACACCATGAATGCCTCCTTGCAGTGGCGAAGGAACCCTCTCCGGCACCCGGGGCGTGGCAACCCTTACGGAGTGCGCATGCGCGGCATCCCGTATGGACGGTGCACGAGAGCAGCAGCCCGTACGGACGCTGCATGATTGGCCCCCATATGGACTGCGTGTGCCCTCGTCCGCTCTACAGCTGGGGGGAGGCAGGGGCCATCTTGCCCCCCCCCGAGTGGCACCCGGGGCGAATCGCCCCCTCCGCCCCCCACTTTGTACGCCCCTGCTCCCTTGTTCTCTTATAACGGCGCCAGCAGCTCAGGCTCCCAGGGAGCAGGACAACCCAGGCAGGGCGCTCTGGAAGGAGCCTGCATGGAGTCCACCTGCCACCTCCCCCTCAGCCACCCTCCAGCTGAGGGGGAGGCAGCGGGCGGACGTGAGCCACACCGCCATAGCTGTCAACCCTCCCTTTTTTGGCGGGAAACTCCCTTATTCCAATGCTGTTTCCTACTGCTATCCCGGATTGTTGATATCCCTTAAATTTCCCAGATTTCAAAGGAAGCAGCTCCTCTCCCTCCCTGCCGGCCAGGGAGGCTCCTCAACTGCGTTGCTCGGCTGCCAATAAGGAGTCTGAGACTGACTGGGGGCGGAGCTTGCATGCCTTGTGCAGCCAGACCCTCATGCCCAACCAGACAGACAGCCTGCCTGCCGTCTACACACTCACTCTTTCGCTCACCTGTTCGCGCGCAGGGTGGCGAGGCAACTTGGTGCCATTGCACCGCCCTCGCGGCATCCCTTATTTTCAAATCCAAAAGTTGACAGCTATGCACACTGCCCTTTTGAGCGGTGCAGTGCCTGCAGGCACCCAAGCCACCCAGGCACTCCCAGGAGAGACACGTGGCTCAGGCGCACTGCAGGCCCCGCGGTAAGTGCCGTCTCCTGGGATAGTGGTGCCCAATGTGCCCTGCCACTGCCTCGCCCCCTAGCTATGCTGCTGAATGGTGCCCACCTGAGAAGTGCGAGAATTGAGTTCCAGCTGAAAAAATCCCTGTGTGTGATACACACACACACACACACACACACACACACACACACACACACACACAGAGAGAGAGAGAGAGAGAGAGAGAGAGAGAGAGAGAGAGAGAGAGAGAGAGACATGATGGGCTAGACTGGAGCTTAGTGGGAACTGGGGATATGCCTTAATGGGGCATAACCTGACCACTGAAGGCTGAATGGCTCCATTGGGGAAAGGCAGGGGCCAACACCGTTAAGTCTCCGCAGCACCGCCTGCACTCCATTTTAAGGCTTTGAAAGCTGCAGACCATGTGGCTTTAGCATCATACCAAGCTTCCCCTTGCCTGCTGTCTACTCTCAGTTTGGCTCAATGTATAGCTAGCTAGAATTTGGGGAACTGGGAAGCTTACTCATCACGACTTTGTGATATTTTGTTGACTCCCGCAGAGTGTGCCCTTACATGTGTTTTCATCTCCAGCGTGGCATTTTGCGTTGTGTATATATGTGTCTTGGAGGGGTTTCCGTTTTGTTTTTCTCTTATGTTTTTGCAATCTATTGTAAGCCACCTTGGCAGCCGTTCAATGAAAAAGGCATGGAAGACAGATTCAAATTAGATTATGTGGTTGACATCACACTTGGCCATCTTTATAGTGTTATTCTTCCCAGACATTGGCTGCTTTCATTTAAAGCACATCCCTGACCCCACAAACCCTGTTGCTTGCCCCCCACAAAGCTATAATTCCCAGTGTGCTTAAACTACAGTTCCTAGAATTCTTGGGGGATAGGGAATGTACTTTAAATATATTGTGCATGCACACAAAAGCTTACACCCAGAACAAACTTAGTTGGTCTCTAAGGTGCTACTGGACAATTTTTTTAAATATATTGTGTGCAGCCTTAGGGACCAAGTGGCCAAGGGTGAGATGAGAGTATCTTATGGCAGGTTGTCTATAATAATAATAATAATAATAATAATAATAATAATAATAATAATTTATTATTTATACCCCGCCCATCTGGCTGGGTTTCCCCAGCCACTCTGGGCGGCTTCCAACAGAGCATTAAAATACAATAATCTATAAAACTTTAAAAGCCTCCCTAAACAGGGCTGCCTTCAGATGTCTTCTAAAGGTCTGGTAGTTGTTGTTCTCTTTGACATCTGAAGGGTGTCACTACCGAGAAGCCCCTCTGCCTGGTTCCCTGTAACTTGGCTTCTCGTAGTGAGGGAACTGCCAGAAGGCCCTTGGCGCTGGATCTCAGTGTCCAGGCTGAACGATGGGGGTGGAGACGCTCCTTCAGGTATACTGGGCCGAGGCCATTTAGGGCTTTAAAGGTCAGCACCAACACTTTGAATTGTGCTTGCAAACGTACTGGGAGCCAGTGTAGGTCTTTCAAGACCGGTGTTATGTGGTCTCGGCGTCCGCTCCCAGTCACCAGTCTAGCTGCCGTATTCTGGATTAGTTGTAGTTTCCGGGTCACCTTCAAAGGTAGCCCCACGTAGAGCGCATTGCAGTAGTCCAAGCGGGAGATAACTAGAGCATGCACCACTCTGGTGAGACAGAGCTTGACTACCAAGCTCATGGCTGAAGTGATATTTGAATCATAGAATTGTGGAGTTGGGAGAGACCCCTGAGGATCATCTAGTCCAACCCCCTGCTGAAGTGGTACAATCTTGAATCGTTGCTCACACCCCAAACCAATAGATTCCACACTTGTGTCAAATTCATGGAAGGAAGAGAAAGGGGGTTGTGAGAGAGTAAGACTGAAATGGAGGCTTTTGGAATGCGCATGTAAGTCTATCTACTCATCCTACTGTAATCTATTCGTTTAATCTACAGGTTTCCTAAAAAGAATCCAGATTCTCTCCAAAGGATATTCTCTGAGATAGTTGCTGCAGATTTTACAGCAGCCGTTTGGTTGGCAATCATTATGAATCTCAATGTACACCCCAGCAAATGTGGAAGGACCCATGCTGGTGCTTGTTTAATAACTGGCAAAATTACTAGGATAAAGTCTAAGCTGTAACTGTTAACAACCTAGGATTATCTAATGTCTTCTGTAATAGCTCTATATATACCTAGTCAGAGATGAAGATAAGTCCATTAAGGCTGCTACATACATTAGCAGAGCGGATAGCAAAATCATGTCTAGCCTGAGACTTTTACTACTGTTTGCTTTCGGACTGATTCATCAAGGCATTAAAATGTTCTCATAGGTGGGGGTAATGCACAGTTCAGGCCATTAAAACACAGTTTGATTCTGTAGTATCTTTTCTGAAAGTCACATTTTTTAAAAAAATGCTTTATGGAGTTAAATAATGCATGACACTGTTTCAAACCATTTTTAAGGAACTCATTCAAAATTCATCCTGGTATCCTCCAGGTGCTCCCCACTGGAATAGGAGCAGGGTGTTTTTTTCCCCTTCCAAAGTTGTGCAAGGTTTCTTAGATTTCATCTCAAATTGCTTTATCTGTAAACCTGCGATGCGCCTCAAACAAACGAGCAAACATAATCATATTATAACAGAGTGATCTGTTGACTAGTTACAATAGCGGGAAGTCTATTTAAGCCAGCGATTCCCAGACTGTGCGCCAGGAATTATGAAAAGGATGGAAATGTGCGAAAAAATAAAAAATAAATCAAGTGCTCCGAGCCTGGTGCTGGCATCAGAAATGCACCATTGTAGCATAAGTGTTGCTTGTTCGTATTTGCATTGGGACCATAACCCCTTGGCTCATACTGCAACACCATGGCGAGAAGTTCATGTGAAATAATGAAAGTTGAATAAGCAGGTGTTGTTACAGTATACAGTGTGTGCGCATAATGCATACTATAGCCAGAGAACAAACTGCCTGCTTGGACCACAGCAGGAAATTCAAAGGAAGTAAATAAAAGGCTGTTTTGGCATGCTTATATGTACACATCACTCAGTATGTTACGGCCAAATTTTTCAGCTACCACCACAGAAAACCAGGGTGGATTTGATTTAAATCACTAGTCAGTAAGGCTCAGGGTGGATAAAAATCAACGTGTTTTTTTTAAAAAAAATCCGATTTAAAGTTTTAAAATCTGATTTTTTTATTTATTTTTTAAAAATCGTTGATTTTTATCCACCCTGAGCCTTACTGACTAGTGATTTAAATCGTGATTTAAATCAGTTTGATTTAAATCAAATCCACCCTGCAGAAAACTATTGCATTTGAGTAGGTATCAGATGATATTAAACACATACAGGGAGAGGGAGAGACACTTTTTATGGCACTTGAGGCAAGATGCAAGTCCCAAGTTTTAAAAAACTTTAAACGGCTTAGGGCACATTACACTCCAGCCTCTTTCACCCGAACCTTTCGTCTTTGGCCATTAAGAATAAATTTGTTGCTGTCATTATCTTTTTTCTAATAGGGTCAAAACAGGTCATTGGATAAGTGTTAGGTTAGTTGCATAAATGTTAAGAGGGGAATTGTGAAATAGTGTTACAAAGGAGCTGGGGCAGCTTGTGTTTTTAAACTGATTATAACATTTATATCCCACCTTTCTTCCAAGGAGCTTAGTGGTACACACAGTCTCCCACCCACCCACCCTGGCCATCATTTTATCCTCACAACCACCCTGTGAAGTAGGTCGGGGTTGTTGAATGTTTTATTTAAAGGTTCATTAGTGTTCCACCGGTGTATACCTCTTTAAAAGTTAGAATGTAATCCTGCGACCTAGTTTAGCAGCTGTGGAACTGTACCACAGGTGTTGCTACGTTTATGGTAATTGAGCAATGATATGTTGTATAGCTCAACATCAAAAAAACTAAGATCATGGCCACTAGTCCCATCACCTCCTGGCAAATAGAAGGGGAAGAAATGGAGGCAGTGAGAGATTTCACTTTCTTGGGTTCCATGATCACTGCAGATGGTGACAGCAGTCACGAAATTAGAAGACGCCTGCTTCTTGGGAGAAAAGCAATAACAAACCTAGACAGCATCTTAAAAAGCAAAGACATCACCTTGCCAACAAAGGTCCGTATAGTTAAAGCTATGGTTTTCCCAGTAGTAATGTATGGAAGTGAGAGCTGGACCATAAAGAAGGCTGATCGCCAAAGAATTGATGCCTTTGAATTATGGTGCTGGAAGAGACTCTTGAGAGTCCCATGGACTGCAAGAAGATCAAACCTATCCATTCTTAAAGAAATCAGCCCTGAGTGCTCACTAGAAGGACAGATCCTGAGGTTAAGGCTCCAGTACTTTGGCCACCTCATGAGAAGAGAAGACTCCCTAGAAAAGACCCTGATGTTGGGAAAGATGGAGGGCACAAGGAGAAGGGGACGGCAGAGGATGAGATGGTTGGACAGTGTTCTCGAAGCTACCAACAGAAGTCTGACCAAACTGCGAGAGGCAGTGAAGGATAGGCGTGCCTGGCGTGCTCTGGTCCATGGGGTCACGAAGAGTCGGACACGACTGAACGACTGAACAACAACAAATGTTGTATAAAAGGAGTGTTAGGCATCTACCCCTGTACCCCTGGTGGACGGGCTTTTGGCTGGGGTCATGTTTCTGTAAAGTTCTGAAGATGCAGCATACTTTCTGTTATTTTATTTTTCTGTCATTAAAACAAAGCAAATGGTTTATTTGCATTCCATTGCTTATGTGCAGTTTTTCCTCAGCGTGTTTTCCGTGGCGCACTTGCCTGCTTAATACCCTGACATGGGTGTGAGGGTTTGCCAAGGTCACTCAGTTAGCTTCATCCATGGTCGAGTGGGAATTCGAACCCAGGTTTCCCACAACCTAGTCTGACACACTGAAACGACTGCACCACCCTGACTTCCTTGTGAAATTTGCGGAATTGGAAGAAAACCACACTTTGCCTCAGCAGCTGCAGTAAGAATGACCATGAATCAGTGATATATTGTTTGCAATTAATGTTCCAGCCTCACCTGCCATCAATTAATTAGTCTGAGCTGAGGATCATCTTGAGAGCAATTTGTGTTCTAGTGTTCCAGCCCATTTTACAAATCAATAAAAACAATGCAATCCTTCCTTCACCACCGTTCCCTTTCCAACAGGTTTGTAATACAGAATTTACTTCTCACCCTTGCAGTAGGGAAAGGCTCTTGCCAAATTCATTCCTGGTGTTTAGTTTATTTCAGTTATACCAATAATTACCATTTGTTCCGTTACATTTTTGGCACGAACTCTCCAGTAAACATTACTGAAAACAGATTGGCGCAATATCCTATATTCAGGGTGTCTGTATGCTACAAATCAATGCAAACTCACAGCTTAGGACTAGCACTCTCCGATCAATATGTAAGTAATAAGGTATTATCACACAGGGCATCCAAGCATGCTATTATATAATATCAAGTCACAGCAGAGTCTGTTTTTTGGTGCTGTTGACAAAAGGGTAAATCTCCACATGTATAAACTCCTTTGTTCACGCAGCTACCGTACTTGTTCACAGCAACTGAGCTGAACCACTAAGTATGTCCTCTCGTTCTGGCATTTCACAGGAGTAAAGATCAGAACAGCATCTCGACATCCAAAAATGTCAAAATCACTTTGAACCCAGAAAAATCTAACATCACTAATACAGGAACCAGGAAGAGATTTCCTGGAACAAGTAAAAACAAATGTTTTTAAAGTAATCGCACATCCAATAAGGATATACAATGCGAAGTGGAATACAAAGAGAGTAACAGTTTACACTGTCACGTCTACGCAAAAGGTGAAATAGGCAAGAGACAGAGACTGCTAGGGTCATCTTGTCTGCTTTGAGACAATGTCATCTAGCCCAGTGATGCCATATTTCAAAAACTGAAAATCTGACCTCGGTTCAGTATACCTGAGGGAGTGTCTCCACCCTCATAGTTCTGCCCGGACACTGAGGTCCAGGGCCAAGGGCCTTCTGGCAGTTCCCTCGCTGCAAGAAGCGAGGTTACAGGGAACCAGGCACAGGGCCTTCTTGGTAGTGGCACCCGCCCTGTGGAACACCCTCCCATCAGATGTCAAGGAAATAAACAACTTCCACTCTTTTAGACGACATCTGAAGACAGCCCTGTTTAGGGAAGCTTTTAATGTTTAACAGACTATTGTATTTAAATATTTTGTTGGAAGCTGCCTAGAGTGGCTGGGGAAACCCAGCCAGATGGGCGGGGTATAAATAATAAATTTATTATTATTATTATTATTATTATTATTATTATTATTATTATTAAAGTTGTTGAGCGTGAATGAAGTTTTTGAGCTATTTTAAAGGAAATACGCCAAAATCTAGACTTCTGGCATGGATTGCCATACGTCCAGATTTTCCCAAACAGTTAAGCGACGCTGTTTGGCAACCCCAATCTAACCTCCCTGTGAGCAAATCAGGATAAATGTGCAATAAGCAGATCACCCTATGTCTGCTTACTGTTGATGGGCTTCTGCTCTCTCTTTTTATGGGTTTTTATCTTTAAACCAGACTGGACAGCTCTCAAATAGAGAACCAACCTCTGTAAAGCAGGGCGCATAGCCACCCTAGAGGTAGAGGTGCCTTCCTAACTACCTTTTAGAGTAGTTATGGGATCTGGGAGAACACAGAGGGGCCTAGACCTGCTCTAGAAATATTTCTCCCTCTGCTGAATGTGGCAGTTCCTAGGCAGATGCCAAGGGCAGCAGATATCCGCTCGTTCCTTAACAAGATCCCAAAAACATCAGTCTCATATCCTTCTGCCGAGGAAAAAACATGCTACTTGAATGCTAACCACATACCTCCTAATGAGCCATGAGTGGCAGATTACTGATGCTAGTTTGCTTTGCTAATAAATAAAGCCTTTGTTCAGGAGGGCTTTGTTCTTTGGCAACTTAAACACCTTGTTCTTTCCTGTCATTTACAGATACTGGGAGATGTGTCACTGGTGATGTAAAAGCAAACAAAATGACATGTAGAAAGCTGCATCACACCAAGGGTACAAGGAATGAAGTTGAAGTCATGCTTCAAGTCGAAAACCGATTGCAGCCTTCTATGAGCTGTCAGAACACGCCAACTGGGAGTATGGAAAAAATAGGTTATTTTATTTACACAGTTTGTATCCCACCTTCCACCATAAAATAGCTTTGTAATTTAGTGCTGATTTTAATTGTTTCGAACCACTTGTTTTTAACTTTTTAATTGATAACCTTTAAGCCAGGGGTCGGCAACCTAAGGCCCATGGGCCGACAGCAGCCCACGAGGCTTGTCTAACTGGCCCATGGCAACCCCTGCAGCCACCCCGCCGCCCCCTCTTACCAGAGCGGCATGGTGCAGCGCGGTGCAGCACGGGGACTGACATCCAAGTTGTTGGCGCCTGTGCGCATGCGCACGGGCGCTCCTCCAACCTGGATGTGCGCCGGAAATAGTGTGTGCACAAGCATGCGGGATGGAGAAGCGCCCGTGCGCATGCGCACATGCTATTTCCGGCACACTTCTGGGTCGGAGGAGTGCCGGAAATAGCTTGTGCGCATGCGCACAGGCGCTCCTCCGACCCGGAAGAGCATGCGTGCGCACATGCTCCAGCCCATCCTCAGATAAGGTTGCCAACCTCTGCTCTAAGCGGTCTACAAGAAGTATTAAAGTTTTGTTACACTCGAGTGGAATAAGTGGGCCACATGGAGCTATGATTCTTCCATTGTAAAAAAGTAATAATCACAGAAGTCTATTCATTCTATAAAAAAAATAATCATAACAAACGGGCGTGTATAGCAGTTGTCAGAAAAGCCATCATTTTCACGAAGGACAAGACGTAAGAGTTAGGCATACAAAAATACCATCATCTTAAAATATCTGGGAGAAAAAAGCTTGTTGGGATTTCTAGACACTACCTATGAACAAGCAGAAAACGCGTTTTAGACATTCAGATTTATAAGCAGTCATTTGATATATTCCCTTCCCCACCACACTTTACAGTGTCAATATTTCGCAGCATTCTGTCAAGGCAGTCCAACAGCTCATATATCTGCAGGGCCACTTAGCCCTTGACCATTAAAAAAACAAAAAGATGCACTTGAAGATAAATTACATACATTATTGCAAATGAAACACACCGAAGACGTCAATGAACAGCCATCCAGGAGTATGAGCCTAATCCTTTTGTATCTATTATGAAATGAATAGGAGCGAGAGAGACACAGACATACAGACCGAGAGGAAGAAAACGCATCCTCTGATTTTAACATGAGGCGAGATGCCACCTCTGCACACATAGCAATCCTTTGAGTGCCCCCAAGCTAGTATCAACCTTCACAACTTATCATTTGCCATCTAACAATGCTTGAAAGGGTCTTTGGAAATGTAGGTGTTTTAAGGGTGGGCAGGCTACATGAACTATCAACATAAAAGCAAGGTTTTAGAAGAAAGTAGAAAATGTGTGTTTTTTGTTTTTTGTTTTAAAGTGTTTTGCTAAAGAAGCATGGCAGAAACCATTAATGGAGGGTTTAGGCTGCAGTCCTAAAACATAATTACTAGGGAGTAAGCTTCATAGGATAGGGACCCAGGTGGCGCTGTGGGTTAAACCACAGAGCCTAGGGCTTGCTGATCAGAAGGTCGGCAGTTCGAATCCCTGTGATGGGGTGAGCTCCTGTTGCTCGGTCCCAGCTCCTGCCCACCTACCAGTTCGAAAGCACGTCAAAGTGCAAGTAGATAAATAGGAACTGCTCCGGTGGGAAGGTAAACGGCGTTTCCGTGTGCTGCTCTGGTTCGCCAGAAGCGGCTTTGTCATGCTGGGCACATGACCCGGAAGCTGTACGCCGACTCCCTCGGCCAATAAAGCGAGATGAGCGCCGCAACCCCAGAGTCGGACATGACTGGACCTAATGGTCAGGGGTCCCTTTACCTTTAAGCTTCATAGGAGACAGTGGGATTTAGAGAAAGATTGGCCAATGTGGTGCCAGCCAGATGTTGTTGGACTACAACTCCCATCTTCCCTGGCCTTTGGCGTTGTTAGATATGACTTGTGGGAGTTCGAGTCTAACAACTTCTGGATTGCATGCACCGTGTTACCAATCCCTGTATTAAAGCATACATGCCTAGGACTGCACTGTTGACATATTGAAATGCAGGTCCACAATCCAGCCCAGGCTAAGCTTTTTTTTTTGCGTGCTATAAATGTCAATGGGAGGGTAAGCACAGGTTTAAAAAACAAATCCCACAGAATGGTTATCTTCGGCTAAGCTAGGAATGCTTCAGGAATTCAGTTTCTGTGAATTCCAGTGTGAACTAACCAGATCCATGCTTCCTGGGCTCATGTGCTGATCAGAATATAATTACCCATCGGTGAATTTTGCAACACAGTTCTCAGTCCCAAAAGCATACCCAACTGCATTTCGGAAATCATACGTTAGAATGAAACGCATTTAGAGATGCGTACATGGGACACGGGTGGCGCTGTGGTCTAAATCACAGATCCTGGGGCTTGCCGATCAGAAGGTTGGTGGTTCGAATCCCCACGACGGGGTGAGCTCCCGTTGTTCAGTCCCTGCTCCTGCCAACCTAGCAGTTCGAAAGCACATCAAAGTGCAAGTAGATAAATAGGTACCGCTCCGGCGGGAAGGTAAACGGCGTTTCCGTGTGCTGCTCTGGTTCGCCAGAAGCGGCTTAGTCATGCTGGCCACATGACCTGGAAGCTGTACGCTGGCTCCCTCAGCCTATAGAGCGAGATGAGCGCCACAACCCCAGAGTCATCTGCGACTGGACCTAACGGTCAGGGGTCCCTTTACCTTTATCTTTACACGGAGATTAAGTTCACTTTTGAGAGGAAGTAAGTTCAAGCAGATATTGTAAACGTTACAGATCAATGCAAAAACAGGATAGAATGGATTTGTGAGTGAACACAAATGGCATGGAAACAGATGGATCTGTTGTCCCCCAATATGTTCTAAATGTTATCTTATCTGAAGTTGCCTATTATGGGAGGACATTCAGCAATAAGACCACCACACACAACTTTGAATGCACCAAGTTCTGCCAAGTTATTTCATCTAGCTGCTCCATTGTGGTATGGAGGACTCTGGGATGCATGTGGAGTTTTGATCAGGGATTCCCTGTTCACACCTTGCAATAGCATCCCCCAAAGTAGCAGGAAATAGGATGTTGTGTCAGTCTTCCGCTGGTATGGTGGCAAAGAGTCTCATGATAGTTTGAGAAAACGCTCGAGAAAGGCTGAGCACCATACAAGTGCTAAGCGAACATGGTGCAAATAGATCAAGATGAATGTCCAGTGGACATCTGGAAACACCTCCTACTTGGAAATGCCAGGGACAGAGTTCGAGATCTTTCTGCAGGCAAAGCCTGCGCTCTGATGCCCCTGAGTTAGCACCCAAGCCTTACACCAAAACACCCGTTTTAAAGACATGAAGTCATCAAAGCTGAAATCAGCCGCCTGAAATCTTCTAACTTCCAAAACACCCACGCAAAATAGAGTTCAATCATTTCAATGGAGATCCTGTGGGGGGAAACACTTGAAAACACAGACAAAGAAAATGTGGCACCACCGCTTTCCTCAGATAGCATTTAAATAGATTCAGAGCAGATGGCACAAAGCATGACCTGAATTAAGAATAGCTTTGTTTGTCTCTACCTTCCCTCCCCTCCCCAGTGCATATTTCTCTTCTTGGGTATGGAGGGGAGGGGAACAAGCAGAAGAAGAAGACAGACAGACTAGCGGAGAGAACACACAGGAGAGACAACTGCTAAAAACAGTCTCTCTTATTCACACTTTTATACACTGCCCTGGAATCTTTTGATGGAAGGTGCGATTAACAGATATTTTAAATGAATAAAGCTATAAGCAACATATTTCTGTTATGTTCTATGTATCAGGAGTATTAGAACTAAGTGGAGAGACTCGGGACCTAGAAACAGGAAATGTTGGGACAGGAAGTCAGGGAGGGGCTCCTGCCTGTGTTGTCTCTGCAGCCTGCCCAGAGCGGACTGGATGAATGAAACACTCAAGCACAGTTGAAAGCAGTAATGCTTCTAAATACCAGTTGCTGGAAACCACAGAAGGGGAGAGTGTTGTTGCACTCATGTACAGGCTTTCCACAGGCATCTGGTTGGCCACTGAGAACAGGATGCTGGACTAGATGGGCCATTGGCCTAATCCAGCAGGCTCTTCTTATGTTCTACATGCTTTCAGTGGAGTCAATATGCCTCCATTTATGGCACATCCATTCTTGCTAGGCATAGGATGTCGTTAAGATGGCCAATAAAGCACAGATGCTATCACAGATATATACCTTGTCAACATGTTGGCATATATCTTTGTTGACCACGAGTCTAGACCACAGCATTGGTTCAAGGGTCAAAGACAGAGTGCTGCTTGCATGCAGGGACATAAGGGGTGTTGCAAAATGGCCCTTTGTGTATCTGCAATGCAGACATGAAGCAAGGTCTCAGAACTGGTCCCTCCAAGTCTGCTTTTGCTAATACAGGGTCCTCCAGATGTTTGGGCAGCAACTATAGAGCCTTATCCATACATTCTAGTCCAAAACATCTGGGAGGGCTTGGGTGACAGCTCTAAAACCATGACGAACTCCACTTCTGTTAGTTCATAGAGCTAACAGGGACCTAAAGAAGTTGGCCAATTTCATTTCTTCTTGGGTGCATTTTTTGGAATGGTTAGGGGTACATGTGGAAGAGGTGGAGGAAGAGGCTCCTCTGATGGCTCCCTTAAGTGGCATTTGTTCCCTGCAACAATGCCACTACCTGCCAGGAAGCTGGTTTAGTTGCCCTTCTGTAATAGTTGCCTCCACAGTGAAAGTGAGGGTTTAGGGCTAGTAAGGCCACCCCTACAACCTTTCTGGCAATGGCAGCTGCAGGAAGAGTTGCTGTGAAATGCAAGAAGTCACTACTTCCAACTTCACCCACCCTGAAACTCTCTCAACCCATTGCTGCTGCTGTGGTGTCAGAAGGGGGCAGAGAAGAGCAAAGACCGCCCCAGATTTAGACTAGCTTTGTGAGCAGCTCCTATCCTACACGTGACAATAGAGTTGGAACCAGGGGTGAGGGCTACCGCCTGTCAAGGAGCCAGTCAGGAAAAAAAAAAAATCATATGGACTAAGGGAAGCTAACTCTTTATTAGAAGAAACAAGGCCTGCTCAGGGGTGCCAGGCCTAATGAGCAGAAGCAACTCTTCTCAGTAGGTCTTGCCCCTATAAGGCAGAGACTAAAGGTCCTCACCTTCTCTCAGCTGCCTAAGTCTACTCCTGTCTCCAGGGTTTCTACCAAGCAATCTGAGACTCTGCTGATATGCCTGTCTCTGCTCCACCCTCTTCATACCTCTCCTGGTCCTGGGATACCAGGGGAGAGGGGCGCTTGTCACAGCAGGAGCGGGAGACACTCATGACTATTCACCAACCCGACTCATCTTTGCCTCTTGGCCTCCATCCTCTTCTGCTTCTGGACTTCTATCTGCCACAGACTCTCCCTGCTCACCAAAATCTCCTTTCAAACAAGGATCTTGATGATGTGGAGAATTCTAATTGTGTCCAACTGAATGCAGTTAGCACCCCCTTTCTCGCCTTTACACTGAAAAAGTGAAGGTTAGCAGAAACTCTGTGGCATGTTGTGGCACTGAAGTTTCCCAACCCCAGCCCACCCAGGGACTGGTAATACCATCTCATTCCATCTGATGGAGGGCATCACACTTCTCAGAGATGCAGTTTCAGTCAGGCTAGCAGAATTTGGCTACTCTCCTTGAACGCTCTCCATTCCAGCTGGTCATTACAAGATTTCTTAACTGAGAACTAGCACCTAAGTTTGCTCTTTTCTTCCTCCTTTCACAACCGCTTTTCCTTTTATGACGAGTCTTTGCAATTATAAGCCTGAGGGCAGGGACGTGTTATCGCTGTTGCTATTTGTAAGCCACTCGAAGAGCCTTATTTGTTCATTTATTTTGGCCGGGATGCAGGAAAAATACTTCTAAGAAATAAAGAATCCATGCATTAATTTACTTCACCAGGCACAGCCTGCACCCAAACCACTATCGTCCACAAGGTGCCGTTTACACAACTCAGCTGCTCATGAACACACAGCTCACATTAACCAGCCAGCCAATTTGCAGACTAACACAGGGACTTGTTCAGATGCAGGTTTCCCAACGGAGGTTTCTGGGCAACTTGAATGTCCAAACCCTCAGCAGATGCTACCTGCCGTTGCAGACTTGCAGCTGCAGTGACAGATGCCCATTTTTCATTTCACTTTCAAAGGATATGAGGCAGACATACCCTATGGCAGCATCAGGCAGAGGCTGAGACTATCCCTGCCTCTGAATTCCTTTCTGTGTTCCATTTAAAAATGGAATATTTTTAAATTCATTTCATTCAACATGATTTGGGATTCCAGGCTTTCCCCCCCAGATCGTTACACATATTTTCTTTGGGGAAGGAACTGTACCTCAGTTTTGCATCTCCAGGTAAAAAGATGAGAAGTAGCAAGTGATGTGAAAATACCCCAGGCCAGGCACCCCCAAACTTGGCCCTCCAGATGTTTTGGGACTACAACTCCCATCATCCCTGACCACTGGTCCTGTTAGCTAGGGGTGATGGGAGTTGTAGTCCCAAAACATCTGTAGGCCCGAGTTTGGGGGTGCCTGCCCCAGACCAACACCCTGAAAATTCACTGATAGATATTAAATTAGGCAGGCAAAGAATCTGACTTTCGATAGGAACACAGAGGCCCACACATACCGGTACATTTGGAATTTAGTCTGCAACCGGAAGAATTCAGCCCAATCCCCTACAGTTAGGGATGAGCAAAGAAGTCCATTTCAGCTTCTTTCAGTTGCAAATTTTTCAAATCTGAAGTTCAGTCTTCCACATTTGCACATGCAATTTTTAAAGCAAGAAATCCCTATGAAAATTCATTGGCATTTCAGTGCAAATTTCTTTTAACATGCATGTCTGTGTTCATTTTCCCCAACATACACATCTTTTGGCAAAGCAATTTCCCCTAAAGTAATTATGGACCCCTTTACTCAAGGCATTTCCATTGTTGTGCATGGTTCATGGCTGGAAAACTGCACTGCAAAATTCAGAGAAGGGCGACTTTAGAAAGTTTGCTGCATTTCGGTCTTCATACTGCTTTGGAATGCACGATTTCAGTAGGTCTGCCTTTGAATGCGAACTGAATCAAATTTATTTCCCATCCCTACCTACAGCGGTAAGGCTACCATTTAGCTAAAAGGCTATTTGTGACTGAACCTTATTTACACAACCATCAATTACATGATTGGCTTATTCTAGCAAGCAGCGGCCATTGGAAGAACACATCTATCAGGGCTGGGCTGACAGCATGGGAAAGGGGCAAATCCCCAATATGGTTTCTCTGCCCACCCACCCCCAGTGGCTTCAATTACCTCCCCTCCAAAACCCACCCCAAACAACCATGCAATTTATTATTGCACAAATAATGTCACATTTGCTTTCGCTCTCAGTTGCCAAAAGCACTCAAAATGGAGAGCACCGATATATATTTGCCAACCAGCTCTCTAAAAAGTGTCATTTTGTGTGTGAGTAGCTTTTGAAAAATAGCTCTCGCTCTCTTGGGTTTACTTTGTAGAATTAAGGGCGTATGATTCCAAAGATAAAAATGCATAATGGGAGTGCGACGCCGAAAATGGCAAAACAGAAAACAAAATAAAAGCTTGGTGAGCTTTGTGAAACGTATTTGCAAAAATCCACTGCTCTGCACTGAACTGCTGGCTGCTTAACTTCTAGCATCCAAAGCTTTTCAAAGAAACAAGTGCGCTGCTTATTTGTGTGTAATTCATCACGACAGGGAGGAAGTTGCAAGATCAGGGCTTTTAAGAACAAGGGAAGAAATGGAGACAAGCAGCTACTGTCTCACAATGAGGAATCATATAAGCATCTTCTGAAGCTGACCTCGCTGTGGAAGACGGAAGTACACACGCTCATAAAAAAAAGAAACAGAAAAAGAAAAAAACGGCAGATGCCTCAGCAGTAACAAATGCAGACCGTATCACAACTGAAGCAGTGCTCAGAGAGAGAATTTGGACAGAGTTGCTGTGTTTGTCCTGCGTGGACGACTGCTTTCCTAAACAGTAATGCAATTATCTTGTACGCCACCAACATTACATTATAAATATTCCGCAGCTGCTGACGTCTTGCTAAGTGGAAATAACCAGCAGCCCCATCTAACCCAGTAAAAACACAAACAATCCAGACAGAAGGTTAACTGAAACAGACCTTTCGTGAGCTCAAGCACTGAAAATGTTCTACCACATTTGTGTGTTAGAAGTTGCTAGTGTATCAACACAGCAACTGGGTTCCTCTCGACTCCTCCCTCCCTTCTTGGTCACGTGGCAAAGCGCTGACCCAAACTCTTTCACCATATGCACACACATTCCTTTTAACCAACATTCTGTCCAGACCTATTAACCACATAGGGACCCAGGTGGCGCTGTGGGTTAAACCACAGAGCCTAGGGCTTGCCGATCAGAAGGTCGGCGGTTCAAATCCCTGCGACGGGGTGAGCTCCTGTTGCTCGGTCCCAGCTCCTGCCCACCTAGCAGTTCGAAAGCACGTCAAAGTGCAAGTAGATAAATAGGAACCGCTCTGGCGGGAAGGTAAACAGTGTTTCCATGCGCTGCTCTGGTTCGCCAGAAGCGGCTTTGTCATGCTGGAAGGCACACCTGGAAGAAGCGGACCATTTGGATCCCTTCCAATCGGGATTCAGACTTCATCATGGGACTGAAACTGCCTTGGTCGCACTGGTCGATGATCTCCGGTGGGCTAGGGACAAAGGTGAGAGCTGTTTCCTAGTTCTGCTGGATCTCTCAGCGGCTTTTGACACCATCGACCATAACATCCTTCTGGACCGCCTAGAGGGGTTGGGAGCTGGGGGCACTGTTATACAGTGGTTCCGCTCCTTCCTCCTGGGCCGTGTTCAGAAAGTGGTGGTGGGGGATGAGTGTTCAGACCCCTGGGCTTTCACTTGTGGGGTACCTCAGGGTTCTGTCCTCTCCCCCATGCTTTTTAACATCTATATGCAGCTGCTGGGAGAGATCATCTGGTTTGGACTGGGTGTTCATCAGTATGCGGATGATACCCAGCTCTACCTCTCTCTCAAATCAGAACCAGTGAAGGCGGTGAAGGTGCTGTGTGAGTGTCTGGAGGCGGTTGGAGGATGGATGGCGGCTAACAGATTGAGGTTGAATCCTGACAAGACAGAAGTACTGTTTTTGGGGGACAGGAGGCGGGCAGGTGTGGAGGACTCCCTGGTCCTGAATGGGGTAACTGTGCCCCTGAAGGACCAGGTGCGTAGCCTGGGAGTCATTCTGGACTCACAGCTGTCCATGGAGGCGCAGGTTAATTCTGTATCCAGGGCAGCAGTCTACCAGCTCCATCTGGTACACAGGCTGAGACCCTACCTGCCCGCGGACTGTCTCGCCAGAGTGGTGCATGCTCTGGTTATCTCCCGCTTGGACTACTGCAATGCGCTCTACGTGGGGCTACCTTTGAAGGTGACCTGGAAACTACAACTAATCCAGAATGCGGCAGCTAGACTGGTGACTGGGAGCGGCCGCCCAGACCACATAACACCGGTCCTGAAAGACCTACACTGGCTCCCAGTACGTTTCCGAGCACAATTCAAAGTGTTGGTGCTGACCTTTAAAGCCCTAAATGGCTTCGGTCCAGTATACCCAAAGGAGCGTCTCCACCCCCATCGTTCAGCCCGGACACTGAGGTCCAGTGCCGAGGGCCTTCTGGCGGTCCCTCACTACGAGAAGCCAAGTTACAGGGAACCAGGCAGAGGGCCTTCTCGGTAGTGGCACCCGCCCTGTGGAACGCCCCCTCCCTTCAGATGTCAAAGAGAACAACTACCACCAGACCTTTCGAAGACATCTGAAGGCAGCCCTGTTTAGGGAGGCTTTTAATGTTTAATAGATTACTGTATTTTAATGTTCTGTTGGAGGCCGCCCAGAGTGGCTGGGGAGGCCCGGCCAGATGGGCGGGGTATAAAAAAATAAAAAAATAAAAAAATGCTGGCCACGACCCGGCTCTCTGCCAATAAAGCGAGATGAGCGCTGCAACCCCAGAGTCGGACATGACTGGACCTAATGGTCAGGGGTCCCTTTACCTTTACCTTTATTAACCACATGCCTTGGTCTCCCTGTCCAGCACACAACTGAATCTCATGACCCTGGTTTTGCCAAAGGACCAGGTGTGTAGCTTGGGTGTCATTTTGGACTCACAGCTGTCCAGGGTGGCGCAGGTTAATTCTGCATCCAAGGTGGCTGTCTACCAGCTCTCTCTAGTATGCTGGCTGAGACCCTACCTGTCACGCACTGCCTCCTTCTTGGACTACTGCAATGTGTTCTACGTGGGGCTGCCTTTGAAGGTGACTTGGAAACTACAGAGTGCTAATCCAGAATGTGGCAGCTAGACTGGTGACTGGGAGCTGCTGCCGGGACCATGCAAGAGCAGTCGTAAAGGATCTACATTGGCACCCAGTAGGTTTCCAAGCACAATTCAAAGTGTTGGTGCTGAACTTTGAAGCCCTAAATGGCCTCGGCCCTGTATCCCTGAAGGAGCTGCCTTCACATGTCTTCGGAAAGTCATATAATCATTTATCTCCTTGGCAACTGATGGGAGGGCGTTCCACTGGGTGGGTGCCACTACCGAGAAGGCCCTCTGCCTGGTTCCCTGTAGCTTCACTTGTTGCGTTCAAACTGGCCTCAAGCAATTTACTAGTAAATACTAGTCGCCTTATCTATAATACCCTATTAAAAAGCTTCCTTGTTCTTTTTTTATTATTATAAAAAAGTGGCCTCAGAATTTCAATCAGTGTTGCAGCAGCTATGGTGTAGAAAAGCGGGGGAGAAGTATATCTGGCACCTTAGAACATTTTTCTTTCAGATGCAAATTATACGTAATCCCAGGAAATGTTCCTGATCAAGAGACAGGAGCAAAGTCTTAAAAAAAAAAACCATCATTTCTAAAAATAAGAAAACTGCACATGCATTTGATCAAATGCTTTCAAGTATGATTGGAAACTGAATATTTATTAGGCTTTACATTTCTGTTCCTTAAACACGAAATAAATCCATCATAAAGATCTGAAGAAGTGCACCTGAAATGTCGGCTTATCCAATACCTGGAAGAGGTGTGGTGCAATTTGCTCTGATTCGGGTCAATACCGGCTTGCAAAGTCTTTGTTGCTGCGTTTTGTTTGTATAGAGAAAAGCCAGAAACACCGAAGGAGAAAGGCGGGTGAACATCATCATTTGTGAAGCCTAAGGACTGTATGCCATCAAAGCAAAGGTCACTAATATATTGAAATTCCACTACAGTCCTGCAACAGATTCATAGCCTGATAAATACAATATAACAAGAGGCTGTTTGTACAGTACAAGAAGAATTCTTACAGTTGCCTGCTGCATGGCGTAGGAACTGAACTGCACCTATGCATTTCTCAAAAATAAGATTGCTACACGTCCTCCTGTCTGGCTTCCAAGAGACAATATTGTGTAACCAACAGCCAGGCTCACTTTAATTTGAGGAAGGCAGGAGACATGCCCCCTTTAACAGAGACATGTTGAATATTTTACACAGCTGAACTAATGAGCGCTGTACAACGTGTTCAGTTGCCAAGCCTTGCAATATGGAAAAGGCACCATGTTAAAAAGAACAAAACTAGGAGCCAAGAGAGAAATGGTGACTTCGGAATATATATTCTTGTCATGCACAGAATCACCCGCACAATCCTTTGCAAAAAGCTCATATTTTTTTAACAGGCCGAACCTAACTGGGATGATAAAGGGTCACCTCGAGAATGTGTGGAACAGCGGCAGGGTTAGGCCCACCATGTGCTCATCTGCATTATAAAGTAACAGAAGCTGAGGGAAGCAGGGCTTGCCAATCATACCTGGCACACAAAGTTTTCTTCTCCTTAAAAATCATTGTGCATGGGTACCAGGCAGATTCCCTCCCCTTCCTTTCTAACCTCAGTGTTTTCTAACCCTTGAGCAGTTGCAGTAGCATTGTCACCACCATATATAAAATCAAAACATGTAACTCAATAACATTAAAATAAAAAGGAAATAATGCAACTGCGTGAAAATTAAAATTATACACACACACACACACACACACACACACAGGACCGGTGCTAGGGATTTTGGCACCCTAGGCGAGGGGGCGGGCCACGTGACGTCATTGCACATGACGTACGGTGCCCCGCCCCCTGCCCGGCCGGGCGCCCCGCGCCGCTACGGTTTTCGCCGCTGGTTGGGGCGGCACCGGGTGGCGGCGGGGGGCGAGGGGCAGGCTGGCCAGTGCCCCCTCCATTTTGGCGCCCTAGGCAACTGCCTAGTTCGCCTTAATGGATGCGCGCGCGCACACACACACGCGCGCGCGCGCACACACACACACACACACACACACACACACACACACACACACACACACACACACAGAGAGAGAGAGAGAGAGAGAGAGAGAGAGAGAGAGAGAGAGAGAGAGAGAGAGAGAGAGAGAGGTACAAATTTGATACAAACACACACACACACACACAAAGGTACAAATGCATTCGCAATCCCTAGGAGCAAAACAAAATAAATATTGATATTGGGAGTAGGTAACATTTTTGCTTCATTTATAAATAGCAGGATGTATAGCAGGATGTATATCCTCCTGTATTGTTGTGCTCGCCGGGAAATGTCTGTAGCTGGAAGGTGGAGGAGGGAATATCCTTTATGAAGACAAAGAGGAGGCCTGGCCCAGAGCTTCAATTCTCCAAGTGGTTCGACACTCAATCCCAGGCTTCCTCAAACTCGGCCCTCCAGATGTTGAGACTACAATTCCCATCATCCCTGACCACTGGTCCTGCTAGCTGGGGATCATGGGAGTTGTAGGCCAAAAACATCTGGAGGGCCGAGTTTGAGGAAGCCTGCTCAATCCCTTTTCACAGGGAACTCTGGGAGTTGTTGTTCTGAGGGGAATAAGAGGGTCCCCTAACAACTCTCAGCAGCCCTAACAAACTACAGCTCCCAGGATTCTTTGGGGGAAGCCATGACAGTTTAAAGCAGTAGCATAGTGCTCTATGGTGCGAATGTGGCCGCACACACTTTTACACACTGTTGATGGCTGTATTGCACCTTCTGTATTCTGCAGGAGCATGCCTGCTTTCCTTATAAAACCCAAGACAGTTTCTTTAGGTAACAGAGGAGGTGCAGCAAGGAAAACTGTCCCGCAGCCTGTTAGTGACCATTCAGAGTGAGCCCACCAGCACATAAAATGGTCTGCGCATGTGCGCTTATAGGAGACAAGATGCCTCTCCCCCTCAGGTATTCAACTCCCTGGGGAGGGAGATGAACTCTGAAGAATGACAGTGTTAGCAAATCACACTAATAAATTTTAACAAGGCGTCCCCAAGGAGCGCAAGTCAGTCGGGGTGGCAGGAAGCCAGAGACTGCTCAAGGGACAGTCTTCGTTTTCCTTTCTGGTTGTCCCTGGTATCTTGGTGGGAACAGGAGCTTATGAGATGAGCAGTGGGTAGGTAGGGCAGCAGCAGAAGGGCACTAGGGAGTAAATGCAATGGCTGTGTGCATCTGAGATGAACATAGTGCTCTCTGTATCCCTCAGGCATACTCTCAACTCTTGAATTTCCAAAGCTGCAGCTCTTAAGATTTTTTGCCCAGCTGTCAGAATCCGCGCCCACCCACCCCGGCCCTGCAGAAGTTTGCAACATTCTATTACCGGTATCATCATAGCTGGCAACTTTCGGATTTGAAAATGAGGGATTTTTCCAAACTTTCAGATTTGAAAATAAGGGATGCCGCGAGGCAGTGCAATGGCACCAAGTAGCCTCGCCTCCCTACGCTCCAGAGGCTGCGTGCGAACGGGTGAGCGAAAGAGCGAGCGCGTAGACGACAGGCAGGCTGTCTGTCTGGTTGGGCATGAGGGTCTGGCTGCACAAGGCATGCAAGCTCCGCCCCCAGTCAGTCTCAGACTCCTTATTGGCAGCTGAGGAGCCTCCCTGGCCGGCAGGGAGGGAGAGGAGCTGCTTCCTTTGAAATCCAGGAAATTTAAGGGATATCAACAATCCGGGATAGCAGCGGGAAACGGCACTGGAATAAGGGAGTTTCCTGCCAAAAAAAGGGAGGGTTGAGAGCTATGGGTATCATTACAGTACATTTCACACACTGCTATATGACTGATAGGATGCAAGCAGGTGGTTTCTTCAGAGCAAACCTCCTCCTTGCCCTCCAAGTTAGCAGACATAGGCAGTATAGGTGGTAGCAAAGCAGTCGTACTTATGGGGAAACAGTCCCAGACCCACTTCTCCATGAAGTTCTGTCTCCTGCCCCACACCAAGATGCCCCACCACACCCATGGCACCATCCAGGGACCACCGTTTTTGAAACATTCATACTCCTTAGTTAGCCATTTTCTTAAATTGACCAAATCAAGCCTAAAGCAGTTACAATCCCACTACGTGTATATTTATTTCTGGGAGGGAATTATCACACTGTCTGAAAGAGCGAAAAGGAGCACGTGTTGTTTTTGTGTGTGCCTGTTCTTATAAAGCCATAGTTGTGGGGGGGGGGAGAAAAACAGAGAAGGAAACTTTCAAGTTTTGTATCTCAAAAACGGAGACACGTAGGATTTTCGTATGTCTTGAGCCATCAAATATCTGGGAGAGAGAACGGGACTGGTTATAAGCTTTAAGGGAAATAAACATTTGTAAAGAACCACCCTTCTTCTGAAGCATTTGAAGCTGCCTTCACACCATACATTGTAAGTACGCGACTACCCCCACAGAATCCTGGGAATTGTAGTTTGTTAAGGGTGCTGAGAACAATAACTGTGTGAACATAAACTAGTTGCTAGCATTATTTGCGGAAAGCAATGTGCTTTAAATGTATGGTGTGTACACAGCCTTATAATGCCTGGACTTCATTTCTGGCAGATAAAACCCTGGATTATTATTTTTTTCAGTATGAAGCCTAGGCCTTGGAATGCATAGTAGCTCAGAGTACCTTAATTCTCAGAATCTGCAAATACCATACTTCGATCTAAGGTTTAAAAAAATAAATAAATAAATAAACACACACCACTCATTTGTTCAAAGCAGGGACAGGGCTTAATCCTGCACCATAGCAAGCAATGGTGAAGCTTCTCCAACCATGTGTTGCCTGAAGAGTTCTATGGCAGGAGTTTATACTTCCCTTTGGAACCTCTAGATTATGTGCATCCATCCCTATTGTGCTTGAAAAAGACTTCATTCACCACAAAGTAAAAATTGTAGATTCTTCAGCTGACCTCCCAAAGAAATGCCTTGACAAACAAAATCTGAAAAGGTCAAAAGAGAGAAGCTGCAGGAGATACCGCCTGACACCTGTCTCCGGCTCTTCAGGTTCAGTTGGATGCCAGACTTCTAACCGAGGATTTGGAAGGAGGCAGCAAGCAGAAGTTTTGCATTTATTCCTTTATACTTGCTCCCCACCCTCACTGTAAGAGGACCACAGAGCAGCCAATGTGGCTTCTTGTAACTAAACTGGCTTGGGGCTTGGCTTAAGGAAGGGATTTCACCAAGGAATGCCTTCCTTAAGCCAAGCCCCAAACCGGTTTAGTTACAAGAAGCCAATTTCACATTACGTACAGTAAGAAATCCAGACTGGTCACTGGGACCACTCAACAAGGGAACCCGCAGCCAATTCCCAGCCCCCTGACCAACTGCATTCACACTTTTGATTGACTGATTGATTGATATATTAAATATATATATCTAAGCGGTGTACAAAAAAACTGATTTAACTATGACTTGTGAGTTCAAGCCAGGATCAAATCAGAGTTTCAGTTCTTGGTTTAAACAGGCCACAGTTCCCCAAAATTGGATCCAGTGAGGAACTGAAATTAGTTAGCTGTTTTTTTAATTTAAAAAAAAAACAGCATAAGATGTCAACCTCTGTGTGTGTGTGTGCAGCAGATGAGGGAGCATGCAACTCCAAGGCTTGCCCAAGCTCATTCTTGAAGCAGGAAACAACAACATGTCAAATAGGCTAGAAACAGAGGTATGTGAAAGCATTGCTCAAACCAAGCAATCTCTCCATCTCAGAAAACCAGCTTCTTCCTCCCTCCACCCAACTGCAGGAGATAAAGGGGATAAAGGGATCCCTGGATGGTTAAGTCCAGTTAAAGGCAACTATGATGTTGCAGCGCTCATCTCGCTTGTAAGCCGAGGGAGCCAGCGTTTGTCCGCAGACAGCTTTCCGGGTCATGTGGCCAGCATGACTAAAACGCTTCTGGCGCAACGGGACACCATGACAACTGCCAGAGTGCATGGAAACGCCGTTTACCTTCCCGCCAAAGTGGTACCTGTTTATCTACTTGCACTGGTGTGCTTTCCAACTGCTAGGTTGGCAGGAGCTGGGACAGAGCAACGGGAGCTCACCCAGTCGCAGGCATTTGAACCTCCGACCTTCTAATTAGCAAGCCCAAGAGGCTCAGTAGTTTAGACCACAGTGCCACCTGCATCCCTCACTTCATAAATCCTCTCCGGGATCCATCCCTCCAAACTGGGGGGGGGGGAGCTGCAGAGGTGGGTGCATGCTAGGGATGGGCAGAGCCAGGTGCAAAAAGTGGTTGGAGCATCAGGTGTGTATCTCCTCCCTCTGTGCTGTATTCCACCTACACAGGTCAGAGGTTCTACCACTACAAGAGATTCTCTCTCCTCCATTCAGGCAAACAAGAGACATTATCACAGGTCGAGACATTCCAGCCAGAAAAAGCACCCAGAATGCAGAGCAGTGCTGCTCAGGCGGTGGAGCCCGGGAATAAGGTGCATGGCTGGCAACAGTCCTGAAGCCCAGCTAGAGAGGCCTAGACAGGCTGCATCCAGACCTGAGGTTCTGTACCCATGCTTTAAAATATTATACAAGCTAACAGACAGTGCTCTTCAGGTTTTTTGTTTCTTTTAAGGATATGGAAATGGCTTTTTCAACATGAAAGGAACTTAGCATTCCATGTGCGCTGCATTAGGAATCAGAAGAACATCTCCTTATTGCAATCCCTCTGGCAACAAGCCTACATGCGAAACCTGCTTAACACCACAGCGCTCTTGAAAATGACGCCGGCCTGTGGAGAAAAGCGATCAGGTGTGGCATTCATAAGTGGAGCTATCCTGGCAAACATGCTTATAGGTAATGGAAAGTCCGCTGCAGGTTGCAAACTGAATTAGGCCGCCGTTTAAAGGTAACAAATGTGAATGGTAGTGGGTTACAAAACTGAGGCTCAAGAATGGATGCATAGAGCTGCGATTCCCATATAATAAATAATGAACCAATGTAAGTTTAAATACATTGCAAGCAAACCCAACAGACTTCTTAATGATCTGAAATAAGGAACAGTTGCCCACCAATATATCATATCATATAGAGCAGAGGTTCCCAATTAGCTAAGTACTGAGGAGCCCCCGTTTTTCAAAAGCCAAGCAATGGACCCCTTACTTTTGAAATTCTGTATGGTAGTTTTTGTTATGTGGATGGTGCCACAGACCCCCTGGGTGCATTATGCAGACCACCAATAGTGAACCACAGACATAGCGCACATATTAATGCAACTGTTCCCATTAAAGAACCCAATAGTCAGGACTCTTACCTAGCGAAACTGTTCTATAGGTACTTCTGTTTTTGCTAATGCTATACAGAGTAAGCAAGGAAACGGTATGCCATTTAATCACTCTCTAATCTAGGGTTCTGAACCCCTGGGCCTACCTTGCAGCAAGTCAGTATGTTCAGTCCACATATCCAAAGTGAAGCAGTGTCCCCAGAGATCCTGGAGCTTGCAAGCCAAGGTCCCTCAACATGGGTAGTTGAGCAGACACAGCCCCTCTGCTCTGCTTCCCTTTTGCACTTTTCTGCCTGCTGATTGCAGCATCTGGGCTTGATGAGGCAGGTGAGCCTCACCTGTTCCAAGCCTAAGGAATCACAGCCCTCCTCCCAAAGTTAGCGAGCCCCACCTGGCCAGCTAGGGAGCTGGGCTGTGGGCCTTCATCTGCCTTAGCTTCCCACTGCTCCCTATGCCTCAGAGCCTGCCCTGTTCTTGGAGACAGGGGCCCCTCTGGTGATGGGTCCTGCTGCTCTGTGCACCACCTCCCATCTCCTTGCCATCCCCCGTCACTCTGTGAGTACTTCCTTCCCCACCTCCTGCTTGCAACCAATGTGTGCCAGTCCCGGCTGCACCCCTCCCCATGTAGTCCTGCCAGTTTATGCCATACAGGCACTATGTTGATAATAATAATAATAATAACAACAAATAAATTTTATTTATACCCCGCCCTTCCCAGCCGAAACTGGGCTCAGGGCGGCTAACACCAATAAAAATTACAATAAAATATAAAAGAAAGAAAAACCGTTAATTAAAATACAGGTTAAAATTTAAAATTTAAATGCAGCTTCATTTATCGCCCATAATCAAAACCATAAGGGGAGGAAACATCAGACTGAGTCCAACCCGAAGGCCAGGCGGAACAGCTCTGTCTTGCAGGCCCTGCGGAAAGATGTCAAATCCGGTAGGGCCCTGGTCTCTTGTGACAGAGCGTTCCACCAAGTTGGGGCCAGTACTGAAAAGGCCCTGGCCCTAGTTGAAACCAGTCTAACAACCTTGTGGCTCGGGACCTCCAAAATGTTATTTGTGGACCTTAAGGTCCTCTGCGGGGCATATCAAGAGAGGCGGTCCCGTAGGTACGAGAGTCCTAGGCTGCAGATGAGCTGCAGATAGTTCTTACCACTGAGATAAGAGCTGTAGAACTTTAATTATCCTAGGACCCCTTTGGGTATACAAGAACCCTCTGTTTTCAAACTTTTTGGTAGTCAGCCTCCCTTAAAAGAGCCCAGCTACACAAAATAGCTAAATTACATACTGCACCCTGAGCCTGGACTGTTGAATGTCAAGCCGTCAAGCTAGACTGGTTTGGGGCTTGGCTGTGCTTGCTGGGGCTTATGAGAGCTGTATTGCTTACATGGTTAGTGGGGTGAATAGAAAGGGAGAATAGCCAGGGAAGTGTTGGAAGAGCAAAAGGTCTTTAGGCAACTGAGGCTGGTTACGGGCAAGAAGTTTACTGAATGAGATGTGTGATTCCCCAAAAAGACCTGATCCCTCACTTGCAGTCCTAAGTGGCTTGAGCCCAATGAGAACGGCACCATGCGATTCTTCCAATTGCCTAGGCTGATTTGAAGTTGGGGGAAATCAATCTGTTTGAGCCTCCTCTAGAGTAACACAAGTAAGATTACTCCATGGGAAAAGCTTATACAGTCATACCTTGGAAGTCGAACGGAATCAGTTCCGAAGTCCGTTCGACTTCCAAAACGTTCGGAAACCAAAGCGTGGCTTCCGATTGGCTGCAGGAAGCTCCTGCAGCCAATCAGAAGCCACGTCTGATGTTCGGGTTCCAAAGAATGTTCGCAAACCGGAACACCCACTTCCGGTTTTGCGGCGTTCGGGAGTCAAAACGTCTGAGTACCAAGTCATTCGGAATCCAAGATACGACTGTACATGGAATGACACAAAGGACTGGTGAAAGCAGGGCCCATGAAGCAGGGCCTTCTCGGTAGTGGCGCCCGCCCTGTGGAACGCCCTCCCTTCAGATGTCAAAGAGAACAACAATTACCAGACCTTTAGAAGACATCTGAAGGCAGCCCTGTTTAGGGAGGCTTTTAATGTTTAATAGATTGTTGTATTTTAATGTTCTGTTGAAAGCCGTCCAGAGTGGCTGGGGAAACCCAGCCAGATGGGCGGGGTATAAATTATTATTATTATTATTATTATTATTATTATTATTATATTTTAAAAAATGGATCACAAAGGAACAAACATCTGTGGCGGGCGGCAAAAAGGGGGTTCATCTCAATGGCTTCTATTAACATATTACACGTGGCCCAGTCTGCAACTCCTAGCACTGTACTTATTGGAGGGGGGGGATGGAGAATGTGTCAAAAGTCCACTTCCTTGTATACAAAAATTGGGATTTTAGGAAGAAGGAAGAGCTCTTCCATGTGCATCAGCTCATGCCTGTATAGGGAAGGCCTGTGTGTCACTTTCAGAACCGTGGGTTCCCAGGAGTTAATTTATGGTTCCCACTTCACAGAATCCAGACTCGCCTCTGTTTTGCCTCAAGAGAAGCAGCCACACAAACAGCAATACGATCCTTTTCTTGGGCAGGCTTCGTAATCCCCAGCAAGCAGACGTGCCCTGATAAAAATCAGCTAAAGCACCCTGGGGCTCCTTTTCTGTATACACAGGGATTACTCGTTCAGGGTAGCAAGATCAACAAAGTCCTCCTGGCTGCCTGAACAGTCTAACACAGAAGCAAATTTCATGCCTTTCCTTAACATGATTGAACTGCTCAAATGCCACCGAGTTTCCAAAACCATATCCCCTCAACCCCGTTATAGAAACACTACATTTTTGCCAATGGCTGGCAAAGTCATTGGTGAATCGCAGAAAGGAGTCCCTGGGGTCAACACTCATCTTGGCAGTCCACATCGACCAAGTTTTAAAAGGGGAGACAACTTCTCTCGCCACAATTGCCTTTAGCAGATAGTCACTTTTTCTGACATTTTTGTTGACCTGGATCCTGTTGCGGAAATTACAGGGGGGGGCCCGCACATCTTTAAAGTTGCTAAATGTTATAAATATTTCAATGCCATTTTTCAACTCTGGTCTATGACCCACAAGGCACTGGGTCACCTCCATAATCTCTCAGGCAAGAGATCATGTACACAGGAAGAAATTCCAATGGGACATTGACAGCTAAGCACCAGCCATATCTCTGTCCTCCAGACCCATTGCGGGTGATAGACCTGGCCAGGCAAACCCATTGTTCTGGTCCCAAGAACAATCAAGGTGAAGGGCCCAGTGATTACTAAACACTTAAGATGAATACACCAGTGCTTACCATTCATTTGCATTTCTTTCCTCTATGTCAGGGGTGGCCAACTTCCAAGAGACTGCGATGTACTCACAGTTAAAAACTGGCAGTGATCTACCCCCTTTTGGGGGGTTCAGGTCAAAGTTGTTGGGGGTTTTTTTAGGAAGGAAAGCCTTGTTTTGGGGGGTTCATGTAAAAGTTGTTGAGCTTCTTAAGGAAAGAGGAAAGCGACATAGAGCTTTTTTAGGAAGGAAAGCCCTATTTTTGGTGGTTCAGGTCATTTTAGGGGTGCAGGGCAAAGATGTTGAGCTTTTTTTTAGGGGAGCCAAAGTTTTTTAGTTTCTTTGTGGGGAGCCACTGATCTACCGGTGATCTACCACAGATGTCCAGTGATCTACCGGTAGATCACGATCTACCTGTTGGACATGCCTGCTCTATGTTAATGCCATGTAACCCTCCCCTTCTCCACCCCTCTGGTGACGTTTTACTGATGTAACAGTGATGGAGTGATGATGCTTAGTGAACTGTGTTCTGGGAAATTTAGAGAAGTTTTTGCCACCCCATCTTCGCTGTTCAATCTTTGCCTTGAACCTGTTGCGCAATAAACGTTCTCCTTTGCTCCAGTTGGTGGCTGAGCAGCCTCGCACCTGGATTTTTCCATAAGAGTCCCCAGCCACTTCACCCATCTCCCCCTATTCTCCCCCCACTTGCTTTCTGCAATTGTAACATTTCCACCCTGTGAACACCTTTGAGGGCAAGGAGGGCCACACTGCTGGTGCCGTTGTATATTCTGTATCATGGCCATATAGCCTTCATTAGTATCTCGCACTTGCAATGATGAATGAAACCTAGGTTACGGCTCCTTTGGCGATGTACCTCCAGCTTGTATTCAAAGGGTAGGAAACCTGAAGAGAAGTCCATTCAGTATGCCACTCACGTACAAAGATCAGCCTTTATCTCAGATTAGGCCATCTCCACTAGTTTCCGAAGCAGAGGTTCTCGACAAATATATTTACTGTGTGCGCATGAAACCACATGCCCAAGATTTGCATTTTTAAAGTAGCGTTTTGCAGAAGGCAGCATACAAACAGTTTAGCTGGACAGCTGTATATCCTTCCTGGTTGCCTTTATTGCTTCTTTCTTTTTGTGTCCCATTTCAATTTAAAAGAGAGGGGAGGAAATCACTTAAAACTACAGAAGAAAAACAGAATGCGCATAAACACACAGATATAGATTACATCCAAAATACTTCCAACGCTTTAGAAAAATGTTCTCCTTCTATAACTATGGTACAGATTTTGTTTAAAACCGTTGTAATTAATGTGCAATTTAAAAGATACAAAAAGAAGCCTTATTGACTAAATGACTTTTTTGTTTCCCACAAGTTTCTCTGTTGCCGCTTAAAAAGAGAAGAGTTACGGTTTCCGCTACGTCTGGAAAAGTACTGGGTAGCTTGCCTTTCCGAATGCCAATGTTTAATTCTACTTGAACATACAGCATTTTGATTTGTAAATTGACTACTCTGTTAAAGAGAGAGAGAGAGAAAGGGAGAGATTATGTCCTATATCAGTATAGTAGAACCAGCTAAATAGACATCTTTAATCTCGTAACATGATGAAATCATTATAAATTACAGCTCATTTGTTAAGTGATTATGGTGATGCATGCAGTCTTCCTTGGTACTGTTACCAGCGGATAACCATTGGACGTTTCCCATACTCTACCAACAGATGCCACTGTCCTTTTTTTCTTTTAAAGTAGACTCTAGACCAGCAACCGGCCTGGTGTCAATGACTCAGTACGGTGGAACGACGGTCCAAATAACGGCGCTTCATCTCACGGCATCCTGCCACCACCATAACCACCCTCCCGAACCCCCAAAAATTGGCCCGCATGGGTATTTGCCGTGGCAGCCGCCTCCTTTCAGCCGCAGGAGATCACAGTGAAACGCTTGGAAATGCACGACATGTTGTGTAGGACAATCCCGAGGAGGAAAACCAGGACGCAGGCCACCAGGATGACGGTGCAAACCCCCGACCAGGTGGAGCTTTTCGCAATGCCCCTCCTGTCTTGCTCTTCGTCGCCTCCCTCCTGAGGGATGCCGGACTGCAAAGGCTGCTGCTCAGCTGGGATTGTCACCACAGTGAGAGACTTCTGCTGGCTGCCCGGCAGCAGGCGGCAGCCAATGTCTCCTGGCAAGAGGGACCTCTCCTTGGAGATGGGCAAGGGCAACATGTAGCAGCCGTTGCTGGGAAGTTTGATGAAGACGGGAGTGTGCTCTGAAGTGTGGGGTATCGCAATCACGGCAATGACCTCTGGGTCGTCGGGCAGCTGGGAGACCGAAAAGCCCGGCGGCAGTTTAGTGATGCCTCGGCACCACGGGCAACGCAGGTCTTTCTGGCTGGTCCTCATCTGCTGAAGGCAAACGGAGCAGCAGGTATGCTTGCAGTCCAGCAACTTGGGCCTCCGCCGGGGGCTGTAGTAATTGAAGCAAATCTGACATTCCAGCAGAATGTCCTGGGACAGAGTCTCCATCGCGGTCCAGTTGGCGAAAGCAGGGAGATATCACGTTGTTCGGCAGCCCGGTCTCAAATCTAATGCCTGGAGCAGTTCCTGGCCTCCCACGGTGACTAGCTTGTATTCTACCACCAGGCGAAAGGGGGTAAGGAGTCCGTAGCGAAGCATCTGACTGGGAGCCCGTCAATATCTGAGAGGGAAATTGAAAATGAACAGAGTTAATCATAAAGGTACAGTGATACCTCAGGTTACAAATGTTTCAGGTTACAAACGCTTCAGGTTACAGACTCCGCTAACCTGGAAGTAGTACCTTGGGTTAAGAACTTTACCACAGGATGAGAACAGAAATCTCGCGACGGCAGCGGGAGGACCCATTAGCTAAAGTGGTACTTTAGGTTAAGAACAGTTTCAGGTTAAGAACAGACCTCCGGAACGAATTAAGTTCTTAACCATAGGTGCCACTGTATACTGGAATACTGAAGAGGGTGAGGGATCTAAAGACATCATTTTATTGATGCAGAGGGAGAGTAAGGGATAATTGAACTTTGTAAAACCGTAGCATCTTAAGCATGATACTTATGGCTAATAAATTCCCCTAAGCACAAACATTACCAAACCATGGGTTTTAGCCTCATATACCAGGGACACTGAATAAAAAACACAAAGACCCTAAGTCTTTTTAGCTGATTATGATGATTTTTGAAGAAAGCATTTCAGAATAATAGCCTGAATTGCACATTTTTACTTGGTCAATAAGGCTATTTTCATGCAGGAATCAAAAGCACAGTTTGCTCGTTTTCCATGCTTCGTGAACAGACTTCATGTGGAAGCTTCATAAAAGCTTTGGACAAATGAGATTTCTCCTCCCAACTTGACTGAAATTTACAGCATTGCAAATATCATTGCAATCATCCTCTGGTTCACATTCAGTCGGAAGGCCCCTGGCAAACCTTTAAATGTTGGAGTTCACTTTTAGAAACAGGTTAGGCAGTTGCGAGTTGAGGTTAGACACCCATGGTGACCAGGAACACATATAAACTATGTATATATATTGCAGTGTTTAAGCTATACCAGGCATAGGCAAACTCTGGCCCTCCAGATGTTTGGGACTACAATTCCCATCATCCCTGACCACTGGTCCTGTTAGCTAGGGATGATGGGAACTGTAGTCCCAAACATCTGGAGGGCTGGAGTTTTGCCTACGCCTGAGCTATACAGTAAGCGCATGGTTTATGAAGCACCTGTCTTCATGACAGTAATGCTTGGACAATGACACTTAAGAGCTCTGTTGACACTTAAGGCTAGCGCTGCAGAGCCACCTCCCTATTGGTGGCTCCAAGGAATAATGTTACTACAAAACTTTGTGAATAGGAACAAACACACAATTTCTGTCTCCCTGACCATTGCATTCCTTTCTGGGCAGAACAGCAACCAGGTGGAAGAGTCCCGCAACTGTCTCCAATCCATAGAGCTCTCATATTCTAATACCTACTGGAGCAGCAGGAAAAGAAGTAGAGGAAACTGCCCTAAAATACAGTCACAAAATGGGTAAGACAAACACCAAGGATCTGCTCCCAATTATTTTTATAAGGGAGAAGGTCAACGGCCGAACTTCTGCAAATAATTTTTTTAACCATGCTGGCTTTCCTATCTCCCTGTTTAAAAACCTCTGGCACAATTGAACTTTGAAGTGTCATCGGGATCAACCTCATTTTCTCTCTGTCCAGTCCTGGAGTTTCACTCGTAGGGTTATCATCTCTCTTGCTTGGCTTTAATCTGCCGCATGGCTAATTACATCAAAAGTTATTAAGAAGGAAAATGCGCATTGAGAAAGTAGCGACGTATTAGGACAAGCAGTGGCATAAATTGTGAGCAGTGTAACAAAATGGTAATACAGGATGGATCTAAACATTATGTATAGGTAGAGTGGACGGTACGAAAGGAAATGCAACAAAGTGAAGCTGGTAAAGGGGTAATTCCTCACTATTCAGTGAGCCTGGAATAATCATGCACTTAATAATCATGCACTTAAAATCATAGGGACGCAGGTGGCACTGTGGTCTAAACCACTGAGCCTCTTCGGCTTGCCGATCAGAAGGTCGGAGGTTCAAATCCCCGCAACGGGGTGAGCTCCCATTACTCTTGTCCCAGCTTCTGCCAACCTAGCAGTTCGAAAGCACACAAGTGCAAGCAGATAAATAAGTACCGCAGTGGTGGGAAGGTAAACGGCGTTGTGCCAGAAGCGGTTTAGTCATGCTGGCCACATGACCCGGAAAGCTGTCTGTAGACAAACGCCGGCTCCCTTGGCTGAAAGGGAGATGAGTGCCGCAACCCCATAGTTGCCTTTGACTGGACTTAACAGTCCAGGGGTCCTTTACGTTTACCTTACCTAACAAAATCTACGTGGAACATGCACCTTAAGCACTCATAAGCCACAGCACATAAAAGAATCCAGAAACATTAACAAGCCAGCAGCAATATAATGGCTATGTGCAATTAAAAAAATTCTAATAATTGATGGTGATTATTTTGGTGGTAGTGGCAAGAAGTAGAAAAAACTAACCAGGACAGCACTGCAGAGAGGCTTAAATGTCTTCCCCCCAATTGCCCCTTCCTCAGCTGATTAGCTATGGAGGATGTTTGTGTGTGCCTGCAAGATTGTGGCATGGCTACACACAGAGCTGGTAGGTGGGTCCTGGTGGAGTAACCGAGGATGAAAGTTAGCCATCCCCGGATTTAAGTCTGTAACATTTGCAAACTTTATAAAAGCTATGCGCACACGACTGTAACAAAACTTTCAACCAAGACATGCAACTTTTGCAAAGCAAAGTGCTTCCTAACACAGCACCCCTCATTGCTGCGTTCCTGAGTATAGTGGTACCTCGGGTTACAGACACTTCAGGTTACAGACTCCGCTAACCCAGAAATAGTACCTCGGGTTAAGAACTTTGCTTCAGGATGAGAACAGAAATCGCGCGGCAGCGGCACAGCAGCAGCAGGAGGCCCCATTAGCTAAAGCGGTACCTCAGGTTAAGAACAGTTTCAGGTTAAGAACGGACCTCCGTAATGAATTAAGTTCTTAACCCGAGGTACCACTGTACAATAATTCGTGGAACACTTTGAATAATTATCAATATCACATACAAACCATTAACTCTCAGCTCTGGGTTTCCTCAAAATAGCTGAGCCCCACAACCCATCTTCTAACGCTGTTATGTAATGAACCAGAAAGCAATTTTGCTGATAGATAATAATAGACACCACCCCTCAATGAGTTTGGAATGCCTTCATGCCCTGCCTGATGGCACTCCCCATTGGAACATTTTCATACAGAAGGCTTGGAGGCATTTATTTCTTTTATATACATATAAATGTTATTTATTTGGTTTTCAAATTAAAGTTTTGCAATCACATATCCAACATACATCATAAAAACAAGATTCCAAAGAATCTCCTCCCCTTTGTGGGTCCTATTGTTAGTCATTTCCTGCTGCATCTTTTATAATAATCCAAATCTTTTACATCTCCATTATATCCCAAATTCACCATTAAACTACAAGTGCTATTCCATGGAGGCATTTATTTCGCCACTGCACAAAGCAAGATGGTGAACTAGATGTACATTTGTTCTGATCCAGTAAGTCTCTCTTGACATAATGCCGAAGTTAACATACGACTTTTTATTATTATTCTGCCCTTCCTCCAAGGAGCTCCGAGCATTATATATGGTCTCCATCGCCTACACACACATACATGATAAAACACCAACAATTCCACGAGTTGGGTTAGACTGAAAAATAGTGGCCAGTGGTTGATCTGAACCTGCCTCCCCAGTCCAACGCTTTAGACCTATTCAGGCAAGAAACCAGGGCAAACCAACAGATGTCGGCTATGTTCACACAGTATGGTACTCGGAAAACCCCAGGATCTAGATCAGGCATAGGCAAACTTGGCCCTCCAGATGTTTTGGGACTACAACTCCCATCACCCCTAGCCAACAGGACCAGTGGTCAGGGACGATGGGAATTGTAGTCTCAAAACATCTGGAGGGCAGAGTTTGCCTATGCCTGATCTAGATGGTAGCGACAGAGCCTGCTCTTGCAATCTGCCTAGGCCAGGGGTCGGCAAAGTTTTTGTGGCTTGGGCCGGTTCACAGTCCCGCAGACGCCGCAGTGGGCGGGAGTGCGCGCGCACGTGCACGCATGCGCAAACGCTATTTCCGGCGTTCAAGCCGGCCAGCGTCACCGAAGGCGGTCCCCACTCTGCTCCGCGCCGGTTAAGTGTGGCGCACGGGAGCTGACTGAGCGGGCGGTGGGGGTCCATAGGCCGGTTAAAGGACCCCCCATGGGCCGCTTGTGGCCCGTGGGCCTTAGGTTGCCGACCCCTGGCCTAGGCTCTGCGTACAGCAGGTTCAGAAGAATACACAGAAGTTGAGATTGGAGCTGGAAATCCCAACCTCCTTCAAGTGTTCATTCACCCTGGGCTCTAATGTGAAAAGTGGACTTCCCGATATTCTCCCTTCCTGGCATTTGGTGACACACTTACTATAGGCATTTGGTTCAATGGAAGAAAAGCTGCTGCTCCATATATTTCTTAATTAACACATAAAAAGGCCAAAGGAACAAGCAAAAAACCTGAGTGACAAGCCAAAGAGCTCCTCCAAAGATGAGGTGAAGATTACACCTCTCTCTCCAACCACAAAGTTTCCGCAACACTTTAGAAAGCCAGCCAGGTCTCATATGAGGGCACAGCTGACTTCAGCAGCAGTCAAAAACATTGTTTTATCATTAGTACTTTGGATTATCTGATGACAGCCAAGAAAATGTTGCTGACAGAGAAGACCCAGAGCTAAAGAAGACTGCCAGGGGTATCCTTAGGACTCTTTAAAGGACAGTGAGAGGGGAGGGGAGAGGGCTGGGAGGCAGCAACACTCAAGTGAGACCAAAAAGACAGAGACAACCAGAATCATGATTAATATCCTTGGCTAGTGCAGATCTGATAGCAGCTGAAAGCTCTGCAGGGCTGAGCTATATCTACTAATGTTAATAAAAGCTAACCGAGTATGAAAAACCATGGGCAGAAGACACCAAGCGATGGAAAGAGATGCATTAGCAGCAGAAGGGAGTGGAGAGGGAGAAACCGCTTGCCTGACACAGATTTTCCCCTCCCTGCTTCTTTGATGCTCATGCTCATTGCTAACATGGCTCCAATAAACGAGAGTTGAGAAAAACAGAGACACCGATATTTAAAGATGACAAAAAACAGAACACAGTCAAGACTACCCTTTCTGCAGCAGAGCCCAGCACAGCACAGCAAAGCAAATGGATGAATATGCTAGAACTTGGTTCAAAGGGGTTTTTTTCCTCTTGAACCTACCGGTAAGGGTAAGTAAAAGATCCCTGGACAGTTAAGTCCAGTCAAATTTGACTATGGGGTGTGACACTCATCTCTGCTTTCAGGGCCGAGGGAGCCAGCGTTTTTCTGCAGACAGCTTTCCGGTTCATGTGGCCAGCGTGACTAAACTGCTTCTGGCTAAACGGGACACCATGATGGAAGCCAGAGCGCACGGAAACGCTGTTTACCTTCCCACTGCAGTTGTACCTATTTATCTACTCGCACTGGTATGCTTTCAAACTGCTAGGTTGGCAGCAGATGGGACAAAGCAACAGGAGCTCACCTCGTCATGCGGATTCGAACAGCCAAACTTACAACCAGAAAGCCCAAGAGGCTCGGTGGTTTAGACCACAGCCCCATTTGTGTCCCTAAGAAACACACTATAGAATCTGCTTTCCATACACAAGATTTAGAGCAGAATTTGCTTCAGTCTGTTTTATAAGGTAAATACATGTTGGCTAGACTACTCTGTCCCAGCGCAAATGCTTCTCCTACACTCTCTGTGTGTGATAGGATTAGACACTGAACAGTAAATAACACTTTAAAGTTCATCACTGAAAAGCCCTATGGCCGGCTGCCATTTTCACCTCTCCATAAGCTTCAGGCAGAGCAAGATGCTTCTTGACGAGAGAAGAACATTACAACGTGGCTCTGGTATCTGCATGAGCATCCTCCAGCATATCTTGATTCAAACTTAGCTTTGGCATTGAGGCCGGCTGGCAAAGAAGCCACTTATCTGGTCACCTGCATCAAGCAAGGATCACCTCTCGAGTCAGCTAGGCAGGGAAGCTTTTGTGCAATATTAAGGGAAAACCAGGGACGCGGGTGGCGCTGTGGGTTTAACCACTGAGCCTAGGGCTTGCTGATCAGAAGGTCGGCAGTTCGAATCCCCGCGATGGGGTGAGCTTCCGTTGCTCGGTCCCTGCTCCTGCCCACCTAGCAGTTCTAAAGCATGTCAAAGTGCAAGTAGATAAATAGGTACCGCTCCGGCGGGAAGGTAAACGGCGTTTCCGTGCGCTGCTCTGGTTCGCCAGAAGCGGCTTAGTCATGCTGGCCACATGACCCGGAAGCTGTACACCAGCTCCCTCGGCCAGTAAAGCGAGATGAGCACCGCAGCCCGAGAGTCATCCGCGACTGGACCTAATGGTCAGGGGTCCCTTTACCTTTTTAAGGGAAAACCTGGTTCACAAATGATTAACCAAAGGCAACCCAGTAGAGTTTTGTGGGCTGCCAGTTCTGAGCATGGCTTAGAGATTTATTTATTTTTAATGGTCCAAGGTACACCATGATCATCCCCGACTGAGGTCTAATATACACAAATAGCTGGATTTTTTCTGAATTTACAACTTCACAGGGCTTCTGGGTGAGTGGATATCAGAAAGCTCCCACGAACAAAACTCTTTATGCATAGAAAAAGAGAGAGAGGAGGCTTCTTGGCATCCACAGACGTGACCTCCCCACACCTGGCAAGTGGAACAGTTTTACCATCTGAAGGGGCTCTTTGTTTAAAACCAGGCCCTCTGGAGGACGTCCCGCTTGTGGGCTTCCTAGAATTGCATGGCTGGCCGCCACGGATATGGCAAGCTGCGTTCAAAACAGTTCTGTGGAGTGTTGATGTTAGGAAGAGAGCCTGCCTACTTCCCAGGGGCACTGTGGAGAGAACTAGGGTGGCAAGTGCTGTTGCTGAAATGGCTAGCTGTACTTACTGTAGAGGCTCCAGGCCTCAGCTGTGTTATCCTAAAGTAAGCAGTTTTCATAACAAACTGGGCCTGTTCTTAGCGAAAGCCAGAGAGCACCTCTGAGTCCCTGTTATAGCAGTAGGATGCGGGATGCTAGACTAAACGGGTCCTTGGTCTGACCAATCAGTGCCCTTCTCATTTTTCTATCAGAACACCAAGTCAAGACGGTTCAGGCCTTTCTGAGATCCAGCCTGCAAATAAAGAGATCTTTTCTCTTGGGACATGAAACCATCCAGTGGGCTTTAGCCATTAATTAATTGAACTGGATAAATTTTCCTTTAATAACACCAGCACAAGACACATGTACGATGCTGACTCTGAGCCTTACAGCTGAGATGAGTAATGTATTCACAGTACAAGTAAAATCACGCCCGACTCAGAATCACTGGATAGCCCTGGAGAAATCACCTTAAAAGAAAACTCGGCTGCTCCATTTCTATCAGCAGAATGGTCAGTCAAGCACATTGATCCTAATAATCTGTGATCTGACCCTTCTCAGCTGAATTTTTCTTCCCATCAATTCCAATACTTTTACTTCCGGAACCAATACACCAAAACCACCCTAGATAGTGAAGTGCTTGAACTACAGAATTAAACCCTCTTTTTTTGGGGGGGGAGAAAAAGCTCGAAAGCTTATATTATCCCTGAGGTTCGAAGGCTACCCACCACGCTATGTCTTTTCCGTCCGCAACATTGGTTGCTAACATAATCACGACTGAGTGCTGAAGTTGCAAACCCCGAACAAGCCTATGCATTTGTATATATCATCATTCTACAAGGTTAATATCAGGCTTTCAGCTAGGCAACCTATTAGGATGCTTCACCTTTACCAAGGAAGTTTCATTACGCAAACTCCCCAAACGCATTAAGCATCCTTAGAAACCATTACAGACTATGTATGATTTATGACAGCGTCTGTTGCCCTAAGGCAGCGGTAGCGAGGGGAGGGGGGGAGACATCGAGGAGGGAAGGTGCCATGCGTTCTCAACAGAGAAATTAATTGCCAGAATCACCCGCACTAAAATATAAACAGGATGCTTCTGTTTGGAACTTTTCGAATTAACAGCAGGAGGAAAATGCTGTAAATTAAAATGTTGCCAACACTTCCACAAATGAGTTTGGAGCTGGAGCTTGCGTTTCATTTATTTTGAAACCGACAAAAGCTTTGCTGCTGCTTTCAGCTCTGAGAGGTTAACTGTTTGCTTTCTTCAAGTACTCTCTGCAAAGAAAATGACTGCCCTTGTTTAGATTTTCCTGTGGCTCCAACTGCCAACAGTATACAAACATGAAATAATTTATTCCCCTGTGTAGAAGGAATGACGACCAACACACAAAACAACAAGAAAGGAGGCTTATTTTAGACATTTTCGGGGGGGGGGGGTGTTGTTTGAATCCAACTCCCATCAGCCTCAACCAGCAGTGCCAATGGTTAGAGGGGATCAGGGTTGCATCTGAGAAAAATCTGAAGGGCTATAGTTTCCTCAGCCCTACTGAAAACAGGCAAAGCTCTGGCAGCGCTGAACTGAATCATGCGCTTGCCCCTGCTTGCATGATCTGAATCCCCCACCATATGAAGAGAGGTGGCTGGTAACTAGAGTCATAACCACATCTATGGAATGCCCTCCCATGACAGAGGGTCATCTAATGTGAACTTTTATGTTAATTCTGGCACCAGGTAGAAACAGTTTTATTTGCCCAAGCTTTTAAGAGACAGAGGGGCCTTCTCGGTAGTGGCGCCAGCCCTGTGGAATGCCCTCCCATCAAATGTCAAGGAAATAAACAACTATCTGACTTTTAGAAGACATCTGAAGGCAGCCCTGTTTAGGGAAGTTTTTAATGTATAATGTTTTATCATCATCATCATTAATCCTGTTGGGAGCCACCCAAAGTGAATGAATGAATGTTGTTGTTGTTATATCAATAATGGTGCAAAGGTTAGTTTTATTTCCTCATCTGCTTTGCTAATATTTTGAGCTGAATTTTTATACCGTTGCCCTTCTCTTTTTTGTTTAAATGTGATTTTATACCTTTTAGAACATTACTTTAAATATATATATATGGGAGGGTACAATCTGTTCTCTTTATAGTTCTTTCCTTCACTTGGTTAATGAACAGAACAGAGAAAAGCCCACTGTGTTCCTTCTAATCTGACATCCACTTTTGGTATTCTCTCCATAAATACTAGCCCTAAAAGAGAGGCTTGAAAAAGAAAACTCATTTAAAATAAGCCACTTTACAATCACATTTCTCACCAGTACAAATCACTGGATAACTGAGCTGGACTTTTCTTGAAGTGGCCGACCTGTTATAGGAGAGAACAACACAATTCTTGAGGCCAAAGTGATTTAGAAAGCAAATCCAAATTTCCAAATGGAACACAATAATGGAGAAAATACTACGACACTACCACATGTAAAATGTTTTTTTTTCCCCTCCTCAAAAAAATAGTGCCATTATATATGCTCACCTAAGGAAACAATGCCTTTTAAGATGAGCTTTAATTGTTTGCCACTCTGCTCAGTTTTCCTGTCTGTGAGCAAGGTTTGGTGAACTTGCTCTATCATATGCAAACATGATTTCCTGAGGAAGCGATTTGGTGTGTTGGGGAGTTGGCTGAAGACAACTTAGCAGCAAGACTCAAGCTTTTACAGTATGTTGAAGGAAACTGCTTGATTAAGCTGGCGACAATCAACATTTTTTATCCGTACAAGCAGGAGCAAGGAGAAGTCTGGTTTTCTCATTCATCTCATCATGCAGTTCACTAAATATTCACCTAAGAGTAGCATGCTGACAGCGAAATAACCTCCCTGCTTTCCATTATTATTATTATTATTATTATTATTATTAAACACACTTTTGAGTCACCCACTTTTTACCTATGTTTGCTGCAGGGGCGGAGGAAGTGCCATTGGCGCGATCCCGGGGGGGTTCCATCGCGGCTGCCCCCCTGCCCGTGCTGGGCGCCCCCCGCAGGCTGCCACGCCCCCAGAACGCACGCCACGCCCCTGCAGGCGGTGCACTCCGCCCCCAGAACACGTGCCACGCCCCAGAACATGCACCACGCCCCCAGTATCCGTGCCTCGCCCCCGGGACGCATGCCAGTCCCGCCCCCGCCTGCTCCCCGCCCCCGGTGCCGGAGAATGAAGCTACGCCACTGGTTTGCTGTACATCAGAATTGACAGGAGTGACTTTATTGTGCATGCTGGGTAAACCTCACACTTATTTGAGCCATACAGAATCAATATCGCTCTGCTTTTTAAACTTCATTGATGTTACTTTGCTTGACAATAGTTAATGAACTGCACTGTAAGCATAAGTGTTATAAGCACACTGCAATGAGGAAAAAGCAATGATGCAAAAACTAAGGGAAAGCTGCAGCATACTATATTTCACAGAGAGGTAAAGCAGTTGAGAACTGAGGCCTAGTTGACATGACAAAACAGAAATCCCGCTCCCAGCAACCATTGAGAATTGCTAAAGGATGAACATGTGAACCTGGACTTCCCAGCCCTTTGCAGAAAAAAAAAAGTTCAGAACATAAGTGAGCAACATTAATACTGATAGCTGGTGAAATCCAAGACAGTGTCAAAAGAACTTGCCGAGAGGTCAAGACTGGAGAGAGATGCATCAAGCCAGGGACCCAAATTGCATCAATACTGGGAACAGAGGATCAAGGAAGCCAGGAAAGGTCAAATCCAGGGAGTCCCCTACAGGAGCCCGACAAGACTAGCAGATGGAGAAAGCAGAATGAACATGAGCAGGATGTTGATAGAGCAGTTAGCTGGAAGAGGAGAGAAAATAGGACTTTAGAAGAGTGAAAAGTTAAATTTGAAAAGTTAAGGGCAAGGAGCAGTTTGTTGGGGAACAGCTTAGTTGTATAATCATGCAACTGTACTATCCCAGTGTTACAGGAAAATCCTTGGGCTCACTTGGATTACCAAACAAAGGCACCAGCCAGGAATATTGGAGCAAAGCAGCAGTCAGTAAAAGCTAAAGGTAAAGGGACCCCTGAGGGTTAGGTCCAGTTGCGGACGACTCTGGGGTTGCGGCGCTCATCTTGCTTTACTGGCAGAGGGAGCCGGCATACAGCTTCCAGGTCATTTGCAGGCTATTTCCCCCAACCAACCCCCCAGCATGTGTTATCAAACACAGAACCAGATTTGAACACTGGATTTTAGGGCAACAGGGTCTACATAGAAAATGAGAGAAGCGGATGTGGATCTGTTTGAAATGCAACAATCAATCCTTCTAGTAGACCCGAAGGTGTTTTTCAAATGCCTTCTTTATTATTTCAAATAAATAAATATTAATAAATAGCTCCATCCAATGGCGTTTCTTCTCCTTGCCCATTTGATATCAAATCAAAAGCAAACTGCATCTCCATTTCCCAGTGAGTTTTATTTGATCAATGTAAATCATCTTCGCATTTAACGTAGAGTCGCTGGAGAGACTTAACAGGCTTATCAATCTCTCTTGCGCTCTGAAATTAGTTCAGGAAATCCAGCTGCTCCCAAATTTCAAAGAGCAGGAAGTGAAGGCAGTAGCCTACATAGATCGGGGTTAGGACCGGGGCCCACTATTCCACAGAGTCATAGAATCATGGAATTGTAGAGTTTAAAGGGACCCCAAGGGTCATCTAGTCCAGCCCCCTGAAATACAGGAATCCTGCTCACAGTCGTCCCTGGGTGGGCTCGAACCACCAACCTTTTGGTTAAAAGCCAGATACACCAACCTACTGTGCCACGCTTGGAAGGACGAGTCATTCCCAAAGGCAGCAAGTACGGGTTAGAGCGCTAATGTGCTCAATGACACATAGGAGACACATAAGGTGTGAATTATTACAGCTGTTGGTTATAGTCCAATGGGGGGGGGGGAGCCAGCTAAGAATCCTTGTTTAGGCCGACAGCTATTTTTCAGTGGAAATAGGGAGATAATATAGAGAAGGCTCGAAGGGAGTAGTCAGTTTGCACTCCTTTTTGCAGCTGCCAAGTCTCTCCGTTTGTATCAAACCAAACAAGCCTCCTCTGCCCACTGTCTGATGCATAACTGCATCCAGCCCATCAAACTGTAATGCAATCACAGACTGCAATGCTGAAAAGCAGGGCTCTGCTTCCGATAAGGTGTTTGCTGCTGCTGCTGCCTCTGCTGCTTTGAGGAGTCGGGGTGATTGCAAACGCTTTTGTCATTTGCAGCCGCCTAGAATATACAGCTCAAATCCCAAGAGCCTCGCCTCTCAGAGCAGAATCCAGAGTGGGAGAGGCATAACTGAGTGAGGGTCAGTTCGTGAAGTCAATTGGTGTTGACTGGAGACAAATAATTAAAAAAAAAGGCTTCCTGAGCTCCCCGGTTTGGCATCTGTTCCATAAAAAAACAGAGGACAAACGAAAGGTTTGGCAGTCCCATGTACTGTTTTTGCTGCAGATAAACCTACTGCTTAAAGGTAAAGGTAAAGGGATCCCTGACCATTAGGTCCAGTCGTGACCGACTCTAGAGTTGTGGCGCTCATCTCACTTTACTGGCCGAGGGAGCCAGCGTACAGCTTCCGGGTCATGTGGCCGGCATGACTAAGCCGCTTCTGGCGAACCAGAGCAGCGCACGGAAACGCCGTTTACCCTCCCGCCAGAGCAGTACCTATTTATCTACTTGCACTTCGTGTTTTCGAACTGCTAGGTTGGCAGGAGGAGGGACCGAGCAACAGGAGCTCACCCCGTCATGGGGATTCGAACCGCCGACCTTCTGATCAGCAAGCCCAAGAGGCTCTGTGGTTTAACCCACAGTGCCACCCTACTGCTTACACACACTTTAAAGCCAGAAGCCTCTTTTCCTGAGGAACTCTATATGAAATTGCAACATAAATTTGCAGTCGTGTGACCGACAACTTATAACAGAGGTTCAGTGTGGGCGTGTTAGGGATTCCAATAACCCTCTACTTTCTTTCCCACTTGAGAGTCAAGTTCGAACCAATAAATGGGTTATTCTACCCTATATTGTACATTTTTATCTTTTTTATGGGGGCAGGGAATGACTCTGTAAATTCCCTTTAGCCAGATTGTAAAAGATCGGCACACCAATCTTTGCTGGTACTCCAGCATATATATATTTTTTGGTATCGAGGCGCAGGAATGCAGGAACTCAACAAGCACCTTTCCTGCAGAAAGGAAAACCTGCTGCTAATAAATCAATAGTGCTGTGTTAAGCAACAGTGTCAATGCATTTTTCATTCTTATTTTTAAACGGGTAAACACAGCCAAAACACTAAAAGCAGTGGCAGCGAAAGCAGAAACTCGGGTATGTGCCGTATGCAGAACACATGCATCAAAGAGACACCCCGGTGATAGAGACAAAAATGAGAGGCTTAACTGCTGTGTAATAGGCAAAGAGCTTATGCAGAAAGCAGCCCAGGTTTTACGAGCTACTATGAATCTACGAAAGATTTCAAGGGGGAAACCTTCATAATGGTAAATGAACACGATCTTATGGTTTGCAAAAGAGAGCCACCAAGTATTCTCCACTGGCACTCATTGATTATAGTTTACAAGTGGCATTTGTTATAAGAATTCGAAGGTCTCAAATGTAGAATACATATTCATAAATGCTCGCATATCTAAATATATAAACCACGTGTCTGAAATAGTATGGGAGAGCAATCCTGAAGCCATTTTGACTCTCCCAATGACCTCAAATATTCCTCTGCAGTAAGGGGAGGCAAATGGGGAAAACCTTCCCATTGTCTTTTCGCTTACTAATCCTGTCTTAAGGGCGTATTTGTGTGTGAATAGGGTGAGCCTGTGACCTGGATTCAGGAACTGAAGTATTAACCATCACAAAGAAGAAGAAGAAGAAGAAGAGGAGGAGTTTGGATTTGATATCCCGCTTTGTCACTACCTGAAGGAGTCTCAAAGCGGCTAACATTCTCCTTTCCCTTCCTCCCCCACAACAAACACTCTGTGAGGTGAGTGGGGCTGAGAGACTTCAGAGAAGTGTGACTAGCCCAAGGTCACCCAGCCGCTGCATGTGGAGGAGCGGAGACACGAACCCGGTTCCCCAGATTACGAGTCTACCGCTCTTAACCACTACACCACACTGGCTCTCAAGAGAATGGCCAGGCTGCCCAGGTCATGCAATCAGGGACCATTCATTATCAGGTATCCTGGCAGACAGGATTTCTGCTGTAGACTATGATGTATGTATGATGATTTTGGGGTGGTCTTTGGCTAAGGGGGTTGGGCAATGTCAAAAGTCTTTAAAGGTTCCTGCACACTTTTGTTCAGGGTCTCTCCCTCTTTGGAAGGAGGGGAGGGAACTCTGTTGAAACAGAAAAATCAATATCTGCCTTGCTTTCCACTGGATCCTGCCTCCATCCATTCTTCTCTGACCGATCATGGACTTAGGGGACTCAAGAGTCTCATGGGGAGTTGGGCAGCAAAAGCCAAACCCCAATTTTCACATCACATAACACAAGCAATGCAAATTCTTTAAAACTCTACCTTGAACTGTCCTGATTTACCTTTCAAGTTATTACATGGATTCTTCTATTATTGGTAATTTGGCAGGGCATTGGATCAGATACTGATCAGGTTTGACCACTATATAACATAAATGGGGTTACCATTGACCACATTTTAGAGGCAATTCACAGGGCGGATCACGCAGTTTCCCAAACAACAGGGCTGTCTGCTATAAGTAATTCCCATAAGCTTTTACTTCCAAGAGGCACTGGTTTACTACCTTTGAATAGCTATGGCGATTAAACGATCTTCAAAATCACTTGGCACTAATATACTCTATTGCAATCTTTTAACACCAAGCACTGTCTAATGGCTCCCTATGTACACATCTAACCTGCACAAGCAGGAGGTATGCAGAAATTTACTATCTACAACACCAGCAGGTTGCAAAACAAGGATGCAAAAAATCCACAATGTTGCTCAAACCTCTCTAAGCAGCATATGTAGTTCTCTGGAATAATGATACTCCTTTTCCAGAAACTGATTAAGCATATAATCTCAATATGATCTCAATGTCCTCAATGCAAATAGCATTAAAGCATCGTGCATTGCATTCTTGATCTTCACTGTCAAAAACTGCTTTCTAAAAAGTTAAAAGGAACCGCAATCCCCAAATAACAATCTACTTATCAATACAATTACCTAAAATCAAAGGAACACAACAAGCAGCTAGTCACCATTCTCCAATTCTGAATCCACTAAATTCTGGAAATGCTGACTTAATCACCAATTGAATAGTGACTGTTCTTATCTCTCACACACAGATGTCCTCTTCTGTTTCTGTAGGCAAAGATAACAGATTGATTGCATAGATTGAACTTAAACAAGTAGACAATATTTTATTTGGCTCTGGCTTAGTTTTTGTGGCACATACAGTTTAAAAAGAAACTATAGCTTAATGTGAATGAGCTGTGTGCTCGTGTGTGCTGCTCAAAAATTCCTACAGGACATCTCCCTAGCTCCTGCTTCACCACAAACAAAATAAGCCGGAGTCTAGCTTGTCATACCATCCAAAACCCAGGCTTAAAAAGCTTGGATTCCACTAGAGGTTTGTTTGGAGAGAAGCAAGCCCCAAACCCAGCTTAGCTTTAAACTACTGTTTAATGTGGCATGCAAACCAGAACATACCTGTCTTCTTTTTGGTAAGGTAAAGGTAAAGGGACCCCTGACCAATAGGTCCAGTCACGGACGACTCTGGGGTTGCGTCGCTCATCTCGCTTTATTGGCTGAGGGAGCCGGTGTACAGCTTCCGGGTCATGTGGCCAGCATGACAAAGCCGCTTCTGGCGAACCAGAGCAGCGCAGGCAAACACCGTTTATCTTCCCGACAGAGTGGTACCTATTTATCTACTTGCACTTTGACGTGCTTTCAAACTGCTAGGTGGGCAGCAGCAGGAACCAAGCAACGGGAGCTCACCCCATTGTGGGGATTCGAACCGCCGACCTTCTGATCGGCAAGCCCTAGGCTCTGTGGTTTAACCCACAGTGCCACCCTGGGTTCAGACAAACCCAAACTAAGGTGAATGTGAGCTTTGAACAAGGTCTCTGGGTGTTTTGCTGCTCCTCAACCATATCAATCACCTCAGAGCAATCCAGCTTTCAGAGGTTTTAAGTTGCCTTCTGCAATCTAGACTGGCTGTCTTCTCTAATGCTCAGAATGTCATGTTTCCTGTAAAAGTGACGTTGCTAATAACCTCTTTTTATATGTACTGTATAGCCCATATTCATCCCTTTTAGGAATCACACTTTCAGGAAATTATCACAAAGCTATTTTCTATTCCCAATTCATGCAATGTAATTGGAAATTATTTGATGCCGAAGTTCTATCTCATTTATGAGTATCTCGCTATATGGCAACTATAAACCATACATTTAAATAGCTCCCCCTCCCCCCTCGGGAAAGAAAAACTGCGTCCATACAATAAAACAAATGGGTTTTTATAAACTCTGTGTGTGCTGGGGTGGGAAGTTATAAGTTTGTCATGTGTGTGTTGTAAGCTGCACCTCCCCTCAACCTGTTGATACGATACAACATTTACCGGTAATACAAATTTAGGCAGATTGACTTTTTAAAACCATATGGATTAGTAGCTTTTGCATAATTATTTGTAATCCTGCAGCATTAAGCATGTTTAAATGCATTGTTTTTGATAGGCATTGTTTTCGATGGTCTTAAAAACACTTAATCTTGCTGGATTTGAGAACTCCAGCATTATCAAAAATTCCTCATTATGGGCTCCTCTTTTTTATAAAGCTACTCTGCTACCAGCCCAAGTTCTTAATGCTTTTTAAAATAACTCTCTTAGTTGCTGGTATCTCAAGAAGTGTGCATGCACATGAAAGCTCATACCAAGAACAAACTTAGTTGGTCTCTAAGGTGCTACTGGAAGCAGTGGCGTAGCGTGGGTTGTCAGCACCCGGGGCAAGGCAAGTAATTTGCGCCCCCTAACCCATGGATTTTAGCACTCGAGTCTCTTTCACTAGATTAGTTAAAGAAACCCTTACCCCCTAAGCACATGTATTGTTTGTTATGAAAATACAAAGCATTCCTGACAGGTGGCTGTCAAGCCTCTGCTTAAAGACCTCCAAAGAAGGAGACTCCACCACACTCCTTGGCAGCAAATTCCACTGTCGAACAGCTCTTACTGTCAAGAAATTCTTCCTAATGTTTAAGTGGAATCTTCTTTCTTGTAGTTTGAATCCATTGCTCCGTGTCCGCATTGGCTTTTTTAGCTGCTGCATCACACTGTTGACTCATGTCAAGTTTGTGGTCTACCAAGACTCCTAGATCCTTTTCACTTGTACTGCTCTCAAGCCAGGTATCACCCATCCTGTATTTGTGCCTTTCATTTTTTTTGCCCAAGTGTAGTATTTTACATTTCTCCCTGTTAAAATTCATCCTGTTTGCCTTGGCCCATTGATTTCTACATCATTCATAGGATAATGAAATCATTATCATAAAACCCAATGGAAAAATAATTGAACTGCAAACATATAATTCAGCAGATGACAGATCACTCCTTTGTAATGCAAACATGTCAGCTAAAATGAAGTTTAATGCAGAAATTTTGTTTTTTGCTGTAGGAAGGACATCACAAAGCCACCTCACCTCATCAAATTCCCCAAAAAATAGAAACTAAATTTCTAATATGGGAGAGGAATACATGCTATTAAAAGATACTGAAAGCTAGCATGCCAAATGTGTTCCCTCCTCCCCCACCCTTAGCCACTCCACGACCTTGGAGGAGTGTGGCCCCTGAGCATGCACAGAGTGCCTTCCCCCCCCTCCGCCACATTCCCCGGGGCTGCAAGTGAGCCCCGGAACCTATTAAAAGCCATAAAAAACCGATGAGGAGGGAATGGCGGCGGCGGCAGACTCTCCCGCCTCCCCTCCCACCCCCTCAGCGCCCCCAGCCTCACTCACAGCCTCCGGTTCTCCCAGGGCTTCGGGGGCGGCGGTTGGTTGGCCGCCATCGTCTCGCGGCGGTGCCTCCTCCTCCTCGCCGGACCTTCGCCCAGGCTTGGCCGTCTCCGGAGGCGAGCGCCGAGCTGTCGGTCCCGCCCGGGGAGGCGGCCCCGCCCCTCTCTCAGGCGACGCGCGGAGCTCGGGGATCGACCGTCTCTGGCTGCGTGGCCCCCGCGCAAGTGCCGGCTCCAGCTCAAAGAGGTGTGCGTGGAAGGAAGCCAGGCGAAAGCAAAGGAAAGCAATCGCCCCCGCTTGGAAACGGGTCAGGGGGAAACGGGTCAGCGGCGCGCCCCCCCAGATGTTGCGCCCGGTGCGACTGGCACCGCCTGCACCCCCCACGCTACGCCTCTGACTGGAAGGAATTTTTTTATTTTGTTTCTCTTAGTTGCTGGCGTTCTACATGCAAGTTCCTTTCTCTTGCTACAGAGGTGGGCTGATGGAAAGCTCCTGCTTCCATTTGCAGGGCAATAAAGTATCTTTAGAGGTGTCATTGAGAACCATTAGTTCTGCAAAAGAAATGAGCAACAGCCTCAGGGCAATATACAGTAGTACGAAATGGGCTATTGGTGCAGCCCCAGAGCCACTGCAGTGCGCTTCTGCATGGAAACAGCAGGCAGTCTAAGTGGGAGGTGAAACAAAATAAAAAAATTCCTTCCAGTAGCACCTTAAGAGACCAACTAAGTTTGTTCTTGGTATGAGCTTTCATGTGCACGCACACTTCTTCAGATACACAGGTGGTTTTGGTTGGTTTGTTTAATTGGAGGCATTCAGAACAAAACATGGGTCGTTTGAAAGAGTCTACTGGAACTCACAAGAACCTGTCTGCAAAGTTAACAATCTCCAGAAACACTAACCCCCACCAGCACCCACTTCCTCTGCGTACAAACTTCCCCTACCTCTTGTAATAACAGTTTCTTTCTAAAATGCTGCATTTCTATTATTTATCATAACAAAATTGGGGAGGGAGGGGCCAAGAGATAGTATTGTCAAGTAGCATAGACTTCAGGATCATAAAGTATCTAGGTTCAGCTTCTACTAAGACAAAGTAGAAAAATTGGCATGCACCCCCTAAAAAAAACAACACATCTCTAAGGCAGGCATGTCCAAAGTCCGTTTCGGGGGCCTAATCCGGGCCCTTCGGCAGTTTGTTTCCTGGGGTAAAATCCAAAAAAACACCCTCAACAACTTCAATCCTAAAAAAAGCTTAATAATTTCAATCCCCAAGAAAGCTCAACAATTTTGGGGTAAAATCCTTTTTAAAAAATGTCAACAACTTCAATGCTAAAAAAAAGGTCATCAACTTTGGTCTGCCCTCACAGCCCTTCACTTCATCAAATCTGGCCCTCTTTGAAAAAAGTTTGGACAACACTGCTAAGGGGCTGAGTATATGGGTGTGATTGTGCAAGTTTAGCATTTAAAAGGCTTCAGTAAGGAAGGCTGAGGGGTCTGGGCAGGAAGAAAGAGAAAGAGACAATTCATTCAAAAAGCTTTGTGGGTGAGGTGCATAATTATGCATGTATACACAAAAGACACAGGACCATATCCAACACTGCAGTTCCAGTATAGCAGACTTGTAGCATGTAGCAGATATTTTTCCTCCTCCTGCCAACCTAGCAGTTCGAAAGCACGCCAAAAAATGCAAGTAGATAAATAGGTGCCGTTCCAGTGGGAAGGTAAACGGCGTTTCCGTGCGCTGCTCTGGTTCGCCAGAAGCGGCTTAGTCATGCTGGCCACATGACCCGGAAAAACTGTCTGCAGACAAACGTCGGCTCCCTCGGCCAGTAAAGCGAGATGAGCGCCGCAACCCCAGAGTCGTTCGTGACTGGACTTAATTGTCAGGGGTCCTTTACCTTTTACTGTCAAAGGAGCATCTGAAGTGGAAGCGGTGTAGAAACGTTTTGGGGCTAAAAGCATCAGGCTATAGCAAGATGCGCCACCTTCCTCATTAATGCATTCTCTCCAGATCTCTTATTTATACAGTACAATCAATGAGCACATCTAAGTTACATGTTACAACCTAATTTCTACCAAATGAGAAGTTGCACAGTAAGCTGCAGAAAATATAGTTGGTCAAAATGTTTGTATGGATTTCTAGTCTCCGTTACCAAAACAAGTGAGACATGCACCATCAGAAGAGGATCTGTTACCCTCTCGCATCATCCTGTCCTAGCCAATTTGCACAAAGGTGATCTGCAGTCTCTTGGGAGTATTTCAGATACCGTACAAGTTACAGCATCTTTTGACAACTGTGTTTGGCTTTTGCCCCAGTCATATCTTGCCAGCTTGGAGGGAAAGTAACGATATACATTTGATGCGTGCTCCACAAGCAAATTACTTACTAAAGGATGGGAGTGGGGGTTGATACTCAACATAGTGTGTCAAGAGACCAGGTTATATGGTACTTCAGATGACATCTTCCAGAAAGTTTATATGATTTGGAATACCAAAGAATGCTGTCCTAGGACTGTTATGCCAAATCCCAGAGACATTACTAGTGATTTCGGCTATATTCCCATGCTAGTGTTAAGAGTTACTTAGCCCACAAAGGGCAAACCTCAGAATTCTCATGGTCTGTTCTATTCTCCAGGCAGAGATCCAAGGGCCAGAAGTACATTTGCAGCACTAACTGAACCCCTTGTGAAGTCAGGCTCCATAATTAAGCTGGGTCAATTTTTCATCATGGTTCATACAAAATCTCAAAAGCGAAACGCAACATTAAAGTATAGACTTTGCCACAATTTGAAATGTTCTTTGCAAGTAAAATTATTTGCAAGCAGTATATCATACCTTGATTAAAGTTTGATAAGATCACCGGCCGCCAAGTGAAATCACTTTAGGTGGCCTCGTTTGACCATCTCTTCCTTGGATAATCAGTTATGTTAGGCAGAATGCCGTGAGTTTGGGGAGGGTGCAACTCTTGCTCTTTGCGAATTCAATGCAGGATTAGCCGTAAAATCTGCTTGCCACCTTTTCTCCAAGGTTTGCTTCTATATTTCATAGAATCCTAGCATTGCAGAGTTGGAAGGGACCACAAGGGACATCTAGTCCAACCCCCTGCAATGCAGGAATCTTTTGCCCAATGTGCGACTTGAACCCACGACCCTAAGATTCAAGAGTTTCATGCTCTACCAAACAGATACTACAAAGGAATGCAGGGTCTCCCATGCTTTCTCAGTGCAAGGAAATAAATACTGTGAAGAGCCACCGCCCAAATTATAACTTGTTTTGATTTACAGAAGGTAAAGCTCTATTTGTGGGAAACAATATTGGTCAGCACTAGAAAGGCCACCCATTTGGAGGTGCCATTAGCCTTCTATTTAAGAAGTTCTACGTTTCCTCTCTCTTGACAGAGCTTTCACAAAATCACATTCAGCCTACCCATCGCCTACTGTAACAAGTAGACAGAGATGTGAACGGTCCTCTGTATTTTTCTCCTCCAGTCATTTTTCATTCATTCAAATGTACAGATGGCCAATCAAGGATCTTCTATTATAGGCTCACAACAATCAATTAGGTACAAGGACCATGTATTGGATAGTTACAATGAAAGCAATGAATGCCACCATATACCAGGGTTTCCCAAACTTGCAGCTGTTTTTGGACTACAATTCCCATCATCCATGAACACTGGTCCTGCTAGCTGGGGATGATGGGAGTTGTAGTCCCCCCCCCAAAAAAAAAACACCTGGAGACCCAAGTTTGGGAAACCCTGACACAGACGGAGACAAAATATCCAAGTGGATTTAATCCTAACCAGCCTCCTTATACTCCGAGGCTGTTTACCTTTCTCGGACAAGAGTTTTACAATGCAAGTGCTGTTCCTTGTAACCATCCCTTTTTACTACAAAAGGAGCAAGTTTCCTGAGCAAGGTCTCCCACACAGCCTCAGGACCTGAGGTGGCTGAAACAGGAAACCTTTCAACACCAGAAGAGTCTGGTGATTATTTCCTTTTTTTAACCCATTGTGCTGTAAAGCTCTTCTTGAAACTTAAAAGTCCCACCTGCAATATCCATGAGGGAAAAAGGGGCCTCAGCGCCGCCTTTAACAAACTACATTTCCCAGGGGGGGGTAAACCATGACTGTTTAAAGTGATATGATGATGCTTTAAATCATGGGTAGGCAACCTAAGGCCCGGGGGCCGGATCCGGCCCAAACGCCTTCTAAATCCGGCCCGTGGATGGTCCGGGAATCAGCATGTTTTTACATGAGTAGAACATGCCCTTTTATTTAAAATGCATCTCTGGGTTATTTGTGGGGCCTGCCTGGTGTTTTTACATGAGTAGAATGTGTGCTTTTATTTAAAATGCATCACTGGGTTATTTGTGGGGCATAGGAATTCGTTCATTTTTTCCCCTTCAAAATATAGTCCGCCCCCCCCCCACAAGGTCTGAGGGACAGTGGACCGGCCCCTTGCTGAAAAAGTTTGCTGGCCCCTGCTTTAAATGTATAAAAGCAGATGGGGCATTAAGTCTCTGGAGCTTTTGATACTGTCTAGCATAAGGAGCAGGGCTTTTTTTCAGCTGGAACTCTCCGGAACTTCGTTCCGGCACCTCTCAGGTGGGTGCCATTGCCATTATGGTGAGTTCTGGCACCTCTTTTTCTAGAAAAATAGCACTGATCATGAGTAAATAGAACTATCTTGGAACGACAGTTATTAAAGATGTGAAGCATATAAAGATACGTGATGCATAGATACGTTCACTAATACAGAACTGTTTTGTTTTTTTTTAAGATAAATTGCATAAAACCTTTTGTAACTAGCCACAGTCTTCTAACGAGTATCGTGAATGCAAAACTTCCATTAATGACCTAATCAGTGATTAAAATATCTGCACTTGGATTACAGTAAACTCTCTTCATTTTGGCAGGGGAAACATACAATTAGAGAGAAGAAGTCCAGTGCCCTCATGGCCATATCTGTGGCTGAAACACTGTAGGCACAGTGGGGTCTCAAAAGTCATGCTGTGTCCAAACAAACCCAAGTATGTCACAAGCAGCCGCAGATTTCAAGACCAAGAAGGCATCGATGCACAATGCTCAGAAGCATGTCATTTGCCTTTGCGTCCTACTAGTTAAAATATATATTTGCAACGCACCCTGTCACTGGATTGATTTAAATCAAGGCATTTTGGATCAACGAGAAAAGAAGGCCAATTTAAAATCAAGTTTCCCATTGAGACTTCTTCATGTACTTGCTAAACAATGGTGCATATCTAACCACTAAACAATAACCGTATGCAACTAGAGCATTATTGACAACAGCCTTTCCCAAACGTTGGTCTCCAGCTGTTTCTGGAATACAACTCCCATCATCCCTAGCTAGAAGGCCCTGATTTACATTATTGTTTCATTCTTACAACCAGGCTTTGCTGTGCAGCTCCTTCTTGCCAAGAGGGGGGAAATGTATTTAAAATACAGCCGTACCTTGGATCTCAAGGGACGCAGGTGGCGCTGTGGGTTAAACCACAGAGCCTAGGGCTTGCCAATCAGAAGGTCGGCGGTTCGAATCCCCGCGACGGGGTGAGCTCCCGTTGCTTGGTTCCTGCTCCTGCCAACCTAGCAGTTCAAAAGCTCGTCAAAGTGCAAGTAGATGAATAGGTACCGCTCCGGCGGGAAGGTAAACGGTGTTTCCGTGCGCTGCTCTGGTTCGCCAGAAGCAGCTTAGTCATGCTGGCCACATGACCTGGAAGCTGTACGCCGGCTCTCGGCCTATAGAGCGAGATGAGCTCCGCAACTCCAGAGTCGGACACGACTGGACCTAATGGTCAGGGGTCCCTTTACCTTTTACCTTGGATCTCAAACAGCTTAGTTGCCTAACATTTAGGCTCCAGAATGATCGAAAACCGGAAGTGAGTGTTCCAGTTTCCGAACATTTCTTTGGAAGCTGAACATCCAATGTGGCTTCCGATTAGCTGCAGGTTTCCAAACGTTTTGGAAGGCGAATGGACTTCCGAAACAGATTCCGCTTGACTTCCAAGGTATGACTGTATGCCCAAATGGGATCTCTTTTTACAACCTGCACCCAGGACAGTTTATTTATTTTCAAATTTTAAATCCCACACCTCTGACAAAGATTTATGTTCCCAGGGTGGCTAACAGAGATGAATTATGCACACTTTTGCTGACAGTTTTCTCTCCTTTCCAGTGTTGCTCCTTTCCGCTTCACTCTGCCTTGGCCCAGCACCACCCTTGCGAAAATAAAGCCAGAAACAAAAATGAAATGCTCGTGACTGATAGGCAGAAGTAAAGTCTGATAGTTACTGTGCAGACCAGAGCACTTTATTTTCATTAGATGTAAATGAAATTCCTGCGTCGGCAGGTAGAGTGCAAACATCCCTACCTGAGAAATGATCAAACTCTCCATTTACATTGAAATGTATCTTTTAACTCAATGCATCTTGTAGGCATTGGCTCTATTTAGAAATTAGCTGCAGGGCTAATAAGATTATATCCAGATTATTTAATATTAATTTAGTTAAGACAATACAGAATCATAGATCGTAGAACTGTAGTAGTAGTAGTAGTAGTAATAATAATAATAATAATATATTTATTATTATTATTATTATTATTATTATTATTATTATTATTATTATTTATTTGTACCCTGCCCACTCTGGGCGGCTTCCAACAAAAATAAAAAATACATTAAAATATCATATATTAAAAGCTTCCTTAAACAGGGCTGCCTTCAGATGTCTTCTGAATGTCAAGTGGTTGTTTATCTCTTTGACATCTGAAGGGTCCACAGGGCGGGTGCCACTACCGAGAAGGCCCTCTGCCTGGTTCCCTGTGGCGTCATCTAGTCCAATGCAGGAATCTTTTTGCCCAACGTGAGGCTCAAACCCATGACTCTGAGATTAAGAGCAGGCATAGGCAATCTTGGCTCTCCAGATGTTTTGGGACTACAATTCCCATCATCCCTGACTACTGGCCCTGTTAGCTAGGGATCATGGGAGTTGTAGCTCCAAAACATCTGGAGAGCCAAGGTTGCCTATGCCTGATTAAGAGTCTCCTGCTCTACCAACTGAGCTGTCCCAGGGACAGATTTAGTTTCAGCCAGCTGGTGCCAACCCAGCACTCACCTGTACTCCACTCAGCTGCCTGCCACATCCCCCAAAATAGGTCTGACTTCTCACTTAGAGAGAAAGCCTGACTAGCACCACCACCAGTAACACATACACATCCTGTGGCAGAAAAAAGGGAGAGCAATTTCACTGCAAACCACATCAAGGTTATCATCATCCAAGGTGTCACAAGGCAGCGGGAGTTCTGCCACTCACTTTGGGCCCTCTCAGTTGCATGCTCGGCTGGAGGTTTTGGCACCAACAGCGATTATGCCGTGCTCTGCCATTTGTTAGGAGGGAGCAAGAGGCTCTAAAGTGAGGAATGGCTTATACCCCGTTCCTGAATGTTTGCCTATATCGCAGTAAGGAAGCGTCCTAAACAAGCTTGCAACCAGGAACATTGAGGGTCAGCAACCTCCCAATCACAAGCTCTCTTACCATCATAAAAACCTTTCCAGATCTTTTGTACCGATCACTCGTGATTGGTACTGCTATAATATAACTGTTCATCAATGTACCAAGCAGACACGTACATGGGTGTATGGGCCACATGTGTGAAGCAGCACAGGAAGACAGGCCTGAAAACCATTTTGACTCCCAAACTGACAAAATGTTTCTCTGCAAGGAGGGAGGGGGTGAGGGAACCTTCCCATTGTCTCAGGAATTAAAGTGATTATCATTTCAAAGGAATAGCCAGACATACCAGGAAGGGCAACCAGAGAAGACATTATCAGGTAAACTGGCAGGCAGAAGACAAACAACGCTCTCAGATTTCTGTTGGAGACCGCCTTTTTGTGTGATGTAGGTATGATGTATCTGGGAGGTCCTGGGATACACCCCTTCTGTGATGTATGTATGATGTTTCTGGGGGTGGTCTTGGACTCCAGGGTGGGAAATTTAAATGTCTATATAAGGGCAGGCACACCTTTGTTCTACGTCCTTCCCCACTCTCCTGCGTGTGAGGGGAAGTACCCTGTTGCAACAGTTTTAATAAAGATCAAGGTGCTTTGTTTCTCAATATTCTCTGGTTGGCCTCTGTTATTTACTCCTACTGATGGAGAACCTACGAAGGACTTTAAAAGGGCTCTTGTGTACCCCATAAGATAATAAGGGTAAATCTTTGTTTATAGCAGACAAACAGTATACTTTTAGCTACCAGTGACTGAAGGAGCTGTTTCAAGGCATGACCATTCAGGTATCATGGACTGGCTGCATGCAGAGGAATGGTGGAAGGCACCAGCTGGGAGACCCTCAAGGGAAGAAGGCTCAGAGCCAAGGGACTGGTGGTAGGAGGACAATGAGATGTCAGAGGGAAAAGAGGGAGAAGACTGGGGGGAGGAGGCGTTGGAAGCTGAAGCGGTAAAAGAGAGCAGTCCAGAATCGGAGGCAGAAGCAGAAGGGGGTCAAGAGACAAGAGTTGAGTCAGGCTGATGAAGAAGTCAGGGTATTTCCCCATCCTGCTGCAACCAGCTCCCCTCCTCCCTGGTCTCCCAGAACCAGAAGAGGTATGAAGAGGGTGGAGCAAATGCAGTCGAGGCAAAGAAGTCTCAGATTGCTTGGGAAGGACCTTGGGGAGGAGGAGACTTAGGGAATTGTGGGAAGGTAGGGATGTACAGTCTCCACAACTGCCTCACTGGGTCAAGATCAACAGGAAGACCAGGCCTGGCCTCCTGAGCTGTCTTGTTCCTCTGAATAAAGAGTTCACTTCACTGAAGTTGTGCGAGTTAATGCTGACCTAATCCTGGCACCCGCTCCTGACAGCAGGTAGTATACAAGCTGTATAATCTTTCCCTACTGTTATAGGAACCAACTGCATAAACACTGGGAAAAAAATGAGCCTGTCAAATGTGCTATCATCAGAGTTAGCCTAACCTAAGTCAAAATAATCCTCTCTTTTTTGGCACACTGCCTTCTCCATCTGTCAAACTAGGAAACCGTCGGTTGCATTCAATTAACTTTTACTCGGGTTAGGACCTATCAAAATCCACAATGTTAGGTCCATTCATTTCAACGGGCTGACTCTGAGTAAAAATTGAATACAACCCTGTATTCAAAAAAACACTTTCCATGACAACTGTGAAGGTGTGGCACAATCACCCTGCCCCATCAATAGAGGAAACCAGTTGTTGGGTTGCCGCCAGAGAACTCAGGAATCAAAGTTGCTCAGGAACAGACACACCAGGCTGAGTCTTCTTCCATCAATAATGATTCCGTTCCACTAGGGCTGAAAAGGACCAAAATAGTCTCTGGACAGGAACACTGGATGCAATAGGGTCTTTAAGTTCTAACAACAGGGCAGATAAAGACCAGAAAATTGACGACAGGAGGTTGCAGCACTAATAGGTTTGGGCATCTGTCACAGTTTCAGTTTAGAGAAAGTTTATTTTTTAAATGGCCCATGCAATGCATTTTCTAGCTGCGTGGAAAATTAAGTATTACTAGAAGTAAGAAACTAAAGCCAAATAGTTGCAGGGAGTGTTGGCAACTGGAAGGTAAGATTGGATCTAACGGAGCATGTTCCCAAGGACTTTGATTTGGCAGGGTGCTCAGAGCCTTCACCTTGTATAATGTGGAAGAGGAGGCAAAAAAAAAAGTTTTGTTTTATTTGCGACTTCAGAATACCCTGGGGGAAAAGGGGGAAATGTGAAAAGTAAGGCACATTAGAACATGCTAAGTCAGAAATCGCCTCCCTTCATAATGCTAATGCAGAGCAATGCATCTTCACATGCGCTTTCCTCTCTACCCGATGCATAAAGGTAAAGGGATCCCTGACCGTTAGGTCCAGTCGCGGACGACTCTGGGGTTGCAGCGCTCATCTCACTTTATTGACCGAGGGAGCTGGCGTACAGCTTCCGGGTCATGTGGCCAGCATGAGTAAGCCGCTTCTGGCGAACCAGAGCAGTGCACAGAAACGCCGTTTACCCTCCTGCCAGAGCGGTACCTATTTATCTACTTGCACTTTGACGTGCTTTTGAATTGCTGGGTTGGCAGGAGCAGGGACAGAGCAACGAGAGCTCACTAGAGCCACTGAAAGAATACAAATTAAAAACGGGCTCTATTAGGTTTCCACTTCCCTCTGCAGTTTTATAATCCTCCCATCCATCAAATTTGAAAGAGTATTAATACCGACACTGGCTGATCCCCACTTCATCTGCTGAGCTAGCTTTTTCTGAAGTTCGCTGCCACAGTCTTTCAGGATCCACGATAGTTTCTGAAAAGTCACAGCTCAGATTTTTATTTGTGATTCTCCAAGGCGGACAGTCTGTCTCTGCAATGGTATCGTGAGAACAGACGCACAAGGCGCAGAGCGCAGGTTGTAAAAGAATTCTGACGCTCAGCGGCAAGTGTGGATTTGAATTTTTACTGAGATCAGAGCTTGACCCTCCCGCCACTCAGCCCAAATCACAATTCCTGGAAGTGGGCACTGTCCCGTAATAAGGTCAAAGGGAATATCAGAACTTTTCTATGATACCATTTGTGCATCAAGAACATTGTAGGAAAGCTGACTGGACAAACACTGGCTCCCTCGTCCTGAAAGCGAGATCAGCGCTGCAACCGCATAGTCGCATTTGACTGGACTTAACCATCCAGGGGTCCTTTACCTTACTCATAAATAAGTCCTACTAAGGTCAACAGGCTCACCCACCAGTAAGTTCACACAGGACTGCAGTCTTACATAGTTACTGAAGTGCAATCCAATTAATTCAACGCAACATTCTATTTTAAGTACACACATACCCTAGTAAGCACACACTTGAATTCCTCTGAAATCAATTGGGCTTACTTTGAGTAGACGTTGTTGTTGTTGTTGTTGTTGTTGTTGTTGTTGTTGTTGTTGTTGAATGTACAGTGGTACCTCTGGTTACGTACTTAATTCGTTCCGGAGGTCCGTTCTTAACCTGAAAACGTTCTTAACCTGAAGCACCACTTTAGCTAATGGGGCCTGCCACTGCGCTGCCGCTGCCCGATTTCTGTTCTCATCCTGAGGTAAAGTTCTTAACCCGAGGTAATATTTCTGGGTTAGCAGAGTCTATAACCTGAAGCGTCTGTAACCTGAAGCGTATGTAATCCCAAGTTGGGATTCAAGGAAGCTTATAATATTTAAAACATTGTTATAAGATACAAAGGAATAAAAACGAACTGGTAAACAATAGTTAAGAATACATTTAGAGCCAGCATTAATGTACCAACTGCCCTGGCAGCGCCTCAGCAGTCAGCCTCATCAGCACCTAATGGCCTGTCTGAATAGCCTGCACACAGAAACACAACAAAGACAATATGGGAGCAATGTGCTATATAGCACTGCACTGTAGTCTTAGCTGAAATGAACTTAGGCTCTGTGCTGTTGGTTCTGCTGGGGCATAAGCTTGTTAATGTTTTAAAAATGTGACCTGTAGGCTTGCTGTGATCCTCACATTTTATACAATAAATCCTGGACAGTTCTTGATGGACGGATACTTGACTTACTTTACCTGTTACTGTGTAGGGTTTTAGAATGGAAGCTTTAATTAGGTGATCAACTAAAGCTTTCTTTGTTTAATTAAGGAGGGCTGAGTGTTAAAGAGCACACTTGCGTATTTTATGATGCTATTTGAGTTCTCGTGAATTACTCTAATGTGGAATGTAAATTATTATTATTATTATTATTATTATTATTATTATTATCCATGTAACAATTACGAGAGGCTTTTGTTTAATACGTTCTAAGTTTCCACACTCCCCTTCTGCATCAAAGAGCCACCTACAAAAAAAATGCTTCAGCAATATGTAAATCCATTTAATCAGGTAATTTATCGCTAATCAACCAAGGAAATTGAGACAGATGATTTAAATAAGCTTTGGCTTATTACTGTGGTATTGTCCTTAGAAAATTACAACATGCCTAAAGCTATCCCTTCAGCATGCTTGGGACCATGTTATTATGGTGTTTTGTTTTTAATCAAGGTCATTTCAGCAGCAGACAGGAGGTTTCCAAAGGGCTCAAACTTTGTCAAACTAATAGTGCAATCCTATATGTCTCCACTTAGAAGCAAGTCTCCTTGGGTTCAAGAGGACTTAACTCTCAGGTTAGATTTCAGCATTAGATTTTGGCACCAGTCTGTGTTTACACACCAGCGTCTTCTGCAGAGAACTTTATAGCAGCAGACTGTGTTTACACCCCACTCCCCTGCAGGGAATTCTTACAATAGCTATCAGCAACTGAAAGCCTCTGGGATAACACCCACCCCCAGAGAGTCACCAGCTGACTTACCACAGTTGCCAGCCTTAGGAAGCACCGTAACAACAGCACCAAGCAGATAGAAGGCCTGGCGGACTTTTCCCCAAGGAATCCTTGCCCCTTCCTCTTCTAGCCCAGGGATAAGGCTTTAACCAATCTGAGCTGTATGTAAGCTAAGCTTCTCTCGCTTTTTTCCTCCACACTTTCCGAATAAAAATTCGCTCACGCCCCACCAACTTTTTTTATTGATAAGAAATGGGTTGGAAAACAAAAAAGAAGCAACTGGCAGTGCTTGATTTATAACAGGGGTCCCCAGACTCACCGCGCGGCGGGCCAGTTCCTCCGGCGACGATCGCACGGCGGGCCGGAGGGCGGGGGAGCGCACGCACTCACTTTTTCCAGCACGGCACGGCACTGGAAATAGCTTGTGTGCGTGCGCACGGCCCTCCACAGACCCGGAAATGACGTTTTGCGCATGTGCAAACGCTATTTCCGGTGCCGCATCGACCCAGAGATGGGCAGCCGCGCCGGTAAGAGCGGGCAGCGGCAGGGGTTGCCAGGGGTCTCTGGGGGCCGGATAAACGAGCCCCTCGGGCCGCATCCAGCCCCCGGGCCTTAGTTTGGGGACCCCTGATTTACAACATAGAACACAACTAGGATATGATCGCGGGGCATCCAGAAGGTATAAAACAATGCCACTACATAACAACATGAAGCGTTCCCCAAATATAATACTGGTTGTCCTTGAATCTTCCTGCCACATTTGCCATCCTCTCCTGCCACACCCTTTGAGAGAGTAAGCTTTCATTACTTTTACTGAATTGTGAGTTTTGTCTTATGTGATATCTTGCAACAAAATGCTCCCCTCCACACACACAAAATGTTAAGTATTTTGATGGTGCTTGTTGTGAGTTCAGGAAGGGCCTCAGCTCAGTGGTAAAACATCTGCTTTGTGTGCACAAGAACTGAAGTTCAGAAGGCATCTTCCTGCTTCCAAGGTGGGAGGAGCATAGTGGCCGGGATCTCCTCAGTTGTCCTGCTGCTGTGCTGAGCTGAACCATGGTTTGGCTTTGTTTAGTTGCCCAAACCAAGGCTCATGGCAGTTCGGACAGCACACTAAGCCGGGCTATGGCTCAACTCAGCAAAGCAGCAGAATGACAGGGGAAGAGCAAGTCAGATTGCCTTTCTCAGAGCCCACACTTCCATGCTAAACAACGGTTTGGCTTAAGTGTGCTGTGATCCTCATACAGGTGTTCCCTCCAGGCACAGAAAAGCAACATGGAAGTAATAAGTGAAAATCTTAGGTGCTGGCCCACTGTCCTCAGAGGGAACCGAGTTGCTGAGCAGGCAGGTACAGAGCCAAGGGGAGTCATGTATCCAACCATGTACTAGGCCTGAGCTAAGGAACCAGTTGCATCTGCACACCACGTGTTTTCGATGTCGGCACCAATATAAATACAAGAAACATGTCTGCTGCAGTAACGTATGAAGCGGTCTTGTCTACATGCAAATGCTAAAGTTAATACCATAACAAATGCAACATGTTGGTGGCGCACAATAATATTTAGTAACAATATAATAACAAAATGTATATGTTCAAAACTCCGTCTTTTGGGTTCCTTTAAATAATTCCTGAAGATATCAACAAAAATAAGTTCACTGTGATGATGTTACCAGCAAACAAAGGTAAGTTCACTGTGATGATGTTACCAACAAAATTCCTGAAGATATCAACAAAGACAGGGTGCCGGCGTTTTTCACCTGTTTCGCCCAGGCAATCTTGTAGTTTAGGAAGCCATTATTCACCCCCAATGGGGCCCTTTTGTTGGGGCTTGCGGATGGCACACACCCACGAGAAGGCTTCCTAAACTACAGGATTGCCTGGGCAAAACAGGTGAAAAACGCCGGCATCATCACAGTGAACTTACCTTTGTTTGCTGGTAACATCATCACAGTGAACTCATTTTTGTTGATATCTTCAGGAATTATTTAAAGGAACCCAAAAGACTGAGTTTTGAACATATACATTTTGTTATTATATTGTTACTAAATATTATTGTGCGCCGCCAACGTGTTGCATTTGTTATACTAGATTACCATGTGTATCAGCAACACAGGTACATTTTTGCCGTAAAGTTAATACCATGGCTGGCTGGGGTCAAGGTGGGTATGTGCCAGCTAGATCCAGTTGCTCTTAAGTTTTTATTATCTGAAGCTTTGCTCTCTCACCACTGGATAGCTCAGTTGGTTAGAGCATGATGTTGATAATGCCAAGTTACAGGTAGATAGCCGTGTTGGTCTGTCATAGTCAAAACAAAATAAAAAAAATTCCTTCCAGTAGCACCTTAGAGACCAACTAAGTTTGTTCTTGGTATGAGCTTTCGTGTGTATCTGAAGAAGTGTCTGAAGAAGAAGTGTGTGTCTGAAGAAGTGTCTGAAGAAGTGTGCATGCACACAAAAGCTCATACCAAGAACAAACTTAGTTGGTCTCTAAGGTGCTACTGGAAGGAATTTTTTTATTTTGTTTTGATAATGCCAAGGTTGCAGGTTCGATCCCCATATGGGACAACTACATATTCCAGCATTGCAGGGGGTTGGACCAAAATATCCGACTCTACAATGTTATGGTTCCAAACTCTCTTGTGCATCTGTAATTCTTCCACTTGTTTTTTTTCCTCTTTCACTCAAGTGATTAACAAGGGCAAAAACTTGCAGGAAGTTCTACCCTTTAAGTTCCTTGGAAGACTGGAATTCTTAGAGGAGAAAACTTTTTCAAGTATTGTTTTCGAACAGCAAACAAACATCGGTTATTAACAAAACAATAGGTAATGCAGCAAATTGGCTGGGATTAAAAGGAAACTAAAGAACTCTCAGGGCTCTGTGATCTACAAAACAATCTCTGTAAATTGTTAAGAGAAGGGAGGGGCGGAGAGAAGAAATGCAGCCTCCCTTAACCCCAAGACCAAAGCCTTCCTTAAAATGCATTTCCAAGCATTTCATGAGAAATCTTTCCTGTGGTTGAAAGGTGATTATCTCCCTATAATTATGCCAATCGCCTTATAATTTGTCAGTAAGGAACCAATAAAAATTTAATGACCTTGGAAGGAAAACACCAGCAATAGCAGATTAAATGGTATACTATTAAGGCTCTAAACATATTTTACTTAAAAAATACACACACACACACCACAGTGAATGTCAATAATAATAGTCACAGGGCACAAAGTGTAGACCTGCTTTGAAAGATGGCAAAGAAAAGGATTAAAAAAGACCTTCTTGCCCTGACCCTGCAAAAGCTAAAACAAACACATGAGGTAGTTTGAGCCTTAAGAACCGGCCAGCAGTATTCACTCCACTGCTATGCAGTAAATATAACATGTTTTTAAGGCCTGCAGAAGAGGAAGCCAGTGAAAGTAAATTAAGTTATATTTTAAGAAGTTGCAGCAGTGCAACCTTCTAACCTGCTTCAAGGCAAATGGGTTTGGGGCAGGGAAAAAGAAACAAGTCAACGTTCCATCTATGTCCGCCCCAAATTAAGGCTGTGTTCCTCAGCTGAGCCTGGGTGAAAGCAGCTGAAAAGTAGCATCGCTGACCCTTTTACTTAATTTAAAGGGGTGGAAGCAACAGCAGCCCCTTATATTGGGGCAGGGAATAGGAGTGGTGGTCTTCTTCGGACTATACACTACTAAACAGACGTGGGTGGCGCTGTGGGTTAAACCACTGAGCCTAGGGCTTGCCAATCAGAAGGTCGGCAGTTCGAATCCCCATGACGGGTGAGCTCCCGTTGTTTGGTCCCAGCTCCTGCCCACCTAGCAGTTCGAAAGTACGTCAAAGTGCAAGTAGATAAATAGGAACCGCTCTGGTGGGAAGGTAAACGGCATTTCCGTGCGCTGCTCTGGTTCGCCAGAAGTGGCTTTGTCATGCTGGCCACATGACCCGGAAGCTGTACGCCGGTTCCCTCGGCCAATAAAAGCGAGATGAGCGCCGCAACCCCAGAGTGACTGGACCTAATGGTCAGGGGTCCCTTTACCTTTACCTTACTAAACAGATTGGGTGAATTTACTTGTTCTACCTTCCACACCACAACAGGAATATTCAATCTACCTGCACAAACTGGAACGGAACCAGACTTCAGTGTGTTAAGCCAGTCTGGCACAACATTCTTTGTCACACTGCAGCAACCATCACACCAGACCCAAGGCTAGAAGTAGATAATTATTTGACTCCCCGATATCCAGGGGAGCGTGCAAGAGGGGAACAAGCTTGTATTCTCTTGCTCCGGAGGGTAGGATTTGAACCAACGGCTTCAAGTTACAAGAAAGGAGTTTCCGACTCAACATCAGAAACAACTTTCTGGCAGTAAGAGCTGTTCAACAACGGAACAGAAGAAGAAGAAGAGTTTGGATTTGATATCCCACTTTATCACTACCCAAAGGAGTCTCAAAGCGGTTAACCTTCTCCTTTCCCTTCCTCCCCCACAACAAACACTCTGTGAGGTGAGTGGGGCTGAGAGACTTCAGAGAAGTGTGACTAGCTCAAGGTCACCCAGCAGCTGCATGTGGAGGAGCGGAGACGCGAACCCGGTTCCCCAGATTACGAGTCTACCACTCTTAACCACTACACCACACTGGCAATGGAACAGACAATGGAGAGGCTACTCTCCTTCCTTGGAGGCTTTTAAGCAAGAGGTTGGGTGGCCATCTGTCATGGATGCTTTAGTTGAGATTCCTGCATTGCAGGGGGTTGGACTAGATGACCCTTGGGGTCCCTTCCAACTCTACAATTCCATGATTCTATGATACTTGTGTTTGACCTATAATGAAGTACGAGTAAAGCAGACACATGTGTATCGAACTTCACAGAACTGCGGCTGGGGCTTCAAGCATCCCAGCAAACACATATTTCTCGAGGCTACTGCTTTTAATGCTTCCTTCTCCACTCAGCTACTTAAAATATTGAATTATTCTCTTTCTACTGCAGGTTGAAGCAGATCAGCTGCTGCAGGTTCTCATTATCAGTAAGCTCAAGACCGCACAAATTTCTAGCCTTGTGCTACAGAAATGCCTACAGGTGTTCTGGCTAGACCTAGCATTAATTTTCAGTACATATTTGTTAGGTATTAAAAAGCAAATTAACTGGTGGGCCAAGGGTTTTGGGAGAGCTGCCAGATAGGATCATTTGTGCTAATTTGCCAGCCTCTACCCAATTCACAGCTACAGAAACCTGCTCTCTTGTTTTAGTTGCTAATGGAGGGTTGGTGGGGTATTTACTGAACAGTAACACGCAAGACTCTCTGGAAATAAAAATCAGTTTCTGGAAATAAAGTTCAGTTGCTGTTCAGAAATTACCCCGTGGATTACTCATTAGAAAAACCAGGTCCTACTTAGAATGCAGGGCAAGTGTTCAGGCAAGGGGTTGGAAAGGGAGAACTGAATCCAATGTTAGACCTACACAGAGTAGACCCATTGAAATTTAATGGGCATGGCTGGCATAGGTCCATTAATTTCAACTGAGGGTATGTCTCCTGTTGTTGCCACCTATAGCTTTTATCATACTGCACCAGACACACAAGCCCGTCCTTCCAATAATACACATAACTGAGTTTCCTTTTTTAATGTGAAGGTTGTAGAAGTCAACAACTTACCCAGCTTACCCTTCATCCTTCTAGCTCTGCAGGAGACTGCGCACAGAAAAATTGCCCCATGACCCAGGGTAGCCAGAGAGTGCTCAAGACAACACTGCAGAAACAGACAGCGTCAAGGCAACGGATACATAAGTAAAAATGTCCCTGACTAACAAAATGGTCTTAACAGTTTGTACATGAAAATGGTCTTTGAATAGCTAACAATATGCAAGACTGCCTTGGCTTAAGTTCTCTCAGGGCAGCTTCTCTGCTGTGGTATTTCCAAAGACAAATGCCCTATAACTAAAATTACAGCATAGATCACACAGATGGGGAGAGATCTGGTGGGTGTTAATGTTCTCACCATGAGCTCTGCCATCATCCCAACCATTTCAATTTGACAAGAGGTATCAAGTCACCGAAGGTAGACTGAGCAGAATGAGATCGAGGACTTAAGGTGGCATCCAATGATTCCCAATTCTGCTAGTGCAAGGCACATGTGCTCACGAAACAGAACAGATCTCTTTTGCAGCTCCCCACACACCTTTGTAAGCTGGCCAAAGTGGCTGGGGAGACCCAGTCAGATGAGCGGGAAATAAATTAAAAATTCTTCTTCTTCTTCTTCTTCTTCTTCTTCTTCTTCTTCTTCTTCTTCTTCTTCCAAAGGTGAGAAACCATTGAATAAGATTTGGGGGGGGGGGGTAGAACAGGAAGTGGAATTGCCACTGTGCCAGCAGAACTATAATAATAATAATAATAATAATAATTTATTATTTGTACCCCGCCCATCTGGCCGGGTCTCCCTGGCCACTCTAGGCGGCTTCCAGCATACATTAAAATACATACACATGTTACAGATTAAAAACTTCCCTGAACAGGGCTGTCTTCAGGCATTTTCTAAATGTCAGATAGTTGTTAGTACCTTTGACTTCTGATGGGAGGGCGTTCCACAGGGCGGGCGCCACTACCGAGAAGGCCCTCTGCCTGGTTCCCTGTAGCTTTGCTTCTCGCAATGAGGGAACCGCCAGAAGGCCCTCGGCGCTGGACCTCAGTGTCCGGGCTGAACGGTGGGGGTGGAGACGCTCCTTCAGGTATACAGGACCGAGGCCGTTTAGGGCTTTAAAGGTCAGCACCAACACTTTGAATTGTGCTCGGAAACGTACTGGGAGCCAGTGTAGATCTCTCAGGACCGGTGTTATATGGTCCCAGCGGCCACTCCCAGTCACCAGTCTAGCTGCCGCGTTCTGGATTAATTGCAGTTTCCGGGTCACCTTCAAAGGTAGCCCCACATAGAGCGCATTGCAGTAGTCCAAGCGGGAGATAACTAGAGCATGCACCACTCTGGCGAGACAGTCTGCGGGCAGGTAGGGTCTCAGCCTGCGTACCAGATGGAGCTGGTAGACAGCCGCCCTGGATACAGAATTAACCTGCGCCTCCATGGACAGCTGTGAGTCCAAAATGACTCCCAGGCTGCGCACCTGGTCCTTCAGGGGCACAGTTACCCCATTCAGGACCAGGGAGTCCCCTACACCCGCTCGCACCCTGTCCCCCAAAAACAGTACTTCTGTCTTGTCAGGATTCAACCTCAATCTGTTAGCCGCCATCCATCCTCCAACCGCCTCCAGGCACTCACACAGGACCTTCACTGCCTTCACTGGTTCTGATTTGAACTGACACTGCTTTTGGGATGATCAATGTATAAAACGAGATACTGCCCACATGACATTTTACAGACTGGAATAGGATGCTTGGAGAAAGCAGGAGTTCTAGCCCTGTTTCCTTATCCTTTCCTTAATTTCCCCTGCTTCAGTCCTTCCACATTTCCCTTTTTTTCTAGACATGGTACCATGAGCTCATTATGCTGGAATCTAGACACGTATTAAAAAAAAGTAGTGAAAATGCTTTTTAAAAAAAAATTTAAAAAATTGAAAAATATATCAAATTTGCCATAGCTCACCATCGCCATCTAGTGTCGCATTCGTATAATGTGCTTTACAACACACTTAAAATGTTTTGTTTGCAGCTGTGTAGCTGAGTCCTGTGTGTCCTCTGAAGTGGGAGCAAGCAGGAGAGCTGAGCAGCTCCATACAATCTGTGGAAATGCAGTCCCCACCTCCATTCCACACACACTTCTCTTGTATGCATGGTTGTCAGACCAAGCAGGAAGACGAGCAAAGTCAGGCACAGAGGTATATTAACCCTCCAAACCATTTGTTATCAATATCGAGGGTACCAAACCCCAACCAGTGACATGTGACCAAATCTGGTTCACTAGATATTATTTTACGTGTTTGTAAACATGTTTATGTATCTATATCTATATCGGTATCAATATATCATCTATCTATCTATCTATCTGCGTTTTTCAACAGTTCTACATAATACAATGAAAATCGTATAACAATTTTAATATCAGCTAACTGTTACGGAAAGATGCATTCTCACCTACATAAGCCACACAGGAAAATAGCTTTAAAAGTTGAAGCATATATGTAGAAGCACCAAGCCGACATTCACCAAATGTCAACCAAAATGCCTGGTATCAGTTCTGGAATATATTCTGGCTCTGTTCAGTGGGAAAGAACTGTCCAGATTAAACAAAAACAAAAACTTGCAGTGGTATAATAGTTAAAGAGTGGAGACACAGGTTCCAAAGCTGACTCAGCCAAAAATCTCAATGGGGAACGTTGCACCGCACCACATCTGGTTTGGGAAACCTCTAGCGCTGCATATGTTGCTGAACTACAACTCCCATCATCCCTGGCCATTGGCTGATGAGAGTTGTAGTTCAGCAACATCTGGAGGACTAAAGGTTTTCCATGCCTGGCACGTGTCAAGGATCAGATTAGTCCGTTTTGGTGCCTAACCCGGCCCACCGGTCAGTATAATCCGGCCCCTGTGGAAGTTTATTTCCTGGGGTAAAATCCTTAAAAAAACCTCAACAACTTCAACCCTAAAAAAAAGCTCAACAACTTTGGGGTAAAATCATAAGAAACTTCAATCCTAAAAAAAAAGGTTAACAACTCTGGTCGGCCCTTCGGTTGGCCCTCACAGCCCTTCACTTCATCAAATCTGGCCCTCTTTGGAAGACGTTTGGACACCACTGGATTACAGACATCTCCCCTATATATAAAAGAAATATCTCTACACAGATAAGACTAGGATGTTCTCTCCAATACAATTTGTTTTCTGTGAGTAGGTATATATATATTTTCCTCCACATGCAGACAGCATTCAGGCACGTAAGTCTCTGCCTGCAGCGGTATAGGTATAAGTTCAGCCCCAAAATAGTCGCCCCCATAAAGATACTCTCTCAACAAAAGAGTTATCTACCCTGCTTGCCCACACATGCATCAGTGTCAATCTGACGGTCTGGAGGGGAAGGGGGAAAAAGGACCGACTCTCTCTCAATTTACAAGAGCTTCCCCTCCTGATTGCCTATGGGCAATTCTTACCCATAATAGTCAACCAGGAAGAGCGGCTGCTTGTAAGCCTGGCACAGTCCAACAGTTCAGCATTAAGAATGCAAAGTCATCTTATCAGAATCTGAAAATGCAGGCATGACCTTATATAATTTTAGAGTTTGTATGCAGCATCCCTCCACTCTGTCACAACATTTAAGTTCTATTTACAGAAAGGGGCCCTGAACAACCGGCGACCACAAACACGGGAAAACTGGAAGTGCAAACTTCCAAGTGGTCATTGCCGCCCAAAACATTGCATTGGTCAACATTAATCTTCTGTGCTCCTGAAATTTTCAACATTGCAGCTGTGCAGGCCTGCTGTTCTGTGTTTCAGTCAGCCATGGCTTCCTAGGGCAGACAGAGAATAAAGAACAGGCATCTTGCGCCATTAAGAGAAACTTCAGCAGGTATAGCTTGTCATGTTGTACCTCTTCTATTAAAGGTAGGAGTCAAAGTCCTCCCTATGCCCTACTCCAGTACACTCCAATCCAGTCTGCCCCCTGCCCACTTCCAATATTCTACAGTCGCTGAATACACTCAAGCCCCTGTTTTTGGATCTCCCCTCGGGGTTTCCCCCTAAAGTTATTTTTTGCTTTGTTGTTGTTGTTTTTTGTAGATCTGCACATTTAGGCTTCCCTAAGCCAGCTTGTGGAGCGGGAGGCGGGTGGCGCTGTGGGTTAAACCACAGAGCCTAAGGCTTGCCGATCAGAAGGTCGGCGGTTCGAATCCCCGCGACGGGGTGAGCTCCCGTTGCTCGGTCCCAGCTCCTGCCTACCTAGCAGTTCGAAAGCACGTCAAAGTGCAAGTAGATAAATAGGTACCGCTGCAGCGGGAAGGTAAATGGCATTTCCGTGCGCTGCTCTGGTTCGCCAGAAGTGGCTTTGTCATGCTGGCCACATGACCTGGAAGCTGTACGCCGGCTCCTTCGGCCAGTAATGTGAGATGAGCGCTGCAACCCCAGCGGTCAGGGGTCCCTTTACCTTTAAGCCAGCGTCTACCTCTCTCTTGTGTATAAGCAGTGTGCCCTTTCGGCTACATAATAAGCAGCACTCACAGCCTGTACATCGGAAATATGATTTGCACTTAACCTGATGTAAAAAGAAAAGAGCTTGCTGTGAAAATTGTGGCCGAGAAATAACTAAGCTATCGCCCCCTGAGCTATCACTTGCAAATGTTCTTTCTTCACTGAGGCAACTTTTGTACCTTGCAATTAATTTTTACTTTCAGGATGAGTCAACGTTTGAGGAGAAGTTCCTTGAAGTGGCCTGCTGGTGTTATTCAAGAACAGCATAATAAGTTACTGTGGGTAGGAACAGCTCTGAGGTTTGACAAGAGGGTATTCCAACCATACAAAATTCGAACCACCGCTTGTGTTTCATAGATGGATAAAAATCAATTACATTTTGAAGCTTAAAAACTTCAAAAGTATTAACTTAATAAGTAATAATAATAATAATAAAAGTTTTATAACTGATTTTTAAAAATAGTCTCTTTAAAAAACAACAAACTAGTTCAAATTAAAAGGTTTTTTTATCCAAACTTGTTCAAGAGAGTTATGCAGATGTTAAAGTTTTCTCCACGGCTCGTTTTACACAAACACAAATCACATGTCATGATATTGCAGCCCATTCTGTGAAGGTTTACTCAGTTTAAGTCCAAAATTAATTCAACCGCTCCCAACATGCATAGGATTGAAGCCTAAATTAATTATTTGAATTGCCTTGCTTAAATTTTTTTTACAAAAAATCAGTCCAACCTAACTGCAGAAGAATTCTCTAATGGTCTTCAAACCAACACATCGTTTTCACTTAGGGTTTACTTATATCCCACCTTTGCTCCCAAAGGATCCAATAGCAGCAAACAAAGTGTGATTTAAAAAAGCAAAAAGGGATTTTTAAAAAACCATATAATTATAGCAAAGGCTAAAGTACCCACTCGTGTTTCTCCCATTTTGCAAGCAATAACTCCTGTTGCCTGCAAAGTCTGGGAGAAATTGTTCCGCACTTCCTCCAAATTTGTTCTCGCAGCTTCTCAATTGTGCCTTTGAAAACCAGTCCTCCATCTCATCACAACTTCCTTCCTCTTTGCCCTCACTTCCACCTCTCTGCTGGCATTTGAAAAACAACAACCCATACTTTAAAAGGTACTCTAGTGAGGCAGCGAACTCCAAATTAGTCGGAAGGCTCTGGCTACTGTGAAATATTTTCCCAGTTCCAACTTTGCTCGTTCCCCAACACTTTCCGTCTTAAGACTGTATAAAATGTCAGTCTACTTGTACAGGGTACAACTGTTACCCCAGAGGATTAGTGCGGTATGTACCAAGCTCTACACCGTGAGAGATTATTTGAAAGAGGTCAGCTCTGCAGCAGAGTCACAGTAGCTAATACTTGGAAAACATCGCTCATCTTTTAAAATCTCTTTCTACATAATTAGTTTAAGAAGTCGGAGCTTTTCAGTCAGAGGTTTACGTGCATTTCACTTCATGCAGTTTCCTTTGATAGACGGTGCAAAAGGGTTTCGAAGCCTCCTGTTAGCCGAGCAGTCTGGGATCAAAACCAGCCACGGAGTTTTTGCAGACTGTAGGATTTGCATGCACGGAAAAGAGAGAGACAAAATCTCCAAACTCAGCTACTTGCCACAAACCGAGGTAGACTTTTACCCGTAAGAGCAAATACTAACTAACAGGAACTCTGAAGTATGGTTTGTTTCAGAAACCGAGCAGACATGTGGGCTGACCAAATTTGCCAAGACTATTCCCTGGAAATCTTCCAAGGTGTTGCATGTCTCCATAGCCCACAAGCACATCGTTTCTTTGCAACAGGGGTCAGCAAACTTTTTCAGCAGGGGGCCGGTCCACTGTCCCTCAGAGCTTGTGGGGGGCCGGACTATATTTTGAAGGAAAAAATGAACGAATTCCTATGCCCCACAAATAACCCAGAGATGCATTTTAAACAAAAGCACACATTCTACTCATGTAAAAACACCAGGCAGGCCCCACAAATAACCCAGAAATGCATTTTAAATAAAAGGAGACATTCTACTCATGTAAAAACACACTGATTCCTGGACCGTCTGCGGGCCGGATTGAGAAGGCGATTGGGCCGGATACGGCCCCCGGGCCTTAGTTTGCCTATCCATGCTTTGCAACATCTAGTGTAAACACTGCTCACAAACTGGGGGACAGAGTGAAAGGGAGGGAAGGCACAAGTATCTGTATCTGAAATTCCAAAAGTCTGTGCTAGAGTACCCTACAAGACAACTCCTAGCACAACACAAGAAATAGAAGTTTCTGGAAGCCCGAAGCCCACTGCATTTCTGAATGGTTCGCTGCTGTTGTGTTGCCTACTTCCCATCAGCTTATTTATGTTGGACTGAATGGTTCCACTTCCTTTCTGTGGCTGAATGGACCATTCAATCACACTCAATATAGAGAGCAGAACTACCTGCCCCTGAGGCGGCGGCTGGTATCACTGCTCAAGCCTTGCCTCTTTCCCCAGTCAAAAAGCACACCCAGATCAGGAAGCTGTGCAGAAGCACACAGGCAGGCAGGGAGGCAAAAAGAGTAAACTGACCCAAGGGGGAACTTGCAGAGGAGAACTGGTAGGGTGGAAGCACAAGATCTCCTTCCCACCTGCTAATCCTCTCCTGAAAAATTTCCCTGCCCTGCATTGGCATTACAAGGCAAACCCATAGTTGGGAAACCTGTGTTTGCCACATAACAAACAGCTCCAACCCCATAACAAACATTTTCAGCCCCATAACAAACAGTTCCTACACACACACACACACACACACACACACACACACACACACCCAACCACATGCAGTCCGGACAACAAAACAGCCCAGCATACATTTCAAGATTTAGACAGGTGATGAAACAGGACTGAAGCAGAAATTATGTGCTCAAGTGACTTCCGTCCTCGCTCAAAACCTGAGAGTTGTGCAAGCAAAGTTTCTTACATCTGGTGGACAGTTAAACCACAGCGAGTCTGAAAATGTTGAAATCAAGTTAGTACAGAGTCAGAAAACAGGCTATGGCCTCATTTACACTTAGGCCTTGGTTGCACATTACAGTAAGCCAAATAAGGGGTTGCCACGATTCCATGGAGCTCACAGCCACTACATCTGCCATCTCTCTCACGTCACCATCAAGATTTGGCTTACGGTATAATCCAACCACGGCAGAAGTACAGACCGGGGAGGCTGCCAGCTCCTCTCTGAGAACCAGCACATTCCCAGTGTACAACGGTAAGCCACGGTTTAGTATTATAAGGATCTGTAACAGCGAGCCATAGGTTTGCATGCCTCCCCTGCCCTTGGCCACTCCACTGGGCCTCCAGAGAGGGAGTTCAGAAGGTCTCTCCCTCAGATTAACCACAGCTTGCTGTGACATGCAAACCCAGATAAGAATGGCTCACTGAAACAAGCCAACTTCAAGCCGAAGTTTAAAACGGCTGGCTTGTTTCAGCGAACTCTAAGATCAACCACGACGGACATAGCCACCCTGTGAGACAATACAATTTGGCACATACACACATACCACCTCTCGAGTTTCGTTCTACAAAGTTGTTGTGGCTGTCCTGGTTGCACCACCCTAAAATCACCTCTGCTGCGGCTCATCTATGGCTTAGCATCACATGCAAATACAGACTACAATTTATGCACACACCATGGAAGCTCTTACTCTAATATTTATCTTGCACCTTTCTTCTAGCAAGCTCATGCACAAAGCTCCTAGGTGGTGTCCCATCCAGGCACTGACCAGATCCAGAACTGCGTTAGCTTCAGCTAGACTGCTGCATTGTGTGCTTTGATGACCTTTAATCCCATTAAAGTTAATGGAAATCACGTCATGGATTGTGAAAAGCAACCGTTTTCAGTAGGGGGTTTCATCTCTGCATTATGTGAGTTTTTACAATTTGGTGAACTCTCCACAGACCTCGTGACTATTGAAAGAACCCAGAGACACACCAGGAAATGCTGCCAGTCCCCCGGATGAGCTTGTCAGGATTCACTAGTGATAACCGGGGGGAAATAGGAAAATAGAAAAACTCACAAAATTCATTTGAGATTGTTGCCACTGAGATGAACGTTCACACCAAGTTTTGGACTGCCAATACATTCCCAGAGCACAAGGCTACTGGTTTTCAGACAGCTCATTACAAACTACCTCCATATTTCCCCCTGAACACTTTCCAGCCTGGACCATATACTCCACAAAGAACAGGTCCCATGCAAGTCATAGTTATTTAAATGCTGATTATGTAGGAGCAGCGCATTACAGATTGCACCCAAAGTTCTCTCTCTCTCTGCTTTCCTTGACAGCTGTAGAAATGTCACCTTGGAAAAGCGGCAGCTGTTACGAATTATCCACTTAGCTAAGCTCTCCCCCGAGTTCTTTAATTTTATTGCAAATGAAGGCACAAGGTGGGAAAGGAGCACAGGAGAAGTGGGGGGAGGGTGGATTTGGTGTGTATGTGTGTCGTCCCCCCCACCCTTCCTATTTGCTTGTTTCGCATAGATCCAGGTTCTGGTTGCAATCTTATTAATGGTACATTTATTTATTTTAATAAAAATGTTGCTCAATTCTCCCCACAAAAAGTTCCTAACAAAGAGCAGTAATTTTTTTTTTTTAAAGACCAATACAGGACTCAGTGAGTGCAGAAGCATAATGACAAGAATGGTACTTAAAAGAAAACCAGCAAGAGGAGATCTGGTGAATAATCCCTTGAGGGGACTGTGACCTCAACCTGGGTACAAAGGTTGCAGAAGACCTGTATACACAGTGAAGCCTGCAGATTTAAAAATATGTATGTTATAGAATCATGCCAAGGAAATAATTCAAAAGGCATGAGCAAGGTTCTTCAAACCTGGAACTGTCGGTTTGAGGAAGGACAAAGAGAAATAACAAATCATAAATAATTTGCCAAGACAATAATGAAACGCGTTTGTGAATTCGAAGGCTTGACAGCTTAATTAACAAATAAAAGCTCGGCTTTCTTTGTTGCGTTTCCTTTACCACATACTGCCCAAACACACCCCTTGCATTCCCCCACCCCAACTTTGCTGCATTCAAATTTTTAAACCAATTTTCGAGCCTATTCCAGTAAAAGATTGAATTGTTTCCAAAGAAAGTCACTTCGGTGAAATTGCCTGTTGGAACAAAACACCACAGCGATAGTCATCGGTTTACCTTTTAAAATCCGGTTTGCTTTCTCTCAGCAACCTTTCCTAATGAGACGAAGTCTATCCTCCCCCCCCCCCCCCGATTTTAACAAAACCAGAATTTTGTTTCCATAAATAGATGGACAAGGAAGAGAGATTCCAAGTTGCTTTCATTTCTTTGCCATTGTCAAAGCAAAGAGCTTCGGGGGGGGGCGGGAGGAAAGCAGCCCATCAGACCGCTGGACGTTTGCCTCCTTTGACAGGCATTTTAAGAGGAAGAGAGACCCGTTTCTACTCCAGCTTCATTTACGGTATAGTGTTAACGAACTGTAAGGGCTCAGCATTGCTCAGTCAAAAACCAGCGGTGATGCAACCACAGACACAGAAGCCCCGGAGTTCAACAAGATCCCGGCGCATGGCGTTGCTCCAGAGATAGCAGCATTAACGCAGCAACAGATACGGAACGTTATTTTCGGTGGCATTACCTGAATCTCTCATTGCTTCTTGCTCATCCTTTTCTGCATGATGATATCAAGGAGGCGAACAGTTCAGCTGCTTACAGGCGGGAGGCGGCAAGCCAGGAAGCACAGTTGTGACAGAGCTTTGTTCTGGCTGCAGTGAATTACAGGAAGCCAGGGTTAGACAACAGCAGCAGCAGGCAGAGGCAGCAGCAGCAACAACAAATTAAAAAACCAAAGTGTCCCTTTTTCAGCCTGGATTTGCACATATATTGGGAGACGGAGGACCGAAAGGGGCAGGGGGCGAGGAAGAGTCATGAAACGGGACTGGCGGGAGAATATTCCATTGCATGTTTGCCGGTCTCTATTTCACGAGCAAGTTAAAATCTTCTCCATCGCTCTTTCGTGAAGCAGCCTACCCTTGGGCAAACCCCCCCCCCTCCTCGCCAGCAAGAGAAACAGACACCCTGTAGCTATTACAGATTAGACTTGATGTGGACAGAATATAGTTGCCTGCTCTGGATGGAGCTATATATAAATACAGCCACTGATCAACTTGCATAATCAGACTGTTCTGTCACCATCACCTCCACTCCCTAGCAACCCAACTCACCACCACCAGCTTAACCCCCCTTCCTTTTAAAAATAAAATAAAATAAAATAAAATAAAAGGCGAAAAGGGCGCGTGGGTTTTCAGAACGGCACAAGGCACAAAAGCCTTACCCCCCCCCCACTCCCAAGTATAACACGCAAACCCTTTTCTGTCTCTTTCTTTAAAACAAAAACAAAACCCGGACCCGCAATGCTTCATATACCCTCTTGCTCTTTCGCCTTGCCCTTCCAGCTTCACCCCTGCCAAGCAGAATCGGACATATGAAAAAATAAAATGGACTGGGGAGCACACACACACACACACAACCAAACATCTGTCTCTTCTTGCACTGGCCCCTCCTCTGGGAGGTGTTGGGGGGGGGGGGGAAGAGAATCCATGCTGGGAGGTACAAAAAGAAAACATAACACAGCCACAACCACCCCCCACCCCAAGATGCAGCTGGGTGGCTTACAAGCTAGCTAGCTAGCTTGCATTTCTTTCTTTCTTTTGCTTTTAAAGTAGGGAGTGATTTCATCTATACAGTATATGCCTCCTTACTGTTTCTAGAGAGTGAGAAGGGTGGATGGGGAGTTAAGAGACTTGCTGGTTCGCAGATTTGGCCATTGCTCGAGAGAAGGCATCTAAGGACATATTGCATGGCAACCAAAACCCTTCTCTCACACACAAGCAACTTGCCAGCACTCAAACCCCACTGCACGTGCCCAACGCGCCCCCCCAATCCCCAGACCCCCCCCCCAATGCCTATGAGCGGAGTAACCCTGTATGAATGCCTCCTCAAGGGATAAGCTTACTCCCAGGTAAGGCTGCAACCCCATGTCCCGCTTACCTGAGAGTAAGCCCCAAGGAATTACTTCCGAGTAGACAGGGCTAGGTTTGGGTCATGAGTTGCTTCTGCAAACCCTTCAAATCCCGAAATGCAGAAAAACCTGAGAAGGAGGAGAAGGAAGCGGACTTTTTAATATATATGTATATTTTCCCCCACCCCTTTTCTGTTGCTTTTCTTGGAAATTACAAAACAACTCTCCTCCACAGACACACACACACACACACACACACACACACACACACACACACCCTCTTGCATGACAAATCAGACTCTTGCTGCCTTTGCTGCATTCAACAGTTAGGATGGGAAGGCTGAAAGGTTAAAGCTGGAGGAGGGAAGAGGAAAGTCGGCGCTCGCAGGCCCTTTTCTGCATAGATGTCCGAGATGTATAGCGCGCGCTTATTTCTGCCGCCGCCACCCCCGGCCACTCTCCACCCCCCCCCCATTTTATTTTTGGTCCAAATGCAGCGCATGCCCCCCCCCCCGCTAGCATGCCAGCTGGAGCTGAGGCAAGCTTGAAAAGGGATGTGACTTTGGAGGCTGGTCTTCATATATAAATATAAATAAATGGTTTTAAAAGCAAGCGCGCACGTTTTGCATGGCTCCGCAGAGCTCCTACCCATTCATGCAGCCTGCAGCCTCTGAAATCTTGCCTGATCCGCCGCCGGCAGCAAATTGAAGACGGAGGGAGGGGGGTACTTGCTGGAGAGAGCCTTGAATATACAAGAAACTGGAGGCGGGACGGGAAGGACCCGCCCCCTCCCTTCGCGTCCCGCCCCTTTCCTGACATTCCCCCCCATCCCGGATTCCCCCCCCCCGCACCTCTCTCACCTTCCCTCCCCGTTTCCCAAAAAAAACCCCTCTAACGAACCATTTCCCGCCCATCAAACTCAAGCTTCCGCAGGCTTTTGCCAGCGACAAATAAGCCACCGCTAGCTGCGGGAGGCAGAGGAAGCATCTCAAAAGAGTCGCGGCATTGTGGAGTCGGAGGGGACACCGAGGGTCATCTAGTCCAACCCCCCTGCAATGCAAGGATCTCAGCTAGATCATGGAAGGAGAGAAAGAGAGAGAGAGAGAGAGAGAGAGAGAGAGAGAGAGAGAGTCCAAAAAGTCTTGTGGCAGGCAGTTCCACTGTCAAACAGATCGTGTGGCATCTTTTTTATTTTTTTAAGAACATGTTTGTTGTAGCGTAATAAGCTTCCGGGGGGCCAGAGTTCACTTCATCAGACGCATGAGGTGTTAGTGACAGTTGCCAAGGACAATTTTATGTGGTGTGCGTGTGTTTCTGTGTGTGTGTGAAAATGCCAATAGGCTGCGAACCTACAGCCTGTGACCATCCTAAAAGCCATCGTGTTATATAGTTTGATAATTCTGGGCGATCATAAAAGTACCAAGGACTATGAGACTCTTAATCTCAGGATCGTGGGTTTGAGCCCCACGTTGGGCAAAAAAGATTCCTGCATTGTAGGGGGCTGGACTAGATGACCCCCAGAGTCCCTTCCAACTCTACAATTCCATGATTCGGTGGTAAATCAGTGGCTGTGCAGTGTAGTTGGTTACGGTGGCTGGATCAGGACCTGGGGAGACTAGCGTTCAAATTCCCACCCAGTCGTGAAGGAGGATGGGATGAGGAAAGAGAGCCCCATGTACAACACTGCTTTGAGCTCCCTGTAGGAAACGTAGGATAAGAATAAAATTAATAAGGGAAGTTTTTAATGCTTGATGTTTTATTCTGTTTTTAATCTGTTGGGAGCCACCCAGAGTGGCTGGGGAAACCCAGCTGGAAGGGCGGGGTATAAATATATTATTATTATTATTATTATTATTATTATTATTATTATTATATTATTATTATTATTATTATTATTATTATTATTATTATTATTATAAAACAAATAAATCTTATCACATTGTAAATCCTGTTGCTTTTGCAAATGCATGTAGGTAACAATATCCCCATCCCTGTTTTTCGTTTGCGGGCAAGGGGAGGAGGAAGTTCCTTAAGTTCCATTCAGTAAAGGTAAAGGTAAAGGGACCCCTGACCATCAGGTCCAGTCGTGTCCGACTCTGGGGTTGCATGCTCATCTCGCTCTATAGGCCGAGGGAGCCGGCGTTTGTCCAAAGACAGCCTCCGGGTCATGTGGCCAGCATGACAAAGCTGCTTCTGGCGAACCAGAGCAGCGCACGGAAACGCCATTTACCTTCCCGCTGCAGAGTGGTACCTATTTATCTACTTGCACTTGGACGTGCTTTTGAACTGCTAGGTGGGCAGGAGCAGGTGGGAGCTCACCCCGTCGCAGGGATTCAAACCGCTGACCTTCTGATCAGCAAGCCTGTGGTTTAACCCACAGCGCCACCGGTATTGGGACGTAAAAAAGAAGAGCGCGCCTCTGAGAATGTCTGCAACTAAGTTTGTTATTGGTATGAGCTTTCGTGTGCATGCACACTTCTTCAGCTGATGTGTAAGTAATGGTCGTAACATAGTCATGTTTAGTCATTTCATGGAATAAGAGAGTTGGAAGGGACCCCCTGAGGATCATCTAGTCCAATCCCTGCTGCAATGCAGGAATATGCAACCTGCAGGGATCGAGCCTGCTACCTTGGTATTACCAGCACCACGCGGTCTAACCAGCTGAGCTATCTGGGAGCTCATTGGGTCTGCTGTGAATAAACCTTTGTTGAATGCCCCCCACTGTGCCTGCTTTTTATTGCCCATATGGGGAAGTCATAGTACCATGAGCATTCATCCTTGTTTGCTTGTGGGAGATTTACACATCTTTTCGTTAATCGTTTGTTCATCCCACACTTCCAGTTTCCCAGTCCCTTTCCTAAGGGCAAGACGTCTGGGTGTTTTTTAAATAGATTTGTTTGAGCTTAGGGTGATAGAGCACTTTAACTGAGCCAACTCTCTCATAAGGCGGTGGGCTCTCCTTCCTTGGAGATTTTAAAGCAGAGGTTGGATGGCCATCTCTCTGGGATGCTTTAGTTGAGATTCCTGCATTGCAGGGGGTTGGGATAGATGACCACCAGAGGCTCCCTTCCAACCCGACAATTATATGATCGTATGATTCAGTATGTGCTTGAATCACTTCTGCATAATACCGTAGTGGCAGTCTGAGTGCACCGTGAGAGAGAGAGAGAGGAAGAGATAGAAAGGACCATGCTCAGTAAAGTATTAGTGTGCGGTACGGTAGCTGTCATGGAAGAATTATAGCATTGCATGCTGCTACAGGTTGTGTTTATTCTGGATTTGGCCGCTCGGTGTGGGAATGAAAGCAGAATATAGAATGGAAAGATAGGAGTTGTGTCAGCAGAAAATATGGAAGGGAAACAAGTGCTGGAGGTACCAAGTCCATATGTTTCGTGGACTTCGCAACAGACCTGTCAGATAAGAGCAGAGGTGCAGAACTCAAAGCAAGTTATATATAATATGCTGAAGCCTGCATGTGCGCCATAAATTAGCATGCACACACACACACACCGAAAGGATCTTGGAAACTGTAGTTTACGTCGCACAGAGCTACCATTCCCAGCACTCTTAACAAAGTACAGGATTCTTTGGAGGGAAAAGTGCTCAAAATATATACAGTATACGGTATGTGTCTCTCAACAAATATTTAAGTAAATGGGCTAATCTGCTAAAATAAAACTATTTCAGAAAACTATAGGGGGTGTTGGGCTGCCAAGAGTTCGTTCGGATGCTGGATGTTTGCAACAGCTTCAGCAGGACCTGTTTGCAAAAACGTTTATCCTAGTTCGCCCTGGACTCATTTTAATGTGTGCACATGTCCAATACGCAAAATTAGTGGCTCTAGCAATTTATGACCCGTGTGTGAGCTTTCGTGTAATAGCCGCAACATAAGTATTGGTCCTGGATCGTAAGAAGAATCAAGCTTGCTCTTTGTCCTGCTTTGCATCCCATTATTTGCCCTCGTATCCATTCAGGTTAGTTGGAACAAGTGGAATGTGGAATGTGCCAGCCAGCCAGCCATGCCCTCCTACAGGATACTCCATTCTGTTCCACCGTCTGCCCCAAGTGTCAGTCAGCATCCTGCACACCTTCAGGGGGGTTAATGGGTCACTGGCAACAGAGTGGTGTTGTTTAATTTACTGGATATTCTATGGAAAGGGTAAATCCAGATTAAATGTGTGGATTGGCTGGGGGGGCAGGTGCAGACTGGGATTTTGACATCAACTAGGAAAAACTCAGGGACGCGGGTGCTGCTGTGGTCTAAACCACTGAGCCTTGGGCTTGCCGATCGGAAGATCGGCGGTTCGAATCCCCACGACGGGGTGAGCTCCTGTTGCTCGGTCCCAGCTCCAGCCCACCTAGCAGTTCAAAAGCACGTCAAAGTGCAAGTAGATAAATAGGTACCACTCTGGCGGGAAGGTAAACGGCGTTTCTGTACACTGCTCTGGTTTCTCCAGAAGTGGCTTAGTCATGCTGGCCACATGACCCAGAAAAACTGCACCAATCCCACAATAAACATCCAACTGCATGCATCCTCAGTCCTCAATGGGCTGTTTGGAGGATTTCCCCCCACTCCCTTAGGGTTTTCTTTTTGTTGTTGTTGTAGCTTAGACACCCACTGCTGATATCTCCCTCCTGTGTGTGGCCATCACTGTTCTGGCTACATTAATTATCACCTCTGAATACCAGAAATATCTATTCAAGTTAGTTAGTACTGAGAAGAGCTACTTCTTCTCTGCAGAGTTTCATTAGCCAGAGGGTTGATTGAAGAATTAATTTTAAGACCATTTGTTTTGTCATAAAAACTTGGATGTTTGTTTTGTGTTCGTTCTCAAGGAATTGAGCATCCTTGAGTGACCCAGGAAAAAAGGAGGAATGATTTCTCTAGGGCTTGACCATAACCCAGACAGAGATATATATTTTTTAGTTCCTTTTTGCTTTCACATTTCCAACAGAACTGCTGCAAATAAATATTGCATGAGCAATTTGGGCATAATTCTCTTTTTGAAAGACAAGGTAGCAGGTGGAAGATTTTTCTAAAAAATATTTTACCCAGAATGACTGGAAATCTAAAAGTTACTCGCATGATTGGCAGCGTCGTGAAACAGACTATTGAAAACATTGCTTGGTATTGAGTAACATGAAAGTTCTGCCTATGATGTCTACTCAGAAGTAAGGTCTACTGAATTCAGTGAGACTGACTTCGTTGGGATTGCAGGCTAATTCCACACTTCCAAAGTCATTGCTTGCCATTGCAGTTACTTAATGATGAATATGTATTTGTGAACTAACCCTGCATTATACTGAAACCAATTGGGCATGCATCCATGCAACACAATGGAAGAATTTGACTGTTCTAGGACTTTCTTTTGAGAAGCAATCAGAAATAATCACTTGCAGTCCCCCCAACTCTAGAACTTTCCGAGATTTGTCAAAGCCTGACTTTGAACATCATTCAGGGAATGTTCTCTGTTTGGTGATTATTCTTTCCATAGGAATAACATTATTTTAGTGGTGTAAATCTTAGACATACATTATATATTTTAAATTTACTAGCTTCCCATCTTTATGCAGGAATCATGTTTTGAAAAGCTGTTAGATATGTAGATTGGCAAATTCTAATTCTCAAAATAAAATAATACCTGTATCTACAATATTAAGCACTTTTGATTGTTCAGTGAAATTTTTCATGTTTGGGTGTGTCTTGCGTAGGGCCTCAATTCTTTCTCTCACTTGCTTAAAGGTAAAGGTAAAGGACCCCTGACAATTATGTCCAGTTGCGAACGACTCGGTTTGCGGTGCTCATCTCGCTTTACTGGCCGAGGGAGCCAATGTTTGTCCACAGACAGTTTTTCCGGGTCATGTGGCCAGCATGACTAAGCCACTTCTGGCGAACAAGAGCAGCGCACGGAAACGCCGTTTACCTTCCCGCCAGAGCGGTTCCTATTTATCTACTTGCACTTTGATGTGCTTTCGAACTGCTAGGTTGGCAGGAGCAGGGAGCGAGCAACGGGAGCTCACCCCATCACGGGGATTCAAACCACCAACCTTCCGATCGGCAAGCCCTAGGCTCAGTGGTTTAGACCACAGCGCCACCCACGTCCCCCACAGTATTTATTGTCAAGGGGAGTGATCTATCATCAGGCCTGACCATTGGCAGTGTCTCTGAATTACAGAATGGATTTTCATTGTGTTTGATTTAAAAATATCCATTGGTTTTATTTCGTTATTTGATGCCACCTATGAATATTTGGTCAGCCCTAAATATTTTGTTTTGTTATGAAAAAGGTGGCCAGGATGTAATTTAAGGCTGCAGTCCTATATACGCTCTGTCACTGGGGCTTTCCTCTGAGTCGGCAGAGGAAAGGTTTCTAATTAAAGTGTCCTGACAGTTGACCCAACAATCACCAAGTCTGAGCGTCACCAATTTTCCAAATAAGAGGAAATGACTTTTGGAGCCATAAGCACCAATTCCCCCCCCCCCCTTCTCCAAAATTAAACTCTGGGCAGGTCTAACGATCCAATCCTGCCATACACAGGGAGGTTATTGCTTGCTCAGAACAGCTGGTATCTGTTCTGCATTCTGATGCAGGATCCCACTGTGAGCAGCCAAACAGAGATTCTGCACTGATGAGAAGGTCCACTTACATATGCATAAGACTTTGTGCGCATGGAACAAGGCAGATTGGGAGGTGAGGTACGGCAGATGAATGATATACACTACAGCGTGCTTTCAGTGCCATAGGTTGAGTCTCTGGCATCTCCACCTGCAAGGAGCTGTGTTTATTTTGTCAGACAAGCAGAGATGACTGAGTTAGACGGGACATGGTTTGTCACAATATAATAAATCTACATATGTTTGGAACCTGGGTGGGCCATTTACCGCTGATCTCTGCGGCATCAGACTGTTCATATATGCATTTAATATCAAGAGTTGCTACGTGCCTCTGAATAGAGATGTGAATGGTTGTTTGATTCCTACAACACAGAATCATAGAATTGTAGAATGGGAAGGGACCCCGAGGGTCATCTAGTCCAACCCCCTGCAATGCAGGAATCTCAACTAGATCATACATGACAGAAGGCCATCCAACCTCTTCTTAAAAACCTCCAATGAATGAGAGAACACCCTCCAGAAGGAGTCTGTTACACTGTCAAACAGCTCTGAGAGCCAGTGTGGTGCAGTGGTTAAGAGCGGTGGACTCGTAATCTGGTGAACCGGGTTCGTGTCTCCGCTCCTCCACATGCAGCTGCTGGGTCACCTTGCGCTAGTCACACTTCTCTGAAGTCTCTCAGCCTCACTCACCTCACAGAGTGTTTGCTGTGGGGGAGGAAGGGAAAAGGAGATTGTTAGCCGCTTTGAGACTCCTTAGGGTAGTGATAAAGTGGGATATCAAATCCAAACTCTTCTCTCTTCTTCTTCTCTGACTGTCAGAAAGTTCTTCCTGGTGTTTAGTCGGAATCTCCTTTCTTGTAACTTGAAGTCATTGGTTCGAGTCCTACCCTCCAGAGCAGGAGAAGACAAGCTTGTTCCCCTCTTCCATGAGACATCCCTTGAGATAATTGAAGATGGCTATTAAATCTTCTCTCAGACTTCTCTTTTTCAGGATAAACATACCCAGCTCCTTCAACCGTTCCTCATATGGCTTGGTTTCCAGACCCTTGATCATCTTGGCTGCCCTCCTCGGCACACGTTCCAGCTTGTCAGCATCCTTCTTAAATTGTGGTGCCCAGAACTGGACACAGTATTCCAGGTGTGGTCTGACCAAGGCAGAATAGAGTTGTACTATAACTTCCCTCGATCTGGACATTTAGTAGTGGGTAACAAAAATTACTCTTGTGTAGTGTTTTGTGGTGCAAGGATTGCACATGCTAGACCTTTTCAAAATACGTATTCAAATACCTGGAAATAAATAAAATCTTAATTTTGTCAGAATATTCAATTGATAACTCCCTAAACTGAAATAGAAAAAGACAAATTCTAATTGATTACAGTGGTACCTCTGGTTACGTACTTAATTCGTTCTGGAGGTCCGTTCTTAACCTGAAAAGGTTCTTAACCTGAAGCACCACTTTAGCTAATGGGGCCTCCCGCTGCCGCTGCCCAATTTCTGTTCTCATCCTGAAGCAAAGTTCTTAACCCAAGGTAATATTTCTGGGTTAGCAGAGTCTGTAACCTGAAGCATATGTAACCTGAAGCGTATGTAACCCGAGCTACCACTGTATAGACAAAGAAGTTTGTTTTAACAACAACAACTATTTTAAAATAGTCAGGGGTTTTTTCAACATGCAAACGCACACACGAGCGCGCGCACACACACACACACACACACAACATCCTTAGAAGTAGAAAGGCAAGTAAATCCTGACACAGGATTGTAAGTCCAGAAATGCACTCATTTCTGAAAAACTCGGCAGAGTTTGACAAAAAGCCCATGGCTCTATGGAACTGACATCACACAACACGGGTCAGTATATTCCTCATGGACATGATTTCTGTGCAATCCTAACAGTTGCTTCCATTTCAGTTGCAACAGAAAAATAAAAACAACACAACTTCCCAGCATCACAAGCGTCTGCTAGAGCAGTTTTGCACACGAAATGAAGGGTCATGGTTTTTACTAGTTCACTAAAGTCATATCAGTTGACATTGATCAGATATGATTGCATGCCATGAAATTTGCTGAAGAAATCAACATCACCAACCTTTTACAGACCTGGCTGCTATGTCAGCACAAACCCAGAATTCATTTGTCCATCTTTCTAGTTGTCAGAACCTACCAGCTCTCAGAGCCCGACTTGGCTGGGATCTTTTCCTGAAGAGGAAGGAATCCCCCTCCCCAGGGGCACTGACTTGCCCCCCACATTGAGGGAGCGCAGCCACATGACATGCCACATGCGCTGAGCCGAGGCAGGACGCATGGAGGGCGATCTTCACACTGCCGCCCTTTGCTTCTGGGCTCCCGAGCTGCTGGGCAGATGCTGAGATGAGCAAAGCAAAGATCTCGCTCGTCCCAGCCACACGCGCGCGCGCACACACACACACACACGGTTCCTGGGCTGCCGGAGGCTGGGGTGCACAGAGGGCGCCCAGCAGCAGCGGGGGATGGCAGCCGTGGCCCCCTGCCTCACAATATTGGGGGAGCTGAAGCCGCCCCCCCCGTCCCCTATACCTGGCTCGCCTGCCACTCCCCATGAAGGTTGAGAGGAGAAGGAGAAGGGTACCCTGAGACAGCCACTACAAAGGATAAGTCACCCTGTATGGAAGAAATTGAACAGATATTGTCCATTCAGGTATGTGGCAAGAGGTACCATATTTACTTGAATGTAATGCCCCTCTTTTTTGGCCCAATTACATCGTGAAAATGAGGGTGCGGCGCTCATCTCGCTTTACTGGCCGAGGGAGCTGGTGTACAGCTTCCGGATCATGTGGCCAGCATGACTAAGCCGCTTCTGGCGAAGCAGAGCAGCGCACGGAAACGCCGTTTACCTTCCCGCCAGAGCGGTACCTATTTATCTACTTGCACTTTGACGTGCTTTCGAACTGCTAGGTTGGCAGGAGCAGGGACCGAACAACGGGAGCTCACCCCGTCGCAGGGATTCGATCCGCCAACCTTCTGATCGGCATCCCTTTGTTTCTTACCAACAGGCCCACAAAGTGGGAGCTGAAGGAAGGTGTCCCATTCCATCTGCAGGATGGATGTCAGTCAGGAGGACCTACCTAGCTACATGGTCCAGTGGGTGGGAGAAGGAAGCGCATAGTTTAGCTCATGGTTTTTAACCCTGCAAGTGATTTATTTTATCCCAGGGTGCCCAAATTCATAAGGCTAAACCAACGCCCACTGCCCATTTGGCTCTCTTACAATATTGTTGTTCTTAGGCCTTTCGTCAATCCTTAGACCATTTTTTCTTTTCTTTTTCTTTCCCCCCCCCCTTTTTTTTAAAAAAATTATCTCACGAGTTAATGCCCACTGGTGATAGGTATCTTATACTAGTCGCCTTCCTTGCAGAATACTCCAAGCAGCTATTTCCCCTTCAGGAACATTTCAGCTTGCACAAATTCCACATTGGTGACACAGAAATTATATGCAGGTCACATCTGCAATGTTCTGCAAACTGACAAGACCATATTTGGGGATTGTGGCCACGTTCAGCGCAACCGTACGGACTTGCAAAGAGTTAACAGTTCAAAATGCGGATCCCGGGGCCATCCAGAAATGATAAGAAAGTGAAAGAATTCTAAGCATGCTGCTTTTATGAAAACCAACCCTGCCTAAATAAATTCTTACATGCCGTTTTGTTGTTATAAATAGGAGGCAGCCTGTGTGTTTAAGAACCCATTTATGCTTCGTATGGCTTTAAAAGGGCTAGGCACACAGCATAGCTTGACAGGGAGAATAAACATTTTATAATAACGAGGAAGCGAGTCAGGAATTTGCCCGCAGGCCATTCCCTTGACTTGTTTATGTTGCATATTAAGGGCCTAAGTAGTGGCTTATAATAAAGAGCAGGCCCAAACCCATAAGACTGTTGACTCTTGTTTTTGATAACATATATGTGCAGCTTTTAAAAACCCTTGATCAATGGTCAGCACAGTGCTGCTATTGCTTTTAGCTCTTTTTGCAACAGCGTGCATGCTTGATACTTCCATTTCTATTTACCCAAGCAACAATGCGGGCAGGTACTGATTCTTGCGCTTCTTTTTCCTTTCCAGGACAGCTAGTAGTGAGAGAACCAGGAGACTCATACGAGGAGAGAGACTTGGATTCAAATCCCTGCTCAGCAAGGAAAGCAAAGTTAAGTAGGGCTATTCCACCGCATCGGTTGAGAAACCAGAAGCCCTTGGCCCCTGCCAACCGTCACCTAGCAACAGATGTTCCATCAGGTTGCAGAACAGAGCAATGGAAAAGAAGCAGGGGAGATAGACCAGTTGCCTCTCTCTCTCTCTCTCTCTCTCTCTCTCTCTCTCTCTCTCTCTCTCTCTCTCTCTCGTTGCCTCCAGGTTTCAGCTAACAGCAGCCATTCCATTCAGTTGAATGTTTCCATCCTAGATCATCATTACAGTGAGTGGTGCCTAGGAAGTCAAATGGAATCTGTTCGTCTTCCAAAAAGTTTGGAAACCAAGGCGCAGTTTCCGATTGGCTGCAGTCTTATACATCTTAGAAAGTCTAAGACTCAGAGTTAGATACCATCTTAAATCATTTTCAGGTAGTTCTCCTTCAAGGAATAACAAACTTCAGATCGCTCTTCCAAAATGTGTCTAGATCCAGCCTAAGAATCTCATGCTCTACTGACTGAGCTCTCTTGCAGAACTCTACATCAGAGTGATTGGCACAAAAAGCACACACTGCATTTAGATAACTGCGCAACTCACTCATGCTCAGGATGTCTTCAATTTTGACCAGCTCCCATCATTCCACAGAGACACACCTCCCTCCCTCCCAACATCAGTTTATTGGGTGGACTGCCAGTACATTACTTGTTATTCCCCCAGCAGACTTAAAATCGCTTCCCAGTTCCACTATCCTCTTCATGCAGACCAGCTGCTGAGCCATTGCTACACAAGCGGGTGTGCTACACAGGGACTGTGTGTGTGAAGGGACCACTGAGCTGCTAATGTTTCTTGCTAGAGAAAGTCGTGTGTGTGTATGTGTGCACTCGCACACTCGTGCCACATGACTTGCACAAAGGAAAACACAAAACAGAAGTGCCATTCAATGCACGGCTGCAATGCAACATCTTTAGATCATAGCTGTCAACTTTCAGATTTGAAAATAAGGGATTTCCCCCAAACTTTTGGATTTGAAAATAAGGGATGCCACGAGGGCGGTGCAATGGCACCAAGTAGCCTCGCCACCCTGCGCTCCAGAGGCTGCGCGCGAACGGGTGAGCGAAAAAGCGAGAGCATAGACGGCAGGCAGGCTGTCTGTCTGGTTGGGCGTGAGGGTCTGGCTGCACAAGGCATGTAAGCTCCGCCCCCAGTCGGTCTCAGACTCCTTATTGGCAGCTAAGCAACGCAGCTGAGGAGCCTCCCTGGCTGGCAGGGAGGGAGAGGAGCTGCTTCCTTTGAAATATGGGAAATTTAAGGGATATCAACAATCCAGGATAGCAGTAGGAAACAGCATTGGAATAAGGGAGTTTCCCACCAAAAAAAGGGAGGGTTGAAAGCTATGCTTTAGATGCTGCCCTGCGCGGTAACTGCAGTAGAGCAGATCAGCTTTAACTACATGAAGATGGAAATTCCTCCCCAGGGATGCTGTTAGCTCCAGGAGGCAAACTTCCACGGGTATCAATGGGAGCTTTTGTCTCAGAACTAATTCGAGCTTTGCATGTGTGTGTGTGTGCGAAGGGGGTGCCATTGTTGTTGAATAGTGGGTGGACATAGTAGACGACACAGTGATTTCCAAGCAGCTCTATTTATTCTCAGGCTGGAACAGAACTAACTGAATAGCTCAGCCGGCCTGCTTATATAGGCAGCCGGCTGACAACATTGTAACAACAGCAACCCAGGGTTTCCCGCCTAAACTAACTGACGAGGACCTGAGTGGAAACTTTATACACACAACACCCCTAGTGGCCTAGGGTGAGAACTTTAATACATAACACCCCTCCCCACCGAGATAAGGCATTAGTTACAATCATAATGGTTCCATTACATACAGCAATACTCTTATTGGTTTCAGGAAGGCACATAAGCATATCGGTTTCAATTTTACAAGTTCGCAAGCATAACTGTTTCACTATCAACAATATTTGTCCAGTGTACATAGTCTTTTAAATATGCTGGGCGCTTGGAAACCCTGCCGGACCGCCGAGGGCCAGTATCAGAGTCCAGGGGCCCACCCGATTCCTGCTGCAACTGTGGTGCAACCAAAGATGGCGTTGAGCCCGAGTTCCCTGGCTCCGCTGCTGTTGGAGGAACCACCGCGAGCGGACTCGGCGGACAGTCAGGCCCAGCAGTGGTCTGAGTCTCAGGAGAGCCAGGCAGAACCACCGAAGCGGCTCGGCTCAGCTCCACACCCGCAGTTTGTGAGGGAGGTGTAGGTGGAGCCTCGCCTTCCGTTAGCGTCTGCTCCGGAGCTGGGGCTGCAGTTGGGGGCACAGCGGTAGTGTCCAAATCCCCAACCCTGCGCCTTAGCTGGTCTATGTGCCGGCGCCACAAGTGTCCATTCTCAAGTGCCACCTGGTACGAGCAGGGCCCAGTGACTCCCACTACCCTGGCCGGCACCCAAGGAATGTCCCCCACAAAGTTTCGGGCAAAAACCCGATCCCCTGGAATAAAGGACCGTGGCGTGTTAGCACAGCCTGGGGGCTCGGCCACACCAAAGTCCGGGTGCAGCCGGTCAAGCGGAGACCTAAGACGGCGGCCCATAAGCAGTTCGGCTGGGCTCCGCCCTGTGGCTGTATGAGGAGTGATGTGCTGCACGAGCAAGTATTCAGCGACCCGCTCATGCCAGTTCCCCTGGTCCAGGCGCGCCAGCGCCTCTTTTGCCGAGTGCACCATTCTCTCCGCCTGCCCGTTGCTGGCCGGGTGAAATGGTGCCGTTAGGGCATGGCGGATGCCCAGCCCCAAGAGGTACCTCTCAAAGGTGCCTGATGTGAACTGAGGTCCGTTGTCAGAAACGAGGACATCAGGACACCCATGAGTTGCAAACAGGCCCCGTAGCACCCGGATGACAGCCTCAGTAGTGGTGGAGGGCATCAGGGCCACCTCCAGCCATTTGGAATAGGCGTCCACCACTACCATAAATGTCCGGCCGTGAAAGGGGCCAGCAAGATCGATGTGCACCCTCGACCAGGGTGCTTTGGGCGTCTCCCAGGAGTTGCCCTTAGCTGCTGGCGGTGCAGGTCTCGATTCTTGGCATGCTTGACAGGAGGCAACCCAAGAGGTGATGGCATCGTCCATCTTAGGCCACCAGACGTAACACCGAGCCAATGCCTTCATTTTGACGATCCCCGGGTGGCCAATGTGCAGAGCCTCGAGGACTTGTTGGCGGAGTCTTTGGGGAACCACGACTCGGTCTCCCCACAGTAGGCAACCACGATGAGCTGAGAGTTCGTGCTGTCTGGTTGCAAACGGCTGGAACTCTGATGCGAAGGGCCCTTCAGGCCACCCCCTCCACACTCAGTTGAGCACACGGCTGATGGTGCGGTCCTGGGCAGAGGCGGAGGCCACATCAGCGGCTGATACTGGCGCTGCTGGGAGGTCCTCAATCAGGAGGAGCGATGAAGCAGGAGCCGGGTCTTCCACAAGCGCTGGAAGAGGGCAACGACTGAGGGCGTCAGCGTGGCCCAGTGATTTTCCAGGGCAATGGATGAGGTGGTAGCTGTAGGCTGCCAGAAAAACAGTCCAACGCAGCATGCGTGGTGAGAGGACCGGTGGAGTTGGTCTGTCACCAGCGAGGAGGCCCAGGAGCGGCTTGTGGTCAGTGATGAGGTCAAAGGTTCTTCCGTAGAGGTATTCGTGGAACCTCTTCACTCCAGCCACAAGTGCCAGTGCCTCCTTGTCGAGTTGGCTGTAATTCCGTTCGGCCGGAGACAGCGTCCGGGAGAAGTAGGCGAGCGGTGCTTCCCTTCCGTCTGGAAACCGGTGACTGAGGACAGCGCCGATGCCAAATGGCGAGGCGTCGCAGGCGAGGACCAGTGGCCTGGCTTCACTGTACTGTACCAGCACACTGTCTGATGAGAGGAGGGCTTTGACTGCATTGAAGGCCGCCGTTTCCTGATGACCCCAGGACCACGGTGCCTTCGTGCTGAGGAGGCGGTGGAGAGGCTCGGCTAGCGTTGCTTTGTGGGGCAGGAACATGTTGTAGAAGTTCAGCAGCCCCAAGAACGCCTGCAACTCCGTCTTGTTCTCTGGGATCGGGGCCTGCTGGATGGCCTGGATCTTGGATGCAGTTGGATGAAGACCGGAGGCGTTGATAAGGTAGCCCAAGAACTCCACCTGTGGAATGGCGATCTGGCACTTTTCTTTCTTCACCTTGAGCCCGGCCTCCTGGAACCTTGTCAGCACAGCGCGGAGGCGCTCGAACAGCTGCTGATTTGAGTCTGCGGACACCAACACGTCATCGAAATACGGCACCACGCCTGGAAGCCCCTGCAGGAGGCGCTCCATGAGGCTTTGAAAGATGCCAGGAGCCACACTCACCCCAAACTGCAGCCGGCGGCACCGGAACGCCCCTCGGTGGGTGACGATCGTCTGAGCTTCAGCGGTGGTGTCGTCGACGGGCAGTTGTTGGTAGGCTTGGGCAAGGTCCAGTTTAGCGAAGACCTTGCCTTCACCCAGGGAATGCAGCAGGTGGTGGACGACAGGAACCGGATAAGCATGCTGCTGAAGTGCCTTGTTAATTGTGCACTTGTAGTCTGCGCATATTCTCACTGACCCATCTGGCTTGACAGGCGTGACGATGGGGGTTTCCCACTTGGCGTGGTCAACCGGCTCCAAAACGCCTTGCGCAATCAGCTTGTCCAGTTGTTCGTCCACCTTAGCCTTGAGAGCAAACGGGACCCGGCGTGGCTTTAGCTTGATGGGGGCGACTTGCGGATCAAGACTAAAGGAGATGGGCGTGCCTGTATATTGACCCAAAGTGCCATCAAAAACCTCAGCAAAGTCTTTGATTAGGCCCTCAACCTCTGTGTCAGAGATGCTGTTGATGCCGATGACTTCCAGGCCGAGGGCATCGAACCAGTCTAGTCCTAGGAGGCTAGGCCGCATGCCTTCAACCACCACCAGTCGGAGCAGGCCCGAAAAATTCTTGAAAGCGACCCGGAACTGGCCAACACCTACCACGGGGATGTCGTTTCCCTGGTAGTCTCTCAGATGTATGCGGTGTGGGTCGAGTTGCCTCTTGGACAGCTTGGGCACGAGTCTTTTGATGGTGCTCCAGGACACGATGGACAAGGCAGACCCTGTGTCGATCTCCATGTCACATGGAGCTCCTTCGATGAGCACGGTGACGTGTAGTTTGCGTCGTGTAGGCGAGTCGGTTTGGCCAATCGTGGTTCCAGACGAGCAACGGCAGTTGGTGAGGGCGAAACAGCTCCTGTTGGTGGACTGGGGTGAAGACTTGGACTTGCGAGACGGTGAAGGGGGTGTGTCGGATGGAGCTGATCGGCAGACTTTAGCGATGTGGCCCCTTCTGGAGCATCGCCGACAGATGGCGTCTCTGAATCGACACTTGACGCGGGAATGGTTGCCTCCACAACCAGCACATTCTGATTGGTCCTTGGACCTCTGCTTGAACTTCCCGCGCTCCCGCTTCATCTGGTGCACGTCATCGTCTTCGCTGGAGGACGCCACGTCACTGCTGGCCTCCTCATGGTGCACTGGGATTGGCTTCTTAGCAGGATGCGGGCTGCTGGCCTTGCGGATCTGCTGGGTGGAGAGTTCAGCAGCTTCCGAGGCTGCGGCCTCCTCGGTGGCCTTCTGCAGCGTGAGGTCTGGCTTGGCGAGGAGACGCCGTTGCAGACGGTTGTCCTGGACCCCGCAGACGATTCGATCCATCAGGGCATCATCTAAGTCTCGGAACTCACAGTGCAGTGCTGCCTTTCGGAGGGCAGCGATGTAGCTGTTGATCGACTCCCCCTCTGCCTGGTTCCGGTGGTAAAACGCATGGCGGGCAGCAATTTTGGATGGCTTTGGAGCGTAGTGGTTGCGGAGCTTCTCTTGTAGCACGTCCCACGGCGTTGCCTGGACTGCTAGTGGCGCGACCAGAGCTCGGGCCGTCTCAAACACCTCAGGCCCACAGAGGCTGAGGAAGAGGCCCCGCTTACGCTGCTCTGACACTTCTGTCAGCTCGTTTGCTTGGAGGTAGCAGTCGAACCGAGCGAGGTATGAGTCCCATGATTCAGAGGCTGGGGCAAACGGCGGTAGAGGCACGAATGAAGCCATGGTTCCGATGCCGACGTAGCAGGCGATGGATGGAACACAGTGCTCTAGCCAGAACGGTCAGCTCTGAATGGGTTCTGTTCAGTGATTTCACTCAGTGTTTCAGCTCAGTGATTTCACTCAGGGAGTGTCCGAATCTGGCTGTGCTCTGATGTCCATCAAATCCCATCCTCGTCGCCAGTGTTGAATAGTGGGTGGACATAGTAGACGACACAGTGATTTCCAAGCAGCTCTATTTATTCTCAGGCTGGAACAGAACTAACTGAATAGCTCAGCCGGCCTGCTTATATAGGCAGCCGGCTGACAACATTGTAACAACAGCAACCCAGGGTTTCCCGCCTAAACTAACTGACGAGGACCTGAGTGGAAACTTTATACACACAACACCCCTAGTGGCCTAGGGTGAGAACTTTAATACATAACAATTGTGACTGCAGGGGAGCAGTGTTAAAACCCCTCACCCTTCATGCCGTCTCATCTCTGATCACGGTTCCCGCCGCAACTTTTATCTAGGAAGTGGGGAGCTACGCACATTTAACATCAACATCTAGTTCGGTCCTTCAACAGCAAAATCACAGAAAACATCAGTGTTATCTGCTCGGTAGAAAGAGCCAGGGAATTGGGTCCATCTGTTAAAAAACTCTTATTATTTTGCAAATACTTTCCTTTTGTATACAAAGAATGCCACAGTGATAACTTCCCGGAAGTTTCCAGAATGCTGCTTATTATGTGAAAGAGGAGCAGATTGTAAACCTGTGTTGAGTAGGGAATCAGCCTCCAGTCTCTTGATCCTCTTGCTTTCAACTGGCTCAGCCTTCTCTTCCTTCACTATTAGATTATTTTTATGCTGCAAAAACAGCTGCCCTTGCAAGTTGCCGCTTGCTAGAGACCCATATTTCTCAGACCTGTTCAGCCATAGCATACACCAAAAAGGATTGCTGAGGGTAATAAGTCACCTCCCTGCCGCCCTCTCATTATGGAGACAAATCCACAATTTAGACGCATCCCTGTGCAACCAGCGATAATTCTGTCACAGAGGCTTTGGCTATTGGGAGTTGCTTTTGTCACTGAATCTCAGCTTAAAATAAAGTCACCAGACAAAAATCTGGTTAACTTCTGATGCCCAAGGGAAGAAAATAAACTTTAACCTAATTTATACCTTACAGTTTGGATCAGCATTGTGCTTCTGGTAGGGTTTTTAAAATTAAAAAGCAAAACATGTTGCCAAAAATGAATGTCCATCTGTCCACCCGAACTGCCTCACTAGTTTGCCACCTTGGCAGCCATTTTGGCAGCTACCAACAATTCACTGTAGTTTCAGATACAATCTGCTCACAAAATTTTCTTCGGTACAGTATTTGCTTTAGTCGGTGGGGGAAATAGACAAATATATTCTGGGTTTTTTAACCAGAAGCATTTTTATTAGGAATTATACGTACCGACATTCCAAAAGATAGGAAAATACTTTTATGTATGGGACAACAGCTGCTCGGATGCTACTAGCCCAGAGATAGAAAGAAGAAACAGTCCCTACCAGAGAGGAATGGCAAGTTAAGCTGATGGAATATGCTGACAGGAAAAATAGCAAAGCTGACAGGAAAACTCAGGAACCAAGAAGACCAAAACTTTTTTAAAAAGAATGGAAAAAAATTATAAGTTATTTAAGCGACCACTGCAAGCAGATGGAAACATTAGCAGGATTTTAATTTCACTTGTAATGTAACAAATACGGTGGATAATATGGATTGATATAAAATATAGATTATGGAATAATATGCAGTTATAAAATCTGAGAAAAAGACCCACGGAGGGAAGGAAGTTGTGAGATTCGGAGATGTATTTGGTTTGTTTAAATTTTGTATTTGTAAAATCAAATAAAAAAGTTGTGTATTTTTTATAAGAAAAGACAAATATATTCTGCCCCAGCTTCTTTAGATAAAGGCAGATCCCCCAGCTTCTACATATACCCCTTTGCCTTTTAGGATAAAGAGAGGTTAGACCCACTAGAAATAGCAAAAGAGCCTACCGTAATCCTCTCACATTTGTCAAAACATCACTCCTACGACACGGGCTTCCTGTAGGGGCAAGGCTCATTCTTTCAGTTATTGCTTCTTCTTCTTTTTTTAAAAAGGATAGGAAACAAGCAGGCATTTCCTGCCTTCCACCAGCTACAACTAAATCCAGGGACACCTAATGACAATGCTATACAGTTGTACCTCGGTCTAAGAACAGTCCTGTTAATGAACGATTCAGGCAACACACTCCGCAAAACCGGAAGTAGGTGTTCTGGCTAGCAAACTTTGCCCTGGAAAACGAATAGAAGCTGATCGGTGGAAGGGCACCAGTGGCGGGAAGCCTCATTGGGGAAAGCGTGCCACGTTTTCGGTGTAAGAATGGACTTCCGGAATGAATTAAGTTCATAAAAGGAGGTACCACTATATAACAACACTATCCATGTGTGTTGAACCAAAGGTGAACTGGAGATTCTTCCACAATGTGGAATATCCCACAAGTGTGAGAATTGGTTGTTTTGTTCAGGGATGCCATGCTTTTCCATCAGTGAATGTCGGAGCGCAGGCTATTGTGGATAAAGGTATCCAGAAAAGGAAACCTGTCAGTAAGAACAGAACTTCTTGTATTATTTAATAACTCAGATGTTCTCCCTTGTATCTTTCCCACTGTGTGAAGGAGGAGAGCATTCATGTACTTAGGTATTTATTTAAAACGTGTCTTACTCATTGCAAATGCAATTCCAGGCGGGGGTGTATATTAAAACAAATTTAGATGCATCGTACAAGAACGAAAAACAAGGCAGATCCTTCCACCAGCAAACTAAAATAGCATCAGTACCAGCACCAAAGTCCACCAAAAGCCTGAGTGAAAAACTAGGCCTCCAGCTGCTACTTGCTAGTCCTGTCCCCTCCTTTACATTCCCAATGGCCTGGACCCACTGCCTGTTACCCATCATGCTTTAGGAAGCTTCCTTTGCAATTTAGCATCCTGCAAAATCAAAGTTCTAAATCATGCTTCCATGAGTCTGTTCCTCGCTGCTGCAAACATTCAGCCCTGAGTCATGGAGGATGGAATGGGTGAGCAAGTTTGTGCTCTCTCCCCTTAGGTGATGGGAAGCATGTGAGGGCAAAGGGCAGCACTGGATGCTAATACCAAATAGGTATTTCATAGAATCATAGAGTTGGAAAGGAACCTGAGGGCCATCTAATGCAACCCCCTGCAATGCAGGAATACCAGCTAAAGCATCCATGACAAATTACCATCCAACCTCTACTTAAAAGCCTCCAAGGAAGGAGAGTCCACAACCTCCCGAGGGAGACCATTCCACTGTCGAACAGCTTTTACTGTCAGAAAGTTATTCCTGATGTTTAGTCGGAATCTCCTTTCTTGTAACTTGAAGCCATTGGTTCGGGTCCTACCCTCCAGAGCAGGAGAAAGAAGCTTGCTCCATGCAACAGCCCTTGGAGATATTTGAAGATGTCTATCATCTCCTCTCAGTCGCCTTCTTTCCAGGCTAAACACACCCAGACCCTTCAACCATTCCTCATAAGGTTTGGTTTCCAGACCCTTGTTAACTCAAGCAGTTTTGTATCATAACCTTAAAGGGCTGATGAAAATGCCTGAAAGGCAGGAGGAGGAAAGAGACTTTTAATCATATATTATACAGCAACAATGCCCACAAGTAAAATGTATTGGATTAGAATTAATAACTTGATAAAAGAGATTTGGGGATATGAGATCCCACTGGATCCACGTATGTGTGTGTGAGAGAGAGAGGGGGGGGAAACAATATGTGCTGCTCAGTCTGTCAGGAGCACAGATAATTAGCGATAACAGTAACAAAGATATTATATGCCCCACAAAAGGGGGGGCATAGATTACCAATACACCCTTCAACGAAGGAATAGACAGGCAAACTCTGAGGGTTTGCCTTAATAGTTAAATTAACTCAGTGTGTAAGAACGAAGGAAAAGAGACAGTGATAATTTTATTATTAATTGAAATCCTTTTGTTGAGTTTTGTATGAATCATTCACAATATCCACGAATACAAAGGTAAATCTTTTATTACGACCATTGAGTTAAAATTTAATTTAAATTGCAATGAAGTGAGATGTACATAGATAAATGTTTAATTTTTTCCCTTTCGATAATCATTTTAGTAACGATTAAAAATTATCACGCGCCTTTATTTTAAAATAGTTTAATTTGATACATTTATGTTAGTAATGATTATAATAGAAATGATCATAGCTATTTCTTATATATTTGTACCTGTATCTAATCTAAGATCAGGAACAACTACTATGACCACCTAAAAGCCTGGCCTTGGCCTCATCACTTCTGCTTTCCTTGTGTTTTAAGCCGGTAGTATTGTGTACACAGCGCTTATGTCCCTGTTTGGAGATGCCTGCAACTATAGCAGATAGTCAGTCAGTAGGAGACACTTCTAGATTCTGCTAAGTTTGTCCCTGACTGCTACAGGCCAATAGGGCAAGCCAAGGTAAGCTGCCATATTCACAGTGGCATTCTTGGAATATCTGACAATATTTGATTACAGCCGAACAATGGGCAGTCCATTGGCTGGTCAATTGACAACATTTTACCTGACATTTGACCAGCACGCCAACCTTAATTCTCAGGTACCGTATTTTTCGCTCCATAACATGCACCGGACCATAACGCACACCTCGTTTTTAGAGGAGGAAAACAAGAAAAATATTTTTTCCTGGTTTTCCTCTAAAAGGCTGGGAGGGAGGGAGAAGGAAGGAAGAGAAAGAGAGAGGAAGAGAGGGGGAAAGAAGGAGTGAGAGAGGGAGGGAAGAGAGAGAAGGAAGGAAGGAAGGAAGGAAGGAAGGAAGGAAGGAAGGAAGGAAGGAAGGAAGGAGAGGGGGGAAGCATCTCCTTCCCTCCCTCCTTGTGCTGTCCAGGGGCGGGGGAGGAACAGACATCCCGAAAGCGCTGCTTTTGGGGTGTCCGTTCCTCTCCTGCCCCGCCGGGAGCCATGGCTCCGGTCAGGGGCGGAGGAAGCCTCCACGGTACCCGGGGCGGCGACCGAAGGAGGCACCCCTGGGGGCGTGGCGGCGTGACGTCACGTTGTGACGTCACGACGCACCGTCACTGCGGCTCCGCCCCGGCAGGGGGGGGAGCGCTTTAAAAAAGAGGTTTTCTCTTTTTTAAAGTGCTTCCCTCTTTTTCAAAGCGCTTTCCCCCCGCTCGCGGGGGGAAAGCGCTTTGAAAAAGAGAAAAGCCGAGGCAAGCAGCCTGCTTGCCTCGGCTTTTCTCTTTTTTAAAGCGCCTATCCCCCCGCTCGCGGGGGGAGCCGCCCGCAGGGGCGAGGGGAGAGGCGGCAGGCAGCGATGGGGTGTCACCCGCCGCCTCTCCCCTCGCCCCTGCGGGCGGCTCCCCCCGCTCGCGGGGGGAAAGCACTTTGAAAAAGAGAAAAGCCGAGGCAAGCAGGCTGCTTGCCTCGGCTCGGCTTTTCTGTTTTTCAAAGCGCTTTCCCCCCGCGAGTGTCACCCCTAGCAGGGTGGTGCCCGGGGCGGCCCGCCCCCCCGTCCCCCCTTGCTACGCCCCTGGCTCCGGTGGCAGAGGCATCCCTCTGCTTAGACTGCCGTGGCAGCCGAGGAATCTCGCTGGCAGCCAGTGCCTTCGCTCCAAGACGTGCACAGACTTTCCCCCTTCCTTTTTAGGAGGAAAAAAGTGTGTGTTATGGAGCGAAAAATACAGTAGTTTCTCCTGCAGGTAGCGCTGAGAGCCAGGGGTGGGTGGTGGGTGCAGGCTGCCCCGAGTGTCACCACTGAGGGGGGTGACAACATGCCTGGTGGGACTCACCGCGGGGCCAGCAGCGCGCCCGAGCCCCGCGTCTCTCCTGGGAGTGACGGAGTGGCTTGGGCGCCCGCCGCCACCCCCTCAGCTGTAGGGCAGCTGAGTGGGAGAAGGCAGGCAGCCTCCTTGAAGGCCCCATGGAGCGTCCTGCCCCGGCTCGCCCCGTGGGCAGCTGCCCCCCCCTCCGGGCGCAGGGCATATGAGCCGCCGCAGGCGCCCGATCGGCTTGCTCCACTGTTGGTTCTGCCTTTGGACTCTTAAAGCTTTTTGTTTTTGTTTTTGCAGCTTCAGATCATAATGCTATGAGTTTTTCTTCTAATTCTCTGATTACTTTAGAGCGGGCTTCCTCAACTTCAGCCCTCCAGATGTTTTGAGACTACAATTCCCATCATCCCTGACCACTGGTTCTGCTAGCTAGGGATCATGGGAGTTGTAGGCCCAAAACATCTGGAGGGCCAAGGTTGAGGAAACCTCTGACCCTAGGAGTCCTCATAAGGGAGCTGGTCCTGGAGGAAGAACTGTGAGGGGAGAGACTCCATCAGGCAAGGCCTCCTTCCACCTGCCTTGCCCCACCCTCTAGTCTCTGCTTCTCAATTTGTATTGTATTTTATGCCATTGTTTTATTGATTATACATAGTTTAGAAATTATTTATTGTAACTGTTGAGTGGATTTCTGTTTAACTTTTATATGTTATTATTATTTAATACTCTTCTAATGATTGTTGAATGTTTTTTAATGTAGGTTGCCTATTTTAAAGTTATGTTTCATTATCACATTTTTGTATTTCATTAGATTGCTATAAGATGTACATTTTTTGTTCCTTCAGCTTCTAAACCGCCTTGAGTATTGTAAGATAGAAAGACGGTATACAAATTAAAAATGATGATGATTATGATGCTTTAGAGTTTGGAACTTACCGTAATCATCGCAGCAGGATGAATGTTTCCACCTCCATCAGGCACGACTTGCTCTGAGGTTTACTTCTTTTTCTTTTCTTGGTGTGGGGTTTAAAATATTATGTCCCTCTAATATTTTCCATTCAGAGTTTAATTGCCCCTCTCTCTCTCTCTCTCTCTCTCTCTCTCTCTCTCTCTCTCTCTCTGTGTGTGTGTGTGTGTGTGTGTGTGTCCCCGTCCCCATGTGTGCTTTGCTCGTGTTACTAGTTCATATTTCAGTGGATAGCAACCCCAATATTAACAGGAGGATCTTACTCAGAGGCATCTGCCGCAACAGGACGTTCATCCTAAATGTGCTCATTTTACCCAGCCAGTGTACATATTTGTCTCTATAACTGGTACACTGCACTGCTGGATGATAGGCTGAAGCCAAGGCAGATGGCTTCTCCTGAAGCAGAAGCCAAACTCACCTGAGGAGGCAGCGAGGAGAAGGAAGATGTCTGTGCTTCCCTAGCTTTTCGGTGCCCAAGGATCTGGGTGGCGATTCTTAACTCCCAGCCTAATTTTGTGGGGCTGGGAGGTGGGGAAGCCCAGAAGGAGAGAGGGGAAACAGGGAGGAGAGCAGGTGAGAAAGCCAAACTAGAGTGGCAAGAGCTCTCCACAAGCCATCAGTTCAGATCTCTTGCGAGAGCAATCTGCTCCCTGCTTCTGGTCTGACAAAAGGGTTAAAGCTTACTGCTTTTGCACAAACAAATGTTTGACCCACACCATCCTCAGCATCCTATAAGCATTGTCTAAATGTTTACTGGGAAGCTGGACCTAAGCAATGGCTTAACTCTAGGAAGGAGGGGGAGGAATAACCCTGCAGGGCATTGGCACATTAGCCCACTCTCATTCTGTGAAACTGTACTTAATTTCACAGTTTACAGCAGTGCTGCCTCCTTTTATGAAATATGCACAGCAGTTATACATATGGCTTTATTATTTTCAGCAGTCAAACTGCAATTAGTTATATCATCAGGCTCACATTGCTGAGGCAAATTAGAGATTATAGAGCATACAGTTATGCTCTATACCTACAATTTACCGTGAGCGGTAGCTTATTTACATAATATGTATAGGTCAATTTATAGTTTGATGATTTGGCCACACAATATTCAAAATGTCGCCAAAAAAATAATAACCAGGCAACTTTTCTGCCTGCTCCTAAAAGTTCCTTAAGAAAAAAAGAAAAATATATATGAGCTGGTCCTAGATGTTTAAATTCTGGCAATTGGATAATGAACGTGCATCTGCTGGTACGCTCAATATTTATTTCATGTTATGGCAGAACTGAAGATTTATTAACACCTTTGTCTGTGGGTAGAGATAGCCTCCACTCCAGCTATATAAATCCTTGCCGCCACCTGCGTACATCATTCTGCAAACCTCCTCTCTGCTTTGGCTTCCTTTGTTGCTTCACCTCTGATTCTATCGTTTTATCTCAAGCCCTGAGACCGTATAGTTTTCAGTGTGCCTGACATCTACACAGAAGACTCAGGCTCCTGTATTTTCTTGGGTTTCCTGTGTTCCAGCACGGAGGGAGACCAGGGGGGCTTCTAGCAAGGAGCCCTGACACAACACTGCTGCCCAAGGAAAGCTGGAAAGCCTTTTTGTCTCTGGTGGGGTGCATGGCACATACAGCACAACGAGAGCAAGTTCCCCTGGGAAATGTGGTTTGTTAAGGGTGCTGGGGACTATAGTTCTGTGAGGGGTAGACTAGAGTTCTCAGGGTACTTCAGAGGGGGGGGAAATGTGTTAAATAAGGGTAAATGCAGAAGGAGAGCATGGCTGGCAAGCAAGATTTGAGGGAGGGAGTTGTGCAAAACCTGTTGCACTCCCAGCTTCATCCAGAATGACATCCTGTTCCTGGGGGATAGATCAGTTTGTTGAGCCCGACTCCAAATCTGGCTGGATTTGGTTTGCTCACTGTTTAAAGCTGCCATGGTCTGAATTTATAGAGGATAGTCCTCTGTTTTGAAGGGCTGTCAGCAGCATAGCTGTCAACTTTCGGATTTGAAAATAAGGGATGCCGCGAGGGCGGTGCAATGGCACCAAGTAGCCTCGCCACCCTGCGCTCCAGAGGCTGCGCGCAAACGGGTGAGCGAAAGAGCGAGTGCATAGACGGCAGGCAGGCTGTCTGTCTGGTTGGGCGTGAGGGTCTGGCTGCACAAGGCATGCAAGCTCCGCCCCCAGTCGGTCTCAGACTCCTTATTGGCAGCCGAGCAACACAGCTGAGGAGCCTCCCTGGCCGGCAGGGAGGGAGAGGAGCTGCTTCCTTTGAAATCCGGGAAATTTAAGGGATATCAACAATCCGGGATAGCAGCGGGAAACGGCATTGGAATAAGGGAGTTTCCCGCCAAAAAAAGGGAGGGTTGACAGCTATGGTCAGAAGACATAGGAAGGTGTCTTCTATTTGACGACTGCCCCATCCAGGTCTGGTATAAAGATAAGAAGCCACAAGGATGGAGAGCAGAGGCCTTGAAGTTGCCCACCCACACTTAGAAGCACCTTGTCTGCAGACTGAGCAAGGCGCAGGGGCCACGTTTTGTCTTCCCTGCTATGGTGAGATGTATTTCTGTTCGCATTTTGCAAATTTGCATCTGTGCATGTAGCGTTCTGCATTTTAGTGTATGCATATTGCCGTAGACCTCCGTGGTCTTTTATGAGATGATGGTATTTACTTTTATAAATAAATAAATAAAAGGAATTGCCGTATGGACATTTTATTCACGTTGGTGTCCTCTTTTATGGTGATGCAAATCCTCTTTTTGAGGGCAGTGAATAATTGGCCACGCTTCCACCACTACACAATTCTGGGAGCCCAATTGAATTCATTCTCTGGACTGCCTGCACTTAGTTGCTCTTTTTCCTTCCGTGTACCTATTGACTCCTTTCTTCCAATCTAATTTGAGTCTCTTATTGAGTTTTAGCTTCAGCTAATATATCACTGCAATCCATGAATAGCAGAAACGTAGGCATATGAAGAAGACGGCTGCAGGGGGGCGGGGGGACACACATCTAAATTCCTTTCTCTGAGATCCAAGTTGTTTACATTTCTGCTAAGATTAGATTTAGAGGGGCATTTAAAGACAAATAGTTTGTAATTTCATCATGTTTCTCGGCTAGGGCATGATATAGGAAGGAAAATGGGTTGGAGTCCATCCCCCCCACTCTCCGCACATCCTGGTGTTACTAAATTTAATCTTCGCAAGTCTGCAAGTTAAAAGTTCAAGACCTGCTGTGAAATGTGCACGTATCATGATAATCAAGAGTACGTTTCCGAACACAATTCAAAGTGTTGGTGCTGACCTTTAAAGCCCTAAACGGCCTCAGTCCTGTATACCGGTACCTGAAGGAGCGTCTCCACCCCCATCGTTTAGCCCAGACACTGAGGTCCAGCTCCGAGGGCCTTCTGGCGGTTCCCTCCCTGCGAGAAGTAAGGTTACAAGGAACCAGGCAGAGGGCCTTCTCGGTAGTGGAACGCCCTCCCACCAGATGTCAAGGAAATAAACAACTATCTGACTTTTAGAAGACATCTGAAGGCAGCCCTGTTTAGGGAAGTTTTTACTGTTTGATGCCTTATTGTGTTTTTAATATTCTGTTGGGAGCTGCCCAGAGAGGCTGGGAAAACCCAGCCAAATGCACGGGGTATAAATAATAATAATAAGAATAATAAGAATAATTTGTTGTTGTTGTTGTTGTTGTGACTTCTGTGGTTTTGGCAGGCCTCTCATACTCTGTGAGAAATACCTTGACCAGTCAGTTTGGTCCAATACACTCGCAAAACAACCAAATTTTGAATGCCTTGCTGTTTATGGAGGCGGAACTAACATGGAGTATAAACTCATTGTTTTTGCACAACGTGAAGCTTCGGGGAATTGGGAATATAAATTCTGACTCCGATACTCCCTGTGGCCCTGGGTATGCCATTAATCTGCTCTAGTTCTGTTTTCTCATCCATGAACGAGATAACTTAATGCCTGCCCTACCTTTACAGGTGCGGTGAGGATTCATTCAACAGTGATGAAGGGAGGGTGACACAATGCATAATTTCCCTTCCTTCCCCCTTCATGCCATCACAACCTCATTTAAAAAGTAACCTTTCATTTGGACCGGCCTTGATGAAGGCTATTCTCTGTCATTATAATTTTATTTTCTACAATTCTATGGTTCTATTACGCCCATGTATTTATTGTAGGGTTGTGACATTTTGTCTGTTAACTGGCTAGAATGAGATGAATCCGTTTTAAAACATTTTATACTGCATTCCTTTGCACTGTAAGGGCTCGTCCACGCAGGAGTTGACTGTGTGTTTGCCGCTGTTTGCATTCCCAGTTAATTTGTATACTCCATGTAACATTACTCTCAAACAACACAAATGTCAATTCTTTCCCCCTGAGAACCAGTGTTTACCCAACATGGGAATAATCTGATAAACAGGGGGAAATTGGGCTCCAAACAGCTCCACTCAGAGTCATAGATGATTTGGTACAGTATTTTTTGGTCCCACCCCGTACCCCCCTGGCTACGCCCATGATCACGTTTTTGTTATGTAAATGGTGACACAGATCCCCTGGTTGGGTTACACAGACCCCCTGGGGTTCATGGACCACCAATCAGGAACTATTGCTATGAACACTACACCACGCCAGTGTGGTGTAGTGGTTAAGAGCGGTAGACTCGTAATCTGGGGAACTGGGTTCGCGTCTCCGCTCCTCCACATGCAGCTGCTGGGTGACCTTGGGCTAGTCACACTTCTTTGAAGTCTCTCAGCCCCACTCACCTCACAGTGTTTGTTGTGGGGGAGGAAGGGAAAGGAGAATGTTAGCTGCTTTGAGACTCCTTCGGGTAGTGATAAAGCGGGATATCAAATCCAAACTCTTCTTCTTTTTTGAGTAAGTCCCTTTAAATTCTTCTCCTTTTTTAAGGTAGGGGCCTTAACAACAGCAAGCCCTGCTTCTGGTCTTCCTGGTCCAGAAGCAAATGTCTGGTCACTGTACAAAGCAGGACACAGGGCTTGATGGATCTTTGGTCTGATCCAGTGGGGCTCTTTGCATGCTATGATACCCGTGTTCCAAAGAGCTGATGTGCCCTTGATTTGTAACCAGACTGTACAGCTTCAGATATCAGTTAACAACTGCTGCGTTACTTCATAAACTAAGATAAGCTGGAACCTACAACGATTTATGACATATGAAGTGTACTCTTAAAACAAAGCAGCCAACCTCGGGCATTCTTTGTGCCTAAATAACAAGGGTGGAGAACGTGCCTTGTTACATTTACAATGACCTTGGACCTCGGGGAGAAAAATCGCAGGCATCCTTTATTTTTAGAAAAAGCAGGGTGGCGCACCTTCAACAACTGCCGCCAAGACTATAAACATCCTGCATGTGCTTTTTCATCAAAGGCATATTCCGGATGTTGAAAGGATAAGCAGTCTTTTTTTTAAAAAAAAATAAAGACCATATTAAAGGAGCCACTTTAAAAGCTGAAACAAAATAAAAAAATTCCTTCCAGTAGCACCTTAGAGACCAACTAAGTTTGTTATTGGTATGAGCTTTCGTGTGCATGCACACTTCTTCAGATACCACAAAAGCTCATACCAATAACAAACTTAGAAGGTGCTACTGGAAGGATTTTTAAAATTTTGTTTCAACTATGGCAGACCAACACGGCTACCTACCTATAACTTTAAAAGCTGACGTTGTAAGCAGCTACTTTTGCAAAACTTAAGTCTTTGTTGGCCCTTGGCGTCCTGGTCAACACACAGTGGTCAACACATAAGTGTGATTTTCAACCTGTAATTTTATTTGTACACACCTCTTGGAGATCTTTTTGATTAAGGAGGGTACAAATTTTCTAAACAAATAGGAAGGTCTAAATTAGTTGCAGCATAACATTCATTCCGCAGTCCGGGGGAACCAGCTCATCCAGCCTTAGGGCTGGGCTAGGTTTAGAAATATTTGGTCCAGCAATTTGCAAGGTATGTGCAAATATGCCCCAAAGCAGAGACTCTGGATGGTAGAGTTCACTTCTGTCCCTAATATCTTGGAAGCAGAATAGTGGGAGAGAGGCCCATATATGAAACACATGCTTAGAAGTTCAACAGAATGTAAAAAAAAGTACTTATTTGTAATAACAGATTCTGCACATTTTAATTTAATTTTTTACTTTCATATAAAAGGGAAGAACAGTACTTCAGTCGTTGTTGCCCAAGGCAGGAAATTTTCCTGACAGTGTTGGCACCTTTATGCATTAAAAGATACCAGAAGATTTTGAAATGAGTTTCAGCAGGACAAAATGAGATAGTGGGAGATCCATGATTTGATCTCACATGTGAGATTTTTTTTTATTTAAAAAGTAAATACAGTCATTGATATTTATTTGTGATCAGGGCTGCATGGAAGGGATAAATGTAGTTAGTTAAATCCTTTGTCTCCATGCCATCGTCCCATTCAAAATATCCCCTCCGGAGCTGCTTTTTGGCACATGGAACAAAAACTGAGTACTGTATTTGGGTGAATTTTATTTAGACAGACTGCATTAATGGGGGGGGGTAGCAGAATAGCCAGTTTGTACACTCAGTTGGGGACCCAGGTGGCGCTGTGGGTTAAATCACAGAGCCTAGGGCTTGCTGATCAGAAGGTCGGCGGTTCAAATCCCTGCGACGGGGTGAGCTCCCGTTGCTCGGTCCCTGCTCCTACCAACCTAGCAGTTCAAAAGCACGTCAAAGTGCAAGTAGATAAATAGGAACCGCTCCGGCGGGAAGGTAAACGGCGTTTCCGTGCACTGCTCTGGTTCGCCAGAAGCGGCTTTGTCATGCTGGCCACATGACCTGGAAGCTGTACGCCGGCTCTCGGCCAATAAAGTGAGATGAGCGCTGCAACCCCAAAGTCGGACACGATTGGACCTAAGGGTCAGGGGTCCCTTTACCTTTACCTTTACACTCAGTTGACAAGTGCAGTTTTGAGTGTTGAATTTTACATGTGAATGAGCCAGCGCAGATTGAACATCACCACTTCTAGTGATTTCATTTCGCTGTTATTATGCATTTATTCGATTTAAACTTAATAGAATCTGCTATCACATCATAAATATGAAAATTAACAAAATCTAACAAGTGAAAAACCAGAAGTTACCTTAATTCATTCCTAAATTACCTTAAACTATGGTTGTGTACCACAGCTTGCATAACTTTTAGAAACTGCACCCAGATTTACATATTGTGATATCAAATCTGAAACCTTCATGTTCCAATGCATTATAATAAAGAAATACTCCAGTTTTCAATAAACTTATTTCATGATTGTCAAGCCTCTCTGATCCGAACAAAGTTTGTTAATTTAACCATATGCACAGAGCCCCAGGTTTTAAAACCCATTCTATTACTGATGGAGGCATCGCCCCTCACTCACAGTGCCTTTCAGTATGGTCAAACATTCAGCTATGATCCATCAGGTGCTGAAAAATCAATAATTTGTGAACCAGTCCTGTGTATTATGTGTTAAGGAGCATCCATTATTTTCTGCACAAACCTGGGTTCAAAATTGCGTCCCACTGGAGAAGGCTGAGCCAGCAAAAAACTACCCCTTATAATTGCATATGAGAACACGAGGAAAAGAAATAATGAAGCAATAAAGAATTGGAGAGAAATGAAAATATAATACGGCAAATACTAAAGACCATGAAGAGTTAAAACTGGAGTCTACTTGGAGCAAATGATGCTCTATCATCCTGAACTCCTTCCAGAACAACCCCTTAAAAGTTAAAACAGTATAACCCATTTTGAGTTTCATAGCATTCTAAGTTTTAAAGCAGATCATACACCCCAGTCCAATGGGGCTAGTGGCCCTTTACCCTTCATCCAACCCCTAAGAAGAGAGAAAGGGAATGTGCCCCTTTTCATCCATCCTGAGCTTTTTATATTGATCAGAGAGCCAGTGTGGTGTAGTGGTTAAGAGCGGTAGACTCGTAATCTGGTGAACTGGGTTCGCGTCTCCGCTCCTCCACATGCAGCTGCTGGGTGACCTTGGGCTAGTCACACTTCTCTGAAGTCTCTCAGCCCCACTCACCTCACAGAGTGTTTGTTGTGGGGGAGGAAGGGAAAGGAGAATGTTAGCCGCTTTGAGACTCCTTCGGGTAGTGATGAAGCGGGATATCAAATCCAAACTCCTCTTCTTCTTCTTCTTCTTCTTCTTCTTCATCATCATCATCATCATCAGAGGTGGGGCCAGAACTTTCTGGGTTACTTACAGGGGAGCATAAAGAGGTTGTCTTAATTGATTCCCACCCACCCACACTTCTCATTTACCCAAATTTTATCAGGGGGAAACATTCCCAGTATCCCCATAAGTGATCTCCTGCCAAATAATTGTCTTGTAAGCACATTGCATTTCAGCATTGCCTCATAAACAAATATAGTACCACTGCTGCCAGTCGTGTTATGGCTTCGCCAGCTGCAGAGACTCCAAACAAGTTCTTTCTCATTCTTTTCCCTATCAGCCAGCAAGATCTCTTCCATCCTTTTTATAACCATCGAGGCCTTTCACATCTCTATATCAAACAGGTCTCATGCACACAGCTTTGACTTCTCAGCAAAGGTCACCATGACCCACAGGCGGTTCGTCTGTAGACAAAGGTTACATAGAGTCAACCCTGGTTGCTCTGGTCATCCATTTTGGTTCCTTAGATCTGCTTTAAAGGTAAAGGGACCCTTGACCGTTAGGTCCAGTCGTGGACGACTCTGGGGTTGCGCGCTCATCTCACTCTATAGGCCGAGGGAGCCGGCGTTTGTCCACAGACAGTTTTTCTGGGTCATGTCACCAGCATGACTAAGCTGCTTCTGGAGAACCAGAGCAGCGCACGGAAATGCCATTTACCTTCCTGCCGGAGTGGTACCTATTTATCTACTTGCACTTTGACGTGCTTTCGAACTGCTAGGTTGGCAGGAGCAGGGACCGAGCAACAGGAGCTCACCCCGTCGCGGGGATTCAAACCGCCGACCTTCTGATCGGCAAGCCCTAGGCTCTGTGGTTTAGACCACAGTGCCGCCTGCATCCCATCAGATCTGCTTTGGGATTTGCTTAAAAATCCATGGTTCCTTGGACCTGGAAGGGACAGATTATCTTTCTGAAGAGGTTCGGTGCCTCTGGATTTTTCTTTAAAATAGCTAAATGTTGTTGCCATCCATCTGTCTCGGGAGACAATGGAGGAGTGCACCTTTGGGGGTGAAGTCAAACTGCTGGAAGGTTGCAGCACCTGTTGTGGCTGTAGAGAAGGATACAGGAGAGACCTGTTTTATTGCAGCTGGGGCAGATGAAGGTGTCCAGTTGTGCTGCTACAGAGGCACCACAGCATTTCTTCTCTCTGCACTCCTCCTGGCAGTCATTCCTCCTGTGGTCACTGCAGTGGATACACAACCTGACTGTCTGTCTCCAGGCATTGCGGTTGTCTGCAAGGGATTCTCACAAGGCGGGGCTGATGCAACCAACCTTCATGTCGCAATTGCAGACATCTTTGCAACACAGAGTTGGTCTGCCAATGAGCCCGGTGCCTGAAGCCACAAATGATATGTAGCAAACCAGACTGACTGATATAATTATTTAAGAATTAACTTTTGTAAGCAACCTCTCGTTTGTTCTTTGTGCAGCTGCATAATTGATAAAGGTGGGTGCGACGAACCCCCTTGTTTCTCTCTCTCTAAAACCGAAGGTCCGTCTCGAACCCAACTCCCTCTTCTCACTATAATGCTTTTATTATTGAGAGTCCGTATCCAGCTTACGTGGCCTGGTACCCTTAATGCTCTGGGCTATTTAGGTGAACCGCCTTTTGCCTACATTGCAGCCCTCAGCTAGGCTCCCCACTGTATCGATTTGCCTCACACTTCTGGCAACTTAATGGCACCCCAGGTCTTCACCTTCTAACCCCTCTCTGCGTGACTCTGAGACACAAACTAAAACCCTTTCCTCAGGTAAGTTTTGTCCCCTTCCCAAGTACACACCACTGTGAGCTTTGATACCCCGCTGGATTAATAATGACGATTCCTTTATGGCACAAAAAGAACTGAACTTTATTTCTTATAGAACATAGTCGATTTAAAGATTCATGCGTTCACAATCTTGTTTACAGTAACAGTACTTGTATAGTTTCACGATAAACTAAACCTAACCTATACCACCACTATCCTGGCCCCACACCCTTCTTCTACCTGTCACCACACACACCCTCCCTCTTCTCAACTGTCAAAACGGTTGACTTGACCTTTTAAACCGGGGATGGTCCCACCCCTAAAGGATGAACTGCCATTCCAAGTGAGGGTGGATTAACTCCTTATGAACCGGGAGGTAATAACTCCATCATCTTAGGGCCAATCCGTTACATCGGGCATATCAAGTGTTGTAAGAAAAAACTGCTCCTTTTCCCTTATGGGGTATCCAAGAGCACGCATAGAATCCTTCAGTGGGTTCCCTATCGGAAGGAGAAAATAACAGAAGCCAACCAGAGAATATTGAGAAGCAAGGCAGCTAGTAAGCCTGATTTTTATTAACTCTTGCAACAGGGTCCTCACTCACCACATGCAGGAGGGGGGAGGGACCCAGAACAATGGTGCACAAGCCCTTATACTGTATAGACTTTTGAAATTGCCCACCCTGTAGCTCAAGACCACCCCCCCAAAAAAACAGCATACATACATCACAGAAGGAGGCAGTCTGCAGCAGAAATCCTGTCTTCCAGGAAACCTTACTGGTCACTGATTGCTCTACCTGGGCAGCCTGGCCATTCTCTTGTGATGGTGAATACTTTAGTTCCTGAATCCAGGTCACAGGCTCACCCTATTCATACACAAATAGGCCCTAAAGACAGGATTTGTAAGCAAAAAGACAACGGGAAGGCTTTCCCCATTTCCTTCCATACTGCAGAGGAATAGTTGAGGTCACTGGGAGAGTCAAAATGGTTTCAGGGTTGTTCTCCTGTACTATTTCAGACACATAGTTTATATACTTATGTATGTGTTTGCCTTGTACATTTATGAACATTTATATATTTGAGACCTTAAATTCTTATAACACAAGTGTTTAAAACAAATAAAACACACTTCCTCACACCCTTGTCCCAGGTTGGCTAGGAAATCCTTTGCCATATCATGTGTGACCCCTTCTTCAATAATAATAATAATAATAATAATAATAATAATAATAATAATAATTTATTTATTTATACTCCACCCACCTGACTGGGTTTCCCCAGCCACTCTGGGCGGTTCCCAACAGAATATTAAAAACAAGATAAAACATCAAACAGTAAAAACTTCCCTAAACAGGGTTGCCTTCAGATGTCTTCTAAAAGTCAGATAGTTGTTCTGGAATTGACATTCTGATAAACTTAGAATAAAACGTGCAGGGGAAACAAGAAAGAATATATTATATGGGATAAGGATAATAGATGTAATAACATAACTTAAAGTGTATAGTAGACTATGGAATATGTAAAATCGCACATGAGTGAGGGGGAGTGGGGGGAGGCAGGATAAAGGCTTTTTAAAAATAATAATAATAATAATACTGTAATATGAATGACTTGTATATTTGTTTTGTTTGTTTGTGTGTGTTTGTGAGATTTTGAATTTGAAATAATAAAGATTAAAAAAAAAAGTCAGATAGTTGTTTATTTCCTTGACATCTGACGGGCGCCACTACCAAGAAGGCCCTCTGCCTGGTTCCCTGTAACCTCACTTCTAGCCTGAACCTCAGTGTCCAGGCTGGAACGATTCTAACTCTACAGCTGCAATCTTAACCACCCTAACTAGAAATTAACTCCCATTAAATTCAGTGGGCTTTGCATCTGAGTAAACAAGCTTAGAATTGTGCTATAAATCGCCTGGGGTTCTCTATGTTTGGTTTGAAGCGGACTTGATGAGATCACAGACATTTCCCAAAGCAAAACCACCGGCCTTCAAAGCATCATAGCATTTCCTTGTGTGTTCAGCTTAGCCATTACTTCTTCCTGGTGATCTTTGACAGCTTTCCCCCCAGACCGTGCGGTCTGCACACATAGCGGAGCCATCTGGGGTTTGAGCAAAACAGCAGGTAGCATGATATTTATCTTCACTTGTGACCTGCAACCGAGCACAAGCCCGCAGAGATGACAGACCGCTGCAATTAAGACCTTCTATCTTTTCCGCCATGTTGAGGCAGCGACTTCAAATGACAATGCCGTGGACTCCCTGGGTGCAGCTGCAGCTTCCAAATTATTCCCATCTTGCTGTTAAGTCTCTTGCCGTTAATAACATTTGTTATGAATGCATCAGCAAGCAGCGGCTGACACAGAGGGGACTAGAACGTCACCGGAATAAAAGCTGCCTCTCAGAGAACGCATCTCACTCCTCTCACAAAGAGCGGCTCCAGTGAGACAGTCCCTCCTTACCTCTGGTGAGGGGGGAAAAAGAGCATCTGTTCCATAGTCTGCCTCAGTGATTTTAATTACCCTTAACTATTCCTAATCTACTAGTTTGCTTGCCTTGAAGGGAACTGAGGATGAGGGGGGAAGGGGGTGCGTGAGAGGAAGGATCCCCAGTTCTTTGCTGCTTGATATTGTTGTGTGACCTCAACACTTGCCCAAGTAGCGGGAGGTTGTAGAAACAATAGGGCTGCCATATGTCTGGGTTTTCCTGGACATATCCGGGAATCGTGCTGCCAAAATGGCGTCTGGGCGGATTTTTGGCGAATCGGCAAAATGTCCGGGAAAACCCAGACGTATGGCAAGTAGGGTGATTTTTAAAAAATGTTTTTTTTAAAAAAAGCGCCCCAAAACCTAATTGGAGGGGGAGATGTTCCCCCCCAAAAGCTCCCCCCCCCCATTTCCAATTTTCACCAAATTTTCACTTTTGGGAATATGGCAAAAAGGTAAAGATAAAGGACCCCTGGACAGTTAAGTCCAGTCAAAGGTGACTATGGGTTGTGGTGCTCATCTCCGCTTTCAGGCTGAGGGAGCCGGCGTTTCTCCACAGACAGCTTTCCGGGTTACATGGCCAGCATGACTAAACCGCTTCTGGCGCAACAGAACACCATGACGGAAACCAGAGCGCACGGAAATGCTGTTTACCTTCCTGCCGCAGTGGTACCTATTTATCTACTTGCACTGGCATGCTTTCGAACTGCTAGGTTGGCAGAAGCTGGGACAGAGCAACGGGGGTCACCCTGTCGTGGGGATTCAAACCACCAACCTTCCAATCGGCAAGCCCAAGAGGCTCAGTGTTTCAGACCACAGCGCCACCCGCATCCCAGGGAATATGGCAACCCTTGGAGACAAGCTGTCCATCCAGACCTGGTCTCTGTTGACAGAAAGTGTACTGGGTTTGTGACATTTATAAGTAGAGTGTAAGTGGAATTAAATACCCTGTGTGCTCCTACCGGGTTCCAGATCCCACACCACAGACCCCAAGGGCAGTTCCAAACTGTTTCATTTGTTCACACAAACACATTGCCACCTTCCCCAGGCTCTAATAGCGGTTCCCACTCCAAACATTCCAGAGAGAGATCTCTGCATCAGGAAACAATCTTCTAATTATTAGCTCCCAAGAGGAGACATCAGTTCACCATTAAAGAATGTTAGCATTCTCCTGTCAAACTCCCGCCTTTGATCAGACCTTGTTTTCAAGGCAAAAGCATGGTGATAGACCTGTTCACAACAGCCAGACTGCAAACCCACAACAAAATCTTCTGAAGTCACCTATCTCAAAAGAAGCAAGGATGCAGCTACAGCCGGTACAGTTGGGTCGCCTTTTACAGGCAAGTGGCTTGGCACCCACATAAATGGGTGTTGCGCAACAGGAAAGTTGTGAAAGCAAAGTTTCAGAGAGAGGAATGTAGTGGAGCACTGGTTTTTAAAAGTTACTCGGCTGCTTAAAAATGTGAAACATTTTGCAAATTTATCCTCATGTTGTACTGTTCTTGTTACAAGTTTATAAACTGCAAAATTATTATTTTGTTGAAAAAAATAATGTGAAGCAAAGCCTATTTACACGTAGCATAACTGCATTTACTTGCACTGCTGTGCTTTCGAACTGCTAGGTCGGCAGGTAACAGGTCGATCCAAATGAGCCCGATTTCCATCAACAGGTTTCTGGGACTAGGAAGAATCCTAATGACCCTTCATGTCACCTGATCCCTGCTGAACTGAGGGCTACAAAACTATACTCCAACAATCAACACTGGTAGAGTTGAAGCAGATTCTCCAGAAGCGAATGAGGTCCTTGGGCTAAGAAAGTTTCCTGAGTCTTCTTATAAACAGTGGCCAATATTTCTTCTTCTTCTTCTTCTTCTTCTTCTTCTTCTTCTTCTTCTTCTTCTTCTTCTTCAATATATATATAAAAAGGCTGCTTCTCAGTCAAACAAAATACGCTGTTATTTGTGCGAAGGCTTCCTGAACTGTATTAAGAGATACAAATCACTCTGTCAGGCAATCCTTCATCTTCTGCAAGGTTAAAATTAAATTCCTAGAAATCCGCAAGCATTTCTGAATAAAGTGGAAGGAACTCAGGAATATCCCGAGGCAGAATGAGAAAAAGGCTGGCTTCTACTGTTACCTTTTGGTTTGAACATATTCGGTGAAAAGAATTACGAGTTAGCATGCTCAGGAACTGCACACTCCTGAGGCAAATGGAAAATACAGTTTCAAGTGTGCTGCCTCTGATTTTACATCTTAGAAATATTTTTTTAAAACACACACACACACACACACACACACAAAAAAAACCCGGTGGTTAATGTTCTGTGTAATCAATCTCTCAAAGGTAAACAACACTAAAAAGGTATAGGCCTATCTTTCCATTCACTGTAAATATATGAGGAATTGTCTTGTCCACCCAGGCAGGGAGGGAAGCAGCAGTCCACTGTATTAAGCCGTATACAAAACTGGCTGGTTATTTGAAAGTTATTGTCGTGGGAGAACCAACTGCCTCCTGGTGGGGTCTGAGAAACAGAAATGTCTGGAGCAGGAGTCAACAACCTTTTTCAGCCATGGACCGGTCCACTGTCCCTCAGACCATGTGGTGGGCCGGATTTTTTGGGGGGGGATGAACGAATTCCTATGCCCCACAAATAACCCAGAGATGCATTTTAAATAAAAGCACACATTCTACTCATGTAAAAACACCAGGCAGGTCCCACAAATAACCCAGAGATGCATTTTTTAAAAAGGACACATTCTACTCATGTAAAAACATGCTGATTCCCGGACCATCCACGAGCCGGATTGAGAATGCGACTGGGCCGCATCTGGCCCATGGGCCTTAGGTTGCCTACCCCTGGTCTGGAGCCATCCATGCAATGACTAATCACATGAATAACAATTTGGTCCTGAGATAGAGAAGGGTGAGAAGGAGCAGGACTTCTTAACCTGCAGAGTGGCATTATCCTTGTGGAACTCGCTTCCCAAAGAAGTCCACATGGCCAGCTTGGTTTTTATTTTCAAAATATTGAAAAGCCCATACCATTCACCCTGACAAGCCTTGGGGAGACTATATATCATTTACAGAGGATATAACTATGTACAGTTTGTTGGAGCAGGGTTTGTTTGTTTCTTGGCACTTGGAAGCTGAAGCATCAAGGGTCTTGTTGATAACTGAGCTGGCACATATTTTCTAGAATTTCCAGGGCAGGTTTTTCCCCCAATTTGCTCTACTGCTGTAATAAAAATTTATTATTTATACCCCAGCCACTCTGGGTGGGTGGCTCCCAACATAATTAATTATAATAATAATAAAAAAGCGATAAAACATCAAACATTAAAAACTTCCCTAAACAGGGCTGCCTTCAGATGTCTTCTAAAAGTCGGATGGTTGTTTATTTCTTTGACATCTGATGAGAGGGCGTTCCACAGGGAGGACGCCACTACCGAGAAGGCCTTCTGCCTGATTTCCTGTAACCTCATTTCTAGCAGTGAGGGAACCGCCAGAAGGCCCTCGGAGCTGGACCTCAGTGTCCTGGCTGAACAGTGGAGGTGGAGATGCTCCTTCAGGTATACTGGGCCGAGGCTAGGGATTAGTAGTGGTGATGTCCTATGTCCAGCTATGTGCACTGCTACACCTACAAATATCCCTTAGGGACCTAACTTGCAAGACTTTTCAGATTTATACAAAGGCGTGCATTTCATACCAGGTTAATAATTTTGTGAGGCAATAATTTTTTAATCAAAAAATTAAGCCTCAAAGGGGGAATTGTTGTAATAATTTTAAGGTTTTATATCTATAATAATTGTTATTAATGTACCAAGCAAACAAGGCCACATGTCTGAAGCAGACAGTCCTGACACCATTTTGACTCTCAAAACTGACCAAATGTTTCTCTGCAAGGAGGAAAGGGGTGAGAGAACCTTCTCATTGTCTCAGAAATTAAGTTATCACCATCTCAAAGGAATGGCCAGACTACCCAGGAAAGGCAATCAGATAAGACATCATCATATGAAGTGGCAGACAGAAGGTAAACAGCGCACTCAGATTTCTGCTGGAGACCGCCTTTTTCTGTGATGTAGCTGTGATGTATCTGGGGGGTGGTCCTGGGTTACACCCCTTTTTGTGATGTATGTATGATGTATACGGGGGTGGTCTTGAGCGGAAGGGGGGAATTTCAAAGTCTATATAGGGGCTTGCACACCATTGTTGGGGGTTGCTCCTCCATTTTTGGGAGTGGTCCCTGTTGCAACAGATATAATAAAGATTTTGCTTCTCAATTTTTCTCTGGTTGGCCTCTGTAATTTACTCCTTCCGATGGAGAACCTCAAAAGGCTCTTGTGTACCCCATAAGGGAATAAGAGCAGATTTCTGTTTATTTCAGTAGCTTACATTTAATGTTTTCAAAACAACAACAACAACAACTGGTGCTTTATATTGCTTTATAGTCCTTGCTGTTCCATGAGGGCTCCATGGAGTCAAGTTAGGTAGGATTTAAATTTTAAAATAACTGTGTGTTGCCATTATTGCTAGTAGCCGTTACTGGACTTTCAGAGTGAGTGCCTTAAGTCAGGATTTAGTATCTGGGATAACAGGATCCCCAATCAATAATGTTAGCAAGCCTTGCTTCAGTGCAATACATTTTAACTATTGGAGATTTCTGTAGCTCATTAAAGCATTAAAGTTCTTTACTTGCATATTTCCCTAGGAGATTAATCTCTGTGACATGACCAGGCCATCATGCTTGATTACGAGGAAAGAACCCAGTGAACTGGGTAGCACATCATCAAAAGACAGGATTGAAGCAATCAGACTCTTGGAAGGGAGGCAGGAAATCCTGGGAAAATGGCAACATCAAAGGTTGAAAAATGCTATGAGCAGAGAGAAATTTCTGCTGGCAGTTCCCATGATTACTTTGTATCCCAAGGGACTTCAGCCGCTGTTAATACATTGGCCCCGATCCAGAGAAATAGGACCCAGGATGCTTTGACTCTACAGCGTTTCTGTGCGTGCAATCACATTAGTGTGTTATTTTCAAATATGTTCTTCTCAAATGTGTACGTAAAGTCTGATAAAAAATAGTTTGTGTGGGGGTGATATGGTCCCAAGCTCGGCTTAAACAGAGGTACAAAGCGGCGCCCTGGAGTATTTTAACCATTGGATTATGTAACGGTTTCCTTTCAGCCTGAAACAACCAGACATATTTTCAAGGGAGGAGCCAAGGCTCAGTTGCAGACAGAGTGCATGTTCTGCATGCCAGTAGATGGACCAGTGATCTGACTCAGTATGAGGCAGGTTTCTATGTTTCTTCTGAAGGAAGAGAAGAGGCCGGATATTAGGGAGGCTAGCAATCAGTAGCCTGGCACCCCAGTAGTTTCTTATTGGCTCTATGGCTACAGACTGAGGTCACATCCACAGCATACACAGCATGACAAACGTCCGGGATTTGTCCACCAAAAATAGCATCAGGGTGGATTTTTCAAAAATTGGTAAAAAATGGCCAGCAAAATCCATATCAGAAGTGTTGAATTTTTTGCAGATTTCCTAAAAACATTCCAAAAACCAAAAAAAAAAATTTAAAAAATTGCCCCCCAAAAGGTCTTTGTGTCTGGATTTAAAGCACCATTGTACCACTTTAACAGTCAAAGGGAATCCTGGGAACTGGAGTTTGGGATTCCAAGTTTTGTGAGGTCTGCAGCCTTAAAAAATGTCAGTTCCCAGGATTCCCCAGGATTGCAGATGTGGAATAATAATACTGTAATGTTTAAATGTATGGTGTGGATGTGACTTGATACCCTACAGCAGGATCCCCCAAACTTGGGTTGCCAGCTGTTTTGGGACTACAATTCCCATCATCCCTGACCACTGGTCCTGCTAGCTAGGGATGGTGGGAGTTGTAGTCCAAAAACTGCTGGAGATTCAACTTTGGGAAATCCTGCCCTGAGCATGGCAAATTCCACTACTGCAGACCAGTCTGGATGCAAGGAAGTTGGAGAGCAGCTACTGCGGCCAGACCAACAGCTACTAGTGTCTTTATCTGCCAAAGAGTTTCAGATCTGACTCACTATGGAATAGTAAGGAGCTGCCCATTTAAGCCAGCCTTCCCCAACCCAATGCCTTCCAGATGTTTTGGGATAATATTTTCCTACATTCTTTTCACTAATATATGCATTTCTATGCACACTTTACCCTAGCGTGTGCATTTTGGGTGCACATTATTTGGCTGGAGAATTCCACTGCAAGATTCAGAGAAGTGCAGATTTCAAAGGACTGAGTTTCAATTCACATATTGTTTTGGAAAGTGAAAATCTTGGTAGGCTTTAAAACAAGAGCTGAATGCAGTTTCTTCTCCATCCCTAATTGTGCCTGCATTAGATACTTTCTAATTCAGCCTCGAAAACCCATCGTGACAGTCTAGGCTGTACAATGAGTCAAGCAAAAGTCTTTTGCGCAGAGTTCCCCTAGCGTGTCACTGTGTTGTTCCCTGTGGCTGTGGTTGACGCAAGTGAATTACACATCAGCCATGAGGCATTTCTGGGTCGTTTGCATCCTCTCCCAACAAGCCTTTTATGTAGAAATCTTTATCCCACCATGCATCTGTACTTGAAGTACAGTATTTTAAACCGGTTTTGTATATAGGACTACATTTAAATGTTTGGGTTGTTTTCACGTGCGGAAGTACATTTCAAATTATGTTATACACGGAACAGTGTTTAATTGTTCTTACACTTTTCTTGTTGAATGGCTGGAATTGTTTTAGTTGCTTACTATTGTAAGCGTTGTTGATGCATACCCTCCAACATTTTCCAGCATAAAATCAGGATGTGTGGCTTTTGGTGCTGCGCTGCCACGCGAGTCAGCTGGCTTGCGCGGAAGCGCAGCCACAAAAAGACACGAGAGTCAGTTGGCCGCCTCCTGTGCTGCAGTGCCTACCTGGCGGTGACTTGCTCTTTTCCCTCCTCGCTCACTTCCTCCTCCTGTGCCACCCCTCACGCCACTATGACAGCAGCGGCAGCTTTGGCAGTGGCAGAGAGGGGCTGACAAGAGTGTCGCACACATCTTCCACCTGTGCTCTGGCGGGGAAATGCCTTCCCCGTGCACAAGGGTTCCACCTGAGGAGGGTTCCTCTGCTAAGTGCAAGCGCTGGCTCACCCTCCTCCCATGCTCAGCAATGGCAGCACTGGAGGGGGGAAACAAGACATTCACAGATGAAATCAGAAGCCAGGATTGCTTCTGTAATTCTATGCATGTCCCGGCTGAATAGGGACACTTGACAGGTTAGGTCAGGCACCCCCAAACTCAGCCCTCCTAATGTTTTCTGACTACAACTCCCATCATCCCTAGCTAACAGGACCAGTGGTCAGGGATGATGGGAATTGTAGTCCCAAAACATCTGGAGGGCTGAGTTTGGGGGTGCCTGGGTTAGGTGATGCTTTGAGCAACGTTTGGTAGTCGTTTGGAGTAGTTTATACCAAAAGCTGCTGCAATAATGTAGGAAGTGGGGACAGAACCCTCGATTTTAAGAACAAAGAGGGCGCAGGGGTGAATAACTCTCCCTTTTAGTCTTTGCCCACTACCCTGGTGGAAGCTATCAGCAATGGCTTCTGGGAGGAAAGGGGAGAAGGTGTAATCTGAGCCCTAGTGCCATTCCTCTGACTCGGAACACCTTAACCTCAAGGAACTCCTTGCTGGACCGAATGAGTTGCTTGCTAGAGATGGTGTTTGTTTGTTTATTATTATTATTATTATTATTATTATTATTATTATTAAAGATTTTCTTGGCCTCTTCACTCAATATGATTGCTTTCTGGCGTGGACTGAGAAGTTCTGATTGCTTTAAATAACAAAGAAGGTCCAAGGTAGCCAGGGTGAGGCAGCTGGTTTGGGGTGTCATGTCAGGCCGCAAATTTGTACGCCATTCAGTTTATTGCATTTGTACTGCCAGGGGGGGAGGAAGAGGCGTTTGTGGGATTTTTCTGCTTCAGGCGCCAATATATCAGTTACAGTTAATCGCGAAGTAAAATCACTGCAATGCAAATAGTTTTATTGTTTGAATTTGTACAACACCTTGAGGTGGATTTTAGTCAACTTGCATCTGACTCGATGTTCCGAAGGATCGCATTGTCCACAGCACAAGCATGCCTGCATGTGTTTACTCAGAAGTAAGTCAGAATGTAGTGAGGATTAACTCTGTCGTAAATGCATTTGGGATGGTGGCTGTAACAATGCAGTAGCTTTCCTGGGCAAGTGCCGCCCCCCCTCCCCCCCTCACACATGCCAGGCCATAAAACAAAATATAACTCTCGTTTAAAGTATTGCTGCTCTCCCTGCAATTTAAAGTAATTGCCCTTACCTGACAAGAGCCCAAACTGCTACTGTTCAGATATGCAGACTAGGTGTAAAGTTACAACTGCTACCTGTCAGTGCCATAGTAAACTACTACAGTCTTTCATTGCAATTTCCTCCCATTTCGTTCACAATTTTGTATAAGAGATTGCACAGGAAAACATACATTTTTAGTCATCCATGGATGCTTTCTTATTATACTGTGAAATCCTGTTTTACCACATGAATATTCATATAATAATTTAAACTTTCCCCGCTGGGAAAAAAAATAAAAATACCCAGGCAGACAACACAGATGGGAATTGATGGATGAGGACAAGTCTAAATGACAATAAAGTGGAGAGGCATGACAGGATATGGATGTGTCCTCACAAATTCTGCGTCTTTCTTTTTTTTTAAAAGCTACTTGCTCAATATTCAAAAAGGAAATGTTTGAAAAGTTCAGTAACATTCGTGTTTTAAATAAAAACATAAACTGTCATTCCTTCTCAACGGCAAAAAGGGCCTGCATTGTTTCCTCTTCTGTATGAGAAATTAATGAAAAACATGTTGAGTTGAGGATGAGGGATGAGAATGCTGAACAAATCTAGAATGACCTCAGTTTTCTTTATGAAGCTCCTAGGCTGCCACCGTTTAGCTTTAACAACAGCTCCACCTAACCAGGCACCTCTACAATGCAAATGGCCAGCTAGCTAGCAGCCAGGATTTGAAAGGCAGCGAGGAGGAGATAACAAAGAATGTGAATGGCTGCCGTAAACAGAGTACATGGGAATGCACTTCAAAGGGGGAAAACAGATTCCACGTAGAAATTGGTGGCTCAATTTGAGTTGCTGTGTTCGCTAAAATGCAGCCCAACTCATTTCTTTTAGTGGTTGCAGGAATAGGTAAAGGTAAAGGGACCCCTGACCATTAGGTCCAGTCGTGACCGACTCTGGGGTTGCGGTGCTCATCTCGCTTTATTGGACGAGGGAGCTGGAGTACAGCATCACTAAGCCACTTCTGGCGAACCAGAGCAGTGCACGGAATGACTCTGGGGTTGCGTGCTCATCTTGCTCTATAGGCCGAGGGAGCCGGCGTTTGTCTGCAGACAGCTTCCGGGTCATGTGGCCAGCATGACTAAGCTGCTTCTGATGAACAAGAGCAGCGCACGGAAACGCCATTTACATTCCCGCTGGAGCGGTACCTATTTATCTACTTGCACTTTGACGTGCTTTTGAACTGCTAGGTGGGCAGGAGCTGGGACCAAGCAACGGGAGCTCACCCCTCGCAGGGATTCAATCCGCCGACCTTCTGATCGGCAAGCCCTAGGCTCTGTGGTTTAACCCACAGTGCCACCCGTGTCCCTTGGTCACAGGAATAAGTTCCTCTAAATATCAAGCAGTCACTAAGAGTGTGGCGTTGACTTGGCAACTTGTCTCTGATGTTTGCAGCCAAGCGAATTTAGCCCCGATGGAATGAAAACTCAGTGCTTACGAAATTCATGGGCATCTCTCCTTGCAAGTCCTTCAAGCACACACAAGCCAATGCCTTGTTTGGGTTAACCATGTTTCACTTCCAGACTGATAGGCTCAGTGTCACTGGGAAGGACGATGTCTTGAATGGGCCTCTGGTTTTGTAGCAGAATGTTGCAGGTATCAGGATCAAGATGTACAAGAACTGAACTTGTTCCCCGACAGATGGCTTGCTTTCCTCCAGACCCGTCTCTGTAATACAAACGACTGCTCCAAATAACTATTTCTGGAATCCCTTCGGACACTTTTGCCTTCCTGCCCTCCATCTCTGCCACTTTCTGAGCTTCTCTCAACCATTTCGTTTTTATGATAGCTCCCATCTAAACGTTCTTCTGGGATTTTATCATGCACAAGAATGTATTAGCACAACACGACAAGCTGTTGAGCCACAGTGCTGAGGGCGGGGGACTTGCATACTTTATTTTGACTTGTTAAAAATGTCTGAGCATGCATATATATATATATATATATTATATATATATATATATATATATACCTATTTAAAGGCAGCAACAGAATAAGCATTTTCATAATAGAAACAGTGCATCAGATGCCATGCAGTGCCTCCACTTTTGTCTGTGGTGCTTTTTTACATACACATGTCAGAAAAATTGGTCTTCTTTTCGCCTCTCTGTGAAAGGGATCCTGGTATCCAATTTCTGCAGACTTAGTTAACTGGGCTGTAATGGTGTGATTCTGCTTTCTAGCTTGTCTGGAGAAGTCATTTGTTCATTTGTCCACATGGGGAATTCTCTTTCCTTGTTCCTCCAGACTAGCCTATGGGCATAGCTGTCAACCCTCCCTTTTTTGGCGGGAAACTCACTTATTCCAATGCCGTTTCCCACTGCTATCCCGGATTGTTGATATCCCTTAAATTTCCTGGATTTCAAAGGAAGCAGCTCTTCTCCCTCCCTGCCGGCCAGGGAGGCTCCTCAGCTGCGTTGCTCGGCTGCCAATAAGGAGTCTGAGACCGACTGGGGGTGGAGCTTGCATGCCTTGTGCAGCCAGACCCTCACGCCCAACCAGACAGACAGCCTGCCTGCCTGCCGTCTATGCACTCGCTCTTTCGAGGCTACTTGGTGCCATTGCACCGCCCTCGCGGCATCCCTTATTTTCAAATCCAAAAGTTTGTGAAAATCCCTTATTTTCAAATCCGAAAGTTTGGAAAAAATCCCTTATTTTCAAATCCGAAAGTTGACAGCTATGCCTATGGGTTATACCCAATACTAATCTTGCTGAAATTAATGATCTTGACTAAAAGTCCATAACTTTCAGTGGGTCTAACATCTGCTTTCCAGTAACATGAACCAATTTGGGGGGATTTGTCAGCAATGGCAGCCCATTTGTTGAATGCTCACCCCAGGGAGCCTTGCCTGACGCCTTCATTACATATTTTTTTGGTGTCAGGTGAAGATGCTTCTCTATAGCCAGGTCTTTGGTTGATTAACATCGTATGGCCTTTTAAATGTGGGTTTTTTGCAGGGCTGGTGGTTATTGGTTTGTTTTTGTTTTATTATGTATTTAGTGCATGGGAATATGTGAAACAAAAGCCATCTGAACTGGGCTCCCATTTGGGTACATGTTTTTAAACATCACTTAAAAGGTTAAGAATAATCCACGAATCCTGTTTCAGTCTGGATAGTGTGACTAAATGTTGTACACACTTTTTGAACACACCTTTTTTGTACGAGAGAGAGAGCCTGTTAACTAGCTGGGCAGTTTAAGATTTATGATGGTCTTAGCTTTTCGTTTCCTTCTTTTTAAATGCATGCATTTAGCAAACAGCATGACAGGTAAGTAGAATGAGCTCACTTAGTCACCATTATTGCTATTTTCAGTAAAAGATTTCCTTTGCTTTTGAATGATTTATTTCCAAAGGCCATCACAACTCTAACAATACCTGGCGGTTCCTCCCCCCAGCCCCATGATCCATGATGTTGAGACAAGACAAGAGGATGGAATGCAACAATTAAATGTTAATAATCTGCTGGAGATGTGCTTTAGCTACTCCAAATGGGTACTTCAAATATGCCCTGAATAGCCGCAATGCTATTACGCTGATAGCAGTTAGACGTCTAAAGCCTGAAAATGTTCAGTGTAAATATTTAATAATAAAATGCATTGGTCATAATTCTGAACTTGCTTAGATGTGTTTCTGCTCTCCTAAGGACATCCCTACGAAGCAAAACAGTCCTTATGGCATCATTTGTAACATTTGCTGTTATGCATTCTTACACACACTAAGGGGACAGTCAAACAAAAGAATAAGTGCTTTGACACCTCACAGAATTCAGTGGTTGATCTGGGGTGCAATCCTACGAAGCCCGGAAGGGCATCCCCCAAAAACCCCATAGGACTTTGTGGATCACCCTCATCCGTGGAGGCCTCTTTGTTGCTGTTGTGGATGTTTCCATGGTGGCCTCTCCTCCACCATTGGTGGGGTTTTGTTAGGTGGGTTGAGCTCTCCTGTTCCCTGACACACACTCAGAACAGGGGCCACCCCAGAGCTGGCCTTTTCCATGCCATTGGGAACAATAGGAAGGAAGATCCAAGAACACACACCAAGCAAAGGACAGGCAGAGGAAATGCATTCTCCTCTGCCACCTGTCAGCATGAGGCCAACATGACTTTGGCTAGTCCTCTGCATTGGGTTTGTTAGCAGGAGCGTCCTACTCTCGTGTAGGATCCTGGCAGAGACACATGCCCGACTGGCATGTTCTCTCCCTCCTGGTCGTTCGTTCGGGAGCTTCAAAAGCTTTCTTCTGCCCGAACATCACAGCGACTGATACCAAGAAGCATCAGCACACTTAGGGATCTGCAGAGTCTTCGTAGCATGTGTAAACAGACCTCAGCAACTCAGCATTGTGGCTAATCTACTTTATTTACATATAAACACACATGGAGCATTGCAACATGGTTCCCTCTCTCTCTAGCATCAGACAGCAAAGAGGAAGAACAAAGGACAATAGTCCCACTTCACGGAACACAGTAACACAAGCATCCTGTCTCCGTCATTTCCTGTTCTGTGGAATGAAAACATACACCGTCATGTGATAGACAACAATCCCATGACTGTAGACATGGGGAATGAATCTCCAACAGGGTTCACCCACCCGCTCTCCCTTTGGATTGCTCTATTAAGGACATGTTTAATTCTCTCCTGTTATCAGTGGGCTGAATCTGGCTGCTGACAGAAGGCTCATTGAGCAACGTGGAATGGCATGAGAGTGCTGTCCGTGGTACTTGTGCAGTGGCTGGTTCATATGCAGACGTCACCACCTGATGCTGCTTTTCCCAACTGATGAACCTGCATGTGTGAACTGACTGCTTAACCACCTCCATAAGAGCACTGAATTGGATCCATCTAGTTCAGTGTTCAGTGCCTCTCTAGGGCAGAGTTTCCCAAAGTTGGGTCTCCAGCTGTTTTTGGACTGCAACTCCCATCATCCCTAGCTAGCAGGACCAGTGGTCAGGGATGATGGGAACTGTAGTCCAAAGAAAGCTGGAGACCCAGCTTTGGGAAACCCTGCTCAAGGACCTCTCAGCCCTAAATGGGGACGCCAGGGATTGAACCTGCAACCTTCTGAACGCAAAGCAGGTGCTCTACCACTGAGCTACAGCCCTTCCCTCTGCAGACTAGGCAACCCAGACTAACTAATAAAGTTACTGTGATGGAAAAGAATCATCTCCATGAGAATCAACCTCAGTATGATTTCTAAAGTTCAATTACCCAAAAAATATATACGATTTCAGTACAGTTTTGTTTTTACTTGCCTTTGCTATTTGATTCTACTGAGCCCTTATTTCAAAGTCATATATCTATTATAGCAAGAGGATTTGTCAGCCTGAGGGTGTTTGCTCCTTTTAAACTTAAATTATTGTACAGCACCTAAGGCTTAATAAACAATTTAAAATAAACAAATGTATCAAAGTAATAATAGTAATGCCTACTATTATTATTCAACACATTCGTTTCTTTCCTCTCTCTCTTTTCGTCTTTTAATCTGAGATTTCCCCCGCCCCTGCACCCTGTTTTTGAAAAAAAGTAATTGAAGTCGCAAGTTGCTGCCTCTCAAATCGATGACGTAAGGAAAGCTCAGATAAAACTGCCATCTACTCTACTTGTGATGAACTATGGAAGTGCTTATTAGCAAGTGAAAATACAGCGGATGTTGATCTGGGAATAGGAATGCCAAAAAAGAAGGTTTTTGTTTTGGTTTGGGTTGTGTGTGGGTTTTTTTGCAGAATGCAAATACAGTTTTTCTAAACACTGCGAAATTAAAATGTCAACCAGCACTGTGGCTGAAGGAGTATTAACAACCCCTTTAAGAATGTCTTGGATAATATTATGTAAAGCCCCGATGTCTGTTATTACCTCAGCATTTGCCCCACAGGCTGTCCTTATGCTGATCATCCTAACAGCTTTCATACCTCTGGGTCAAGAACTGCCACTCCTGTCAAAAGACATTTTCTAATGAACTTGCTGTGGGCAACTGACGGATGTGTCAGAAGTGCCCGGAGATGGAAGTGGGAGGTGACAGTTTTGCCATTACAGGACAAAAGGGTGGATAATGAATATTGCAAATGTGTAAACGTGGCTACTGGGGAAAGTGCATTTTCCTTTCATGTATTTAAGGCGTCTTTAACACCACCACCCTGTGCATGAATAATGAGGACTGCATATCTCAGCATCAGAAAACCTCACCACATCATCTCTTCCCCACTGCACGGGCAATACATCCCATCATATCTGCTGAGGGCTCAGCTACATGATCAGCAGATTTGTGCAATGTCTCGCGTCTGTTGCTAGACGGGAGTGCATCGAAGTACAAGTGGTGGGATTCCGTACCGCCTTGAAACAAGGAAAAACAACAACCCTCTAGTCACATAGTAAACTAGCAAGATAGAGAGAAGGGGTCTCTTTGGGGCTGTGTGCACACTGTACGTTTAAAGCACATTCAAAACACATTCATTCCCTCAAAGAATTCTGGGTGTTGTGGTTTGCCCCTCACAGAGCTGAAATTCCCAGAAACCCTTAGCAAACTACAGTGACCAGAATTCTTTGAGGGAAATGATCTGCAAATAGCCTCATTATATATATATATATATATATATATATATATATATATATATATATGGCCTCATTTTATATATATATATATATATATATATATATATATATATATATATATATACACATACACACACACATATAAATGTTAAAGCTAACATGAGGAAATTGTGGTTCTCCTGGTGTGGGTGGGGGTGGAGGTGGGGGTGTTGAGAAATTATTGGCATCCATTGTTTGTAGTTCCCAGAATCTATGGAATAAGTTCTTGTTTCAACAAGCTCTTCCAGCTGGATGGAAAATGTGTCCTAGGGTGTTTGTTTGTGCTGTTTCATTGTATGGTTGTAAATTGCCTTGAAATTGATAGGAAAGGTGATTCATAAATTAAACAGACATTAACAATTTCCAGTTCAAAGAGAGGCACATCATAGCTTCTTTAGACTAGAATGTCACCCATGGACCAATTTGAGAGTCCAGCTCGAATGCTTAGAAATCTTGGGTTGGATCCAAAGAACTGTGAGCTTGCCCAAAACTTGGCACCATTTCCCCCCTGCTCCCTCTTCACCCTCTGACCACCCCTCATTTCCCCACCACCATTCCTCTGGCTCTGAGCCTTCTTCCTTTGGAGGTTTTCCTTGCTGGTACCTCCTGCCACTCCTCTGTCTCCAGCCAGCCTGTGACAGTACCCAACAAGGTTGTACTCAGAGTAGACCCATTGAAATTATGGTGCCCAAGTTCCATTGGGTCTGCTCTTAGTAGCACTACCATTGGGCCCAAGCCAATGATGGAATGTGTGGTTGCTATTTCAATGTTTGCTGGTGTAGGAAAAATTAAACATTTATTTTGTGGCCTCGCTTATTTTTATCCTACATCTACCCCACGACATCTAGATACATGTCCCCATTCTCTCGTGCTGTTTCAACCATTTCTCCCACCCACAATATTTCTTCAGTTGAGTTTAAGAGTGGGAGGACTGAGGTAAATATTTTGCATGGACAGGATTCTCTAAACCACCTGGAAACCTGTTCTAGTGAAATCGATGGGATGTATTAAATGTCAACGATCAGAGGAGAAACAGTTAGATTTCATGTCAAAATATTATCATCTAAATTGTCCATAAATGGCAGCTGAAGAAATTATATGCTAATTTTGCTCTGAAAACTATGAAGATGTGATTCAGTGTGATTCACTGAATTTTAATGCTGCTAATAAATTTGTACACATGCAACTGAAGCTAGTCTCCAGCTGCTAACCCTCCAGCCCTCTGCTGTAAAAGAGAGCTGCTCAAACAGGAGGGCTGCACACAGCGAGTTTTATAATAGTCATGGCATCTATTTATTATTAGCTGAATAATTACTGTTTTGGCATCAATTCTCGCTCTTTCGATTGTGTTACTAATTTTAGGTTAGGTAACAAAAGGGTTATTCGTGTGGCCTTTGACAACCAAATTCCAGTAGAGTGGACTGGAGGGTTGTCGATTCCTGAACGGATCTTGAGTGTTAAACCTACTCTCAGAGGCGATCGAATTTGGAGAAAATATGTTAAACATGCATAAGTTGCGAGTCGACTGTACAACCAGAATTTGCCGGTGCGACACATTAAATCCCCCACAAAAATAGTGACAGACACGAATTGCCCAAGGTTGTCGAGCTTGAAGCAATTCTCAAGTATTTCCATACACAGCAATGGTCTGTTCTACCGCTGAGAATTTTCTATTATGCATTCCTTTGCATACTTATTTAGGAATAAGCTCTGGTGAATATAGCTTGGCTTATTTCCACATAAGCAGACATATGATTGCACCACATATCTTGCCTTCATCTTTCTATATCAGATACATTCCATTACTTTCAATTTCCAGTGACATTTCATATAATACTGACATTTACGGTTCTCATCTTTCACTTCTGTTATTTCCTCAATATATATCTGATCGGACCATATACGCTTTGTCCTCAAAATCTTTATGAGGCGAGTTTTAAATGGGCATGCTCAAATCAAATCAAAATTTTAATTTTATTTATAAGATAGTGGCATATTGCTTTCATCAGCAAGATCTGAACCTTCCTGCCAATAGTAAAAATTGACTGTTTACTTTGTAAGTTTAAAAGCATAGCTCACACAAAACACTCATAATTGTGGGCTCATGCTTTTCTATTACAAATACCAAGCCTTCAGTATAGAAACCATGTGTGGGATTCACCTCACAACTGCCGTCAGTGAGGACTTTCCCCTCCTCTCTCCCCGAGCCCCTAAAATTGGGTTTTTTTTGGGGGGGGGGGTCCAGGAGAATTCCCAGACATCACATGGAAGATGAGAGGAGTGGTTGCCATGTCTGGCAAGCTACAATTCTTGTGCTGTTTTGATGTTGAATGCCACCTGTTAACTACTGTTGCATGGCACCCCAGTCTCCGAGCTCCACAAGATTCCACGGGAATAGTTTGTGTTTCCTTTGGGCACAAGGCACAGAGGAGACTGCGGTGTGGTGTAGTGGTTAAGAGCAGTAGACTCGTAATCTGGGGAACCGGGTTCGCATCTCCGCTCCTCCACATGCAGCTGCTGGGTGACCTTGGGCTAGTCACACTTCTTTGAAGTCTCTCAGCCCCACTCACCTCACAGTGTTTGTTGTGGGGGAGGAAGGGAAAGGAGAATGTTAGCTGCTTTGAGACTCCTTTGGGTAGTGATAAAGCGGGATATCAAATCCAAACTCTTCTTCTTCTTCTTTATGATATATGGTTAATTTACACATAAATACTACCTGAGCCTATGATGGAGGGGTTCAGAGCATCAACACCCCAAAGGGGTCTTGCTTCTCCCATAACCACAGCCTTGGATTCAAACAGATACCAAACATTCCTCTGCTTCTGTTACTTCTGGTTTGCTGCCTTCCTTCTTGGACAAATAACTCCCATCCACTTGCTCTCTCGCTCAAGCCCTTTATGCTTTGTCCTCTTACTGGCCCATCACCCAGCAAGAGGAAGTTAGCCTGACTTGATTAGCTTTTAACACTTGCCAAATCCAAGAATAGGAAGTGTCTAGCACTCATCTTAACACCCCAAGCCTTGATCAAATTCTAACACTTACTGGATCCAGGAATTTAGAGAGGTCTGGCACCCCTCAAACTGATAGCACTATATTTTCCAAATTTATTATGGGGATTTTCTTACTTCCTTAATCGAAGAGCACCTAAGGGAGTCTTACTATAAACATGCTTTATTAGTACAACATTACATATTAGAGGTTTAAAACTAGTCCATCAACCTTTAGTATCATGAAAAGTCATATACAAGGTTGGCCTGAAATAATTTTATGCTTCCTTGAGCTAATTCTCACCTTTTGTTTTATGTGGACATTATTATACTTCTCCATCACTCATCTATTTTTTCTTAAATATACAGGTTGGTAACGATTGGGAAATTAATATTAATTTCTGTCAGAGCACTCATTTTGATTAATTATCTTCTCAGTGTTTTCCATTACCAAATGTCTTTTTTTATGAGGTTAGGCCACAACTCTATACACACATCTACCCGAGAGTCAGTCCCACTGAAATTAATTTGACTTATTTCTGAATATATCTGTACAGGAAGGCTGTGCTGTTGATGCTTCACAATAATGCTGATCGTTGAGTTGGATTCTCATTTTTTTTGTCATCTCCATTGGATGCTTCCTAGGGTTTTTTTGTGTATTATAATAATCCTGATAAACTATTAGTTATAATAACTGGCTGACATCCAATGATGTCCACCCCCTTGGGCAACGGAAATCTCCTTGGGCAACAGGGCATCCTGTATCTCATCTCCCCTTCCAGCCCCTCTGCACATTCCTAAAATAATTTGGGTTGCAAAGGGGGCTGCATAAGGGATTAGCAGAAGGAGAAGTCCCACAACACAAGCCAATGTCTATATTGGATCACACCCATTCTCAATAGTTATATCAACTATCAATAAATATTAGTATTTAATCAGTCTCTATTTCCAACTGTATCGTATTTCCTTCTTAGTATCTAGTTAATTCCCAGGGCGCACACCATCAAAGAGTTGGAATGGACCTATCTACATTAAACAAGAGAGCAATCACTTTTGCCTGTTAGCCCCACTCTGTGTTCTGTTTCTTGGCCAGGAAAAAGGAATAATGAGAAGAGGCGTATTTCATTATATTTAGGGCTTTTTTCCAGCCGGAACTCGCTGGAACTCAGTTATGTCACCTCTCAGGTGGGCACCATTACCATTCTAAGTGAACGAGGGAGGTGTTTGTGGTGAGCTCTCTTTTTCTAGAAAAACAGCACTGGCTATATTGCTTATATAGTATATAAAGGTAAAGGTACCCCTGACCATTAGGTCCAGTCGCAGACGACTCTGGGGTTGCGGCGCTCATCTTGCTCTATAAGCTGAGGGAGCCAGTGTTTGTCCGCAGACAGCTTCCAGGTCATGTGGCCAGCATGACTATGCCGCTTCTGGTGAACCAGAGCAGCGCACGGAAACGCCGTTTACCTTCCCACCGGAGTGGTTCCTATTTATCTACTTGCACTTTGACGTGCTTTCGAACTGCTAGGTGGGCAGGAGCTGGGACCGAACAACGGGAGCTCACCCCATCACGGGGATGCAAACCTCCAGCCTTCAGATCGGCAAGCCCTAGGCTCTGTGATTTAGTCCACAGCGCCACCGCGTCCCTTATACAGTATATATAACATTATATTAGACACATGTATATTGCTGTCGCATAAACCTCTCTAATTTCACTCCAGCCTTGCCAAAAACTCTAGGCACCATACTAATTTGCCTCTCTCCATTGTTCCCAACCTGCCTGTGAATTCCTGTCCTTGTTTGCTCTCGCTGTTTGCATGCAGTTCAAATATCTTGCCCTTTACCTTCAAGGCTCTGTACTGCTCTCGTCCACTTACATCCCAAGCTGTCATTTCCTCCCACTCTTGTAGCCCACATTTCTTCCCAGTTTTAACTCCCCCCATCTATCTTTTCACTCACCGCCCGAGTCATCATTCTCGGTCATCTACAGTGAGGGGGGGAAAGTATTTGATCCCCTGCTAAATTTGCCCGTTTGTCCTCTGACGAAGAAATGACCAGTCCTTAATTTTAATGGTAGGTTTATTGTAGCTGTGAGAGACATAATAACAACAGGAAAACCCCCAGAAACCCAGAAGACAAAAGTCAGAGATTGATGTGCATTATAATGAGTGAAATAAGTATATATCAGCGGGAGACTGCCTCCTGTGATGTATGTATGATGTTTTTGGGGTGATCTTGGGCTAAGGGGTGGCAATTTCAAACGTCTTTCAAAAGGACTTGTGTACCTTTGTTCAGGGTCTCTCCTACCTCCTTGCAAGGAGGGGAGGGAAATCTGTTGCAACAGAAAATAAAGATCTGCCTTGCTTTCCACTGGATCATGCCACCTTCCATTCTTCTCCAACTGATCATGGACTTAGGCAACCCAGAGTCCCATGGAGAGTTGGGCAGCAAAAGCCAAACCCCAATTTTTACATCACTGTTAAGAAAGTGATGGGGAAATGCACTGAAAAACATGGGTAAGCGGTAATGATTAACATGTGGTTAAGCGCTAATGATTAACAGGGACCCAGGTGGAGCTGTGGGTTAAACCACAGAGCCTAGGGCTTGCTGATCAGAAGGTTGGCGATTCGAATCCCTGCGACGGGGTGAGCTCCCGTTGCTTGGTCCCAGCTTCTGCCGACCTAGCAGTTCGAAAGCACATCAAAGTGCAAGTAGATAAATAGGTACCCCTCCGGCGGGAAGGTAAACGGCATTTCCGTGCGCTGCTCTGGTTCGCCAGAAGCGGCTTTGTCATGCTGGCCACATGACCTGGAAGCTGTACGCCAGCTCCCTCGGCCAATAATGTGAGGTGAGTACCACAACCCCAGAGTCAGACACGACTGGACCTAATGGTCAGGGGTCCCTTTACCTAATGATTAACAGGAAGACGTATAATCACCATGCAAGTGTTGTAGAAAAATCTGCCCTTATTCCCTTATGGGGTACACAAGAGCCCTTGCAAGTTACCTGCAGGTTCTCCATCGGTAGGAGTAAAAACAGAGGCCAACCAGAGAAAAATTGAGAAGCAAAGCCTTTATTTTCACTGTTGCAACAGGGTGCTTTCCTCTCACACATGAGCAGGAAAAGGACCTAGAACAATGGTCAGCAAGCTCATATATAGACTTTGAAATTCCCCCCTTCTGCTCAAGACCACCCCCCTATACATCATACATACATCACAAAAAGGGGTGTAACCCAGGACCACCCCTCAGATACATCACAGCTACATCATAGAAAAAGGCAGTCTCCAGGAGAAATCCGAGTGCGCTCTGCCACTTCACATGATAATGTCTTATCTGATTGCCTTTCCTGGCAGTCTGGCCATTCCTTTAAGATGTTGATTACTTAATTTCTGAGACAATGGAAAGGTTCTCTCACCCCCTCCCTCTCCCTCCTTGCAGAGAAACACCTGGTCAGTTTGAGAGTCAAAAATGGTGTCAGGACTCAAAATGGTGTGAGGCCTGTCTTTCTGTGCTGTTTTCAGACATTCTGGTTTCAGTCACCCCTCTCTGTTCATGTCTCAACTAGTGTAATGGGGTGTTTTAAAAGGAAGCTTCCCCCCCCGAAATTCCCACAACAATCCCCCTCTCTGAGGCAAGATTGTTGTGTAACAACCAATCATTGCCTCACACAATCCATGGTCACGTATTCGCCTTCTCCCAGGTGGGACAACTTCGGGAAAGGTGGGGGCTGTTTGGAGGTTTGTCATCATGGCGGGAAAAATGAAATGGATACCTTTGTATAAATCTGAAGTCTTGTAAGTCAGGCCCCTAAGTGTAGCAGTGCACATAGCTGGACATAGGACATAAAAATAACACATGTTGCATTGTTACTAAATTACTTGTGGTAGTTCAGGACTTTGGGATAAACATTTTCTCAATAGTGGTCTATGCTTTACACTCAGCAGGAAAGTGACTGAAAAGTGCAGTGTTGTTGTTTGCCAATTTATATGTTCCCAGGTGACAAATCTGGCTTCCTCTGGTCTCCCCTCCATACCACAGCCGCAACAATCCCTGGGGAATCCCTGAGGGCTTTCCTCGTGACCATTTTCGCCTGGTATTTGCCATAGATTTGGACAGGCTTTGAACACGTCATGAGAGAAATGTCCTTGCCTAACCTTCCTATGGGACTTTATTTTATAGGCTGGTCTTGCACTCATGGGAAAATTGCTCAGTTGTTCTAAGGGGACCAAAGAAAGTTCATTGTACCTGGGATACATGCCCAATCAGAACTGAGCCAAATTAGAATTTATTTTGCCCCATGGTTGTTACTTTCCAAACCAATAAAAAAAGGGCAGTTCAAATTAGTTAATTTAATTCTATAAGGGATAATTCCTGTTAAATCAAAGCATAGACACTTTCCGGTTATCTGGGCTTTCATGGATCCTGAAGCTTCTCCTTGGTAAAATTAAAATGTATAGAGAAGGTTGGGGTACCGGGTGGAACAAGGTAATGTGGTCATAGATTGATCTACAGTAGTCTAAATATGGGACTGCAGAATAGCCTGATCTATTAGAAAGTATAAAATGCATGAGAATTCCTTCACTAGTGTAAACAATAAGAATTAAAGCGGTACATAAGACATAAAACAATAATTAAACACAAAATTGGGTCGTTGCCCCCCCTTTGTGGGAATCACATATACTGTCAGACATGGTTCAATGTTTCAGCATAATATCACACAACATAAAACATAATATATCTTTTCAATCCTAGGGTAGATTCTTGAGGTCAAAAGAGAGAAAACGTCCTTGCAATTCAATTGTTTCCCCATTTGTGGAAATCACATATTACCAAGCACATTTCAGAATTCTTTACATAATAACACATAACACACGTAACACACAATTATTAATTCCAGACCATTTGGATGTGCTTTAGGAAGTCATGAGATTTTTGAGACAATTCTTGCTTTTTCACGTATCTTTAACCATTAGGTACAAGGGCTTGAGGTCAGAAAGAGAAAATGTCCTTAAAGAGCAACTTTCCCCCTATGTCAGCTTCACCCCCCCTTCTCAGTCTGTCCTTTTGAATGAGATTTCCGTGGCCACTTTTAAAACTCTGGTGTCTGTTGCTGTTGCAGGTGATAGTCTTGTGGTCACAAGGAATTTTGACTGAGGGTTTTCCATCATTGGGAACATCATTAACATCTGATGTCCTGTAAGGGGGGCAGGGTTTGGGGCTTAAAGACATAGTTAGAGAATATCCTTGAATTTTTCTTGTGAAGCTGCAAACAATAGAATTTTAGAGTTAAGCGTTTTATTCATGTCGATATTATTATCACTTTTCTGTATAATTACTTCTGTGATCTTCTGCTGTTTAAAGATAAAAATATTAAAGGGAAGCAAAACAAAAATTAGATCACCCCAAAAATAAAATATTAAAAGGAAACAAAATCAAAAATTAGATCACCAGTTAAATAATTTTTTTCAAAATAAATAAATAAATAGTAAACTAATGGAAAAATAAACTTAAAATTCATCATGTAAGTTTTGGAGATACAATAAAATGAAGGACCTTATTCCATGTGTTGCACATGTTCTCAAAATATAAAAACCAAAAATAAATAAATGTTAAAACACACAAAATTTTAAACATCCCAAATAAAAGTAAAAGAAAAAGGGGGAAAAATGTTTCTTTAAGTGGGAAGTAGTTTGAGGCTTCTCAAATATCCTGATAAAAGCTGTGGAAAAAATCTTACATGTTAGATTGAGGGAAGGGAAGGATTAACAGGTAAATGCTTTGGGTTGAAATGTAAATGTGAGATAATACATCTTGGGTGCCCACTGAGATAGAACAATGTAATGTTGGTTGCTCTGTCTGTCACCTGGAGAGAACAATTTCCCCATTCCTCTTCCTCCCCCCCTCGGAGATAGAATTTGCAGTAAGGCTCAGAAAGAACTGGAAATTCTTTCTCCGCACTTTTGGATCTGAATATCCTGTTGAAAGAGAAAATTGCTTCATGTGGAAATCTCTGTTAGGAGATGTTCCTAAAATGCATTTAAGAAAACCTGTTCTAAAATTCATTTAAATCACTACCCTCTCATTTTACCTGTGGAAAGATTTTGGCATGTTATTTTTTTATGGCCCAATACTTAACTCTTTTGTTATTCCTCAAGTAGCCCCTGGGGCAAAGGACACAAAGGGTGTTTTCCTTCAATTCCAAGTTAACATAAAGATTGAATTTAAGTTCCATGTGGAGTAAACCTCTTAGTAAACCCCCCTTTTTTTAGTTGACATAGCCTCTGTGCATGTACAGAGTTCATGACTCAGAAATCTATTGTACCATTTGAAAGAATTGCATCTGTTGGTTAAATTACCATTTGAATAAAGGGAGAGAAGCGTGAGGAGTAGATATTTTAAGAATAAAGTTAGATTTTAAACAGAAATCCAGCAGTTCATGCTATTACCAAAATCAGCAATAAATTAGTCAAATTAAGTTCCGGTTTGGTCAGTTTAAAGCCATTTCTGACACATTTTATTTCATGTTTCTTGATGACTCATGCTTACTGTATCAAATACAAATACCTGCACCCCAGGCAAAGAAATTGGGACCAATACCTCCTTTATCTACAGGATTTGGGGTACAGATTGCTATTAAAATGTGGGCTATCTTTTCTTTTTCTTTTTCTCTTTTCTCTGGCCATTAGTGGAAATCCCCACCCTCTTATTTATGAGTAACAATGGCACAGGGAGTCAAATATTCTTCACCACATCAAGATTTTTTTAAAATCACCTCTCCAAATGCTTGCACCTTTCACATAGCCATAAATTGGGAGTTGGAAGGGATCCAGAGGTCACCTAGTCCAACCCCTTGAAATACAGGGTTTACAAGATTTGTATTACCAGAGAAAGTCACATACTTATGCACACAGACTATCATGTAAACAGATACGCATACTAAGAGCAAAAGAAAATTACTAACTTTACACAGAACCCTTTAGCAGGTCTAAAGATAGTTTGAGTGAGAGTTATTTCCCTAAAGAGTGCAAGTTACCAGAGAAATTTTCCTACAGGAAGATACAAGTGAATACAGTTTTCCTAAAATTAGATAGGGAGAGAGTTTTATAAAGAAGACTAAGAGTTGATATAACCTCCCACAATAATAAAAAGCCATAAATTTGATAGAAGTAATTTTTAGAAAAGCTGAAAAGAGAATAATTGAACAATTTTTCCTAAGGCCTGGTGAGCCAATGAATTAAAATGACCACACATAGGAAAGTGGGATGGGGGGGTACCTTTAGCAAACATTGCCCCCCCTTGCCAAACAAAGCTTACTCAGGAGTAGATTTACCTGTTTAAGCACAGAAGTAAGATGGGAAAGGAAAGGGGAAAAAAAAACCTCGGATAGAACAAAGAGGAGGAACATTTTACAATGCTTAAGGCTAATGGAAATCAGACACTGCAATTTATCTTGTAAAACTTAAGACTTTTGCAATAGGAAAATTAAGTAGAGCACAGCCTTCCTTTTATGCAGACCTTGAACATTGTGAGTTCACAAATTCAAAGTTTAAACAAACCATTTTCAAAGTTACCAATCTCCCATTTCCTTTTTTGTCCTGCTTCTCCTTACTGCAGGAAAAAATAAGTATACACACACACTTTTTACTCTTTGGCCTTCTATAGCTCCCTTTTTTAAAAAAAATGTACACATCACTTCCACACTTCTCAATGTTCACCATGTTTCTGGGTTGATCAAGCCCTTACATGAAATTTTAAAAGCAAGCTTGCAATTTTTATTATTATTTTTTTATTTTACTGTGCACACTTAAGTGAAGTTGTGGCCAATTTTAAACACAAACCAATTTTTTTTTTTTTTAACAAAGACACAAAGTTTCTTAAACACAAATTCAAGGGGTCTTTCAGAGTCCAGATGGGAAATAAGCACCAGTTTGGGCTTCTTTCTCATCGGGAGCCTGGGAACTTTGTCTCTTTGATAGGGGTGCACCCATTTCTCTACCTAGGCTTCTCTGGTCAATCTCCGATCTGGGGAACCTGGGGAATCCGGGGAACCTGGGGAATCTCTGGGTGTCAGGGAAGTGGACAATCTCCGACAGGGAAGTGGTCAACTCCGATAGGGAAGGTGGTCACTCTCCGATAGGGAAGTTGGACAAACTCCGATAGGGAAGGTGGTCAATCTCCGATAGGTAAAGGGTGTTAGACAATTTAGGGAAGGCGGTCACACTCCGATAGGGAAGTTGGACAAAACTCCGATAGGGAAGGATGGACAAACTCCGACCTGGGAAGGATGGACAAACTCCGATAGGGAAGATAGGGAACTAACCCACCCACATTAACTAATTGAAGCCACAGCAACTCCCTGCCTCTTACAATCTAAATCAGTCCCTACTGAACGCTTGCAGTATTGCAATGTCAGATCAAGACTGAGAAATTTAAAAGTTAGAAGGAGAAGAGGTTTGGGAGAAAGGGACCCACAAGCTCTTAATCTGGACCAACTCCGAGGGATTTTGGGCTTGGGGACAAGGAGTAGGTTAGGGTAGGAAGAAGGGTCCTCACAAGGCTCTCACCCTGGCCAGACTCCGATGGAGTTTGAGCCTTGGAGGCAGACAGAGTTCAGAAGGAAGGAAGAACAGTAAGTTCGTTGCTGTGGCAGAACCCACCCCTGAGCCAATTTTCCTATTTATACTCACGTCGACGCTACGCACGCGCTGTTTCCTGGAGATCCTGGGATCTTTTAACTGGTTGTTTTAAGGCCGGCCTGATAAAACTTTGCTCCCTCTGGTTAAAGCCTCACTAGAACTCCAGTTATTTCCAGACCCTGGGATCAATGGAAGATTGGTTACTCCTCCTGGCAAATGGCCTGGTGTGCACTGGATCACCAATCCTTCCTTTGCCCCCAGAATCCGGGTAACCGAGAGTCCCACCAGAGTCACCATCTGTTGTAGAAAAATCTGCCCTTATTCCCTTATGGGGTACACAAGAGCCCTTGCAAGTTACCTGCAGGTTCTCCATCGGTAGGAGTAAAAACAGAGGCCAACCAGAGAAAAATTGAGAAGCAAAGCCTTTATTTTCACTGTTGCAACAGGGTGCTTTCCTCTCACACATGAGCAGGAAAAGGACCTAGAACAATGGTCAGCAAGCTCATATATAGACTTTGAAATTCCCCCCTTCTGCTCAAGACCACCCCCCTATACATCATACATACATCACAAAAAGGGGTGTAACCCAGGACCACCCCTCAGATACATCACAGCTACATCATAGAAAAAGGCAGTCTCCAGGAGAAATCCGAGTGCGCTCTGCCACTTCACATGATAATGTCTTATCTGATTGCCTTTCCTGGCAGTCTGGCCATTCCTTTAAGATGTTGATTACTTAATTTCTGAGACAATGGAAAGGTTCTCTCACCCCCTCCCTCTCCCTCCTTGCAGAGAAACACCTGGTCAGTTTGAGAGTCAAAAATGGTGTCAGGACTCAAAATGGTGTGAGGCCTGTCTTTCTGTGCTGTTTTCAGACATTCTGGTTTCAGTCACCCCTCTCTGTTCATGTCTCAACTAGTGTAATGGGGTGTTTTAAAAGGAAGCTTCCCCCCCCCCGAAATTCCCACAACACAAGCAAATCAAAGTGAATGCTCATTGTCAGGTAACCTCCCTGCAATCAAATTCAAAATGCTTGGTAAAGACCAGACATAGTCTTAACATCCATATAAGCTTTGTGCAAGGAAATCAGAACAGATGCTAACTAAACTGCTTGTCTAGAGGAGTCCTGGGTGTATACAGATGACCTGTACAAGTTCACAGGATGATGTAAGATGACTAACCTACTCCAGAGTAACTAGTAAGGAGAATTACACCACACTGGTATAATGAAGCTTCGATGTAGGAGGAAACAGCTATCTGTATTCACACCAGATAATAGAATTAATCTCTGCTAGATGCTAGGAAACATTCCAGACCATTCCTAAACAGATCAATACTGATAAAGGGGTTCAGTCACATTTTACTGAGGGGAGGATAATCTGCTGGGAACCGAGTGAGGCCTGATATGATTTACGGGAAAATAAATCCTTGTTCTTTCATATTTTAAAACATTTTTTCTTCTCTATTGAGATTGATTAAGGCTCTCCTTCTTCCACAAAGCCTTACTCGACATCTGAAAGCATAAAGCCATGCAAGGCAGCCTCAGAGGAGAGTTTTGTTGAATTAATATGATTGGATCCCTTATAATAATTGGCTAAGAGTCACTGCTCTGCTGTGCTGATCACATAAAATCCAAGTACTATTGGAAAAGTGAAAGAGCAGCACAAGCGCCATTTTGGGTCTATTTCTAACGCTGGGATGTATTTTACCTCGCTCTAAAGACTGGCTTTGACAAACAGGTGCTAATTTGATCCACGTTGCACTATTGTATTGGTACGTATCAATATTTACCAAGGCATCCTAGTAAATACTCAGAGAAAGTCATTGGACACTGACCTTTTATTGATAAATCTCAAAAGCCATGAAATCACCATCCAGTTTCAACCCTCTTGTCATCATTTACATGCAAATGTTCACTTTCACCAAGGCGGGAGGGGGACACACATCATACTCCTAGGATAGGCATTTGAGGATAATTTAAAAAAAAAAAAAAAACCCAGTTGGGGGGTATTTCCGGAGGGAAGATGACCAAGGCAATTCTACTAGATGGAAGATTTCATCTCTGCAAATTTCATTTATGCACTCATTTCAGAGTCTTTAAGTTGGAGGTATATTGATCCATGGCTGCTGGCACCATTTTTGTAACCTCATCCATCCTCTTCCCAACATCAGCTACTTTTTCTTTGAGTGCAACCCTGAGTTCCTTCCAAATCTCCATAAGCACTGCTCTACAGTTGTGGTGGAAAATCAGCCTTAACATTTGCTGGAGGGAAATAAGTCCCGGGGCCTTTGGGTATGGTACTCTTCATCTGTGGAACTTGCAGGAAACCTCTCTGTTCTTCAGGTCCTTTGGCTTGTCCTATTTTTGGTCTGGTTACACTCGCGGGCATTCTCCCACTTCGTCGGTCCTGCAGTACTGTCAGGGACCATGCTGAGGGCTGCACTGAGGAGGAATGGCGGGAGCCACCCCCTCCCCCGATCAGGATCCTGAATCTTCCCAGGAGCAGGAGGACAGTGTAGATTTGGAACAGTGGGGCATAGTTCAGAAGGCAGAAGTTGGGAAGAACTGGGTGGTGAGCAGGTAGGAGAAGAACTGGGAGAGAGTTAACAGACTCCCTTTCGCTGGAAAGCGTTCATCCGCTCAGCCCAAGGTCAAGGAGAGCAGATAAGGTGGCTGCACAGAAAGCACAATGGTTGCGAGATCAGGTTGCGAGACGTGGAAGTGACGTGGGTGACTAGGGCGGAAGTGGGTGGAATCCTTAATTGGGAGCACCTTCATTCCTAGAAATGGATTATTTGTTCTCTCGCTGTGATCATTAAAAAATTCTAACTGGTAAGAGACTCCTTTCGCTTTGTTCTGCTTATCTACTGCCAAAGGAGGGGAGAAAGCAGAGTCCCTGAAGCCTGATAAGTACTTTGGCAAGCACTTACAAAAAGGGTTTTCTTCTGGAGACCTGAGTTAGGGCACAGAATTCCCCTAGCCACACAACCCTTTATAGGGAAGAATGAAACCTATACTGTACTCATTTGGTTTTCATCTCACCCCCCGCAACCCATATATCAGCTTAATTCCCTTTGCTACAAACTAAAACAAGCCACCAGTGCTGAGGCCAATAAATGAAATGTCCTGGGTAACATGTTTTCCACTCATTCCATTCATAGTATAATGTCACTTGAAGGGTTCAGGGCTTCTGTTGGGCTTCTGAAAACTTAGTGAAATGTATTTGTGTTTGCGATCACGGCAGGAAACATCAAACAAAAGGTCAGTTGAACCCCCCAAATCTTTAGCTGAGATACCTTTCTTAAAGCGAGCAATATGTTTATAGTAGTCCAAACCTAAGCTAAACAAAATAGTTTCCATGCCACTGCAGCCAATTTTAGACATCTCCATTTCAATACATATTTATATATGTAGTTACGATAAATACAAAACTATTACAGTAAAACTCGGCAGATGCTGGCATTTAATGGTAATTCTTAATATCTTGGAAGTTGTCACTAAATTTCAGGAATTGCAGGCTTTTGGCTAATGACAAAACAACATACATAAATAAAACGAAACGGTGACAAACTGACCTGTACCATTTCTTGCCCAATTCCATTTCCTTAGCAAACCACTTCCTTGCAGCACAGTGCCGAAACTTATCAGCAGTGTGGTGTGCAGTGTAGTGATAACAGTATGGGACTAGGACTGCAGAGATCCGAGTTCAAATCCTCACTTTGTCATGAAACACACCAGCTGACCCTGGCTATTCCCCATCTCTCAGCGCAACCAACCTCAAAGGGTTGTTGTTGGGATAAAATGGAGAGGAGGAGAAGTGTGAATGCCAGCTTGAGATGCTTGGGACTATATGTAAATGAGCAAACATGCCTGCCCTGGTGAAAACATATAGAACAAATTTACCGCATGGAGTGTCAAACTACCAAGCTTTCCCTTCTCCCATCTGCTTGGAAAGAGCTTGCTTTGAGCTGTGTGGAGGTGTGGCTTTAAAGGAAAACAGCATGCTCAAAACAGCTCCCAGGGCAAGTAAAGTAGAAGCCACCCCAGAATTGACGCTCACACTACAAAGAACTTATAACCCACCTAGGGTGGATCTAGACACAGGAAAAACAACATCGATGCTATGAATCAGTCAGAAATTAGATTGTTATAACAAAAGAAAAAATTCATATGGAAAATCACATTTTTAAAATTTCCTGCTCTCTGGTGCCATCTGGTGTTGCATGCTTATAGAGCATTCAAATAACTGTTTCCTTACTAATGTAGCTGAGTCCCTACTCTCAGCAGCCAAGAGCATCATAAGTAGACATTGGAGGGACGTGGCAGGAGTGAACATGGACCACTGGTACAAAAGTGTATTGGAAACAGCCTTACTAGAAAAGCTAACTGACAAACTGAAACTAGCACAGGGAGAAGAGGATGCCTTCACCCCGGTGTAGCTCCCCTTTATTACATACACACAGCCCACCAAGACAATAACAGGAACCCACCAACAGAATACAAATCAATATGGCTAAGTCGACCCAACAACAGGCCTCCCTCTCCTACACACAAACAAAACTCACTGCAGTCCACTATAGGTAACCAACCATGTCCTGCCCCCCGAAATCTCTCTCACCACCAATGAAAACTAAAAAAATTAATCTTGCATTTCCTGCAGTCCTAAGCATGCATGCTTGAAAGCTGTCCTGCCAGAACCAACAGAAATGGCTAGGATCGGGCTGCAAAACTCCCATCTACATGACCAAATCATTCAGCTGCAATTTTCAACACCGCAGAATTTCAGATCCATGTAAGCCCACTTACCACAATAATTGTTGTGGGTACCCCAATGGCACTAACAAGGATGAGAGAAATTGATTTCACCAATGAGGTAATTATCCAAATTAATTATCGCAAGCTGGTGATGATGCAGAGAGCATCAGCTATGAACATTTTTAGAGTTACGAACCACCTTCACTAAAAGTCGGTAAACATTACCCCTTTTTTTAAGGGGAGGGGGCCATGTTTCCCTGCCCATGTTTTATATGCTGCTCTCTGTGGGAGAAACACTGTTTGTGCAACACTCCCCTTATTTTCCCCATGCCCCGTACTTTCTGTGTAAGCATAACATCTCAACAACGCTTCCTCTAACATAAACACAAAAGACCTGCTTAATAGCTCCAAGTATTCCTCCTACTTTATTTACTTAGAATTCAGCCTGCCAAGTTTGGCTCGGCTATTACAGGGCTGGGCTTGTTTTGGTGCTTTTAAAAAGAAGGCTCAGTTCAACAACTTAAAGCAGCATTGGCCAAACTTGGCCCTCCAGCTGTTTTGGGACTACAATGCCCACCATCCCTAGCTAACAGGACCACGGGTCAGGGATGCTGGGAGTTGTAGTCCCTAAACATCGGGAGGGCCAAGTTTGGCCATCCCTGACAGGATCTGCCCTACCTGAAATGACTTGCCACCAAGTTTCCCTCAAAAGAAAGGGCAAAATTAGTCATAACTAACTTAAGTCCTCCTACTTACTATGGAACTTTGCTACCATATAACACCTGAAGGATCTACACTAGTTCCCAGTACATTTCCAAGCACAATTCAAAGTGTTGGTGCTGACCTTTAAAGCCCTAAATGGCTTTGGCCCTGTTTACCTGAAGGAGCGTCTCCACCCCCATCAGCCCAAACCCTGAGGTCCAGCTCTGAGGGCCTTCTAATTCCCTCATGTCATGAACTGGCAGCACAGCGGGGAGGAGGAAGATGATTCTGGTGAGGGGTGTAGCCGGGACGCACTGGGGCAAGCAGGGGATGGAGAAGGAAGTACTCACTGACAGAGGATGGTGAAGAGATAGAGGTCAGCGCACAGGAACGAGAGCAGCACGGTCCATCACCAGATGGCCCCTGTCCCCATGAACACAGCAGGCTCTGGGGCATAGGGAGCTGCAGGAAGGGCGCTCTAGTAAGCTGAGGCAGGCAAGGGCCCACAGACCAGCTCACTAGCTGGCCAGGTGAGACTCGCTAGCTCTGGAAGAAGGTTGTGATTCCTCAGCTGGAACAGGTGAAGGTCACCTGCCTCATCAAGCTCAGGTGCTGCAATCAGCAGCCAAAGTGCAAAAGGTCAGCAGAGCTGAGGTGCTGGGTTTGCTCAACTGCCCAAGTTGACAGATCCAGCGCCAAGGGCCTTCTGGCGGTTCCCTCAGTGCGAGAAGCAAAGCTACAGGGAACCAGGCAGAGGGCCTTCTCGGTAGTGGCGCCCGCCCTGTGGAACGCCCTCCCATCAGAGGCCAAAGCGATAAACAACTACATGACCTTTAGAAAATACTTGAAGGCAGCCCTGTTTAGGGAAGTTTTTAATCTGTGATATTTTAATGTATTTTGATAATTGTTGGAAGCCGCCCAGAGTGGCTGGGGAGACCCGGCCAGATGGGCGGGGTACAAATAATAAATTATTATTATTATTATTATTATTATTATTATTATTATTATTATTATCATCATCTTGATTTGGATGCTCCTGGACCTCTACAGACTGTGCTTTGGGTTTGACCCCTGAACTGTATCCTGACTGCTGGACTTCAGACTTGGCATACTGACTTGCTGCCAGGGGGTTCGGGACACCTGACTTCAAAAAGTGAAGTTACAGGGAACCAGGCAGAGGGCCTTCTCGGCTGTGGCACCCACCCTGTGGAACGCAATGGTCAGGGATGATGGGAATTGCATCTGGCACTGGTTTGTCTACCATGGACCCTCTGCGTGGAACAGGATCACTGAAGGAAGAACAGCTGAAAAATCAATAATAAGAACAAGAACAAGACCCAGGCCAAACCAATAGCCCCTCTTCCCTTCCCAAATGGCAACGGAAATGTTCTGTTGATCAGGCTACCAATGGATAGCTTGCAGCTCCTTGTATGATGGATTTACAAAGTGATGGACACTAATGAGATTAGCTTTCTGCAAGATTTGGTTTTGAGAGGTTTCTATGCACGTGTCCATGCAGACAAACAGCTCTGGCGCTTTTCTGAGATTCACAACTACAATTAAGACGGCCCGACTTGATAGGATGCTTATCTACTCCCTGTGAAAGACAGAGAACGAGGGACCTGGCTTCTCTGTGCTTTCCAACTTTCTCCAATAATTGCCTTGGCCTTGGATTAAAGAATATTATGTTTGGAGCTTGTTTATGTGCAGAACAAAGAGGCACATAATCCCACAACACAATCAAATAAGACTGCTTAACTGGCAGAATTCTGCCAGCTTCCAGAGCTGGAGAAAATTCAAACAGGCAGCCCAAAGATTTCTGCCTGCTCCCACCCCGAGGAAATCCAGGAATAGCATAGCCAGTCAGACTTTCCATAGGGGACGTGTAAAATAGCTCTGGAGAGGGTGTTTGCTAGTAACAGAGTTAATAAAACGGTCAAGAGGGAGTCAGCTGAGGTCACTGGTCTTGCAGTCCAACTAAGAACAAAGCCAATGGAATTAGCAAATTAATCTTATCAGGGCATATCACAGGAGTGGAGGCAAAACAGGGTGGAAACCAAAACCATCTTTCCCAATGCATGGTTAAAGCCAATAGGAAGGGATGCATCAATGTCACTGCTCATGTCAAACCTCTTATGTAGCCAGTACAGTGGTACCTCGGGTTACAGACGCTTCAGGTTACAGAATCTGCTAACCCAGAAATATTACCTCGGGTTAAGAACTTTACCTCAGGATGAGAACAGAAATCGGGCAGTGGCAGCGCAGCGGCAGCAGGAGGCCCCATCAGCTAAAGTGGTGCTTCAGGTTAAGAACGTTTTCAGGTTAAGAACGGACCTCCAGAACGTACATAAGTACATAACCAGAGGTACCACTGTACTATTTTTCTAGAAAAAGAGGTGCTGGAATTCATCATGTTTTCTTGTAACGGCAATGGCGCCCACCCGAGAGGTGCCGGAACTGAGTTTTGGTGTGTTCTGGCTCAAAAAAGCCCTTCCCCTATTTTGGATTTTTTTTTCATACACTAATTTCCTCCATACAACTTTGCCAGAAATCCAAATGGTTAGGACAAACACACACATTTACAGGGGAAAAAATAATTTATTTTAGGTAGGAAATAGGATCTTCTTCTGGGTCCTATCTATTCAGGGTCCTAGCTATTCAGGGCTGGATCTATACTGATCCTATAGAACATTATATTGAATAACGTTTAGAACGTTTAATGGCAGTTTTCCATCTCTCTGCTCTGCAGCACCCTCTGGTGTCACATTTTAATAACGCATTTTTAATGTTATAAATGACGAGTGTAGATCCGCCCAAGGACACTCATAATGCTAGTATTCAAACATGTCAACTGCTTTATTATAATTTTGAATAGCTTGTAGTATTCTGCAACTTGGTATCAAGTGTTAACTGGAGAGATGGGTTAGCAGCCACCATTTTAGAAGATTTTGTTCCAATTGCTTCGTTGCTGTTCAGCGGCTTAAATAACATGGCAATGATCGCTCTCCCATGATAAAGTGATTGATGGTAACTGACAAGCAGATGGATGTCTGCATCCAGTTTTGCAGCGCTAACATTTCTACTGGGATGACTGGGTTCCACAGCTGTAGTGACATGGCTTTAATGCCACATAGCCAAGGGGCTAGAGCGGTACAGGTTGAATCCCTTGCTGGCATGCTCCAATACTGGCAGCCGGCATGGCATGCATGTTTCATGGATTTTGTATGTACTTTCTTTCTCAGAGCTATGACAGGCTACTATTCCTACAGTCTCTATTCCTACAGATGACTCTGCCATCTGCTGTGATTGGTTATGCGAACGTGCACTTATAATACAAACAGTATTTCCATATATCGTATGTCCAAGACAGATTGAAATCATACAATAGAGGCATTCCTTTGATCGCTTGAACTTGGGCCACCTGTTCATTTTAATAGCTGTGTCTTAAATCGGATTGTTTTATTGTGCATTTTGATTTGGGATATTTTAACGTCTGCGTAACAGATTTTTATACAGTGGTACCTCTGGTTGCAAACAGGATCCGCTCCGGACGCATTCCAAGGAATTTGCAACCGGAGGTGCCGCTTCTGCGCATGCGTGCAGCGCGAAACCCGGAAAAATAATTCCGGGTTTGCCGCGTTCGCATCCTGAAAGATACGCAACCAGAGGTGTGGGTATCTAGAGGTACCACTGTACTTGGTAAATGGCTATTTTGGCTTTAAGCAGCACAGAAATTAAATAACAATACCCACAACTCCTTCATCGCAGCAAAAACAAATGGGTCTAGACACAGAAAGCAAGATAACCTAATACAGTGGTACCTCAGGTTACATACGCTTCAGGTTACATACGCTTCAGGTTAAGAACTCCGCTAACCCAGAAATAATGCTTCAGGTTAAGAACTTTGCTTCAGGATAAGAACAGAAATCGTGCTCTGGCGGTGCAGCAGCAGCGGGAGGCCCCATTAGCTAAAGTGGTGCTTCAGGTTAAGAACAGTTTCAGGTTAAGAACGGACCTCCGGCACGAATTAAGTACTCAACCAGAGGTACCACTATACAGATGCGTTCTAAGACTCCTACTGCAACACCCACTTGTCTGCAAGCAGGTCCCATTGAACTCAATGAGGGCTTACTTCTGAGTATTCAGGTATAGGATCATGCCAACCTGCACTAAAATAAGAGCAAGTTGAGCTGAGGCACAAAAATGCTCCTACTGTCCAACGGGTGCATTGTGTACGAACTGATGGCAAAGTGTTTATCTGAGCAGCTACCCATGAAAGCATTAGGGACAAAATCTATACCATTTCTCAGCCTGCTGGCATTGTGAATTCCAGTATGCGATACGGCTTCCTAGGTTTGGTTACCAAGTGAAGTAGGATTCAAAATGCAAAAGCTTTTCATTCTCCGGAGCTTTAACAGCTTGCCAGTTCTACTTAAGACAGCACATGTTGTCTCAGTGTAATGAACAGAGCTTGGATGGGGTGGGGGCTGGGGGCTGGGTTTCAATCTCTGCTCAGATCTGCAGCTCCTTAAGGTGGCCTTGGGCAAGTCACTGTCCTTCAGCCTAACTTGGCTCACAGGGCTGTTGCTGAGATTATGACAAATGAAATCTCTCTTTTGTCGTTGTTGTTCCTCCTCCTTTTATTTAAGCTTCAGTTTGAGCAGACAGAGTTCTTTTCAAGTGCACCCATCCTATAAAATTAATCATAGAAAAAGTAATCTGCAGCATCTTCTTTTAAAACAGGAATTAATTCATCTCTCACTCGCACATACAACCCATTTGTTTTTGGGTGTTGTTTTTTTAAAGGTAGCAAAATTCAAGTTTTAGTCTCCTCCCATTATACACAAGCCTCTAAATTTGACCTTAAAACATCAGAAGTGAGAAATGGCCACCAAAAAAAGAATTCAAAGCATGCTGACCAGTCCAAGATTTGGTCCAGAAGCAGACTGTGGACAAAGCGCAATATTCTGTAGGTCTTGGGGTTGCTCTCCTAAGCCTTTTGGGCCTAGTTACAGAGCCAGTTTATTTCCTTGTAACCCATTTGAATCTCTCTGGAAAAATCATACACAGCACTCATCTTCCAACATTGAAGCAGACCATATATTCAGTTTTGGGCAAGAGACTCGTGGCTGTATCTCATTCCCTCTTCTTTTAAAAAGGGGTGGCAAGGGAGACAAGGTCCAATTCCAAGAGAAAAGAGCTGGTTGAGGCGTTGTTGCCTGTAGCATCGAGTTCTTTCGGTGTTTCTGGCAGCCAGTCCCATAACTCCATCTGTCACTCAAGGAGGTTGCAGTTTCCAATGATAGGGACCTCTCAACCCCGTTCGTCACAAGGAATGGTGCTTAGCTTCTTCCCGAAGTGCTAGTCTCTTCGTAGTGAGCAGCTGAGCCACTCCACTCAAAAGCAGCAGGAAGATGGTGAAAGACATTGCCACGACGTAATGGCTAATGCTGCAACAGAGAGAAGATTATGGGTGAGAAAGGAACAGATTTTAAATCTACAAGCAGAAACTAAGTTTACCGACAACATTAGAGGGACACAATCTTGGTCGCTCTCCTAAACAGGATGTTCAATAATGAGCATCTGTTTATTAGCTGTGCTCATCGCTGGCCATAGCAATACAGACTGAGGCTGGATAGCTCAGTTGGCTAGAGCGTGGTGCTGATAACACCAAGGCTGCAGGTTCGATCCCTGTATGGGACAGCTGCATATTCCTGCATTGCAGGGGGTTGGACTAAGATGGACCTCAGTGTCCCTTACAACTCTGATGCAACAGACAAAAATATCAGCAGCTTATTTTCTGGGCAGGAAGGAAGTGCACTCCATTAACACATGAGAGTTTAATGATCTTGGTGGTTTTTAAGCAGAGGTTAGTGATTTAGTTGAGATGCCTGAATTGCAGGGGGTGGGAATACATGACCCTCGGGGGTCCCTTCCAACTCCACAATTCTATGGGTTTCTGCCTAAAGGTTTAGATCCTATATATATTAGTGGCAAGTCCCTAAAGTAAGCCAACACCAGTTTTGGACATTAATGCCAATATATGCTTCTAAGCAGTTCTCTGTCCTCCTAGAGCAAAGGCAGATTAAAAGGTAAAGGGACCCCTGACCGTTAGGTCCAGTTGCAGACGACTCTGGGGTTGTGGTGCTCATCTCACTTTACTGGCCGAGGGAGCAGGCGTACAGCTTCCGGGTCATGTGGCCAGCATGACTAAGCCGCTTCTGGCGAACCAGACCAGCGCACGGAAACGCCGTTTACCTTCCCGCCGGAGTGGTACCTATTTATCTACTTGCACTTTGACGTGCTTTTGAACTGCTAGGTTGGCAGGAGCAGGGACCGAGCAACGGGAGCTCACCCCGTCGCGGGGATTCGAACCGCCGACCTTCCGATCAGCAAGCCCTAGGCTCTGTGGTTTAACCCACAGCGCCACCCGCGTCCACATTAGGCAGATTACCTAATGGTTAAGACGTGGAATAAACACAGTTCCTTGAAGTAGATAGTCATGAATGGGAGAAGTTGGAATACTGACCAGAATGAAACGAGAACATTAGCTCCAATATTATTAGTTAGGACGCTTGGTGGCCTCATGAGAGTTGATCTGAATCGCTGGCAAACTAATCAAGCATGACTCATGAGAAGATCTCTCTAGCTTAACTTTTAGCCGATGAGCCGCATTGTTCTTTAAGAAAACTATGGAGCTCCCTCCCTCCCCGCAGTTACAGCTAAAAAGAAACAGCCCATCGAACTGCTAGCTGCTGCCACTACCTGCTGCCGCCATCATTCCAATTCCACAGAGAAGGTGCAAGTTCAGAGGCTGATAATATTCAACCTGCTTTGTCAAAGTGCAGAAGGCATTGCTTGAACAGCCTGGTCAGCACCCTTTGGACTTTGCAGTTCACAAGGAATGTTTACAATGAACTGATAACGTGAGCCTGTCTTGGGAGGAAAAGCTAATCTTGCAACCCAGCTGGTTAGGCTGAATTCTTTTTTCCGGCATGGCTTAGAAGAGAAGAGAATTGTTGCTGGATTTTTGTTCAAAGCTTTCTACGGAGTTTTATACTCAGAATTGCATCTTAGCCTTCATCACCTCCCCAAAGCACAAGCTGCCAACCAGGGAAAAAACACAACTCTTTACATTTACAAATCGATGGGTTTTGTGTGTGTGTGTGTGTGTGTGTGTGTGTGTGTGTGTGTGTGTTTGTTTTAAAAAATGCAGATCCTTTGATGAATATTCTAATTAGTGTCTTTATCCTTCGAGAACTTGGATGAAATTTTAATTACTTTGAATAATTAAAAGGAGTTCATGACTTCATAGTTTGTTCGCTCATATGGAGCCAGAAGTTCAGACTACACAGCTCTAGAGAATCTACTCAGTCAATGGAAAATATCTGTTGTCTTCAGGAGAATTCAGTTAAATGCCAGGCACACCACTGAGACTCCCAAGTCCAATAACAAATAGCTATTCTACTCATAATTGACTGTGTTGATTATTTGGTGTTTAGCATTGAAACGGACCCTGAAAGTAGTACCGTATTTTTCACTCTATAACGCGCACTTTTTTCCTCCTAAAAAGGAAGGGGGAAAGTCTGTGCGCGTTATGGAGCGAAGGCACTGGCCGGCAGCGGGATCCCTCGGCTGCAACAGCAGTCCTAAGCAGAGGGATGCCTCTGCCAGCGGAGCCATGGCTCCCAGCCAGGCGGGAGAGAAACGGACAGCCCAAAAGCAGCGCTTTCGGGATGTCCGTTCCTTTCCGCACCCTCCCCCTTTCTCTCCCTCAAGGCGGGCGCGGAGGGGTGGAGGGGAAACGAACGCACAGCTCCAAAGCAGCGCTTTGGGGGCTGTCCATTCGTTTCGCCCTCCACCCCCTCCCGCCCGCTTTCTCTCCGTCAAGACGGGAACGCACAGCTCCAAAGCAGCGCTCCAAAGCAGCCCTCCAAAGCTCCAAAGCAGCCCTCCACCCCTCCCGCCCCCTTTCTCTCTTTCTCTTCCCCCCTCTCCTTCCATCCTTCCTTCCTTCTCTCTCTCTCTCTTCCCTCCCTCTCTTCCTCCTTCTTTCCCTCTTCCTTCCTCTCTCTTCCTTCCTTCCTTCTTCTCTCTCTCTTCCCTCCCTCCCAGCCTTTTAGAGGAGGAAAACCAGAATTTTTTTTTTCTGGTTTCCTCCTCTAAAAACATGGTGCGCATTATGGTCCAGTGCGCATTATGGAGCGAAAAATACGGTAATTGAGGTTTATGACTTTAAATCATAAATTAAACAACTCCGCCCTTTCTTCGTTCATTCCATTTTATGTCTAGAACTCTATTCCAGAACTGCAGAAAAGACATTCTGCATCTGATTTCAAGCGATTCCACCTAGCACTGCAGTTCTGTGCAACCCAGCCCATGCTAATCAGGACATATAGAGACATCTGGAGAGGCATTCTGGGACTTACAAGTGGCTGCATGGGGGCAGAGGGAAAGGGAAAGACCGGTTGGTGAAACCTGCTTTCCTTTTTTTTTGCAAGCGCTGGATGCAAGTCAATCGTACTTAATGGCTAAATTTGCCAAAATGGAACACAAAATTGAAAACTACAGCAGGCAATGCTACAAAGACAACGGATGTCAGAGATGGACCACAAACTGAAGCAAACATCTATTAAACTTGTTAAACCTGCCACGCTAGTTGTGAGAAATTGTGGTGTGCTTATAGTTTCAAGTGTTCAATTTATCCAACTGTCTTTACAAAAAGAGATGCGTTAACGGTGAAAGTAACATGCCTGCAGACTTTATGCTGATCCAAATTGTAAGAATCTTGGGCCTCCCAAATGAATTGGGAGAATAGGTTTCTTCTGTTAATGTGAATTTTAAATTTGTGAAAATCTATTGCCGGTATCCACCTTTTACTGAGAGCAACAATTCTGTACCTGAAAAGAGGAAGAGAACTATTTGGAATGGCATTCGAGAATAAGGATTGAATCTGGGCTGCATATATACAAAAGCATTCGTTCTACCGCTGAGCTATAGCTGCTTAGCAGAGTCTGGACAATACATTAAAAAGGTAAGGGACCCCTGACATTTGGTCCAGTCGTGTCCGACTCTGGGGTTGCGGCGCTCATCTCGCTTTATTGGCCGAGAGCCAGCGTACAGCTTCCAGGTCATGTGGCCAGTATGACAAAGCCGCTTCTGGCAAACCAGAGCAGCGCATGGAAACGCCGTTTACCTTCCCGCTGCAGCGGTACCTATTTATCTACTTGCACTTTGACGTGCTTTTGAACTGCTAGGTTGGCAGGAGCTGGGACCGAGCAACGGGAGCTCACCCCGTCGCAGGGATTCGAACTGCCAACCTTCTGATCAACAAGCCCTAGGCTCTGTGTTTAACCCACAGCGCCACCTGGGTCCCGATGGACAATACATTACCCTCATGCTAATTAAAGCTTGCAAATGGAGCTGCTAACCAGAACAAAGTACCCAGGGTGATTTTGAGGTTGCTCACATTTAGTCAGGACTTGCAGGATGAGCATCAGTGGGATTGAGAAGGCTGGTTACTGCATCACAGAACCACCTTTCTTATAAGTTTAAACACCTTCCGATTCCCATTGTGGGACTCCTCATTCAAAAGATACACATGAAACACCATTTTAGATTTTTAGATATTAAGTCTTCAGGGTTGTTACATTCACATGAAACCAGAAGCTTGAATTATACAGTCAGTTAGGCACTGAGTCTCTTTCTGGAGTGAGAATTTCAATTGTATTTCCAATTTGCTTCCTCCTTGCAGAGAAATATTTGAGGTCAAAATGGTTTGGGAGAGTCAAGATGGCTTCAGGATTGCTCTCCTGTACTATTTCATACATGTGGTTTATATACTTATGTATGTGTTTGCCTTGTACATTTATGAACGTTTATGTAGGGCTACTCTTGAAGATAGTTCAGAGACTGCAAAACTGCTGATAAAACCTTTCTGCCCAGGATCGGGTTACATTTGTCCCTAAAGATCTGAACTGGCTTCCTGATCACCACCAAGATCAATGCAAGGTGTGGGTTTTGAAGTTTTAACCCCTGAGTTGCTTAGGACCACACTCCCCCACGTCATGAGATCAGAAGAGTTGTGACCCACCAGAGGGTCTTCTTGGCCCTAGAATGTCAACTTTAGAATACTCTCCCACTTAAAGCCTTGGCTGGCACCCACATTATCTGTCTTTCGGTGCTAGCTACAGATGTTTATATTATGCTAGGCACTTCAGTGATTTTTTTATAGGGCTTGTGGTGGAACAGATGGGAGATATACTGTATTGTTTTACTTTTTTAATTGAATGCATCTTCTCTGGGTTTTATTGTATCCTGAATTGTCACCTGCACCAAGGTCATTTTGATGCAAGGCAGGATGGATGGATAAGTATTAGACGTTTTTGGAGTAAACATTGCAGAGGGAGGAGTGACTACTAAAAACACTGCACTGAATGGGAAAAGTAGGTAATGGGTTGGGGAAATGGGGCAACAAAACACACAATCAATTATAGTGGTACCTCGGGTTAAGTACGCTTCAGGTTAAGTACGCTTCAGGTTAAGAACTCCGCTAAGAACAGAAATCATGCTCTGGCGGCGCAGCGGCTGCAGGAGGTCCCATTAGCTAAAGTGGTGCTTCAGGTTAAGAACGGACCTCCGGAACGAATTAAGTACTTAACCCAAGGTACCACTGTAATCCAAAAAAAAAAGAAGAAATGACTAGTAAACAACAACCTCACTTCGCTTTCTCCAACATCCCATCTTCAAAACTGCCATCAAACAAAACTCTGTAAGAGCTGTTGCACATATCATTTGATGACGATCTACAGCTAAAAGCATGAATTGGTTCCGGTGAAAAATGCTGTATTTGCAGAGATGCCTGCAGGAGAGCTCCGTTGGTAGAGCATGAGAGTCTTAATCTCAAAGTTGAGGGTTCAAACCCCTGCATTGAACTGGATGACCTTCATGGTCCCTTCCTGCAATTCTATGATTTCTTATGACGTGCGATCATTCAAAAAGTGAGCGGCAGGACTCCCGCTGCCTTTTAACACATTGGATGATGATAACCTTGATGTGGTTTGCTCTCCCTTTTCTCTGCCACAGGATGCATATGTGTTACTGATGGTGGTGCTAGTCAGGCTTTCTCTCTAAGTGAGAAGTCAGACCTATTTTGAGGGATGTGGGAGGCAGCTGAGTGGAGTACAGGCGAGTGCTGGGTTGGCACCAGCTGCCTGAAACTATATCTGTCCCTGGGATAGCTCAGTTGGTAGAGCAGGAGACTCTTAATCTCAGGGTCGTGGGTTTGAGCCCCACGCTGGGCAAAAAGATTCCTGCATTGCACTAGATGACCCTCATGGTCCCTTCCAACTCTACAATTCTATGATTTCTATGAGATGTGATCATTCTGTCAGCAGCGTTTAATCTGCAACGGCTCACTCACACACGCGACTCATCATTTAATGCTGCAGCCATCGGTGGATGAACAGTGTGAACCACTACCAATGCATCTGGAAAGGAATGGAGTGAGAGAGTCATAGGTACTGTGTGGCACTCGTTCCTCCCTTATATGCTGCTCTATACACACACAAAATGTTCAGCAAAATGCTGCTGAAGGGAAGAAATCATGCTACAAATAGAATGCAATTAAAAGCAATTCCTACTCCATTTGTTATCACATAATGGCAGCCTGCAATATATCTGAGGCTATCAGCAACCAGTACTGCAATGCTGCAGGCAGCTTTGCTTGGAAAATTAGTTTTCATGCAGGAGTAGCACTGTAATTTTAAGGGAAACAAAAAGCCACGTTTGCTGAACAAAAAGGCAGTATCTAGTTATAACAGCTTGGCAGGTTTGATTTCCTTTTATGTTGTACATCTGACGGAGTTCACAATTACAATAACGTCTAATATACAACTTCTTCTTGGCTGAAGGTCAGTAATAACGTATATAATTCAGTGGGATTGAACTTGCTGGAAAGATATGACTATGGGATAGGAAGACACTGAATGGCTGCATTCTTTTTTGCCTTCCATTATGTGGGGGGGGGGGAAACCCCCTCCCCACCCTCAAACCTTTGCCTATGTCATAAAGGCATCATGTTCATTATCATTGGCTGATGCTGGCAAGTTTGGGGAAACATACAACATGGTGAGAACAGCAATATATCAGTTTTACTACACATTACAGAGGAGAAATCGCTATGAGACAGCCCCATATTTATTGGGATATGTACTTCTGTCCTTATATCTGAAGAGGCAGTTGAGAATTTATGGTTTATGGGAGGGGAATTTGCATTAACTTGGCTGTTGTACTCGGCTGTACCACTAAGACTGGTAGCAAAGGTATGGTATCACTTAACATCCTTATCTATGAAGTGTGAGAAGCAGAAAAAAATGGCAGGCTTGTTAAGTAATGAGAGAAATATATTACAGATTATAAATGCCGCAATAATACACTGTATAAAATATAATAAGGAAGTAGTGAGATCATTAGCTGTTCTGGAATATTCATCACACACACAATCACTGGATTCCCCACCCCACCCCCTTTTTAACAAACACTGACCTTTTTCCCAACCGCCAAATAAGATTATGGTAGGAAAGAATCTTTCTGAAAGAGTATCGGTTGTTTTCTGGGCTTAGACCAGTTTCCTGAAACGGCTTCACTGAATAAAATAATTATATGGCACCTTAAGAAAACTGTTTTGAGGAGAATGGTCCAAAGTGTTTCGTAGTTGCAGGATGTGTGCCAAAGTCGCTGCCAACTGATAAACAACTCAAAAGGCGTGGAGCAGGTGATATAGATGGCCTGACTAGAATAACCTCTATATGTTGTCCTCCATGTCCTGGACCCAACTAAATGACCACTGAAGCCGGGGCTGTAGGCATCTCCTCTGGGAGAAATTGAACAAGACCATGTTGGTTGAAGAAGGTACTGATGGAAGCAGGAGAGGGAACTGCACAATTTTCAGAAACGAAACTTCCTATTTACCACTTATTTACCAGTGTGGTGTAGTAGTTAAGAGCGGTAGACTTGTAATCTGGTGAACCGGGTTCGTGTCTCCGCTCCTCCACATGCAGCTGCTGGGGTGACCAGAAGCTAGTCACACTTCTTTGAAGTCTCTCAGCCCCACTCACCTCACAGAGTGTTTGATGTGAGGGAGGAAGGGAAAGGAGAATGTTAGCCGCTTTGAGACTCCTTCAGGTAGCGATAAAGCGGGATATCAAATCCAAACTATTTTTCTACTCTTCTTCTTATTTTACCATACTTGATTGTGAACAACACACTCCGCATCCAACTAATCTTTTCTGTTTTCACTTATGGGGGGGGGAATCAATTCCCAGGACCAGAAGCCTTGTGAACATTCAGCAAACGCCTCTCTGTGAACTTAAAAAAACCAAACTGGAAGCTCTTAAGCTAGGGAGGAGTGGCAAGAATACCTCCGATTCTGTTAAAATGGTATTTACTTTAAGACAATGACTGAAGGGGAATAATAGGAAACATAAATTCTCAAGATGACCTGGGCTGAGAAGGGACATCAGGCAAAGTGTTTCACAGCAGTTAAACACTAAACTACTTAACAAGGCAAGAAACGGACCCTAATAAATAAATATATCACCATCAACATTTATAGGCAAGGAAGGGAGATGGTAGAAAACCAGCATGGAAGCACTTGCCTTGATTGATCTGTGGACAGCATTTAACTATAGGGATTGAGCTAAGAAATACACAGCTTAATCATTGGGTTTATTTTAGAGGCAGTGTTACAGCTAAAGAGGAAGAAAAGGCAGTGAGGGAGGAGGGGTGGGGAAAGCAAATGCTTTGTACCTTGTTCCAATATCCAGCCAGCTTCCATAATCTTTAACCAGAAAGAAGAAGTGCTAAGGCGAGAGAAAGAAACAAAAAGAACACCATGTTGTTTGGTAAATAAACGTTGCACAATGAGAATCACAAGGCTCAAACGCATGTTCCAGGCCGTTCAGTTGGGGGCGTTTAATTCTTGAAGTAAAAGGTGACCTGCTTCATCAGAGAATGTTTAACTGAACAACAAACAGGTCAGGATACAAGCAATTAAGGACGCGGACTTGAAGAGGAGAGGGCTAGGTTCAAATTCCTGCTGTGCTATGAATTCTCTGAGCCAAGGTAGTCGTTACAAGGCGTGTATGCATGCTATTGCTGAGAGCAGCAGCCTTGTGGTCTCTTCCCTGTACCTCCCTAGCGATGTCTAGACCAGTGGTGGCTAACCTTGGCCTTCCAGATGTTTTGGACTACAACTCCCATCATCCCTGACC